>OX387957.1:45530332-46730332 GCA_947578425.1 Eugnorisma glareosa | reverse complement strand
TAAAAAAAGAATCATTGAAATCGGTTCACAATTGGCGAAGATGTCGCTGAACATACACACAATGATGATTACCGGGCATAATGCCTAATTGTGCCTATACGATTTGGAGAGTTCCCTTGTTTTTTCCAGGATTTCATCATCAGATCCTGACCTGATGACCATAAAACTACATGGAAACTTTACCGTTTCAAACAATGCCCATAAGTGTTGCCCTTAATTTTCCTGGGATCCCATCATCAAATCCTGACTTATACCTTCCATCATCATCTCAACAACATGAGATGATGATTACCACTCACAAATATTGCGAGTAGGTATATGAAATAAAAATCAAAATATTTTTATTTCACATAGGCCTAGAGGGCACTTATAAAACGTCGACCAAAAGGTGCACAGTTCGGGTTGGTCGTTTCCTATGGAGAAGAACCGGCAAGAAACTCCATGGTTACTCTTTTCAAATCATTTGGTGTTACAATATTATCATGTTACAGCATTAGTACTTGGGTATGGGAGGACAGCATAGGCCCGACAATAGGTTGTTGCATCGTTGAAAAACATTGTATGTGCTTATAAAATTTGAGGCATGCCCTCGATTTCCCTGGGATCCCTTCATCTGATTCTGACTTGGTAACAATGCGACCACCTCAAGAGTGTAGGCATTCGAATAAAAAAAAGAATTTTGCAAGTGGTCCACAATTGGCGGAGAAATCGGTGAACATACATTAAAAAAAATACACACAGTCGAACAAAGAACCTTTTTTAGGGTTCCGTAGCTGAATGGCAAAAAACGGAACAATATAGATAGATACGCCAAGTCTGTCTGTCCGTGTATGTCACAGCCACTTTACTCCGAAACTATTAGGACTACACAGTTGAAACTTAGTAGGTAGATGTATTCTGTAAACCGCTTTACGATTATTAAACAAAAATAAAAAAATATAAGATAAAAGGGGGTCTCCCCTTACATGGAACTGAAACAAAAATATTTCATCAAAACTATACGTGCGGGGTGTCTATAGATAGGTCTTTAAAAATGACATTGAGGATCCTCAAACCATTTTCTGTTAAACTCGATCGTTTGAAAGATAAACACTTCCAAAGTGGTAAAATGTGTCCTCTAATTTCTAAAGTAAGAAGAGAAAAATTCTTAAAAAAATATAGGATTATAGAACGTAAAAAAAACTTTCAACCAAAATTGGTTTGAATAAGATTTGATGTTTATTTTTTGAGATATGGGACTTTTTCATCAAACTGCAACAACTTTCTTTTTCATTAACATACTATGAAAAACCAATTTTAGTTTTGTTGTTGAATGTAAAACAATACAACATATGAATGAGCCTTCAAAATATTTTTATTATATTGTTTGGTGCTACGGAACCCTGTGTGCGTGTGAGTACGACTCGCACTTGGCCGGTTTTTTTAAGTAAGTTAAAAATTGGCAAAGGTGTTCAAGTGAAACATTACTGAACCGTTAGCAATACATGTCATGCTTATAGGCTTATCCACAATAAGATGTAACTTAACTTATCTTACTGTCGAAATCTGGGTGTACTGTACACACTGCGTACCCCCTCAGAGCATACAGGCGTGATGTTATGTTACGGTGTAGAATGAACAATAAATATCCAAGCGATAGCAGCAATCACGGCAGATTTTCTGTCTATTTTTGAAGAGTTCCATTTTTTATCTCCGAAGATCAGTACCAGATCTTCACCAAATTTACGCTGTGTCGCTAATAAGGATCAAATTCTGGGAGGTAATGACATGCTGATAAGGAAAATGTAATTTTTTATGTTTTATCATATTTTAAATGAATGCCCTTGATTGATGGCACCCGCACCGCATTGATCTTCAAAATACTGTATATTCAAAATGAAGATCGTTGAGATGAAGATCTTGAATATGAAATTCTATCTCAAAAGATCTCGATGTTTTATTCTAAAATGGAATATGAATTATATGCGCAAAAAGTCAATAGGAAATAATATTGTGTTCACAATCCACACAGGCCTTTGCCCAGCAGTGGGACAATCTAGGCTAGCAATAATAATGATAATTTCACACACGAACGAACACGGCACGGCGTCGTGACGGGACGGATGCGGCACGAATCCGGCGCTCTCGGCTCTACCGACTATTTCCTACCCATCGGCAGCCGGCAATAGCGTTTAACCTCAACTATGCCATGTCGGGGTTATATGTAATAAAACCTGTAGGCGACAGGCAGCAGGCGGCACTCGACAATTTTTTATTACAAAATATTTTCAGAGTAATAGAGAAGTATGGAAGAAGAAGACGTGCTGCGCCAACCACAAATAAATTGGGTTCTGAACAAGATAATGATGATTATTTTCACAGTTCATAATCGACCGTTTGAATTTTGTATTCGGTATCGGTATCGCTGATAGAATGCCACTGAATGCTTCTTTGTTTACACCTCCAAGTATGTTATTATGATAGTGTTGGTTTCTATGGTCTTAGTTTAGAATTCGCATGGAGAATCACCAAAAGCGTTTTTTAAAATTGTTATGTGGTAAGAGTATTCAAAACTTCAACGCATTTATTTCAATTCGATTACTAAGCCTGCTGAATAGTCAAAGATATGATTGCCCATTTCTAAACGTAGTTTCCTATTTAATGGAATCGAAGGACTAAGAAACTCTGTTCTAAACAAATCTTGTCTCCATTGTTAGAGCAGCTTTTATACGTTCTTGTTGTTTTGGTGTGAGCTTCTGTCATGTGTCAATGAAAGATAATCTATTCTTCTTTCTTTCTTTTAAAACCAAGATAAATAGATAACTTGGCATCACATTGCTAATCTCCCGCCAATCTATGTCTGAACTTATATCCGAACTCCGTCCTGCCGCGCGCCGAGCCGTTGTTAGGGATATAACTGTCACCAGCAAGTCAATCTCCGTTCTTGGTACGACGCGTTCTAGCCACACTGTTTTCGTTATCCTTTTTTTGTTTAGGATTGTATTATATCCTTTTTTTTATTATATGAAGTGCCACGGAAAATAACAATATTATTTGATATTTGTTTGCCTAGAATTGCTCAAAAGACATTTTCAATTTTTGTATGGCTTTTTATCATGATGAGCTTTTTTCGGAGATATGTGACTGCCACCAATCCGTGCTTGGGTCTCGTGATGGAAAACGTCTCGTTCCCTCACACAGAAGCCTGAGTTCTGCCATACCGAGTACCACACGATATGTATTTTTGGTGATAAATGTAATTAAATTCCATGCGAGAGACTTCGCGAGCAGAAGTAAGTAATTAACTAAGTCCTTGTCAGTTGTCACTTTCATCGTAACTTCTCTTATCACCCAAGCGGGCCCGCGGGGCGGTGCAAGTTTCTCGACTCTCTCCCAACTCCCGAGCGGCGCTCCGAACGTGACGTCAGGCGAATACCGTTATCTCTGATAAGAGAGCCTTATCAATTGTATAACAGTTATGACTGTGTGTTCGTGTTGTTTGTTTTACTCGTGTAAACAATCGCGGACGGAATATTGAATGAGAGTAGTGTTTGGAAGTTCTTTTGGAGTTTTTTTTGTGAGGCGAAATAGCGAACCCTTTTCTTTATAATGTTATACATATAATAAAGTTTTTTGGCGAACAAAAAGACTGCTTTGTTCTGACTTGAGGTAAGTACCTATTTTTATGTGCTTAAATATACCTTAAAATACCTACCTCAACTTTCCATCATAAACGAGAGAACCAAAATAAATCCTGTATACCTACTAACTAACAAAATCCAAGTTATTTCCGTACATAAACCCAAAATTCTACAAATCACCATGTAAGTACCTACTTAAAACGTTGGGGCCGGTTCCCACTCTAACCCAGCTAAATAAACGAGAACCAATATTCTACAAAATTGAGTAAAAAGTCAGCCATATACAAAATATTGCACTATTGCAAACGTTATGACGTTTGCATATTATCGATCTGTGGTGTTAATGAGCGTTGCGAATAGCGCGGGTTATTGGTCGACCGTCCCCGAGTATATCGTCACCCTGCCCTGTACCTATGTGCATAGTAAAAGCGGGGTCATACATACGCAATCTATCATTTCTTTTGACCTAGTTAAGGTATACTACCGTCACTGCATACGTAGTACCTATAAAACAAAGTCGCTTCCAGCTGTCTGTCCCTATTTACGCTTAGATCTCTAAAACTGCGCAACGGATTTTGATGCGGTTTTTTTAATAGATAGAGTGATTCAAGAGGTAGATTTATATGTATAACATTGCACCCGTGCGAAGCCGGGGCGGGTCGCAAGTTATACTATAATACTTTGTTATTTTTTTAATGTACTGAATAAATAAGATACATGTTTAATGGTTTTCTAAGTGGATGTTAAAAAGCGGTTTTATCTCTCAAAATATTAAGCGTTCCAACTGAATTTCACTTAACCTTTTATCAAAAAAAAATATCGAGAAAGCAGACTTCGTTAAAATATAATATGAACCTATGGTATATTTATTTATTTATTTATGTACACACAAAATACATAATAGGACATTACAATTAGATAAAGGAGCACAAAAGTACTGCTTATTTTATAGGAAATTTCTTCCAGCAGACCTGCGAGAGAAAAGTTGGATTAGAAATGTAGATACAGTGTGTAGAAAAGACAGAACAGGAAATTTTCAATTAAAACTTAAAACAAAAATATACCTAAGTATATAATATAAACATACACACAAATATATACACATAATATACAAAATAAATATATACCTATACTATGAATAATATCCAGAATATTACAGTATAGATGAGAGATAGTGTTCTTTGACTTGCTTCTTGAAGACAAAAGGTATAGGTATTTTTCAATACCAAAACTTGTGAAAAAGGATACAATTAATGGTTTTCTTTGACATTACTGTTGGAAAACGAGTTCAAAACGTCACCGTTCTAAAAAATACGAGAATAGCCACCTGCTTTTGATCAACAGCATTGTTTCATTCAACTTTGACATCGATCAACAGTTCTGTACAAAGCCAGTCTTCCTATATCCTCAATAATCCACATCGTCCACTGTACAGAGAATCCTTTTGTTCCCACACAGTACCACAAAAGCTCTATTCAAATTTAGCAGCGTATTCCCTGCAGCCAGAAGCATAGCTGACATAACTGCCTACCCCACAAAGCGATTCAAAGACTATATGCTATGAAGCGCTGTCCAGCAATAGTTGAGCAAAATTCCTAGCCGACTCAAATAGTGCTGACCTATGTTGGACTGAACGCGAGTATTGTGGGCTTGCGTTCAGTAATTGTAGGACATTATAATAACTCGTTTATAGGTTAGGCTCCTGTCTTTTACAGTCGTAATAATCCATCACGCGGGTCCTGTGCGCGGGAAGGATTTTGTCTCAGCAGAAAAATGTTATAGGCTGGTTTTGCTTATTAGTATGGGATAATTAAGAAATTCTAAGCCAAGTCCCTTGGGCCCTTGGGCGGCTAAGAACTCTGACACCAGGAAAAGGTGCATAAGCACTAACCACACGAAAAAGAAGCAAGGTTTGCTTAGATTAATAACATGCTCCTATTCGTTCACCACTGTACAGTAGTACACCTCTACTTAATCGTTCGGGGCTTACATTTATAACTAAAAATTACTTAAAACGCGCTGAAATCGAATCTCAGAATTGATTCGATTTCAGCGCGTTTTGAGTTAAGTTACGGGTAAAGCCAAATCTTTGACAAAAAGATTTGCCTGTATTTGATTCAACTGTATTTCAATAAGGCGTTTCTTGTACAGTATATTTTAAAGTGTACCTATTTAATTTGTAGCACAGTCACCCTACCTTGTCTGTGTTGTGAACGTACCTAAGTAGCAGGATATTCTAATAATTTAACTACCGTTTATTTAGCATCTTAAGGGCATCAGCAGGACCCCAAGCTTTGGTTATATGAGACCTCTAAACTAAAAGCTTTTGATGAACATTCCTTTACTAAGAAGTGCCTTACATTTTTCACTTTCACTATGCGACACCTAAATGAATACTTGACTAAAAGCCTTTGGAATTTTCAACGTCCGGTCTACCGACGAAGTTGAAATTGTCATTTACTTAAACACAACGTAAGGAAACCTGCCTCCGTATGCCGTATTCACAAAAGCTTCGATTCAATTTGGATTCGGAAAATCGTAAGTCTATTTCGCTCGCTATCGTTATGCCTGACAAAGATAGACATACGGCTTGTCGAATCGAAATCGAACCTTAAGGCCACCAAACTTGTACGCACGATGACCAATCAAGGTGTGCAATATTAGTATACGCTGATCTCTCATTGTACGGGAAGCTCATACTAAGCGAGGTCAGGTTATACTGGATATGTATAGCTTCATATGCCACCGTGTGTACTTACAGAATTGGAAATACTGGTTGCAGAAGATAAATTAAAAAAATCATTAAAAATAACTTTGGTGGCTATTATTTAATGAGCACTGAGTTATTTAAATTCTCAACTTAAGAAGTTAAGAACTGTGCGAAACATAGTTTTTGTTATTATATTATAGCAACTAAAAACTAGTATTTAGTAGGTATTGAGCGAGTAAACATTAACAAGGGGGGAGTCACGCTGAATACTAGTTCTAGATCACTGAGACACTGAGTCACTAAGTACCTATAGCCTTCAAACTTTTCTGCAAACGATCGAAGCAATGATTATATACTTATAACAATCGAGAGGCAACATTTTTCTTTACTATTCTATCAGACGGTTTATTTTTGCACCTGACCCAGTTAACGGTGCAGTGTCAAATATCTTTCGATGGCGGAAATCAACGTGAAACTTTATGCAGACGCAATAAGCCAAATTAATAAAATATTCACTATTCTAGCTTGATGTGTCGCCGTGTGTACACGTGCTAGTGATCTGAAATTCAGACCATTCTAAGTTTGGCGACCGCTTTATCAGTTCTAAACTTGGAAAGTGCAAAACCACAGAAAGGAAGCGGGGTAATCAGAATCACCCCTCGCTTCGTCTCTCTACAAGAAAATTCCTTTACATTACAGTTTCTCGAAAACTGGTTCTTATCGCACTACGATTAGGTTCAACATACAATGTATTTCACACGCGTAGATTTTTAATATTTTTCCGCACACGTTTGGAAATTTAAAAAAACACAGATAACTTTACTTAAATAGTACAGTCGGCGGTCGGTGATTGTTTTTTAAGATATATGCGTCAGTACGGCGTAAATATTTTGTGAGTATTTAAATTGCATAGATAAACATGATATTTTTATTTTATGAACAAATTAATTTGTGTTCTAAATTCAAAAATATTTGAATTTCCTATTTTTTATATTAGGCTGTTTAACGGCATCATACCTTCGCTTCTTTTTCAACCTGGCGAAAGCAAAGCGCGGACAAAAAGGAAATTAAATCATTATTTAATAATAATTCCTGACAATGATATCATTATTATATACTTTCGGTTCTAATATTTTATTTCTTAGGAAGTGTATTGAATAACGTCGTTTGATACGCGTGGGGATTTGTTACTGCAGTGCCTGGCTCCATGACACCGGTCCTCGCCTGCGAGCTGCAGGCGAGGACCGGTGGTGTCATGGTTGTTAATTCCGCCTCGAATGCAATAACAAAGTTTCCCCACTTATATCAAAATGTATTATTGTTCTATACTGACATAGTTACAAGCTAATATTATAAGTATCTAATAATATTTTTATGATTGTTCTACTTTTATGTGCTGATATAAGGATACACGGTCCACATCAACCGGATTTACGGTTCCCGGGAGGATATATAACGAATATAATATTACCTATGTACCACCAACATAATTGGGTGTTAGTCGTCATCTGCTAACATCGTTAATTACAGAATTATCCTCATTAGAACAATATTATTAAATTGTTTCTATAACAATACTTTGTTTTCAACTTTACATATAGACAAGTTGCCTATGTTTTTATCATTAAGTAGTTAGAAATGTTTTTGGGATGAATTGCTAGGATATTACAAAAACAAAAAAGAATGTGTGACCTTTATGTAGGATTTTGGTTTAGTAAACCACTGACGATAACTGACGATGTCAGAATATTATTGAGCGCCATTTTCTTTATTGTACCTCCACCTGTTTTCCACCAAACAAAACATGTAAAAACGTATGTATAGTACCTACTCGTTATATGTGTAATGCTCTCATGGTGACATGTTATGACCTTTACCATGTACCTGTTGCCAACGAAAATAAGGTTGAAATAACAAGTCATGCTGCTCAATTAGGGTGTGAACACAGTAAATGGGAGACTTGCAAATTAGTAAGGGGAAACTCATGAGTTTGCTTTGAAAGTATTGTCCAATGGTAGTCGAGATTTAAAAAGGTTTTAGAGCGGACACTGGGAATATATTCATACAAAAACATCCGGAACAGGCGGGCGTATGACACTAGACAGAACAGAACGATTTTTAGGGTTCCGTAGCCGAATGGCAAAAAACGGAACCCTTATAGATTTACCAAGTCTGTTTGTCCGTGTATGTCACAGCCACATTAGGACTACACAGTTGAAACTTAGTAGCTAGATGTTTTCTGTATTTTTTTTTTTTTTTTTTTTTTTTTTTTTTTTTTTTTTTTTTTTTTTTTTTTGGAGATGGCATCTCGCAGTTCAGCCTCTGAGGCTGGCTACTGCTTAACCGGACTATTCCCTGTGGATGCCTTAAAAATGAATCTAAGGCCTCCAGCCAGGGGCTTAAAACTATACTTAAAAACTAAGCGACCACTCGCTAAGGGCACCCCCTGTGGGGTACGGGCCTCGGCTTAGGGCGTCGCTGGGGGGGGCAGCAAAGGGACAGGCTGGATCTGAGTGATATTAATTAGGGGCTGGTTTAAAACTACCGGCTCAGCATCGCGGGCTGGCTCTGGCAAGGGTCGGGGGGGGTTCGTTGAACGTGGGCGTCGCGTCGGGCCTCGGCGGCGAGGACGGAAACATGGCGGTCTGTATCTGTATTTACGTAGTGTGCTGGTTTCCCTACTGCTCTCCTGGAGGAGGGTGATGGGGTCATCGGGGGTGGTAAGAGCATGTCGCGGACGGCGAACCATGCTAATACGCGAGGGCTCGTATCGGGCGGCCGATGCGATCAGGGGGTTCCTATGCTTGATAGCGGAATCGAAGAAACGCTTGGAAAGACGTTTCATAAACTGAGCTAAGGTGGGGATCCTAAGGTCTAAGTGGAGACTGTCATTACGGACATAATAGGGGGCACCGGTAATCTTACGGAGAAAACGGTTCTGGAGGGTCTGCATCCGGTGCAGATGACGCGGGTGGGCATGGGCAAAAGTGACACAAGCGTATGTCATAATGGGACGGATGACGGCGGTATAGAGTCGCAACTTGCACTTAAGTGACAATTTGCTCTTTGCCGTGATCATAAAATGGAGCCTACCCATGGCAAAGGCAGCCCGGTCGCGGGCTGCTCTTATATGCGCAGCAAAGGACAGGTGGTTGTCGAGAATGACTCCTAAGTATTTGGCTTGCTTCTCCCAAGGGATCGGCTTGCCGAACATAGTGATCGGAGAGGGGACGGGACGTTTGAGACGCGCCTTATGGAATAGAACTGCCTGGCTTTTATCGGGATTGACCTCGATTCGCCACTTACGGAACCAGGCTCCTAAAGCATTGGCTGCTTTTTGGAGCTGACGGGCGATGGCGTCTTGGCCGTGCCCAGTATAATAGATTGCCGTATCGTCGGCGAAAAGGGCCAAGTGAGCCTTTTTGCTCTTGGGGATATCAGAAGTGAATAGAGTGAATATGAGGGGGGAAACGACAGAGCCCTGAGGGACTCCCGCGCGAATGGGGTGGGGGGAAGAGAGGGTTTTCCCTATGCGATAGCGGAAAGTGCGATTCGCCAAAAAGTCTCGCAAGATGAGCACGAGACGATCTGGCACACCGAGCTGATACAGCTTGTATATCAGCCCGTTGTGCCAGACTTTGTCGAACGCTTTCGCTATATCGAAAAATAACACACCGGTCATCGCTCCACGCTGGAAGCCAGCGCTCAAGTGCTCTACGATGCGGTGGACCTGTTGGACGCACGAGTGTTCGGTCCTGAAACCGAACTGCTCGTTGGGAATGAGGCTCTTAGCCTCGGCAAAGTCTTTGAGGCGCTTATAAATAAGCCTCTCATAGATTTTACCGAGCGCGCTAAGGAGACTGATCGGCCGATAGCTAGTCGGCTCGGATTTAGGTTTACCCGGTTTGGGAATACCTATGACGGTGGCCTCTTTCCACACTTGGGGAAAGATGTTATTGCTCAAGGCGCCATTGAAGATGGCCGCCAACAAGACTATGAGCTGAGAGGGGAGGACTTTGAACACCCTATTGGTGAAGCCATCGGCGCCAGGGGCTTTCCGAGGCTGTAGCCTATCTATTATGTCTTTCACTTCGTCGGGCGTGACTGAAGGAAGAGGACAGTCGGGGTCTTCTACCGGGGGGAGAGCGGCTCTACGTTCGACTTCCGCGTCCACCTCAGCGAGATGTCGCATGTCTACTGGTAGAGAGCTGGGCGTGCACTGAGATTCCAGGCTGTCGGCCAGGCATTCAGCCTTCTCAGAGTCGTCAAAGGCGACGCTCTTATCGGGGCGAATGAGAGGAGGCATAGTAACCTCGTCGCTGCTAGCACGCAACTTTCGTTGCAGTTGCCAGAAAGCTAAGTGAGTGGGCTCGAGTTCGCTAAGCTCCTTGTCCCAACGATTCGAACGAAACTCACTGGTGCGCTGCTTTACAGCAAGCTGCAAGCTGCGCATGTGAGCCTTGTTCGCATAGCAGGGAAAGACGCTATAGGCACGAACGGCCGCGTTCTTCTCGGTTATCAGATCACGTATGTCATCGGGTAGTTTCCAGCGGTGATCGCTCATCGCTGGGACTTCCCGTGAACAATCCTTCAGTACGGATTGTACGTGATCTGTAAACAAGTTGATGGCGGCCGTCGTGTCTGCGACTGAGACTATGTGATCGGGGATACCGTCCGTGAGAGGAGACATGTCGGATTTCAGCTTATCGCTTACTTTCTTCCAGTCTGTTATCAAAATAGGGGCAGGGGGCTGGCTGGGGTCAAAGAGGCCCGAGCTAGAAACGAGATGCATGACTACCGGACGGTGGTCAGAGTTAAGCTCGTGTAGCGTCTCAATCGAGTCCAGCCTGAGGCTGACGTTCCTGAGCAGCGCTATATCGAGCACATCGGAGCGCAAACCGACAGTGTCGGGGTAGTGGGTGTGCTCCATAGGAGCGATAGGGTCAAAGGAAAGGGAGTCGCTTAGGTCGTATAACGCCCGCCCTCTCGGGTTGGTCGTTATGCTGTTCCAAGCAGGGTGTTTGGCATTGAGGTCGCCCGCTATGATAACGGACTCGCTCAAGCCGAAGAGAGAGGTGAGATCCTTCTCTAACAGGGAATGGTCCTCAGATGAGTTTACGGGGGGCATGTAGGCAGAGATGATATGGACCGACTGATGGCCGGTCATACCTAGCCGACAGATTGAAACCTCAAGCAGTGATTCTAGAGGGGGTGAGTCTACTGGGATGCAGTGCAGTTCTTTACGGTAATAAATGAGCGTGCCGCCTCTGTGGCAGCGGGAACGGTCATTGCGAACTATATGAAAGTTTGCAATCTTGGGGTTGCGGAGATGGGGCTTTAAGAACGTCTCTTGGACAAGAAAGACATCTATCTGATGATCGCGGAGGAACGCGGCGATCTCATCGCGTTGTCCACTAATGCCGTTGGCATTGTAAAAGCCTACTTTAAGGGATCGGGGTTGGGTACTCGTTAAGGGCCTAGTTAGATCCATTATCGGTCTGGTTGAGAGAGAGCGCGCGGAGAGCTGCACGTATCCTAGGATACGATTTGAAGATCATGTTGATCTTTTTCATGTCATTCGTTCCTCTGAGCTCGGCCGCTAAGCGGTCGGCCTCAGGGGATTCGAAGATCGCGAACCTAGCTATGGTGTCGAAGGAGCTTTCCTCGGCATCCACAGACTCTGGGCCGAGTGGCCTGGAGGGAGGGCGCGCTGGTGAGGCTAGGGCAGCGGCCGTTGGAACGGGCGCAGGGCAAGGGACCGGGTTATCTAATAGCCCGGGCATGGGGGCGGTGGCCTTGGGGCTACCAAGTGCTGGAAAAGCACGCTGATGATTCAGCGCGTTCCAGGGGGACGGTCTCTGGGGACTGAGACGCTCAGGCAACTGAGCAGAGGGGATCGGGACTGATGAGGGGGCTTCCCTCAGCTGGCGAGCGTTAAAACGCTTCGCCAGCTTACCCGGAAATTGTTTGGGGGCTTTGGGGCAACCCCTATAGTTGGCCGGGTGGCCTGTCTGACCGCATAGCACACAACTGGGTGGCTCGGTACAGAGGTTTCTGTCCTTGGGACGGGAGCAATCGGCAGTGGCGTGATCGCCTAGGCACTTGACGCACCGGGGAGGTGCGAAGCAGTGCTTTTGGGCGTGGCCGTAAAGTTGGCAACCGTGGCACTGGGAAAGCACCTTGTTGCGGTGAGGCCGCTCAATGAGGATGCCCGATAAGGAGCAGACGGTTTTGATTTTAAAAATGGGGTGATGACCCTCGACGGGGTCACAGATGACGAGCACCATGTCGTACTCGTCACCTCCCCTCGCCTTGTGCAGGCGGTGGACGGCGGAGACTGGGACGTTCTGGGAGGTGAGGTCGTCCAGAATGTCCTGGGATGGGATCTCTTTGGGGATCCGCCTGATCACCACGCGGGTGGGCTTCTCCTCAGGGAGAGAGTAAGTGTGGAAGGCGACGTGCCTCCCACGAAGATTGCGGACAAGGTCCCTGAAGTCCGAGGACGAAGGGACGGTGACCTTTATACCCTGTAGGGTAGATTTGGCTGAGGTGTAATTGATGCGCAACTCAGTGCACATCTTGGACACATCGGTCCATTTCGCCTTATCTTGGATGAAGATAGGCGGCGGGGGCTTTAGCTTCTTGGAAGAAGAAGCAGAGGGGGCGGTAGGGGCGGTAGCCATAGGGCTAACGGGGCGGCTAGACGCGGCCGGAGCTGTCGAAGCGACAGGAGAAACGGGGTGAGATAAGGGGGCAGGGGAGGGTGGGGTGGGGGTAGAGCGAGCCGCTACGGGCTTTTTGGCCTTATTGGCTTTAGCGCCCTTGCCCTTCCTACGCTTGCCCTTGCCTACCATCGTGTACTCCTCAGAGTCAGAGGTAGCGTCGGACGATCCCGAGTACTCCGAGGCCTCGGAAAGCACGTCCGCAATCTCCATAGGAGAAGCATCGGGACTTGCAGGTGAGGCCTGAGAGTGCACTAACGGGGGTGGGTCGGAACTCGCCGGCGAGATCGGCACGAATACCTTCTCTGATAGGATACCCATAAGGGGCTCCGCGATAGTCATATAATTTTCCCTTATATGAGGGTTGGGATCACTAAGGAGCCTCTTAAGGAGGTCCGTGAGGGACTTAGCCCAGGCATCCTTCGATGCGAGGGTAGGGATCATGTCTAACTAATGGGACTGATCTTGACTAATATATAGTGGGGGAGGGGGGAAAAACTCCTAGCCCTAGTCCCGAGGAGACACGAAAATCGTGAACCCCCCGGGCGGACAATTCCCACAAAAACGAACCCACCCGTGTGACTTTCCTAGTGCTATACTGGCGAGAAGAAAGGCACAAACAAACTCGCCAGCTACACTGTTGTCCTGGCCAGAGGGGCCGCTAAGCCTAACTCCCCGGGAGGGATAGCCCGGGGATGAGTGCACTCCCTGTCGGGTGACACAGGGAGGTGAGTGCCTAAGGTGTGCCCTAAGCTTGAGTACCTGTCGCCAATCTTAATGTGCGACAGGGCCCTATGGGTCTTGCGACCGATCCGGGCCGCTGGGGTAGAGACACCCAGACGTCCCGGGTGCAGCTGTGGACAAACGTGGGTTAGGTACTACCAGACTGTGACTAGGAGTCCCCCCAAGGCCACAGTCGGAGCCCTTCCGACTGACTGCTTTCCCTTGAAGAGGGTCGGCGGGTGTGGCGGGTCACCACCCACTTGGGATCGTTGGCACCGTGAGGTTTCCACCCAAGTACCACCGAAACTGGTGGATTTTGCTCTTAGGGAGCCAAGCGAACGCGACGCGATACGCGAACGTAGAAAACCGACTACAAGCACTGAAGCACTCGTAGCCGATCTGCTACGATGACGTAGTCTAACTCGAAACCACGGTGGCGGAGCTAGACGACCGGCATGCGGTGGTGTAGCACTGAGCGCAATGTGCGCGTCAGAGCGACGGGGGAGGGGGGAGCTTTCGATCGCAACGACAGAGCGCACGTGTGCACTCTGCGGCTGCCGAGAGCGGAATGATGTTTTCTGTAAACCGCTTTACGGTTATTATCCAAAAAAAAAAATAAGATTAAGGGGGCTCCCCATACATGGAACTGAAACTAAAAAATATTTTTTTCATCAAACCTATACGTGTTAAGTCTTTAAAAAATGACAATGAGGTTCCTAAAACCATTTTCTCTCAAAGTCAATCGTTTGAAAGATAAATACTTCCAAAGTGGTAAAATGTGTGTCCCCCCCCTCTAATTTCTGAAGTAAGAGGAGGAAAATTCTGAAAAAAAAATAGGATTATAGAACGTAAAAAAAACTTTAAACCAAAATTGGTTTGAATAAGATTTGATGTTTATTTTTTGAGATATGGGACTTTTTCATCAAACTGCAGCAACAACTTTGTTTTTTATCAACATACTATGAAAAACCAATTTAGTTTTGTTGTTGAATGTAAAACAATACAACTTATGAATGAGCTTTCAAAATATTTATATTATATTGTTTGGTGCTACGGAACCCTGTGTGCGTGTGAGTACGACTCGCACTTGGCCGGTTATTACTAAGTAGAAACAAGTATGTTTTAGATTACGATTTTCTTAGTCTAGTCCCATCTATCGCTCGTCAATATAGGAATAGCTTTGTCTTTGGAATGGTTATGCACCAGCGATTATGCAACAGATTAACAAATACTATCGATGGAGTGTCTGCTTGTTTGCAATTTTCCATACTAACATTATAAAGAGGTAAAATTTTTAAGTTTGTATGTAATCTCAATATAATCTCTGGATTTACTGAACCGATTTAAAAAAAATCTTTCAGTAGGAAGCTACATTATCGCCGAGTGCCTTAGGCGATATTTACAACGTGCCCGTGAGATAATTTCCGACCAAATCGCGAGCGAAGCCGCGGGCAACAGCTAGTAAATAATAAAAGATAAGGGAAAAAGAATTGCACAAATGAGAAGGGTATTTTGGCCAGAAACAGACTTATTCAGGGTGACAGAGAGGCCCGTTGTCCAAAATGTTCCTAACATTTCAAGCTTAGGTATAATGTGCAGGAATGAAACGGAACATAAATTCCAAAAACCCTCGTACCTACTCCTTTCGCTCACAATACTTAGTTTAAAACTACATGGCGAAAGACATTGCGTATATATGATACCTACGTATGAGCTATTATATCTTAACTCATATGACCATTAATAATCCAGAGGCTACAGCCAGCAACGCCATTAATATCCAAGATGGACGCAGATGTGTTCATCGATCGCGTCAGGATTATTGGACAATAGGCGTCTTTGGACATTCGACATTAGTATGGAAGAAGATTTGCGTAGAAACCTCTGTCTGGTAACAAATATTGCGCTATTTCCAAAGATTTTGATGCGCCCCACCGTAAAAAAACGAAACATGTTTTAACACTGTGATGAATCATCCCGCATGAATTTTGACAGTCCTATTCAAATTTCACTGTCCAAGAAGCAAAAACGTGAATTTTTTGGACACGGTTGGATGAATCTCACTATTCAAATGTTATTGGGTGTTACTGTACACTCGTTTGTTTACCGAAAAACATTTCCGTAGTTTTCTATTGTATTGTATTGGAATGAACTCCTTTTTGTATTTTGATTCTATATTTTGTGTCAACGTTTGAAAGAACAAGCAATAAGATGAAGCCATCAAAATAGTCACAATATTATTAGATTTTAACACTTTTCCTACCAAAAAGAAAGGGTATTTAATGAACTCCAAAATATGCATATAAAAACACTTTAATACACGACCGGAATGTACAGTACGACATTTCATCGCTAATTCGATTTTATTGGCACTTTTGACGTCTCAATTCGAGTACAAAAGCGTCACATGTTGTTTTTAGTGCCACTAAAAAACTATTTCTATGGAACTTTAGTGTCTATTTACAATTTTATGGGGTTTATCCAAAATTTTGGACGGCATTGGATGCTTGGGTCGCTGCTTCGAATATTTTTCGGCACATTTAAATAGCCAAAAAGAGTTTAAATATTTTACTTTCGTAACTGCGAGGATATGGGGCTCGAGTGCGCTCGCCGACTGGTCGACATTTCGCGTGACCAGAGGCCTGGCTCTTTCTTTGGTCAATGAATTAGGTAGCATTGCCATTCAACGTGGCAATGCTAATTCTTCCCAGTCCCAGTCTTCTGGGCACGTTTCCGGATGACATCGATGGGGAGGAGTACTTTGACGCCTAAGTGTCCTATTGTTGTCGTTGTGTATTTGTAGGAACTTACTTTTAGTCTTATTTTTAGCATTATTTTAGTTATATTTGTAGTCTGTATATAATGTACATAGTAGAGGATATTGAACATATTGTATTCCATACTTCGCTGATTCGAAAAGAAACATACTTCAATGTATTTCATACTAATATTTCAAAATAATAAGAAAGTAACTGTATTTGGTTTTTGTTACCTTTTCAATTTCGAGGTATACACGAGGTATACGTATTTATTAACATGAATTTATAAAATTGAAAATTTCTTGTTATCATCCTGATATTCCAATAATTTAACTTTCACCGCCTGTCGACAACCCACAGCCCTAAGTACTTCTTCGTATTTATTTACCAAAGCATCAACCACAACTTCTCTCTTCTCCACAGACTTGGAACAAAAAAACTGAACGTCTTGTAAGTCAAACAACCAAAATGTCTGACTCTTCTGACGAAGAACGCGGCTTCCGTCGGATCCTGAACTCAATCCGGGATGCATGGCGTCGTTTTCGACGATACGATCCGGAAAGAGAGCCGCTCATAGAAAAAGAGCAGAACCACTGCATACGCGAAATTGTGGAAAAGTACGCTGACTACAGGCGCAAGAAGCGTCGCAACAAGAGTCATTAGTTTGCGTTCCTGTCATTGTCCACAGTACTTCTGATACCTTCATCATCATCAGCGTTCTCACCGACGACCGGGCATTCCACAACGGACAAGGTTCTTTCGGTGAGTGGTAGCTTTAATTGAATGAGGGTGTCGAAGTTGGTCGATGACTTTAAATTCGAAAGTGTCAATGAAAAACGAAAACCTCTATTGGAATTCTAAATGTGGACAGTTTGCGTCACCAATTATTATCTATTTCGGTTGATCTAAATATTTTGCTTCCTAAATATTATACCTACGTACTCTATAGTCTATACTAGTGCATTAACTAATCAACAGGCTCATTCTATACTTTACCAAGGAGCTAGACTCATTTTTTCCAAGTATTGTGACGCTCGTATAAAGTGCAGGCCCGCAAACCACACCGCCAGCTAGCGAGCGAGTGAGCGACCCGGGCGTGTCATCGTTTCACCTCTTTTCATACCTTGGTTCCTACCGAAAGAGCCGAAACGAAGTATGAAGAGAGGCTCGCCCGGCTCGCTCGCTCCCTGGTGGTTTATGAATAGCCTGCGCTTTATGTATATGGTACCTTACAATAGTTTGCCTAGTACATAGTTCATTGTATTTGCTTTGATTCATGCCTCCGATATATTATTTGTTTACTATAGCACTATCTCAACTATTTGTCATTATCTAACCAGATAGGTACTACGATGGTACAATCATAGTATTGCGGTGTTTTAGAAGCATCGAGAAAAAATGCCAATAGTTGAAATGACAGTAACATCACGCCTTGTAATCCCACAAGGGTTAACAAGTACACCCACATTTCGCCATTTATGTGTAAGTACCATGTAATACGGGGCGTACCTATTGCCACCAACCGGGCTCTAATTCAGACTTCGTGGCTGCTACTGAAAAATTCCTGATGTAAAAACCAAATAACACTTTGTCTGACCCGGGAATCGAACCCAGGACCTCATGCTCAGCAGTGGTGCTTGCGACCACTATACCATCGAGGCAGTTTAAACTAAGGACGTAGAAATAAATTTTACATTACAAAAATTAGAAAACGTTATACTGCACGAGTTAATAACATTTTGCATGCAGTTATGAAAATGACACAGTGAGGAAGCATATTAGCCTTCAACGAGCACGTTACGGGTTAATTAGATTATTATATACTATATATGCTTAGTAATCTTAGATATGAGTTCGAGTTACCTGAAATGCTTGGATCAGGCACACATACCCGTACCATTGTATCTTGTTCAAGTTCAACAAAACAAACACAACTTGTGTAAGTAGGTATTTTCATGTAACAGAACAGCAGAGTATTATCTGAGGTAGTGACCTTATACACTTGACCGCTTGAGCTGATTGGGTTGGCACTACGGACGCGTGGGCTCGGTTATAATTACATGTCACTGCTTAAGCAGGTGTGGGGAAGTAGACAGCTTGTGTGATGAATTTGTTAGTAAGCTCGTGCGTATACGGAATTAGATGCAGATTTGTTGACCAATGTCATTTGAGTAGGTGGATCGATTTTTTACCAGATAGTACTTTGTAAAAAATCTACTAGTTCCTATTAAAAATTAAAGGATAAAAGTAGACCTGTACATTCAAAATGTAATAGAGGTAAATGGATGGTTTTACAAGTGAAATAAAAAATACAAGTAATTATAAAAAAGACCTATCAAACCCGCACTTTGGGAGTAGTTTTTGAGTATATACACACGATTAGCAGCACTGTTAATAAAGCACGATCAAACGTTGAGGTGGTGATGTAGGATGATGCACGCAGTTCTATCAGGTCTGCTCCACAGGAAGGTGGCGTTTCGAAGAACAGGAGTTGAGGTCCTGGTAGATCTTTGAGTTGGATCACCAGCTTTTAGACCCAGGGCAGCTCCGCGAGATTAACAGCAAGGAAGGCACAAAGACAGTTTTTAATAATAAGATTGGGAGTAGTAGTCCCAGGTGTATCTTTAGATGGATCACCTGAAGAATTTGTCTTGTCTCCAATTTGAAGAATTCCTTCAGTATAACATTCAAGAAACGCTCTATCCTCTGGTCTAGTCTAGTCTGACCGGTTCGTCATCTCTCGTTTCCACAGTAGTCTCCTTCCAATTTTGAATCTCAGTTTTTCTTCTTGCGGCCATATAATCATCTCATCTGACAAGTGTAGTCGGCCAGGACATAACAGACTTACTTCATAAAACCATGAGTGCGTAAAGAATTTATAAATATAATTTAAAATTAAGTATTAGTAAACAATCATTATTAACTATATAATACAATATTTCAGCTAAACATTGAAAAATATAATTTAAATTAGATAAACCAAAAAGTATTCATCATAGACTAAGCTAGTAAGAAACTCTATGACAGAAAGAAAAAGTAACTGACAGTTTGGCAAATCTGACGTACATGTCACAACATTGAAAATTATGAAAATTAATATAATATTTTATTTTAGCAAATACTATGAAAGCGAATCGTATTTAGATCGATTCGCTGAGTATAAACAAACAAACCAATAAAAAGGATGATAAATGGTATATGGTATGACAATTGTAAGTATAGTATAAAGTGTAAGTATAGCATATACTAACTTATAGGGCCTAACTAATCAGTAATCGACGAAACTACAGACAAAGCTGTATAAGTACCTACATCTTTGAAGAACCACAGACGTCTGACTCCCACATTTTGCCAATCAAGCTGCCACCGACCGGCACAAGTCCGCACTCTGGGCTGCAACTGCGACCTTATTATAGGTACACCCACACATCAAACTCATTTACATACTTCTTAACCGACTTCCAAAAGGAGGAGGTTACCAATTCGTCCGTTTTTTTTTGTATGTATTTTCAGCGATATCTTCGCCAATTGTGAACCGATTTAGATAATTCCGCGGTGGGCCGTTTAAATTTAGTGAGAGGAGTTAGGTATAGTATGTAACTCTTCAATAATGGACAGCAAATCTGCCGTGATTGCTGCAATGGCTTGAATGTTTATTATTTACACAACATCACGATTGTATGCTCTGACGCTGGGGTAAGCAGATGTGTACAGTACCTACACCCAGATTTCGACAGTTAGGTAAGTATTTTAAGTTCCATTTAAAAATAAAAAATCTTATTTGCAAAAAATAAAACCGACTTCAAAAACACCAAGCTGTGAAAAATTACTTTAGCTTCAGGAGTCAGTGCCTTTTACTTGTTTGATTCAATTTTTTGCCACCGGCTTCTAAAGCTATTTATTGCACGATCAAACGTGTTTTTAGTTGTAATATCCCATAAAAATATGTGCTATAAATTTATTTTACATTTTTAACATCAGGGACATTTCATGGATGAAATGCCATGCAATGCCAACTAAAAATGCCGCCGACTCCTGAAGCTAAAGTAATTTTTCACTGCTTTGTGTTTTTGAAGTCGGTTTTATTTTTTGAAAATAAGTTTTTTTATAATAATTATTTTGTTTTCATTCCCGTACCTAACAAATGCATACCTAGGTAACCAACATTCGTATTATTTAATAACAGTCTTATCTCGCGCCGTTCAAAGATTTAATGCACGAACAGAGTCACTTATTATTCAAGAACTTTCCTCTCAAGTCGGTGTGCGCGTATCTGTGAGTCACTTGAGAGGTCGCGACCCGTCAAGATGGACGCTAACTCGCTCCCAGCCCCGCTAATTGGTCCCCCACGAAATTGAGAGCAAATCTTGAGGTCAATCATCATGTTATTATTTTGAAGCCGAGCTCCTGGAGTAGGGACGTAAAGTGTTTTGACGGTTACATAGAGAGAGAAAATGTAGCAATTTTAATTCAAAGATAGGTGCACTTAACATTCACAGGCAGAGTAGTACACGATAGGGTAGGCAAAGGCGTATCTATTACCTACTTGAGGTAGTATTGACGTACTTGATTACGTTGATTTTAATAATAAACGGCAATTACGTCACTTTCAAAAACAAAAGAATTCGCAGGAAATATTGCCTATTGCATAAATTACTCGTTGTTAACTTGTTTGTATTAATTACGTCGCCGTGCAATTTGTAGGTTTGTATGACATAGATTAATTAACCAAACAGACGGTGAAAACTGCGAATAGGCAAGCATAATTCGCCCTGACCGACACCAGATTAACCAAACAAAATGTTAACCATCCAAATTTTGAGATCACGAACTAATTTCAGCGAAACAACGTATTACACACTCATTATCATAATATAATTATCTATTTATAAATAATAATAATATCCGGCAAAATTATAACAGACAGGGGCGAAATCCTGTGAATAATGCGAATAGGCGATCAAATAACCTCAAAATTTGATTTCATAATCAGTGCGTTGTTAACCCCCGTTATGCACACTTTGACTGTGCTTTAATACGCTGACTAAACAACGTGAACAACCTGGAATAATTACACCCGTTAAACATAACGTAAATTCAAACGATGGTTAAATCGACTACAATTTAAATCCTATGGAATTTAGGTTCATTTTTTTGCGAAACACACAATTAGTATTACAATAAAGATAACGTTCAAAACTGAGTAAATCTTGCAAAATTTACAATGAAAATAACAGTAGTAGGTATTCCGTGTGAAATTAGCTTATTCTTGTCAGAAATATATCATAGTATGCGGTGTTTATTCTGAAAAACCTATAATATAATAACGTTACAGCACATTTTTCTTAGTCGCACCGATTATTAATTTATGAACGGTCTGGTCTATCCATCCCGATTGATTCCCTTGTCTGTACATCGAGTGCCAGGTATGGGCACAAAAACCGCTGTGTACTCGTATACCTACACACGAAAGTAGCGCCAGTTTCAACCTTTGACCTTTAATGTATTATTTGTTCAGTAATTGGGTATTTAGTTTAGGTATATTGGTCTGCCTCGATGAATGATTGAATGTAGAACTGTTTGAGTTTATGCTAGACGATAGAAACATTTCACGTCAGGTGACACAATCGGCGGTCTTATCGCTAAAAGCGATATTTTCAAGACAACTTTTGGATGGACTACAGGAAGAGGGAGAGATATGCTGCAGGTTCCCTGTGGTGTACCAAATACATATCACTATACATACATGCATAAAGCTTAATGAACAGCTGATTTTTTTTCGCTATTCAGGGTTTGGTCCCATAGTAGAAGTTATTCATAATGATGAGTACAATGACCCCTTAAGAGATTTCGTGTATGAATAGATAGACCTTATTTACATATAGACAACTAGCTGTAGCCCGCGGCTTCGCTCGCGTTTTGGTCAGAAATTATCCCATGGGCACGTTTGAATATAGCCTATGGCACTCGGGGATAATGTAACTTCCTATTAGTGAAAGAATTCTCAAAATCGGTTAAGTAGATCCAGAGATTACCCCCTACAAGTACAACCTCACAAACTCACAAACTTTACCTCTTTATAATATTAGTATAGATGAATAATTATCAGTTAATAAGAGCACAGAACCATATAGAGTGATGTTTATGGAGAAAGATAGTGGTTTTTAACCATATTTTTGAAAGTGGATAGGGTTTGGACGCGCCTTATTGACAGGCGAAAAAAAACCTAGACCTTAAAAACGTCGATACTGTTGAATACCTTAGTAGAAATACGAAGATAGACGACCAAGTCAGGGACGATGACTTTCAAGGCGTTTCGAATTTATACAACGACTCCCAACAGGATTAACAGGACATAAAACACGCACTTGACCTCACAGAGACAATGCGGATGTTTACACAAAAACCTGCCAAGTAAGATTAAGTATTTATATTGTTACTATGTTGTTGGGTCAAAGCGATATGTTTGTGGAAGCCATTACAGGTAATAAGTTTTTCGTTTTATTTAACACTAGCTGTTGCACGCGGCTTCGCTCGCGTTTTGGTCGGAAATTATCCCACGTACACGTTGTAAATATAGCCTACGACACTCGGGGATAATGTAGCTTCCTATTAGTGAAAGAATTTTCAAAATCGGTTCAGTAGATCCAGAGATTACCCCCTACATACAAACTTACCAACAAATTTTACCTCTTAATATTAGTATAGATTTTGAACTTTTTCATCGACATTACCGTTGCTAAAATGTCACTTTGACTGGGCTCTGACTTTCTCACCTCCACATAATCATGGATCAGAAACTACATACATTGTACATTATTCTCAATTTCTAATGAACAACAATGATCCTTGCATTACTCACTAATAGGTACTAATGTACCACTGATCTTTGCTCCCAAGATTACCCTGACTTTATAACTCATTACTTTAATAGGTAGTGATGCCGACATTAGGCATCCGTGCCGCTCGGGTGCACCGCACTGTTTTGTTTGATATACGCGGTGACTAAGATGCAGGTCCAATATCTTACCGACTGTTATCGGTAACTGTTACGACTCGTAAAAATATAATGGTATTACGTCATTTAGATCTCTATTAGTAAATGTAGCTTCTATTATGCGGCCCGACTAAAACTGATAGCGAATATTTACCTAGCTTGTTTTTTAGCAGCCTTTTTGTACACAACCTAGTGGATGACATTGTATTAGACTATATTTTACTGAGTCCAATAAAAGTTTTTTTTTTTTTTTATATTTTATTTTCTTCCATAGGACTGAATTGGAGTTTGTTTGCAAAATATATCTCTATCAATATACCTATCTGTAAAAATAAGGTGCTCGTTCTATAACAATAACTGAGAAGAAGTTATCTTAACCTCTTCAACAATAAGTAAATTTTTAAACGCAGTAGTATTCTTGGGACGCGTTTCGTTCAGTTTTCAATACCGTATAACCAAATAGTATACACCGTGAAAACACTCACACAGTGAAAACTAATTTCAATACTGTATAACCAAATAGTATCCCAGAAAACTGAAACAAACCTCATCTATCACTAAGAAAACTCGAATAACCCAAAATGTGTTAGAGAAACACGCAAAACTTCGAATACACCTATTACTCTGAGAGCCAAACGATCCATCTTCGAAACAACAACTTTCTGAATAATCAAGCATACGCATATGACCTTTCTGAATTTTACGGAGAAACATTCTCCATCTTAGTCAAAAAGTAGAATATGTTCTACGATAGACTATTCGCAGAAATATGTTCCTACATTAATTCTTAAGTTACTGGTATGTTACATGTCATGTAAAAGGTGCTACACTAGTGATCGGCGCGGCCTCATAAGGGCCATACGGCACAGCAGCGGCAAAATCTAATATGTATGTAGATCGATGTTCGGGACAGTCGCTTGGCTAAGCTGAAATTGTTCTGAGCCAAAAAGTAGTAGCAACAAAAAGTACTGCCGAGTGAAACAATTCATTTCAAATTAATTTTAATAACGTACCATAATTTATACAGAGGTATTTAACTTTCAGGTTTAATACTGTTCTAGCTCATGAGTTAACTTCAATATGTTTAAAGATAAACTTGATCTGTAAAGTTCGTGGTTTTTGGAGATGAAACCCTCTATGGATTCATCTAAGATACAACTTATAAATGAAAAAAACAATTGCTTTTTACAACAAAAAAATACATTTGATAGGCAGCTCAAGTATTGTTATTAAAAATATAATCACATCTGACGGAAGAGAAACTGCGGTAGGTATTTGAAGAAACTATCCCTGTTGCTCAACGAGCGCTATTTCGACATTGGTGCGATAAAGACAACTACAGATCCGACAAGTAAAAAGTCATAATTCGAGGTTTGGCTCTCGACTATTTCCTCCTCCAATATTCGACCTATTTAAAAGATATTTTATAAACTGAATAAGAAGGGACTGGGGAGGATAAGTCGGCGTCTTTTGTTTGTTTAATTTTGTTTTTTTGTCACCGACTTCTGAAGCTAGTTATTTTTTTTACTTTTTGTGTTTTTGAAAAAAGTTTTTTATTTTTCCATTTTTAGTTGTTAGTGTAAATAATCGTAGGTACGTAGTAAGTTGAACTAAGTCATTTAACTTGAGTAATTATTCAGACTTTGATTTTGACTTTTAACCGTTAAAGAGTTTTATATTCCATCATCAGCTCATCAACATGAGGTGACGACTCCTAGATGCGAATACTTGAATAGCTTTAGAAAAAATATGAAAGACGTAATACGTGCCTATAAAATTTTAGAGTTGCCCTCGATTTTCCTGGGATTCCATGATCAGATCCTGACATGGTGACAACGGGACCACTGCGAGAGTATACCCATTCGAATAAAAAAATAATTTAAAAAGTCGGTTTACTTTAATTGACTGAAATATCGCTGACCACGCAAACAAAAAAAAAAAAAAACAGACGACTTGATAACTTCTCTCTTTTGGAAGTCGGTTAAAAAGGAAAACATAGGGATATAGAAGAGGTTGATATTTATTTAACTGTAACAAATCGTAGCTTTGAAGTCATAAACCAGAAAGATAACCGTCGAGAGGGTTTGTATAGAGAAAAGACCACCCGCGTTTCCTCTTAAAGTCCTTACAGATCATGTTATTTTGCATGAATATTATGAGTCGGACAACAAAGTCAAATAGTTCAACGTACCGTGGCGCCGCATGGACCCTACAAGGATATGTCAATCACCTAAACGACGCTCTGCTGAAAGTAAGCGCTGCACCGTTTACAGTGATTTATCTGCTGAGTCGAGTGCAAAACAAACTGATGAAGACTGCTTAGATGTACCTAGTATGTACCTAGTAGGATATGCCAAACGACGAAATCTATAATACTTGCAAGATGGAGTACTGTTGGTACAAGTCAGGTGTCGGCCTCGGCACTTATGTCATTTTGATTTATGTGTAATATATTTATAATGAAAATAAATTACTCAGAAATAGGATACCTATTTTTCTATAAAGTTACCTACTTCTAATAGCTTCTATATAGAACCTAAATCTCTTTGCCTGCCTTTAATATTTTAATTCTGTTTGACAATGTATTTAAAGCAGATTGTTTGAGAGACAGTCCAAACATGTACCCTTTGCTTCTCCTATTAGGCAAAATAAATAAGACCTTCCAAAGTGCATCACCCTATCTTCATGTTAACTAGAAAATCATATCAAAGGGCTTTTAGCTAACTACTTCAACTTCAGGAGCCGCGAGTTTCCTCTCAATTATGCTCCCAACACACTAAACGGTACAAACGGCAGCTCTTTGTCTATAACTCACTTACAGCGTCGTAACGTAGTTATCCAGTGGCATAGGAAAAGTTTTAATGGATTTTATTAGATTATATTTGGCTTCTACGTAATATCGCATAATAATATTCAGAAAAATAAGTAAAAATCGATGTTGGATTAGCGCTTGGTAAACCTAGTGCGGATTGGGACAAAAATCGTAAAAATCGAAATTGCCAGGTGTAAATTTGCTAACTGAGGAACCCAACTTTTTTTAATATTTCACGGCGTCGCAGAGTTTTTGGGTCAACCATAACAACGTTACATTTTTTGACAGGTTTTTTTCACGCGTTTTACTGCAAATATATTTTACGTGGAGCTTTGTGTGATTCTCCACGTATTTTCAGGTCCTAAAACCAGCCTCAGCCAACTGTTAGAACTTATATGAGAGACATTTTATTTTTATTTTATTTATTTGGGACAAAAATAACACAATATTAATATTTTCTTTATGTATAAAAATTTAAAAAAAATGCATAACCCTCACTATTGTCCACTCCACGGAATAATAGCGATTTTAAAAGAAATAAGGAAACGGACGAACTTATACAGAAAGGGAAAATTAACAAATAAAAATAAACCTGAAAGGTCACACTAGCTAACACAGGGCAGCGCTTCCCGTCCAAATTACGTCTATAGGCACCGAGCAAACATATGTAAATGTTCACGACATATAGGTTCTACAGTTGGGTGGTCGATGTTCTAGGAATCAATCAAGCACTCAATCAATAGGTATGTATCTCTAGAGTCTACCTATACCTAACACTGTTCGTTTACTTATAATTAGTGGCGACCTGTCCATCGCATCTCCGTAATTGCTCCGGTAATTCCAATTAGTCAATGTCCGCTTTAGTAACGTACAAAATAATTAGTTGACTATTATATGCACTAGCCGGGATTTAATTAAACTCTTTTGACTATGGTGCAAGTGGATGGAAGACTAAGTTAATAAATTGATAGGTAGGAGGTATAGGCAGGAGCATATAAAATAAAAAATAGTATTGGATTGACATAAGTTAATGAACACCAAAGCTATGTCTTGAAAGCTCTCTCAAACACTTATCTCCTCCGTACCTTATTTACGAATATTACCAATCAATAACCATTATTATCTCTAATAAATACTCGTATACAATAACCGGCCTAAAATAGTTAGTCTAGCAGGGAGAAGGTCACTCATCGATTGACCCGACCTCAATTGTAAAGTCGATCAATCGTTAGCCAATCAATGTCACGAGCACTTGGCAAAATTCATAACTTTATTAATATCTAATGACTGCAGTCACGGAACAGTCACCTTTATAACACGAGATAAACGCGAATACGACACGTGTGTTGCGGTAGTGGAAAGAATTGGTTAGAAAATGCAAGCCTCCACGACGGTGCCGGTGAGGCGGTGACTTGCGACGACAGTATGCCGCGAAGAGAAGAAATGACAAATCCTCGTGTACCTTTCAAAGTGTGTTTCAAACCATTTTTTTTTTTTCAATTAAGCCATTATAAGGAACTTGTGAACGTCAAACTTCAAAATAAAGGAATTGATTGTACACCCATTCGCTAAGAGTGGTTTTGTATGGAGAAGAATGGGCTAGAAACTCCATCGTTACTCTTATAAAATGTTTAACAATATTTAGTAAGTAGATGAATTTTAAAATGATGTGTGACAACGATGTTCCCAGAAAGATATAAACTAATACAAACAAAGTATTTAAAAATAAGCAGTTACAAATTCTTGACGCCTGAGGTGAATGGGACGCAACACCAGATTATCTTACCAGCTAAACAAGATAAAATGGAAGCGAAAATTATTGATGCATCAATGGAATGAAGTTGGCATGTCGTTGGCCACCAAGCCACCTTAACGCTTCAGTGATTCGTGATTATGCCAAAGGATTATTTAATGCACATTAAAATATACAAAGAGCAAAATGTTGGTTCTTGTTTGTCTCTTTTGTAACAAGGAAAGCACAAAGAAATAAATCCAAGATCCGAGAATAAAGAAACCATTAAGGCATCTTGGCACTAGATCCGTTACGGAGTCCTATCAGGATAGAACAGTGCAAAGAAGAATCTGGGTAAGTATCTTGCGAGGATCTTGTCTCATAGTATTTTATGTCAGCAAAGGTAGTAATAGTTCTTAAAGAACTTAATCCATACTTATTTGTCAATATAGTCCATCGAGTTGGAGAATAATAATAAAGAGTGTAACAAGACCCTTAACGAAGCCGAAAGGCACATGTCATGTTCTCCCAGTCATTCCGATATTTTTTTTGTTCTAGACCACACCTGGGAACCTTCTAGTTACGGAAGTGGGGGTAAAAGTTCCAACTTTTTCACAAGTTTTATTTTTAAATACTTGTTCTTAATCTATGAGTTTTACATTAAACACCTCCACAACCCCTGTACTCTTCAATCCATCCATCAGCACAATGTTTTGAGTGCGTTACATTGAGTCCTACCGTAAAACGTGATTTATTACCCCGAAAAAAAAAGTCGTTTCCCAGCAATAATTTTTGCGTAAAGTTACTTAGTTACATAATGCTTGTTTGACGGCTTCGTGAAGGGCCCTGTTACACCCTATATACTTAATATAATTTTTTGCATGAAATATGAGACAGTGTACAATATGCTAATTTAAAACAGTGTCCATGGAGTTTCTAGCCCGTTCCTCTCCATAGAGATCTACGCTAGGGAATGGGCAACTACAGTATGTTTACAGTTTTTATGCCTTGTGACTGGGACTGTAGCTACATTTCATTGTTATCTTTGTTTCGACAGTTCAAAAGTGCCTGTAACCGGCCTACTTGAAACAAATGCTTTGATTTTGAGTGAACACTCGTTATGTAGTGTATGCAAAAGAGAAGCTCGTACATCTGACATGGAGCGATTGACGCGATGCTAAAAACAATTATATTTGGATCTAGTGTGCAACGGGAGGCTTCCCCTTTCAGATAGACGAGCTTGGGATATCATCCTGCTCAGTCTACGATCTGTAATTAACATGTCAGTCTCATCATTCAAACCTGCAGAAACAATGAGCGACTCATGGAGGTTGGCAGGCTGAAATGGCTCTATCACGTATCTTGATGATTGGCCTTTGTGTTGCCCTACGTCGCATCTCACCAGCTCAGGGAAAATTACGTTTTCACTTCAGTAGCTCAAACATGTAGGTTTTACTGCCTGAAATCAGTGAGCAAAATGCGATTTTGCTCACAGAGTGAGACCAAGTAAATTTTAAATTTTTGTTTTCAGGAACCCGCGAATGTCTTATACAGCCTTGGGTTAATCATACAATTCGAAACATTCACACTCTATCTCTTTCCCGCCATTAGAAAGAGAGAGAGACAAAGACCAGCCCTTTCGAAGTTCCGATTTTGAATTCGACCAAACAAACACGTTAGAAATTTCGTACTAACTAAAGAAATTTTGCAAAAAGATAATTATGTATTTTAATGTAATTTAATACATTTTTAACTTATTGTTGTATTTAAACGAAAAAAAGTATTTACTGCAAATAAAACTGATATTTAACCTGTAAATATTTATTTCTTGTTTCAATAATGTTACGTAATATATTTTGATTAATAATATATGTCTTATCTTATTTTTTAGATTTATCACAGGCGAGGCGATCATCTACAATGTGGAGTTTTTACTCAATGTTGAAAGCTACTTTAAAAACAAAACATAACGTGCATTTTGAAACATACGCAAAACTCGTATCTTTTCTAAAAAGAATGTCAGTTGGGCATAAGGCTAAAAAGTTCAAAATTTTCACGGCCCTTAACATAGCAAAATTTCTTAATGAAGCTCCGGACTGCAATTTTCTTGCCGATAAAGTAAGTGGTACCTATGAATCTATGTTGTTAGTTATTAAAATTTGTGTGTAGACTGTTATGTATAAAGGTGCTTACGTCCTACCACTAATAAGTATTCTCGCTGCTGAAGTGAAAAGTTATGAGTGTTACACGAGAGCCGAGTCGTTTTTTTGCATCTCGTACCTTTGAATCCCTCGCCACACTCAGGATTCAAAATCAGCACTCGCAGCAAAAAACGACTTTGCTCTCTTGTTGCACAAATAACTATAGTAACTTGATGGTTAATAAGGGGCTGGCTTATGTCTGACCATCGTTATCTCGGTCACATTGTCTACGTCTAGTGCACTTTATCATATGGTACAAGCGCGGTGATCAATGTTCATACCGTCTCTAGATTCGCCTATGTCAGAGAAAAGGCCTATCTATTACTGTTACACTTTAGTGCTGCTTTACATAATACGTAGGTAGTGTACAAGTGTATGCTACTACCTATAGATACTTCAAGTTAATTAAATAGGCACATTCAGTATAATTACTTGACGTCCCGATACCCGATGATAGTTTCCCGATTAATTATTGAAAGTTAATTGCGTTGTCGCCGAGAAGTGCCGGGAATCTGAAGCGCCGTGTTTAGTGTACTATTTATTCAATATGGCCACCGTTGGTTCAGTGTTCATTTAAATTTAAACGTTGTTGGGCTATAAATTATGTTGCTTTTAGCGCTTCTGTACTTAGATGGTTTTGTGCTGAAATTACTGGGAGATGTTGGATAAAAGCTGTCAGGACTAAAGCCGCATTTAAGTAAAATCCAGTGTTAAATTTTACAAAAATACAAGTTTTTTTTGTGTTCATAATTTTTAAGGCTCCTTTTTTTCTAAAATATAAAGTCTTCACGAAGTACAGCAAGGTACTGAAATATTGGACTGAAAGTCTTCTAGGATGCCTTAATTTCAAAAAACTGAAACCATCTACGCTGAAAATGGCTTATCAAAGGTTATAGCGCAAACGCTATACCGCCACTCAAGCATTCTATCGCAATGCTTTCAAATTATATTAAACCGTCCTCTTGTAAAGTGCTTGTTGATTAGCTACTAATTACGCTCGGCTTTTAGTACAAATTGAGCAGTATTGGTTTTGACTCGGGCCAGCGCATAAAGCGCTTTTTATTTATTTAGATAAATGCGGTGTCTTTAGAGAGCAAAGCTGTGATTAACGGAATGCAGCGCAGCTTTGGCTTTGTGGATATTGCGCGGCTTTTAGAAATGTTTCCGATTGTTTTATGAAACGACAACGACATTGAATACGTATAATTTTTATAGAAAAATATGTTTCTTTGGGAGACGGGACAGCTTTGAGGATTCCATTACTTAAGACCCCAAACAGAGAAATTCCCATGTTCTGAGGGCTCTGTCCTACTAAAAACCTAGTCAGTGGGAAAGAACAAAGCATTTTATATATTGCATTTCATTTAAAGTGCACATATAGTGATAGTTCTGCTGAAGCGAGGGAGTTGCTATGAAATGGCTTTTGACGCAAAGTCAACAAGTGTGCTCAAAGATAGATGTTTTATCAATTTTCCGGTTTTAAATCATCTACACGTCAACTTGATAGCAATAGTTCGCTTTAAAGTTCTTCATCAAACTTCCCCAAACAATTGCGATCTATTTTAAGACTAGAATGTTGAAATACTTGAAATGTTTGTCAGACTCGGGAATTATAACAGTTTACAGTTTTAAATGGAAAAATAAACAATAATTTGTGAAAATCAATAAACTTGTTTTTTTTTTGACGAAGAGAGTATCTATTATTCAAAGCTTCCTTTTTTCATGTTATTAAGTTACTTGAGATCAACAAACATCATTAAAAAAAAAACTTAACATTAAAGAAGTAATAAATGATCTATTTAAGTTCAGTTAGGTTCGTCAATAATGCAAAAAAAAAATCTAGTAAACCAAGCCATCTTCCCATTAACCTTTAAAGCTATTCGATCAAAATACTGTAATTTCAGAATTGTACCCCAGCCGGGCAGCCTTTTGAAAACCGCTGTACCTACTCGAATTTTTTGCTTCTCCCCAGTAATATTGTCGTGTCAACAGCACTAAACAAACTTTAAAATAAAATAGAAATTAACCCTTACTGCTTGGCCACGAGCAACCACTCAAGCGACATGCAAATTGTGACGGGAAACAAATGAAAGCATTTGCTTACAGCAGGCCGCGCCGCGAGGCAATGCCGGCGAAGTAGGTGATGCACGCGCGTCGTTTGTCGTAAATCGCACTCCCTGAGGTAGTGGAAGAGGCGTAATACTGCGTTTTCCCAGCACACACCGTTGCCACTAAGCGCTTAGAGTAATTTACGAGCGAGCGAGCATGTAAGCCAAACAACGAAGTTTTGCTCTACTCGAGTTTTGCTCAGTGAATGAAATTGCGCTCCACAACGAAATCAACTGGGATAATGTTAGCCAATATTGCAATGTGATACTCGTATATGTCTTGTTTTATTATTTTCTAGAAAAAACATTGTTGGTCTCACTTCGATAGATATTTATTTTTAACCCGAGTGGCGAGAGGTCATGGTATGTACAGTGAGTGACAGCAATGACCTGGCCCACTTTTGAGTAATTGGTTGAGATTTTTGAGAATACGAATATTACGAATCGATAGAATTTTATACCTACCACCTAAGCTTTATAATAGCGCTCTTGAAGAAATGTTTAAAAAGCTAAAGGCTAGTTGGGAGAGAAACGGTATTAAAATCGGTGGGGCGCGGTTAACAAACCTTCGGTTCGCTGATAACATTGTTGTATTCTCTTCCACGGCGGCAGAACTAGAGCTAATGTTAAACCAACTCAGTGATGCAAGCCTTGAGGTTGGACTGGCGATCGGTTGAACATGTCAAAGACCAAACTGATGTCAAACACCACTAAGCATAGGATCAGAGTAAATGGTGAAGAATTGCAATATGTCCATGAATACATCTACTTGGGCCAGTTAGTCTCTTTCCAGTCCAGGCAAGACAAGGAAGTCACAAGACGAACCGAAAATGCCTGGCAGAGCTACTGGTCCATGAAGGAGCTTATGAAGGGAAACCTTCCTTTTTCGCTAAAGCGAAAAATCATGGACATGTGCATCCTTCCCATTTGGACCTGTGGATCCCAGACTTGGTCTTTGACAAACATTCAAATGTCCAAGCTCAAGGTCTGCCAGCGTGCAATGGAGCGCAGCATTCTAGGCGTCAAACTAACCGACCATGTTCGCAACACGACACTGCGCTCCAAAACACAAACTACTGACGTTGCTCAAAAAGCCGCTAAACTGAAGTGGGACTGGACTAGCCACGTCTGCCGCATGCCCAATGAGCTGTGGGCCAAATTAACCACTTTCTTGAGCCATGACAAAGCCAGAAGGCGTCGCGCAGACCTCGTAGAAGATGGCGGGACGAGCTGGATAAAACCAACGACCAGTGGCCCACATTAGCCCTGGATCGAAGCAACTGGAGGTCACGAGGAGAGGCCTTTAGGAGTATCAGAATTTTATAATTCTTCTTTATTGTATTTACTTTGTTCAAATAAATAATTTATAAAATTGCTATCACTCACTGTACAAGGACTTTGAAAAAGATACTTACTTTATCCGTTGAATAGAATGTAAGTGAAGTAAATGAAGTTCACTCGAAGACGAAAAATGTGAAAGAGACGGACTTAAACATAAGATAGCTTTGAGTATTCAAGTTTTGAGCGAATATTTAACGTGCACCATCGTCAGTAGCGGCTTTCCACAGGATTGCTATAAGATTTGGTAGCTCTAGCTTACGTCAATCCAATGCATCTTGACCTCCCATCGTCGTGATCTCTGATAGGTCTAGGACCTCGGGTGCTACCCCTGACTTCCATAATTGCTCTCACCTCGCTTCAACCTCATATGTAGGCATGTAGGTAGATACGTATCAAACACCCATAGTCAAAGTCTCAGTTCAGTTCAATATCCGACGAGGAAGCCAATATTGCAATGTTCACGTTAAATATTTCAACATGGCCGAGCATGTAGCTGTCACGTGCAGACAGTAAAATTGTTCTGACCGGTTAAAACGCCATAGTAATATATCGGATCCGAATTTATTCCAAAAACATTATTGACATCCGCCAATTATACAATTAATTAGTTGGTTTGAAAATCCTAACTTCCGAACTAATATTATGAATGAGCAAGTAAGTTTGTTTGTTTGTTGCCTTTTCACTCCCAAACCACTGAACCGATCATCTTGAAATTTTGCATATTCGTTGTTAGGTGTACAGAAACGGACAGTACTGTATTTCGTGATGAAAGGTACCCACCTTTCATTACGAAAAAAAGAACTGTTCTCGAGGAAAACAACAATAACTTTGACGTTCTTATGATGAGAGATGGCGCCACGTATCTTTCGTATCATGATAGAATTATATTACAAGCAGAGTACAAACCAAATTGATTCTCAATTGTGGGCAAAAGCTAGTGATATAAATATTACACCATTTCGAAGCGCGACGGCGGAAAATTCAAGTTCAATTCAATTTTAAAACAACCAATTTTCCTGAATCCGACCACATTTGACAGACGGGAATTTTACTCTTATTTCATTTAAAACAGCTTACAGTCAATTATAAAATAAAAACGAGGTGACTGCTTTTTGGGTCAAAAACATACAACATACTGATCGTAAGGCACTTAGAGCGTGTAGTACGATTTTGAACTTTCGGCGGTGAGTCGAACTAGAAATGACGATTACGACTTTTGAAAATATCCATTAAATCTGAAAATGTAAATAACTTTTGCTAAAAGTTTCAAACGTCATTACAAATACTGTTTAAATGTAAAATGATTTCTTTTAAACTGTTATGTGAGTACATATCGGCTTGCGGTGTGTTTTCCCCTGTAAATAGTTACCTACTCAAAAAACTTTTTTGCAAAAAATAAAACCGACTTCAGAAACACAAAAAAGTGACAAAAAAGCTTCAGAAGTCGGTGTCTTTTGTTAGTTTGATTCAGTTTTTTTATGTCACCGCCTTCTAAGATTTTAATTTTTAAGATTTGCTTGATAGATAGATTAAAAGAGCATACACAAGACATTGAAAATAATATAGTTAAGTCAAGTTTATCCGAATAAATACCTGAGTTTCTTAATTTCATTTTCATCTGCGATTGTACCCGAGTGCTCGCTACTTCTTACCAGGGTCGAAATTATCAAGATAATTATTTTCTTCGATAATTATCGCACCATTATACATGCTGATTCATAACGCTTGATTTTTTCATTTTCTTTGATTTCTAAAATATTTGGTATGTTAAGAAATAATTTATAATTAATAATTGTAATTCTTTAAAACTAGAATTACAAATAACATACAACATTTTTTTTTAAGTTGACACTTATCGCGTTTGGATACAGCGGTAGCGACAATAAAAATCACGTGCATAACGTTAGCGATTGTTTCATTTACTATTCTTTTATGTTTACTAAGATAATTATTAATTATATTGACACTTCGAACCCTGCTTCAAACTCATTATTCAGAGGAGTCGGAAAAATCTTTTTCGTTTTTCTTTCGTGAGATTCAGCCTGCCATCGCTTATCGCCTATATCTAATGACTTTCTCATTGGATGATAGCTATCCCAGATACCAGTGGAATTAAAAGCTGGCTTATTCGACTCAAAGAAAAAATAAATGCACCTTTGTCGTCTTCCGTTGAAAAATACCTGCTTCGCACGGTTCTTCATAGGAACCATAAATCACCGAGATTTTATGTTTGATATGAATGTACTAGCGAGGTCGGCATTGCATACTTGTCTACCTTGTATGATACAAGTAAACTATCTTCAACTATCACTACTTAAATAAAATATATCAGTCATCAACAATCATACTTATTCAAGTGAGTAAGATAGTTGCATCGCATCGTATGAGGTAGACAAGAGCAGGGCTAGCTACAATGCACGCGCCTGCTATTAGCTATACATTTATATCTTTGAGAATGAGTTCCATAAGTCGACAAAAACCTTTTAAAAGAAATATTTGTGACATAGAAAGCAAAACATCGAAAGACAAAGAAGAAGTTAAAAAGACAAAACATCTAAATCGTATTTCATTATCCCACTATAACAGAAGCGGGAAGCTACCCGAGCCATACTACATCTATATACTATATAGGCTAAGTACTGCAAATAGTCTGCGAAAATTCCCCTGTATTGCCAGAAGACTTGAAAACGGAGAAATACGTCGTTTATTTGCTCAACTTCGAAATTGACTTTAAAATTGGATGTCCAATGCTGGGGTTTGCTTTCTGCCTTACCTATACTCAAGTAAAATGGGCGCACCGGGGTAAACTGAATGCAACTTTCTTGTTTAGTTAGCCTGGATTCTGTGTACTTAACATAAATCTGCGCAACAAGACACCTCGCCTTTTTGAAAGGACCACGAACAAAACTTTGGTTCCTTAACAAATGTTAGTTACGTCAATTGAATGATGTATAGGAGCATAATTGAGTCGAATTGGATGTGAAAAGGCGACGAGACCTGCCAATTGAATTTGATTAAGTGCATATACGAGCGTGTGAGGTTGACATCTTAGTCTTACCTACCACTATAGGTACCAAGGATATAGGTACAAGACTACACACACGAAGCCGCTTACTTTTACTTAAGTTAGTGCCCGCGTAAGCCAAAAAGCGGTAACTTAACAAATCAGAGAATTATGTAAAAACGATATTCCAGGATAATGAGATATGCATATTATTCGTAATGTTATTTGTTTTTATTTTCCTATGCAGGTACTCTTATTTCAATTAGTCAATTTAAAGTGAATTATTTTTTGAAATAGCTGTGCATTTTTAGATTCGCTAAAAATCAATTCTACCGTAAAAATAACTGATATCAAAACCCGCATTCCATGCTTTCATTCAATCTTGCATCATTAAAAAAGTAATAATTCTGCTTGTTCGGCTTCGACAAATTCTAGAAAATACTGAAAAAGATAGCTTGCATTAATCAGAAGATTGTAAACTTATACTGTCACTTACGACGGGATATCTTCCGTGATTGTTCATTATTTTGACCTCCAGATATTTCAACGCTGTTGCAAGCGCCATGATCGCTGGTTGACTCAAAATATGGGGTTGAAATATCGGGAGCTCAAAATAATGGACAATCACGGAAGATACCGTAAGTGACAGTATAATTTAAGTTGTAAACCGTGAAATCTTAAAACAGAAGATTAAATTCTGATACGAATTTTTAGTGGAAAATATTTTCAGTCAGTAAATTGGAGTCGCTGAACAAAGCGAAAGTTCAGCTGCGCTTTTATTCCAAGCTGTTTTTCTTGGACTTTTTACTTCAGTTCAAAGTGAAAATACCGTTCTCAAACTGCACACTTTAATATCCATACCATTCTGAAATTAAAAATTCCAGGGATAACATAAAAAGTCAGTGTAACTGGCTGATTGCCGTTGCCAAGGGGTAACGCGATACCCGGTTACTTGTGGAGGTCAGATAAGCAGTCACTTTATTTAAAAAAAAAACTGGTTATGGCGTTGTATGGCATATATGGTTGTCTTAAAAAAAAATAGCAGTTGATCCTTCTAGTGTTGAGCTGCATCAGGTTAGAAAGCAAGCCGACTTTACAGTTTTTATTTTATTATAATATTATTACGAGTATGTAGGTATGTATGGTATATTATCTACGGGCCAAAGTAGCCTGAAAATAAATGGTTGTTGTTTATCATAAATTGGGAAAAGGCTTAGCAGATGATGAATGGCCGCCTATTGAAATAGCAACAATGGGACAGCGCCAAAAATAGCGCTTAAAAATCCAGCAGCGCCCGCAATGTGCCTATACATACAATACCTACATTTCTACCGCCGATAAGTAGGTGTTGTTCGTGACAATACGATGTAATTGAAGTAACTGATATTCCATACATTTGCTCAGAATAAATGCATACAAATATGTTCTCTCTTTACGCCGGCTGTCTGGCGAAATCCTACGAACAGATATCGTTCATAACTGCATGTTAATTATGAGTCCAGCGGCCATCTTGTCTAATGAGCTAATACCGAGTCTATCTATGGATAGTTTTGAACCATGCATTGTTGAAATAATTGTAATATTTTGTATAATATAATCCTTTGATTTTAATGTTGTTAACGCTAGCTATGGCACTTTGTCTAGGGTTAGATAAACCAGACAGACGATTCACCACAGTATGGTTATTAGGTAGGTTTCCCAATACAACAATTAGGCGCTCCGCTGGAACATAGACTGCTAAAATCAAACCCCTTCCTTTTGGTTTTTCTGTAGTCGAGGTGAAGGGTGAAGGTTCATTTAAAATTTGCGTCAGACAGTATTTAACTAACATCCATAATTATTTCTGTGTAAATGATTTAACGCGGCCGTGAGGCACACCGCTTTTTTAACATTGTTGTGTTTTTTATTTTGTGCAAATACATCGTAGTGCAAAATAAACATTTTTGGCACATGGTATTTTTTAATTTGTGTAAATACGCGGTACGGTAAGTGAATAGAAAGAAGTAATTAAAGAAAAGTATTGGTTATTTTTCCGCCGCAATACTGGTCGGAACTGCCACTGTAACCTTGTGTTGTATAAACATGCAGATAGGTTTAGGTTTCAAAGACAAGATAAAAAGTCACTGCATTGTTTATAAGACATCACCCCTCACTGACCACCCCTGTATTACCATCTGACGAAGGGTTCAGAAGGCGTGTTCTCTTTTTAGGCACTTCATCCTGGCTCGCGAGATAAAAGGACTTTTTCCTTTTTGTGAATGTTTGCAGTAACATTAAAGCCGGGAAATAATATGTTTTGTTCATGTTTCGATGTCCATGTGAAGATGCATCCGAAGGCTAATTTCTAATGGGTGTAAAATACCCATAACGAAGTCGAAAGACACTCGTTCTCCCTGTCATTGCGATGTATTTTTTGTTCTAGACCATACCTATCCTACCTTCTAGTTACATTGCATTGAGTAGTATAAGCCTTGAGTTCTACTGTAAAACGTGTTTTTTTACCCCTAAGAAGCCGTTCCCAGCAATAACTTTTGCGTAGGGTTACTTAGTTTGATGTACTGAATGTCTTGTATAGACCGTTAAAACGTCTAGTCGCAATGTCGTCTCAGCAACAATCGATACGAGTATAAAGACAAAATTACGACGTAAATCTCGTCCGAAAACATGTCCTAAATATTATCTAAATACTTACTACTATGATGTAGGTATGAAGCGCATTAAGACGCTTTGTGTTGGAGGACGGCCATATCGAGGAGCAGCGAATCAGGAGACTGCGGTTTATTTTAATTTAATTACCTGTAAACAAACAGAAAGAAAATAATTATACGGAACAAATAATATAGGTAGCTTGGCATGAAATCATATTGGGAAAACCAGGTAGTTATATTGTTTCACCAGATTTGTAATCGGAACCAATGCCGCTATTACGTTATTTCAGGGGGGTTACTATGAGGTATTAAAGGAGGAGTAATTCCAGTGTGGGAAATAGACAGAGCTTTACAGGTCGTCTAGCACCATCTCTTTCCCACACTGGAATTACTATTGCTGTAAGACGTCATGGTAGGGCAACAGGACAATTTCCACAAACAATTACAAAAACAAATCTTTACCAACGCAACTCTTTTGACCATGCCATTTAAGCACCAAAAAACCAAGCTGTATTGTACAATGTATGTGGTATTATTGATAGATTATGACTGAGATAAGAATGCATTCTAAAGTCCAAGTTCAAGGGGAGGCCTTGCCCGCATTGGGACGACACAGGTTAACAGTAACTAGGTTAGGTTGTACTAGTAGTTAGGTTCTCTGTGTTAGATAACTCGACATCATAGGATAACGTCCGAACACACAAAATATAGCGGTGAAGCCTCTGTAAATAATTGCAAACTTCAAAACAGAAACGCGCCGATTAATGACGGCGGCAAAAAGCTTAGTCAGGCAAGGCTCTTATTCATTCATTCTGTAATGCCGTGCCCTCATGTGTTTCCGTTTATAAACAGGACCTACCAGTACCCTTGGTTCAAGTGGCGTGATAGAGGGATCAGGCTTTTATGGACTTTTATAACATCATGTTTGTAACATGTTGAAGAGCTTGTTTTACTGTGTTTATACTTTTATACTGTACTAGCAGCAATTATGCTCAGAATGAGTATGGAGAGTTAAAACGTTGATACTCTTGGTTGGGAATGAAAGGCTCGATTTTATTTACGTTTCACGTGTTATTTTTAATAGTTTCGTTAATTTTTTCGTTTTTAGTACTATCTAAAATATAACGTAGCTGCAACGTAAATACCCAAATTCAAAATCTAACGAAGAAAAAACACGAAACGAGTTATCAGAAACTATTTCATACGCAAAACTTTACGCAATTTTCGAATGTTCCACCAACAAGCATTCGGACTGAGTAGTGGATTACGGCCCCATAATACCTCTCATATGGGCTAGGCCAGAATCCCAGCAGTGGGAACGCTGCTGATTAAGCGAAGATAGAATGGCACCAGGGAGATAATGCAGGTATTTTGCAGCACCATTTCTGCTCGTCGCGGTCACCGGAATAACTTGAATAAATTCGCAAGCCAATCACATTCCAATTGATTATCCAATTGTTATTCAACACTGTTCCCAATTCATAGGAACCTAATATCCGCTAAATAATATCTACCATTTACCGCATAACTTCCAAACCCAATTAGACAGGATTTGTATTCACTCGGTGGAAACTGCCCCACTAAAACTTGCAAATCGAATGGAATACATTCTGTAGCAATTTTTATCGAGTGATGTGCGAATAGTGGATATTGGTTAACGTGGTTAGAAACGTAATACGTGGTTACACAGAGGACGGTGTACCTAAACGTACACTCACATTTCGCCAGCTATGTTGAAGTCTCATGTTATAGGGGGTGACTGCCATCGACCGGGCTCGAATCCAGAGTCCGTGGCTGCTACTAAAATTCTAGATGGAAATACTCTGTAACAGTTTGCCCGACCCGGGAATCGTACCCAGGACCTCATGCTCAGCAGTCGCGACCACTAGGCCAACGACGCAGTGTTGTTAAACTAAATAGAAAATTAGTTGGATTCCCACACTAGTAACTAATTACCGTGAGATAAGTATAATCCCTTACGTGAGGGTAAGAACAGCTTAATGAATACCTAGTACAATAAACGGTACCTAGTACCTAAGTCTAATAATAGTGTGTGTATGCTGTTTATTTGGTTCTGATATTAACAATATTTATTTTCTTTGATTCATAATTTCTGGAATGGTTTTTTTTTATACTTTTGATTTTATAATAACATTTAGATCGGAATCGGATTACGTAGTAAACACAAAGAAGTAACTGGAAGATTTTAAAGGCTAGGCGTATAATTGATGATGCACGATTTTAGCATCGAATCTCTATGCCAAGCTTAGGCCAAGATTTAGATTATAAGCACCCGCTTAGGAATTATATTCATAGGCAAAGTACGTAGTACGTAGGTACTTAATTATTGATTGATTAAAAATGTAATCATGTTCTTTCGCGGTTTGTTACTTATAATGAAATAATTACATTCCACTCCCGAATTAAGACATTTAGCAAGCTAACAATTAATGCATAATTTGTAATTACAGGAGGCAGCTGTTGGTTAGTCAAACTAATCCAATTAAATTAACTGTTTATGGGTTATGGGATCAGGAACTATGTTATTTTCTTTTGTACTATGAACACGCTTTATGTGTTAATATCAACGGATGCGTTATTCGTGGAAAAGTAAAAGTACCTAACTACAAATTATTTTGCTTTGTTACTAAGTTAGTATGTATATCAAATCTTGCAACTACATTTCCTCAACGGTTAATAGTACGAACATAAAACTTTACGCGTTCAATGTTGATAGATAAACCTTTTTCTTTTCATTTTAATAAATAAATGTTTAAAATTAAAATTGTTTAATTTATTATTTACTCGTGTTGTCCTATTGGGCGAAGGTTTTGAATGTTGCACTTGTTATCTCCAGAAAATCTCAACAATCAATGTTTTTTAGTTACTGGGGCAAATATTTAAAAGAAAAGAACTTAAACAGCATGCGGAATATCTACGAGCGGTGTATCATGGCAGCCCAGAGCCATGTGTGACCGTCCGTCAGCTCAAGCGTTGTCCGCTGAGTAAGTTGCACCAGCGACCGGATGTGCGCGCTAACTCAATAGGTCTGTAGAACTGTAGTTTGTTAAACTCCTTCCATCTTGTTAAACAGTTTATCTAGTACGTCCAAGTATTCGAGTCAGGATAGCTTATCTACAGTGTTCCTTGAGTTCCTACAGTGCTCCAAATAGGCAACAATAGAACCTAGGCTGAATAGGGCTTTGTACCACAAAACTCGGGTAGGTGGACAACAATAGTGCAATTATGCGATGCGGCCGGTCCAGCTTCCATCTTGCTAAACTGTATTCAAATCGTTGTCATGTCCAATTAAATGATTACACTTCACACTAATGTCAATTAAGTTGGTAACGGAATGAATTTTACAATTGAAAAAGTCGTAAAAATATGAGTTGTAGGCAGAAACTACAGAACGTCATAGCACAAAATGAACTTTATCTGTAGGTTTTAAAGTTGTTTATCCAAATAATTCACATTTGTTTGGTGTTCGGAGACTAAATCGCGAACGTAGTTTACATCCTACGTAAGTACTCTGGTCCGGCCAACGACCTAGGGCGAGTTAGTGCAAGTCTCCACTCTAAAGGTCTATCAGTGAAATGCGATGACAGTTTACTTATCAGTAACCTCGGTCACAGATCACAGATTTAACTATGTTTGATGCACAGCTTATAAGATGTGGGAAATACCTGTTGTTTATAATTTGCGGATAGGTTTACTGTTTCTTTGTTTGTAAGAATCAAATAACAAAACGCCTGTAATTCCCGATGGGCTAGGTAGGGGTGGATCTACAGTAAATTCCCACACTTCGTCAGTTAGGTAGATAGAGATCATATCGGGATTCCATTATACAAACGTGTAACAGAACAAACGCAAAACCTCTTAAGGAGTCTATTACTCATCATTATGAATAACTTTCACCATGGAACCAACCCCGAAATCGCGAAAAGAAATCAGCTGTTCAGTACATTTTGTCTAGTTATGCGCAGAGAAATGTAAGGGGCAGTTGAAATTTTTTTCGCGATTTCATTTAAAGTGACCCCCTAAGGGGTATTGCGTTTATTCTGTTACACGTTGTATATTGTACTTATTCAGATTGACAAATAACGAGCACTTTGAATCAAATGTAAGGTTTCTTGTTTTTTCTAAAAAAAACTTCTTGAATACCTTCACACAAACGTAAATAAAAACGACTTGAAGAACAACAAGAAGTTGCTTTCACAGTTTAGAATTAAAACGCCAGACGGACCAGGGAAAATTACTTATACGGATTCCATTTTTGATCACTATGTCTACAACCAACCTTACCTTAATTCATTTTTTTTATTTTTACGATGTATACATATATATATAATATAGTATCTATCTTAGTATCTACCTGCTACAATTATCGAAAATTAAAGTAATATAACATCACTATCTGTCTAGACTTGCAGTCTAACCGGACGCAGCAGGATACCTTTAATTTACAAGGAGTTCATGTCCTTCACAACGCAATACCCTATAACAAAACGGGTTTTCAGACATTCCGCATTCTTGGCGGGTTGTCAGCCACTACCAGTAACTACTTAGTAGTCATCCTCGAATGACAGCAGGGACAAATGCCTTAACGTACTTTCCGCGGCCTGAAGGGATGATGATTTATCAAGCATCTTTAGACCAACCTCGGGAAGTGGTGCTTAACCTAAGATTAGACCATGCGGCTGTTATTCTTATAATCAAGCCATAAATAACTTAAAATAATTAAAAAAGAGGTCGGGAAGTCTATTCCGTACGTGCTCTGTGCGGTTCATTCACTATGTCCTCACTTATGAATTTATGAATTTACTACGACAGACGGCCGGGCTTGCCGTGCGCCATTTTGGACCTTCATCCTACTACACTAGTTTTTCTTTTACAAAAAAAAGCGCTCACCACGCTAACCCTACGAGTATTACGCTATGCTTTGACGGAATATTTTTGCTGGCGTACTATTAAAGAATTTTGCAGGACGATTATGTTTTGTTTTGTTTTCTCTAGTACTCGTATGGTGATAAAAGGAAATTGGTTCACTTTTGGGGTGTATATGCAATTACAGTGCCGCAAGAATGTTTTAATGTTTGAATTATATTGCCAGAGAGGTTTTTGCAATTATATTGATAAATAGACAAGAAAGTACTTAGACTTACATTTAGACTTAGACATTTTTAGAAGCCAAAACACTTATTGCGATGACTGCTTACTGGTTTTCCGAGCTGTAAAAAGTTTGTGTTTTATATCCGGTAGGTACTTAGAATTTTTTACAACATTTTTGTGATTGCTCAAAAATATTGAGCGAATTTTCTTGCTGACTGTGCTACCACTACTATTTTACCCGACTACGGCTAACCAAAAAGAAGGATTATCATTTTGACCAGTATGCATTTATGTATACCTATAGGTATTTTCATCTGTTCCCTGCTTTTTCTGCAACCTTAAAGCGGATTACACTATCCTCAATGAATAAGGACTTCTTCGTTAATCTTCTGGTACAAGCACTGCTGTTTAGAATGAGGATCTTAGGTCCAGTTGCCAAATTGTGCAAGCCCGCCACTATTCCTACCCGATCGGTAAACTGTGCTGTCCTAGTCGGCTAAATTGTTAAGCCGAGTGCAATTAGACAATAAATACTCAAAAGGTGGTACGAAGTTGATAGTGCTCGAATCTTCATGGGACTTTTTTATTGAGTTCATAAAGGAGGGGAGCAGAAAGTAAAAAGAAATATTTCGCCACTCGGGACCTTTTTTAATTTTCTTTGGGATATTTTTTTTTAGTTTATGAATAACTTCAAATTCGATGAATTCGTATTGTGGCGTAATAGTGCATCCATTAAATGCCAATTTGGTCTGTTTCTTTGTTCATTGTTATTGATATAATGTGTATTTCAAGTTTTTTTTAAACCTATTTTCTTAAATTTTTTCTAAAATATCGAATTTTAAGACTAAGATTTCTATCAAAATTGGTAACTGATGCTTTTTCACACATGAGTGAAGTGGCTAAAAATAAATTCACAATTATCAGGAAATCGTCTATGTAAAAGTTAAAGAAGGCCAGTTTTCCCAAAATATTTCTACGACGCGCGACGGTCAACGTAAATATTATCCTGAAAATATCTTTACTATATGTGCTATCCACAGATAAAGTATTAGATAATGAAGCCAACTCAACGAATATTATCGAACGGTAACTTAAGATCGACAAGGTCTGTTCAGCGCCTGGTCGACTCATGCAAGGTATAATGAGTGGCTTGCCCTCGACTCCCCATTCTTGAAGCGTGATTAAGGCCCACTTGCATCTCATCGATACTAAAGCGCAATCACTGAGTGCATTATTCAGTCTCTATCACTATACTTAGTGTCGGTGACCACGTAAACCGGCAACTACGTATTCAGTTCATCATCCACATACAAACTTTTCGCCGGTTATTAAATGCAATACCTTCACGGTCAAAATTGGGGGCGTTCAGAATGACTATACATTTCCAGTTTATGCTGATCTCGAACTGTAAAGGATTTCCGTACCATGCGAGGTCAGCTTATACTGGAAATGTATAACTTGATGTGTAGCCGTGTGTGCTACTGATCATAGTTTAAAAATTCTGTCTCCATCATCTTCACAAGACAAACAGAAATAGAACGATGTTTTAAATTTATTTAGCGGCGACTGCATTTACTTGTGGTGCTTGCGTAATTATCACCTGTTAGTTTTTATCAGGCAAACATGACACAAGGGAGCTGTGCGGGTACACAATGTTATTGTTGGTTTATCAATATTTTGTTTTGGGTTTTTGTTGATTTTTAACTCATGGCACTCTTTATAAACTGTTAAGTTGCTTTTTCTTTGTTATCTCGCTAATCGAATCAACACGATTTCTTTAGAGTTTAGAGAGACAGTTTACTGGCCTGCACGCGCAGCATAACCACTGAACAAACGGGTTTTGTTGACGGAGGAATCGACAAAATGACAGATTTGTTTGATGATCCGTCATTTTGTCGATTCTTCCGTCGACAAAACCCGTTTCTATGGTGGTCATACTACGCGTGCAGGTGGCCTACAGGAGTAATTCCAGTGTGGGAAAGAGATGGCGCTAGACGACCTGTGTAGCTCTGCCTCTTTCCCACACTGGAACTACTCTTGCTTTAAGACGTCATAGTAACCCCCCAGATAGCATTTTATGATACTTTTATTTTAAAATAATGCACAGTTTCTGAAGGAATCTCCATGCGGGTGAAACCTCACAGCGTAACTGATATTGTACACCAGACTCCTCACACTACTGACTACTTTAACCAATTTACGCCTGCCGTCCTGAATTGGGCACACCTTCAAATCTACCCACAACTTTTTTTATCAACATGCCAAGTTTAGTTTAACTACGTTATTGTCGAGGTTATTAGTGCGTCTTACGTTCTACATGAAATATTTTCATTCGAATGTGCCCAGTGTCCCCATTTGAGCACGGCATATTATTTTCTAACTAAAAAAAAAATACTTTTTATTTTGTTTGTAACTCCCTATTCTCCACCAAATACCTAATACAGGTTATTTAATTGTTTTACGGCTACTTTATTCCTGGGCGTTCAGTCCATCCAAAGCTCTGAAAGATATCGGTAGATACCTACTCGTATTAGACCGCCGTAAAACTAGCAATATTGTAAAAGTGCTGTACAGCAATCATTTTAGTAGACAATAAACTATATTATATGTAAGTAGCTAGAATCACATAAGTTCTCATGTTTTACTAAGACCCGCAACAGCTTTCCAATTATGTACGTATATATGTATGAAGTTGAAGTTGAGGGATTAGATGCCTTAACATTGTTAATATCTCTTTTGAAAATGGAAACGTTTACTCGTGCGAGACGTAATTATACTAAATATAGTGATATTATTTATACCATAATTAGATAATTAGTTGTAACGTTGTTAACATGAACACGGTCAGAAATTTTGTAATTTTATAATTGTAAAAAGATAGGCACTTTCTTAGTATACACTGGGTTGTGGTGGTCAGATAGGCAGGTATTCAACAGCATGGCTCCAAGATAATTAGGCTGATGATGACACTCTGTCATCCAACTGATTGGTCTGCAAGGTTGGCTGGCTGGCATGAAAATGAAAACGAGAGAGAAAGTCATGGAGTCTTTACTTCGTGTACAATAAAAGATGAAACTCTTTACTGCGCTTCCATTGATACTTATGACATAACATCAAATGATGGGAAGTACCTTTTGAGCAAAAAAATTACTTGTGTTAGGCACTTCCGCTCTTCCGGTATACATTAACATTACATAAGTATAAAATTTAACAATAAAATCAAATTCAAAATCAATATAAAATAAAAAAATTAAATTAAAATTAAGATCAAAATATATTACCTTCAAATTCAAATGAAATTCAAATCAAGATGCTTATCTCAGTTTGAACTTAAATTAAATTAATAACAGAATTAAATTATAGATACAATTAAAGTCGAGAATCAAGTAGAACAAATATAAGAATGAGAGTAAAATTAACATTATAATTCTAATCAGCATCAAAATTCAAATAAAAAATTTAAAAAGAATACCAAAATCAAAGTGACAAAATAATTTGTATAGTTAGTGTGCGTGTGGTATAGGGTGTGTGTGTGTGTGTGTGGTGTGTGTGTGTGTGTGTTTGTGGCTCGTGCAATCAATGCAGTCGGTCCTGCTAACGGTCACACAGTTCGTGAGGTACATCACGAACTATGTGATCGCATGCAAAATTGACTCAATTTCTTCGTAACTTTTGTTCATCAGCTATTGAGTGAGTGTTTTTTTGCAATCGTGGGATTTCATAGAATAAATGTTTTGTTCTTTATTTAGAATGTTGTACAAGCGAGATGATTGTTGTGTATATTGTCTCCGTGCAAATTTGGTTTTAACTGGGGTTTCTGGAACGACATTATTCTTCCTCCTAGATTGTGCCCTGGAAGGGATGAACGGAAGTGATTTATGTTTTTTTAAAACAATCTGAAGGAGATATATTTTTCTGACTGTCAAAATATTCGAGGTTAAATAAAGACTTTCAGTGGGGAATCTCATTGGTTTGAAGAACATAACCTTCAGTAGCGCTCTCTGCGCCCTCTCCAGTTCCAAAAATTTTGTTTTTGTTGCACCGCCCCAGATTGGTATACAGTACATTATTATTGACTGACCTAAGGAGATGTATATTTGCCTGATTAGATCTTTGGTAGCCACGTGACGAAGCAATTTGAAGGTCCATATTAGTTTCCTGACTCTACCCATTATTAGATCTAAGTGCAAGTGCCACGAAAGTCGCTGGTCAAGCATTACACCAAGGTATTTAATTTTGTTGACCTTGTTTATTTTTAGACAATTGCAGTCGCTGTTGGAGGAGTCGGAGCATGTATGGATTTTAATCTGGAGGTCTTGTGATGCATGGGAAAGATTGTAGATGGAGAAACACATGTAATTAGTCTTTGAGACATTCAAAAAAGCTTAGCAATACTTATATCTCTGAAGGTGTCATTGTATGATTGTACTGATGAACAAGTTTCAATTTTGGAACAACAATCCTGAAATATACAGAAATTCTTACATACATTTGTGTTCACATAAATCGACTGGGTATTGTATGAGACAGTTTTTTTCTAATATAGATTTTTCTATGTGTAAAATGTAGGTCCATTGCATTCGGCTTTGAATATCTCCAATAAAAATGTGTGTAGCAGTGCGCACTTCTGTAAAAAATACTCAACGAGTGAGATTCCATTCAACAATTTTTCACATAAAAATACATGTACTCGTCGTACAATACTGAATACGAATACCGTTTTGAATGGCTTCAGTGCCATGATATTTTATTTTCGTTGGTGTTTTATTTGAGAGTAAGCTACTACCAAAAAGTTAAACTTTCGTTCAATCGGACAGCTGAAAATAATGTAATTGGTAATTCGAAATCGGATGTATTCGAGGCTCATAAGCTGCTCATAAATTGAGGTTTTTTATTTGTTTTATTGGAAAACAATAATGTTTATTCATGAGAGAGAATCCGTTACTAAAATTATACTGTTACACGGCTATATATAACTGAGTACCTTCAGTGTCTGTACATGTGTGTCCGCATTAGGTACGCATCGGATTCAGATATTGTTTTCACCATCGCTAAGAGAATGTAGGTATAGTGCAAACGAACAAACAATGAAATCGCGACGTTTTATGAAGTGAACGTTTCATCTTATTTTATTCGTAAAATAAAATATAGTAAGATCAAGCTGAATGTCAACATGGTATTGTTCTCCGCTCTAGGCCCACGAGGTGGCTCACGGCCACCTCCTCCTCCTGTCACAGAGGACCCTAGCTGTGCCTCAGCTGTCAGCACTCAGTAATGGGAACATTGATGGCTAATTTTGCTTTCTGATGTTTAAAGTAAAAACTGGCCAAGTGCGAGTCGTATTCACACGCACACACGGTTCCGTAGCACCAAACAATATAATAAAAATATTTTGAAGGCATTCGTTCGTATGTTGTATTGTTTTACATTCGACAGCAAAACTAAATTTGGTTTTCATAATATGTTCATGAAAAACAAAGTTACTGCTGCAGTTTGATGAAAAAGTCCCATAACTCAAAAACTAAACACCAAATCTTATTCAAACCAATTTTGGTTGAAAGTTTTATTTACAGTGTGTGATGAAGTGTCTATTTTTCAAACGTTAACTTTGAGAAAAACTGATTTTTTGTATAACAATCGTTAAGCGTTTCACAGAATACACCTACTAAGTTTGAACTGTGTAGTCCTAATTGTTTCGGAATAAAGTGGCTGTGACGTACACGGACAGACAGACAGACATGACGAATCTCGTCGTGTTCCGTTTCTTGCCATTCGGCTACGGAACACTAAAAAAGAGCTTATGAACCATCCCTTAGCTGTAAAATGTAAAAGCTGGCATGAGCTAATGAACCCGTCTAACGAAATCCACATTATGTCAGGTCATCAACCTAGCTAGCCTAGATGACCCTCCCTAGACAGGCTCACGTGCGATGTCATTACTGACTATATTACCTCTAGCTGTAACTGTTTATTGTTCCCGTATAACAAGCAATATCGCTCTACGTTCACGCTAGTAACGCGGTAATAGTAAAACTCGATCCCACAATGTACGGTGAATCGAGTCGCATAGGACTATTAAGTTTACTGAACGCTTTCAGTGCGGGTCTCAGATATCACTGTTTTTTCCACACAATAATCACTGCCAACTTAGGAAGTCTTTTTATTTCCAATCTAGCCTCAACAGTGGAGGTTTTTGGAAGATCGAACGTACACAAGCCCTCAGGTGTGTAGGTCATTCAATTCTTTCTTGTTAAACAAGATAAATGAAGAAGATGACGAGATGGTGAAGCACTCTCTTCCAAAGCCTTTGTTATAGCATGTCCGTCAAAATATTCAATAAAATATCGAAACAAATCAGAGAACTAACTACCAATTAATTATTTCAGAAAGAAACTTAAGAAATGGCTCTTTATTAACTTGTTCTATATAAAACATTAGTTTTTGACGGTTTAGGTTCCCATTATAATGATGTTATTTAAAGCCTGTCTTTGTAGTCTTTTTAATTTTTTTTACACACGAGTAATTTGAATTCTGAAATAATAATATTGTCAAAGATAATATTTAATGTTTATTACATGTTTTGTTAAATTTTTTAACTAGGTATTTAAACTACGAGTACATTGGGTTAGGTATTTTAATTTACTTTTAAGTTTGTATGCTGAAAGAAGTCAGCGAAATATGTGAATCCTTTTGATTTATAAGACCATCATGTACTACATTTCATGCAAAATAAAGAATCTTGAATCTTGAGGACCAATCCTCGTGAATGTGTAAACCAAATTCCCCTCAAAATTAATCGAGTTACACTCTTCCCATTCACTAGAATTAAACAGCTCATGCAAAGCTGTTTGATTCAAAGTAAGCTTTGACGTTTTCCAGCAGTTCTATTTAGTGTAAATGCATCAATTTGAATACTATAAAACGGGATTAGGTCACCCCGTTCCAATAGGCAGATTTTTCTATCTAATTGAGCTTTTGTCTTCCTGATAAGGATAGGACTTAAGATGGAACCAAAAGGAAACTAAGGAATATTTGGCGAATATTGAGGAAGATTCGGATTCAATTATAGAAACATTAAGATCAAACGTACCTCAGAATTCAATCTGTCAATCTGAGTTAATTGCGAAACTGCAATATTTCTGCCAAGGACTTGGATCAAAAGACAAAATAAACTCAATTACTACACAAACGTCCCGATTAGGCTAAATTCTATAGGGTTTCAGAAAATAAGGCTTCATGAATCTAGACCAATTTTATTAGAATCCCTTTCAGAGTAATTAGTACGGGAGCAACAGACCGCATATAGCGCATCGAACAGCAAGCAGTGCACGGAGCTAGCACCGCCTGAACTCGTGCCGGTCGGGGTTCGCTATATGGAATGACACCCAACGCTTCGTACACTTATACATATACACCGAAACATCGCCTCGGATCGGAATCACACAATGTATAACCTATGGTAAAATTTAGATACCTGTATTTTGTATGTATAGGTGAATCCATCTATCAGCACAATGTTTTGAGTGCGTTACATTGTAAAACGTGACTATCCACCCAAAAAAAGCTTCCCAAAAATGTTTTCCAGCAATAATGTTTGCGTAAAGTTACTTAGTTTGATGTACATAATGCTTGGTTGACGGCTTCGTGAAGAGTCTTGTTACATCCTGTATTAGGTACATAAGACATTGTATCTATCTCTTCAATTCTTCATCATCATCATCAGCATTATTATCCTGCCTGCCCTTATTCCAATTTATTTGGGGTCGCCGCATCTGTTCTTCCATACTATTACTCGTCATCTCAGCAGTCACCTCCTTCCTAGCCATATCATCCTTCACACGGTCCATCACTGTCTTGTGTTGTATCTTTGGTCTTCTTGTAGCTCCTCTATATGAGAAGGAATGGGCTATAATCCACTACGCGGGCCCAGTGCGGGTTGGTAGATGTCACATGTCCTCGAATTTTTGGTTCTAGGACATGCCGGTTTGCTCACGATGTTTTCCTTCACCGTTTTTGAGAGCAGTGGTGATGAAATAAATTACACAAAGTAATGCGCCTGCCTGGGTTCGAACCTACTTACTTACTTAACTTACGTTCGTAAGTCGGGGCCGCCATCACTGGGGCACCGCTGCTCTACCGCTGTTATTAGGTTAATTTTATTTATTTTTTGTATATAATTTAGTTTAATATTATAGATATAAGTCAAATTGTTACTAACACTATGAGTTGTGTTACTTGAATAAATAATTGAATTATTATTACTCATGTCTGGGAAAATCCGTTCTCTCCCTTTTCGCTCTTTACATTTAAACCATTCCAAAAACCATGCAAAAGAAGTACAGAACCCGTACAGTTTCCTGCTCCAGACGCAGACGAACACAGAGACAACTGTGTCATAATATATTAAAGCATAGATAACATAACAACATGAGTGCCGCGTTACGTAATGCCAATGACCTTCAAACAAATAGATTCTATGTCGGTTGATGTTGATACCGGCTATTTGTACTACACTTTCACTTTAATGAGCGCGTTTTTGGAGTCGGCAGAATTCTGGGTATTATTATGTACAATTGGGCGTTGTAGGGATTTGCTGGACATTTTTCAGGTGTGAGAGATTGTAAATCTTGTTGTTTTTTAAGTGTTGCCTACAAAAATATTAATTATAATATTTTATGAACGAGATTGCTACTTTCCCAAGTAGGTACTATAATTTTACTAGTAAGTACCTACATATTTTCATAAACATTGGTATTGGAGTCTGTTGCCCATTCTTGTCCATGCGAAGCTAGCTGTGCAAATGGTATCTATTTCCTTATAAAGTTTGAAGTTTAAAAGGTTAAAAAAACCTTTTAATGTCATAATTGAATGAAATGGTTTGACTTTTGAATACTTACCGTTCTTCATTTTCCCAGGCGTAAGATAAATTGAACTACAGATCAAAGTAATGATCAACAACAACATTCGCAACGGTTTAAAAAGGTTTCAATCAGCAATAGGATTAATCTTGAAACCGGGTCAGATCCATGTTCTATCTCTAGGTATATCTAGCATACAGACATTTGCTCAGCGGGCGCGGGCCGGACTTCGAAGCGTAGCTCCCACTTACTGACACAGAAAGAATTTTAAGCTCTACAGACCAGTAATAGGAAAGCCTTTAGCCGGATAGGGGATGGCCTGATTACGAACCCTATACGTATAGCACGAGGTTTGAAAATTGATTACAGATTGGAGTTTTTCACCATTTTCTAGCGCCTGCTGAAAAAAGGGACGAAATTGCTTTGAGCATACGGCCACGACTCACCGCGACGCGACTGCAACAAAGTGATACACGCAATCGCGCACGTCATCTGATTAAATTTTCAGCTTTGCCTGAGGTGTGAAAGATTCTGGAAGCCTAACTAAAGTATTGATTTTAGTTGGGAATTCACAAAGACAAGTGAATTCTAGTAGCTGATAAAAAGCCACCATTTAAAGCAATTAATCAAGAGCGATTCGTTACTGGAGTCGAAAACTCCGGAGTCAGGAATTGTGGCGAGTAATTGGCAATTCGCTCGACGCGTGGGACCCGAAAGTTTAATATTGAATCGTTCATCAAAATGTATTGCGGGTACAAAAGACACACCTCTGCTGACCAATCCGCAGAAATACAAGCGTGAAGTGATATTCGAATTCAAAACTCAACGGATGATTAACCTGTGTTTTTTTCTGACACGATTCAGTTTTATCAAGCCATGCCAACGGACGAAATTTATTATAAATGTTGAAGAGCGGTGAGTCATACTGTGTGGAATGCCTTTACATCGATTGTGCGGTCGTCGCGACTAGTATGCGGTAAAATGTGTCTGTCTGTAGTGCGGAGTAAAGCTTGTTAGTGTGAGGACTGAGGAGCCCTCCCCTCACACAAACAACAGTAACTATGATGCTAATTTTCCGGGAAGCATTGTTAGTAAAACGAGCATTAATGGCTTCACTGTGCTAGATTGTTCATTAGATAAGTGTAAAATCTTGCAATGTTTGTGGTCCTTTTCTAGACTCAGATTAAGGTCTGGTGTTCTGTTGAGCTTGAGTAGTGTTAGTTAAAAAAATCGAAAGAAATGGCCTTTGTTTCGATTTGTCCTGTAGAAACATTCAGCTCCATATTGTCTTGTAAACTAAAAAAAACCAAGTACATAGATCTATTAAGAGTCACGTATTGACAATAAACTTCGTCAAACAGAGCTGAACCGAAAACTCTTTTTTCAAGAGCAATCTGCCATCTTTTCACCATTTAAAATCGATTTTCATTCAGCGATCACCGTCATAATTGACCTAGAATTCTACTTACCCCACTTTATTATATACACCGTAGAGACCACAAACCATCTGGGAGCGAATCGTAGGTAATATTACCAGAGGTTACCTCACCGTTCACCCGAAAGCGTAGGACTGGTCGATGTGCTCCGTCCCTTTCTGATCGAGTGTAACAAAGAGAGACGGAAGATGCGTACCGGTTTGGGGACTACAGACTACTCATCATTATTTTTGGTATTATAGCGTGGTTTATCTGGTAATTTGTTACCTAGACGATTTACGTGTTTGGTTTTCTGGGGATATCATTTATTTTATAGAACCATTTCAATGCCTCGTTGGTCTAGCGGCCGCAACTCTACTGCTAAGCATCAGACACTGGGCTCGATTCCCAGATCGGGCCTTAGTAATTATTGGGTTTCAGAAATTTCTCAGTACCAACCAGGGAGTCTAGATTCGTGCCAAGTTGGTGGTAATAGGCTCGTCCTTTAATTACAAGGGGCTATAACATAAATGGCGAAATGTCCTTAGGTACACTTCTGCCTAAACTTCATGGAGTACTGGCGAGATGTAATGTTAGAAAGGGGTATTCAGTGTGAAAAATACAGGGTCGTTTATGTGAACATAGGTCCGCTTCGCGCAAGCGGCATGGTTATTAGTTTACATAGAACAGCGCACACATCGAATGGCATGGGACTCGGTTTGAAAATAATAATGGATCGAACAGAATCTACTTACTCCGACCATTGGTCAGGTACATCGAAACTGACGCACTTTCAACGACTACGAGAAGCGCTTTGCGGGATGTCGTATTCCACTCCACGTAAGCGCTACCCGGACAAGACAATGATTCAGATAATAAGGGTCCTTATTCTACTTTCGCATCCCAAAATCAATATTTTCTCCTATATTCTCGCATTACGCTATAAATTCCAATAAAGTGTTTATTGGAATTTATAGCACACACACACACCTACCTCAATTTAGTACTTTACCACAATATAAATATGGACAGTACGGAAACTACGTACTAACATTCGAAACGGCACACTCACACTAACACGCGCATCGACGGGGCCTAAGGCCCCGTCGCGGTGCTGTCAGTCGTGACTGTCGTGAGTGCCGCGTCCTTTTTATTTTAGCTAGACGCGCGTGCGAGGTTTACAGAGACACGTCTCCGCACGAGCCAGCGATCTACGAAATAAAACAAAGTAGGTGTCGAACAAAATTTTGGACTTTGGTCAAAAAACCCGTTTTTGATTCAAAAAATGTAGGTCGTCGACGAAACTACAGTTTGTCTTTAATTTTTTAAAGTCTGTCAAATTTATGCTCTCTCAAATGTGCGAAAAAGTGTCAAGAAATGTCGGCCTACTGTTGGCTTGTATGTTCGCACACGGAGACACAGACTTACAGTGTTTACACTGTGCGTCTATTGTCTCTGTGCCCCGAGAGCACACTGCCGCACGCACACGTGTGTGAAATTGATGCCTCGTTTTCTTTGTTTTGATTGTAGGGCGACACTCCATCTAGACATTATCAGTCAAAGGTAAAAAGTTACGCCATATTGACAAAGCTAAGGATATATAGTTCTACAAGTTGCTGTGTGTAAATATTAGACTGTTCTGTGCAATAAACTATCGCCTTTTACTGATATTATCCGACGCCATGACATTATACACATTAAAATTTTATTTGTAAACTAGTTATTTCAACTCAATTGTTTGATCACTACACTACAGAACACCAATGTTTTCATAAATAAATTTCAACTTCAAAAACATTATGAGTGACACTGACAACCCTAATGCTGCAATGCAGCGTAGGTAATTATTTTAATAACTACACCTAGTTTCCATACTGTCCATATTTATACTGTGACTTTACTAACTAATTAGGTGCCTAAACTTCAGTTCGGCTGGCCGAAACTCCCCGACCGGACCGAACTCGCGACCCGAAGCCCAAACGACCAAAATTGCGTCAAACTTGCAATCGTGGGAGTTCGGGGAGCCGAGCGTTACCGAGATCTGCCGAAGACACTATCACTATTCGGTAGGTCACTGTCAATCCGTATCGACCAGTTTCGCGAATGACATTGAGTAGCTAAGTTCATTCACACGCACCGTCTGATTCAAAATAATATTATAGATACTCGTGTCGCATTATTATGGCGTAATATCCCATTAAATCACAGAAACCGTCGCGCACAATGGACGACAGTCCATTAAAATATGGTCCCATATTTTTTTCTTTTTACAAGATTTTAATATGGAGAGTAAGACGTAGGTAATAAAACGCTAGCACGATTATTTTAAGAGTAACAATAAGTTCTTTCTATGTTAATTCATATTTGAAGGTCAAGCTTTCTGAAAAAGGCGCACCTAAGTCACCTTTGAGAGAAAATGTTTTTATTGATTCTGCTGTTCTGTTATTTAAACACAAGTTCTCAATTTTAACGACTTTAGATTCAATCCAGCGAAGCTTCTTGCTTCTTCAGCCTTTGTTTTTTATAAAGCCTGCGTCAAGAAATCAATACAACTATTTCATTTTGGTCTCACACTATAAAACGTATTGAAATGCCGAATAATACCGAATACTGCCGAGTCTTGCCGAAGTGGAGGTCTTAAGAGTATTATTCTGGATGGACGATGCTACCATCCCCTGAGGTTATGCAGGTCACACGGCACATCTTTCAGACCGCGTGGAACATTAAACTTGCTACCTAAAGTAACAGATGAGGGCGAAGTAAAATATAGGGTCAGCAGAATGGACAAACACTGTTTCTCCCTTGGGGTGTATCAGACTACAAAGGGGATAATGCGGGAAGAATGGACAACTGCGTCCTCTTGGCTGCGGAAACAACAAACAGCGGGCACTCATTTACCTTGGACCCGTGAAAATTGCCCCTTTTTAGCAGTGAACGGTTTTATTTTTAACAGTCGGGTAAGACACTAGAATGAGTAAGTAATTATTTATTTTGCAAATAGTACAGTACATGGATATACCTATAAAGGGTAGGTTCAGCCATATTTTACCAATAGGCATGCAAAAGTTATAATTTGACGCTAAAACAAAGCATATTAATAGATACACTGAATAGTTTTAAATCACAAGTCATCTGAATAGTTTCAAATCACAGAACACTGCAACACAATTTATGTTATACGAGGTGGAAGCACCGACGCGAAAACTGTTACCTGGTATTCAACAGGCATTCGGTTTTTTCTGAGTCCCCCTAAATAGAAATTTTTCATCGGTTATTAAAAAACGCTAAGTACATGATAACGGCTAAGAGCAAGTTGTCACTTAAGTGCAAGTTGCGTCTCTACACCACGGTCATCCGTCCGATTATGACATATGCCTATGTCGTATTCTCCCATGCCCATCCCTGTCACCTTCATAGGATGCAGACCTCGCAGAATCATCACCGGAGCCGCCCGTATGGCCGTAATGACAGCCTCCACTTAGATCTTAAATTGCCTACCATCCAGCAATTTATTAAACGCCTTTCAAAACGTTACTTTGATACAGCTGTCAAACATAAAAACCCCCTAATCGCATCGGCCGCCCGGTTCGACCCATCGCGTATCAGTAGCGTACGCCGTCCGCGGCACGCTCTTCTAACCCCCGATTATCACCCTCCTCCAGGAAAGCAGTAGGGAAACCAGTACACTTAGAAAATACAGAAACAGACCGCCGTCTTTCCGACCTCGCCGCCGTGGTCCGTCGCGACGTCCCCTTTCAAACCTCTCTGTCTCTTGCAAGAGCCAGCCCGCGATGCTGAGCCACTAGCATTCAACCAGCCTCTAAACCAGATCCAGCCTGTCCTCTAAGCCGAGGCTCGTACCCCACAGGGGGTGCCCTTAGCGAGTGGTCGCTTAGTTTGTAAGCTCATTTTGCCCCTGGCTGGAGGCGTTTAACTCAAGGCATCCACAGGATTAGACCGGTTAAGCAGTAGCCAGCCTCATAGGCTGAACTGCGAGACGAAATTAAAAAAAAAAAAAAAAGCCTATTAAAAAAAAAATCGGTTGTTCCATAAACTTTATGCTTTTGACCGTGTAGGTATTGCACTTTTGTAGGAACAGCTGATTTTTATTTTAGTAATAAAAATCAATGATAAAAATTATATCACAAAACATTTAAAAATGTAAAAAATTGTAGCCCACCGGCATTGGGAACAGGGACCGAGCTACCAGTGGCAGGGCTCTTGAGAAAGGAACGTCCTAACAATACGCGTCATGTCCAGAAGTACTGCTTTCTGAATCAAGCCCTTGATCCAGGTGCCAAGCGACAGCCTTCTCAGATGTTGGTCGAGGCTATTGGCTATTAAGCCATTGGAAGAATCGACTATCGGCACAATGACTGCCGTACTCACGTCCCACATGTCGACCACCTCGCGAGCTAGATCGAGAAATTTAAATTGTTTACCTTTCTCTGCTTTCACGAGGTTCTCAACAATAATTATTATTGTTCAACATTTATTTATTTATTTACCAACTTTTATAACATGCTTACAGACTTGTCCAATACGATGCTCTAAGACTATCGATGATCAGATGCGATTACTGACTGATTGACTATTGATGATGAGATGCGATTATCAGTAAGGAATTCGCTGACGGTTCGATGAGGAAAGGATCTATAACTTTTGATTTAAATTTAATAACACAAACAAAAATAAAATTATGTTTAGTTAGCAGAAATAATAATTGGAATTCTTCTTTGTATAACAGGAAACGTAAATTAATTCTAAATACTTTTATAAACTTGCCTCAATAATTCGTTGTGACATTTTCCTCTTTCGTCTTTAAGCTCGGCGCGATTTCCGTTGACATTTTTAAACTATGACGGATATTATGAATCAGTGTCAAATCTCTGTCATTATTAATCTATACGGAACACTGTCCGTAAACAAAGTCATCATGAAAATAAAATAAATGGAAAATCTGTCAAATTCAGAAAACCCAAGTTGCTTTTTCAATATGGCCGCGAAATTTTTATCGTATTTTTTTTCTAATTTAAAAAAATAACTCGCTATAATTAATAACTATCTCGCATAATCCCTAAAAACAACGTTATTCAGGAGGCCTCAAAAAAAGCGCGGTTTAACAAAATTATTTTCATCCGCCATATTTACGTCCCCGACTAGTGATGTGCAATATCACCAATGAGCCGGTACCGAAACCGAAAGATCGACCGAAAAAAGTCGAGGAGAAATTCGCCTAAGACACGAAGAAAGAAGAGAATGGCTCGCAGAGTAATACCTATTCGTGGCGATGGTAACTGTTTGTTCCGTTCTATTTCCTACAGCATTTACGGAACCCAAGACCGGCATCGAGAGATTCGTCTCAGTGTAGTAGAGCGGATTGTGGATCATTGGCATCGGTATAAGGACTTTATCATCGGGGATCGCTCATACGGATTTCACATGTATTCGGCTAGTGATTATAGGAGATTGATGTCGCGTGATGGAGAGTACGCTGGTCATGTGGAACTGCACTGCGTCAGCGAACTCTATCCACAGTACACCTTTAAAATCCACAGAGACTCTTGTTCAAAAACAATAGACTACGGCAGAGGAGGAAAAGTGAAGCATCTTCTGTTTTCTGGATACTTGGATGCTGGACATTATAGTGTTTTAGAGTATTAATTATATTGAGTTCGTGTTGTTCAAATAAATCTATTTATTTTTTGAGTTTTTTGTGGTGCGTCATATCTATGAGTATTATTTGAGTAAATATAATCACTAGAATAGTTCAAATGCAAATCAGATCTCTGCAAAATACAGATTACGGTCTGGGATGTAGGAAGTTAGATGAAGCGGGATATCCTCGTGCCGGAGTGATCCCACGCGGATCTCGGCGCGTCTTTGTTAATACAACACTCATCGAGTGTTTCTTTAAGATTGGCAGGAACGTGAACTGAATTTAGATTTTCTTTTTCATATGTTTTAAAATAGTAAGTACGTATAGTGAACGTGAGTAGATTCGAAAGTGAATCCAATTTGTATATAAAGTTGTTTTCGTAATATTTGGCTAATCTTTAGTAGTCTTACGGTAGATAATTTTGATGTTATCAATGAATATAATATAATCTTTATAACAACTTGGTTTCTAATTCCAAAATGTTTTTAATTTGGTTTCTAAAAACATACCACTTAATTACTGCAAACAGCAGTTTTAAACTAAAAATAACACAACAATGTTTATTGCATTTGTAACAGACAGACGTAACTTTAAAACAAGACAAGTGTTTCATGGTCAACCATTAGTCATATACCGTTCGTACTATCAAAACTGCACGACGAATCGACAAGGTCAGCGCAACACTATGCCAACTTTTAAAAATGCATTCTTGTACTCATGTCTGTGGCGCAAGTGAACTTCAACCATATCAGGAAGCAGATAAGACCCAAAGTAAAATGGATGCCAAAATACTCCAGCCAGAATGTATTGGGTGAAGTAATTACTACGATCTGGTTGCAAACTTCATGGTTGGATGTCATTCTCGACACCTTACTGATTTTAATATGAAGTTGACTGATATTCTGGCGGTTTTACTAAATATGAATTTAAATTCATAAATTGCGATTTTTTACAAAAACAATAATTTTAGCAGCTCTTGTTTGTTAGATATAAATCTAATCTCTTTAAATTCGGATAGCGGTTAAAGCAAAGGTCATGATGACGTCAAACTTTTGGTTTGGTATTCGGCTGGAAACAAAATTAATAAACCTACCTACACTAAAATTCGAACTAAGGTCTTAGCTCAAAGTGATTTCATATTAAGAAAAGCATATTTTTGTAAGAACTCTTTCAAAGACGTAAAATATTATGCAAATTAGTTAATGAGATTCTTTCCAGGCCAGCTTCCATTAGAAAATTATAGATGGCGCTGCCCAAAATTCAGTGTAAGAATTTTTGTTTGGCTGTATGGAGCTGGCGTTCATTGTCTTTTAAAAATAAAATGGTGGCATGCCTGTGGGTAAAAATAAATAAATAAATAAATATCGCTGGACATTACACACAGCGCCATCTAGGTGCCACACTAAGCAACGAGGCTTGTGTCGTGGACACCAGATAGTTGATACAACTACATAGATACTTTTTTGTTTGTAAATACATACTTATTATACATATAAACATCCATGACTCGGAAACAAATGTCCATGCTCATCACACAAACATTTGCTCCTACCGGGATTCGAACCCGGGACCCTAAGAACGTAAGGCAGCCTCACAACCGCTGCGCCATTCGGGTCGGGGTGATACCGATATCTGCTGCATGCAAGTAAAAACTTGATTTGGCTGCGACTGCACACCGATATCTACTGCGCATAAAGACTGGCGATCATTTCTAGTAGAAGCTGGCCTGGAAAGAACCTCATTCTTTCTAAGCATTTTTTTTTTCTATGGCAATGGTCGGGTGTCAGATGCGTTGAGAAGTTAAAGTCTTGTAACTATATTATATATGATGCTCTGTGGTCTTATTCCAGTCTGAGAATTTGCACTGTTTGAACGTCAAAATTACACAATCCTTCAAAACGCCCGCCCTTCACCATGTTCTTGAGTAGCTGACTTAGATACGTAGCTGGGAAGTTCGTTTCTACACTCCTAAACCTAAACTTTACTAGCCAGGATACCCCGCGAAATTCAAATTTTCTTACGTTTTTTGCAATTTGCAGACACTATCCTGCTACTTAATTGCAAAAAATACCCGAAAAGCTTACCGAAGCAAATCGAAGGCGCAGAGCTTAAACTGTTTGTTAAGTTAGACAAGGAGCCATTTTAAAATCCGCAACTTTGTCAATAGAATCAGATCCAAATTAATTTCCATGCCCCTTATACCAATACACCTGGGCAGCAGATCTTTTTCTTTCATACTTCTCTGTAAGTCTTCATCTCATGAGTCACATCTTTCCTAGCCAACACATCTTCCACTCATGCCATCCATAGTTGGTTTGGTTTTGGTCATACCCATTACTTTCCTCACGTTGTTGAAGGTTGAATAAACATTCATGTACAACTCATGAACGAGCTACCAATCCGATCAGACCTCGGACGAGGGTTGCCAACTTTTTTCAGAAGAAACGCAGTATACATATTTTGATTACAGAGAAGGTATAATAAAGAGTACAGACTTATAAAAAGATTTTTTTTTTTTTTTTTAATAAAGACTTTTTATCTTGGGCCTTTATGACTAACATTTTTTTTTTTGATGTTTTTAAAATAAGTGTACGTCAATTCTACCCCATCTGGGATAGCCACAAAACGGCCTTGACTGAAAATACTCTCAATACCCAATGGGTGCTGAAGTGGAAGGAATACCTACCTAGGTATATACAATTCAATTCAAATTTAAAGTCAATGTAAATAGAGTTGGTAGCGTATTCTTTTAGTTCGTATACCTAGGCAAAATCATCATTCTCTTGCCCTCATCCCAACACATTTGTGGTAGGCGCAGCTGTATTCATCTCTAGTACTCGTCACCTCATCAGACACCTCCTTTCTAGCCATATCCACAATCCATCCACCGTTTCTTTAGTCTTCCTCTACTCTTTTAACTCTTACAGTATGAATGTCAATGAGGGATCCCATTCACATTCATACTCTAAAATTTCCTCACTACATTTTCCTCATTCCTCCGCATCACATACCACGACAACCGATTACCACACCACTTTTCTCACCGGTGCCACTTTTATACCTAATCGTTTCTTATTTTATCCTTTTGCGTAACACCACACATCCCCCTTAACATTCTCATCTCACTTTTGTGGCCCAACATTCTGATTCATACAAGACTCGCCATTTTTCATAAATCCTAAAATAGAGTACTTACAATATTAGAGAACTGGCAACCCTACATCGGACTGATACAAATCAGCGCCGTACACTTTGCCAGCACATTTCAAAGAACTTCTCCATTTCTTCAAATAAATTATAACAATCTCAGATAGTAAAGTAAATATTAAATACTGAGATTGCAGTTGTGATTGTCCTGGCATGTTGTAGTGATTTTTCCATGAGACCTGCTTTTATCTAAGTTTTTTAAATGCTTAATTCAAGATTCTGATAATTTCAGTACATGCAGTGCGGGAAATTAGCTGTTGATTAAATTGACCTATCAGACTTGTTACCGTCAATGTACGATACTGAAATTACAACTGCCATTCTTAGGCGCCTTCCTCACCGGATCGGTGCGTTTCTGTACCGAAATCTGTACAGAAACGAATTCTTTACCGAAAAACACTTTTTGACTGGCTCGCTAAGCTACGGTCCTGCACTGCATGTGAGTGAACTGCGGTGACTGCGGGGTGGGCGTGAGTGACGGGACGGGCGAGTTGAATGGTTCGGTAATACTCGATACAGACACGTGTGTATGCTAACTACTCAGGGATGAAGCCCTCACATAATTAGGTACATGCACTCGTTAAAGAATCTGTACAGATTCGGTACAGAAACGAAAACGCACCGACCCGGTGAGGAAGGCGCCTTAGTCAGTCGCATGAAATGTCTATATTACAGCAAAATTGACGAAGTGTACCAATTTCGCAATTTTGACATCATCCAAGTTACGCCATCAGGCAGTTTCGACGAAATATGCGACTTTTCATCCTTTTTTAGAAGTTGGTAAAAAGTGTCCCATATAACTACATTCAAGTCAGGCATGCATTACGATCACGCTTACTTACGTAGCAAACTGCGGCTGGTGCTTACCTGCAAAACAAACAGATACACAAAATAAATACAAGAGAAACAAATAATTAAGTAGATACAATAACGTCTAGTCTAGCATTTCAGCGCGGTTAGCGATTCAAAGCCGTGAGCTAGAATATTTTATGAACTAGATTGGCGCCAGTAGTTTCAAAGTACAATGATTTTAATAATGCAAGAACAAAAGATTTACCTAAAAACGCAGTGCAATTTACAAAGTTGAAATTCAAACCAACCGCGCAAAGCCGGTGCAAATCGATGCTATTGTTTTGTTTTGGTGTAATGGTGTCGCCTAGATTGAAAATAAATATTATTATAATCTGTTGCTAAGTACACACAACGACACATCAAGATATACATTACCAGTATGACATGGCCCCGCTTTGTTTAGATTTCCCGTACAATGAGAGATTCGCATAAACTGGGTTTGTATAGCTTGATTGGTCGCCGTGCGTACCAACTTGTGAGACATGACTGTACCCAGATTCATTTAACTCAGCAGGTTTTCAGAAGACTATTCCTTATCATTTTATTCTCGTTTTACTTGGAGCTTTTATGCAATGTCAATATCATGGAAGTCGATGGAAACGATTTTTAAGATTAGTAGACGAGTCATGGGGCTACTCCATGTAGAGACGTATACGAGTACTGGCCCCTTCTTTGTTACTAAAAAGGACAACGTCGGTATTTTGTTGTAACGTGTGTATTGGTTTTTCTGCATGTGCATATTTTTGCGGACGGTGTTCTGCATCCTGCATCCGGACCTGGGGACCTAAAATAGCTGCTTTATCAGAATCATAATACGAATCACGTTAAAAATTTAAAACTCTTAAAATGGACTTTGTGGTCATAACCATAGAGACCATTTTAAGAATTTTAAATTTTTAACATGATTCATATTATGATTCTGATAAAGCTTCCATTTTAGGCCCCCTGGATCGTTTTTGCGGAATTAATACCTATAGGTAACTAATTGCAGGGAGCAGGTCACCCTGCCAGGGTTGCGGGACTGTTCGAAACAGATACCGCGGCCCTGGAACACAAAGGGCAAAGGAAGGAACATGGATGGGTTTTAGTCAGTAAAAGTCACACTCCCTCCTGCTCAGCCCAGAGCGGGGGGGTTATTTGATGATTTCTCATGGAACAAAGGACGGAAGGTTAGGACGGAGATTTTTGAACCTCAACTCAAAACTACTTATATGTAATAAGGCAAACCTTCGCAGGTACGGATGAGTCAGAACGGTGCAAAATGCCAACATACACGAATGACTAATGTTTATGTAAGTCATTCTTGAACATATTTTTATGACCGCTTGTATGTAAATGGGTGCACGGTACTTAGAGAACGAGGAGAACGTAGACTTGGTATAAATATATAATTATGTCATCCTTTAAGATTTAGAGTGTACCTTCAGGAAAATTAATTGTTAAACAACATATAAGTATTATGTTGTTTAACAATTAATTTTCCTCACTGTACCTTCCGCTTTTATTCCGCAATATACGTAAAAATTATTTTCAACGATTTGGGTCACGTAAGCAATCTATAACTTAAACAAAATAAATTCAACTTGGACCAAAATTAGAATATAAGACAGGAAAGAATATTGCTAAACTCCTATTCAGGTATAACAAAAACAGTCCATGAAAGAAACATGTAATAATAGAATAACATTACCATATTCTAACACCAATCGTTAAAAATTCAATAAAATTCGTCAGAAACTGTCCATATTTTTCAATACGTCTATTTAAGATAGACTGAAAAATAAGGAAAGCGGGTCACAGTTCTACTGGTAACCCGCAATGAACGCATGTTAAACAGTCATTCATCCTATGTGTGTGGCGTGTCAACTGCAAATACACGAGCATCTCTCTCGGTAGAACCGTCGGAGCTGGCCTTAATATTAGAGCGTTCGACCCGTTGATGTCAAAATGTTTTATTTACTTGTTGTTTGGGTTTATCTACTTTAGTTATTCTATGATCCCGGTTTTTACAAAGACTTACTCGTCGAAATAAAAAAATAACTAGGCGATTTACTTAATGAACTGGAGCAGTTAGTAAACAAACACGTATTTGCACGAGAGCGAGATTTAAGACGCATCAGAAAATTAATATTTTAATCTCTTTGATATTCTTTATCTCTTCTGTGTGATTAACTGTAAATTATAACCATGAGGTGTCGAGATCAGCACAGCACAAACCACATCAAATTCCGTCAAATAAGGTTGTACAAGAAACTTTTGACATGGGCCCAAAGTCAGAACGAATTTTTCAACACAATTTCACAAATTAATCAGAAGTGTTCACCAGAAAAGCCCTGTCAATGATATTCTAGCACCAAAATTCCTTATGTCACTGTAGTTTAGAATTAACAAACAATTAAACAACCATAGAAATATTAACACCAAAAAAACAACACGGAAAACAAAGTTATATGTCGAAAAAGACTCGGCTTCGATTGAAATCGAACCCGATAAATGTTTGATCAAACTGAACATTTTACAAAAAGCCAATAAAAAAGGAATAGAAGAAGCATGCGAGGCGAACTCGGTAATTAGGCCACCCCGATACGATTGGGGTCTTCGGTTCAGCGGGATTCTAAAGCCGGTCACCGCCCGTCTGTTGATTTTCGTTTGCTAATTTTCAGTTACTGCTACCGTGAAAGTTATCACGGCTTATTTGGTGATATGTTTTGAGACGGTTACTGAATAAGGGCCTCGTCGATTGATGCCATGAAATAAGATTTTTAATATCCATCATGGTCATCCATCCACACTTAACTCGGCACGTGTAGCTTAACCTGCAATCAACCCGTGGTGTTGAAATTATTAAGATACTCTTTAATAAACTCGAAGTTTCATTTCATGTCTATAAATCAATAAAACAAACTTAAAATAACCTTTCCGGCTAATACTGCGACCCTTTGATACCACGAAACTACATAAATTCTACGAAGTCACTAATTCATTTCCCACGTCACTGAAACTTCGAGTAAAAGCGAGAGCGATAGTAACCTTGACTTTGTCATTGCATTTGATTCCGAGAAATGCAAGCGGAGAGGAATAGTTGCCACATAGGTACCCATTAGTATAAGCTCTCGTGAGTGGAATGGAATTCCGTTTGGCGTTGGAATTCTCTGAGCTATTTGCTCTTGTTGTTAATTGTATTTAACGGTTCGGGACCTATAGCAATGTTGTTCCCGCAGACTACGCGTTTTTCTATCGCATAAAGCGTTTTATTTTCATATTAAAAAAAATATATAATAAACAATAATTTTATAAATTGATTTTATTTGATTTAATTTGCCTTGTTAGATTGTTTGTATAGGTACATATATCGGTCAAATCTAGCAACAATTCTGACCACACAAACACCTTTGGTTTTGGAGACAATACATTTTTGTGACAGACACATGACTTGATCCTCCAGCCAGGATCGCCTCCTCACGTGAGAACTCCTCAACGGTTAATAGCATTAACTTAATTTTCTAATAAAAGCTTGTTTTTTTTGTTTGTTGAATAAGTGTTTAATTTATTTTTACTATTTATTTAAATGCTTCGCATTTTCATCTTTAATCTGACAAGAACCTGTCATGCCCTAGAACCAAGAACTCGAAGTCGTTTCGACATCAAGTATCCGGCCCGCGTAGCGCATTACGGCCCACTTCCTCTCACAGAGGACCTATCTCCTAACAGTGCTAATGTATATGATGATTATGCAGTTTTTATCCCAGACTGGAACCTCGTAGTTTAGTTGCACGAGTCCGACTCGCACTTGGCCGAGCTCCTTTACATCGTACAGTAGTCATCCAAACGCATATTTGGTTTCCTATGTGCTAGTCTTTAGCACATAGGAAACCAAACGAATGTGTCTACCAGCTAGACGAATTATCGAGGATTCCCTATCTTTATAATTGATTTGGATTGAGAGACGATATTCGAATTTAGACAAGTTCATTTGTAATATTGGAAATTAAGTACTCTTCTTATGGATTCTGGTCTGGTTGGTTTAAAATTGGTACATGTTTTCCACTGACCATATCTCTACATTACCCTTGAGGAATTACAGGCGTGATGTTATACTAATTATCTTATCTACCTGTTTCCAATAAACGACAGTTTAGCAAGCAAATGGCTCATAATTACCGAATTGATTGTCAAAACCATTATATCGCGAACGGTATTACACAACGTAGTCACTAAATGCATTGTTCTCGAATTTGCCTAACTAACTTATCTAGCTGGCCTGTCCGACATACTGCACGAATAGTGACGAAATGCTTTTATTTAATTTATCTTTCCAACGTGTTGGACAACATTTAGGAGACTGCTGAATTTTGAACTCAATCATTCACGACTACTACTTTTTGAAGGACTTCTTAGCGTATAATGTTTTTAGTGCTGAGACACAGGAGTTCTCTCTGTGAGCCTGTGGGCTGTAATCCACCACACTGGCCCAGTGCTAGTTGGTAGATAGATAGCTGTCTTAGACTTTGTAGTTCTGGGTAATGCCGGTTTCCATTTACCATTTTATGAGCAGTGGACTACCACTGCCCTCTTAAACGACGCGGGAGTATCTCAATAGGAATACTCCCGTCCGTCCGTCGTCCGTCAAAACATTTTGGTCCAACTATTCCAACATTGGATCTAATCCAACGTCCGATGTCCGACACAGAGAAGTACTTAGTTACGTTTAATCCGCGTGTAATACAATTGACACGGTTTGGGGATCCGCTCCCCACTTGACGTCACCGCCCGCATAGCCGTGACTCCTATAGCTATGGTGTTGAACAAGGTGTACCATGGGAATGGTAGGTCTATGGTGTATGTACAGGGCGTAGCGAACGGGTATATTTGCAAATTATGTGAGTATAGTTTAATGTGGGTCTCGGTTTGGGTAAAACTTCATTACTTTTATCTCGTTGATATATCGATACCCAATACGAGAAATATGTGATGTATAAAAAGGAAAAACTGATTTTTAAATTGGTATTACATGTAACGATACAACTGCTCATACATATAAATATTTATATAATAGAAAATGAACTACACTATGAAAATCGTTATACTGTCACAATAGGGAATAACACTTTGTAAAAGTGTTCCAAGCTCAAAGTGTAGTAGATGAATAAAAATCACACACAGTACAGTATGTTTTTGTCCATAAAATCTAGGCAGTTGATGGGCAAATACCAGTTACGAAACAAAACACTCTGTATAACGATTCATCCTATTGAGCGGCATTCGATGCTGCCCGCTCACATTAACTTGTGCCCTATTACTTAAAATCATCGATTTACGATAATTTGTGTCTAGTGGCCTGACTGATTAAGTTTAAGAGTGTAATCGTTTGTGATTATAACATACTTTTGATTTGGTTTAAAAAAAAATTGAACAGAAATGAAAAGGTTTTTGAGAATCGTTGATTTTCTAATAAGTGGTTGGTCTAGATTTCTAGAAGAGTATTATATTCCTTAAAAGAAACAGTATCGTCTGGCGTCGTAAATCTATTTATTACGTAGAAATTGACTTTATTTTGTAATACAGTTAACAATTACTCTAAAAGTTAAGGGCAGTTTCCTGAGAATGCTTTTTTGCCTGTTCTTACCACACATCTGAAAAACCCTGTTTTAATACGAATGGCCGCGAAGTAAAACACCATTGATGCCTTTGAGTCTCTTTTGTCATACCAAGTCAATTTCTCACATTACGGTTCCTGTTTAATTCCAATTCATGAAAAATACACGAAGTTATTCTCTTTTTTAAATGTTGGTAGTTTAACCACAGAATAATAAGTACAAGTAGGTTTCACTCTCGTACCTACAAACAAAGTTGCAAATCAACGCGATGCAGACGGGTCACTTTTTGCCGTGATACTATTCGGCTTTTGTGAGTTCGCCAAACTTTTTGCAACTACACTCGCGAGCAAAAGTATGGAATCACTTACTTGGAATTGATTCCGCGCGATCTAGAGTACTTAATAACTAGTAATTAATAATAAAAATACCATTTCAAAGGTTTAACTGTTAACTTTAAATTGATAGCAAATTCATTCAAATCACGCCATTATTTAAGAAGCTATCCCGGATTACGTGAAGAAGAAAGGAAAAAGATATGTTTCAATTGTTTGATACGCCACGAGTTGCGCCCTATTGACCCCCTATAAAAGCACGTGCTATCGGATTTTTTTTTTATCAGTCGGCTTTCAAACGTTGACCGGTACACATCTCCGCTACTTTTGACCCGTGAACTTGGACGACAATGGATACTACACCTACAAAAGCAGCACAAATCGTCGCCCTATTGCAAGAAGGACTCAGCCAGCGGGCTGTCGCATGTCAGCTTTATAAACGCATTCGGGAGACTGGTGGCTTTATCCCGAGACCAAGATCAGGACGGCGCCGATGCACTTCGGAGAGGGATGACCGTTTTATCGTGTCAACCTCTCTCCGAAATCAACATTTGACTGGTGTCGAAGTCCAACAGGAGCTCCGAAATGTTCGTGGGGTAGCTGCCAGTGTGTGGACAGTTCATTGAAGACTTAAGCAGGCTAATTTGATTCCAAAAAGGCCTTCTACGGGCCCGAAACTGACGGCAGGTCTCCGACAAGCACGCTTTCAATTTGCTCGGTCCCATCTTGATTGGGAGGTTGAGCATTGGAGGCGAGTCCTGTTCTCCGACGAGTGCAGGATGTTCTTGCATGGCAGTGACCGAAGGGGTCGGGTCTACAGGCGGCCTGGGGAGCGATTTGCGCAGTGCTGTTTCGCTGAGACAATGGCTTATGGGGGCGGTTCTTGTATGATTTGGGATTTCCTTCGACGGTAAAACGGAGCTTGTTTTCGTGCCTGGCGGGGGACGAGGAGGCGGTCTAACTTCAGACCGCTACATTTCCGATATTTTGCTGGATTTATCGGGGATGACTTTATCGTGTGAACGAGCGTTATCGTGAATAAGGAGGCTTATTCACGATAACGCTCGTTGTCGCACTTCCCGTGTCACAACTGAATACCTCGAAGAAGTCGGTATCGCCACATTGGACTGGCCAGCGTTCAGCCCGGACTTGAATCCTATTGAGCACGTGGGGGATGAACTGAAGAGGAGGGTTCGTTCCAGAAATCCTGCTCCTTCTAGTGTGAATGAGCTGAAATCAGCTTTGATAAAGGAGTGGGAAGGTATCCCGCAAGAATCGATTCAGAAGCTAATTAGGTCAATGAAGAACCGTCTTCGTGCAGTTATTAGGGCGAGGGGAGGGAATACAAAATATTGAAACTTAATTTTAAGGCCAAATACATTTATTATGAATTAATTTTTGTTGTTTTCTTCATTTATCATTTTTCCATTATCCTTCTGTTTTCCTAACGCCTTCACTCAATCCGGGATAGCTCCTTAAATTTTGGTGTGATTTAAATGAATTTCATTTATCAATTTAAAGTTAACAGTTTTACCTTTAAAATGGTACCATTTCTATTATTCATAACTAGTTATTAAGTGCGGAATCAATTCCAAGTAAGTGATTCCATACTTTTGCTCGCGAGTGTATTTGACTTACTCTCCTATTCAATATTTGGTTTGAACGCTTCCAAGCCCAAGCCACACTGGATATTTGCGTTGAAAATTACTTTTCAGTCCGTGTTTTTATTCCGTAGTGTAGGTTGATAAAATTATAGGATTGCTCTGTGCAGATTCAGTTAGAATAACTAACTGCTGTTATTAATGCTAAAATTGGAGTGCAATTTTAAAATAATATAATATTTTAAATATAACATAATATTTTAGAGGAGGAGTTTTTTGGTCCCCTTTTATAGGTTGCTGTTAGATTAGTTCTTTTGGAATAAAAATGTAGGAAATGTTTAAAAACTAAACCAATTGATAATGATTCATATGGAAATAAAATATGACTAAATTAAAAAAAAAAAACTATAGCATAAGTTGTAAGGAAAATAAAAATAAAGGACGATGCCAGGATTTGTACGAACTGAAAAAGAAAAAGGACTGTATATAAATTCAAAAAGTGTTTTAAGGTTTTTATCTACACTTAAACTGTCACTTACGGGATACCTTGCGTGAAGTTGCGTGATACTGATGATCAAATATTGAGAGTAGTCAGTATAAGTGTATGTACGTATAAATTGCCCTAGTGGACTAAAATTCTAGGTGCATTCATAACTCGAAGAAGAGGAAATGGTTCAATCAATTCATTGCTGGAAGATAGCGAATTAGCGATAGACGAATCTACTTGAAACTTGTACTGAGGTGAGACCTTCGGGCACAACTTTGAAATGAACGTCAGTTTACGTTAGTTGAGTTGTTATCTGAGATGGGATGCTGGTGATGGATGCACGCTGCTAAAAGTTTAAATAACGTAGCTCGGATTGTTGTGCTTGTTAGGTTTAAGCCTGGTTGGCGAAATATTTATTAGGGTTTATAATAGGGTTTTTTTTGTAGATATTATACTTTGATTGTGTATGTTTTACTTTTCAAACTTCACCTGAGTTCTACTTGCTGATTTATTCACAGAATAATAATTTATGTTGTGTATGTGTAGTTCGTACGTTGGCCCCGCGATGAACATGTCGAAGACCAAACTTATGTCAAAAACCACCAAAAGCAAGATCCGAGTGCATTCACTTGTGAGGAATTGCAATATGTTCATAATATTTTGTCATCTATTTGGGCCAGTTAGTCTCTTTCCAGTCTAGACAAGACAAGGAACAGGAAGTCCTAGGACGAACGGAAAATGCCTGGATGAGCTACTGGTCCATGAAAGAGGGGCTAAAGTGGGACTGGGCCGGCCATGTCTGCCGTATGCCCGACGAGCTGTGCGCCAAAATAACCATGATGTGAAGCCCTGACCCAGCCAGAAGGCGACGCGGTAGACCTCGCAGGAGATGGCGGTACGAGCTGGACAAAACCAACGCCCAGTAGGCACATTGGCCCTGGATCGAAAAATTTGGAAAATATGGGGAGGGCCCATCATTGGGATGACACAGGCTAACAGTAACAGTACGTGTAGTTTAGTTTAGAATAGGTTAAGTTATGATGAGGCCATGAGGCTGACTTGTCCTTGAGGATAAAAGCCGCCAATAAAATATAAGAATAAAACAAAAAGTTTCCAACACTTGGTTCCAAACACCAGTCTCCGACATTGAAGAACTGAAGGATCTGTCAGTTTCCGAATGTCCGGTTTCCGCCGCCAGTCTATAATCTATTCGGATTCGAATCCGAATCCTGATCGAATTACGGACGAAATAAATTCTGTAAGAGCGACGCGGTGGTTCAAAATAATACTGAACAATATAATTTACTTATTAAACGATTTGATTCCCATTTGGCAAGCTCACCCAACACAATTTCATAAGCATTTACGAATACAATTTTATTCGAAGCAACATTACGAATACGTGCTTATCCTCTATTTGACATTGGCACAGCAGGACATAAATACAACGAATGTTTATCTGTGACGGGCTCCAACAGTGAATCAGTGTAAAGGTTGACGCTCACGTACGAGCATAGCACGCGATCAGTACACCTATCACCTCACCTCATCGGCTCGTCATCAACTTGCGTCGACGCCGTTCACATCAGCACGTAATCGGATCGGTTCAGCACTAGTAGTTTTGGCAGTCTGACCATTGATCAATCGAACGGCTGGGTGTGCCGCTTTCCATCAAAGCAAGGTCTAAATACAAGACTGGCAGTGCCTATTCGAGCAGGGATCAACCAATCATATTGTTTGAAATCCACATCGCGTCTCTTCTGGGTCTGGTTGAATCCTGCACGTCTCCACAACGCCACCGCTCCGCTCGTTCGGCTCGTCTCGGCTCAATGACGTAAGCGAACCGACGACGGCTTGTCGATAAGCGGCGCCGGCGCTTATACGTGTGTATTAAACCTTTACTGAATAATGCCGGTTGTTATTACTGTTTGATTTCAATGAAAGAACATTGCGTTGTGACTGTGGGCTTGTTGATGATGTTGGAATGAAAACTTCAATGTAATCTGACACTGACACTTACGGATATCTTCCGTGATTTTCAATTATTCTGTGTTCCCCATATGTCGCCGCACGGAAGATATCCCGTGACAGTGTAGGTTAGTTTAGTAATAAACTGTGAAAGCTTAAAACAGAGTCCAATGTAAAGTCACTGTATCGGTTTTGGTTATAAGTACCAGCGGGGCTATTGCGTATCTCTATTGACAGTTCAAAGTGATCATCACTTGGTGAGTTTTGATATACAGTGACCGTTCTTGTTGGTTTCAACTAACGCTACCCGTGCATAAATGTCATTGTAAATCAAAACTCTGCAAGTGATGATCACTATGAACTGTCAACAGAGATACGCAGGAAACTTATAGACGTTAATAGCCAACAGTCATTCATGACCAAATTTCATCAACTAGCATGTAGCATTCTACATTTCTTATTTTTTCAATTCCCGTTTCCAGTTAACACATGTTTAAAAAGCGTCATATTATTATGCTTTAGTGTTTATTCAATGTAAAGAAGTGGAGTTTTTTGCAATGACATATCACAGATTTAACAATAATGTTGTAAGCGTTAACTGTTTACGCAGGCAAACTAGACTTGACAAGAGAATAGAAATAGCGGTCGGCATCCTTTGTAATACCTACAACACTACTACAAACTACTGTAACGCACTACTTGTTATGTAGTTATATACAGTAATTTAACACTATAATGTCTCTATTATCAATTAACGTCAGCCCTACCAACATTATACGGAAAATAAAATGATTATTAATATGAAAGGTTTTTTCAGTAATGAATCTAAAATGGCGAGAAGAGGGAACATATCCTCTATAATAAGTTTACTAAAAAATTAGTTACTTGTTTAGCTAAATTTAAATTGCGATTGTAAAGATGGCTTTCAAAAATTGAGTGACAGTAAAAACTGGTTAGCATGTGCTAGAAGCACGCAAAAATATGTTTTCAAGAGAATAAATAAATAATAAATAAATTTTTGACTAGGTATAGCTTTTTTTTTTCAAATACTTACGTTATTTTTTTCTGCTTAAAAAATGTGATACGATATTTTTTTCAAAAAAGTTGCAACCCTAGTGTCATCTCACATTACAGATTTGCGGTCGCCAGATACAGTGCCAGCTTCCGAATTATGATAATACGTGAAATTAGTTCATCATTTATTTTTAAAGATTTTCTCTAGTATTACTTGAACCGGGTATTTTTTAGGCATACTGCTCCCTCGGCCGATGTACTTATTATAATTTTTACTTTCAGTTCAGCACTTCATGTCACATGCAGAATAAAACTTTGATAAAATAAAAAATAAAATCTGCTAAATTTCGTTGGACTTGGAGAATAACTAATCTACTTTTATGTACTTAATCGGTTGTCTTTCATAAATTCTATACTAGAAAATGCTATAGAAACAAGTGTAATAAATAATAAATGATATACAATGCGAGATCAGCGTAAAGTGGAAATGTATAGCTTGATGTGTAGCCGTGTGTACTAAAAAAATAATATTAACATTTAGGTATAACACAATGTTTTTAGATAACAAAATTGAAATAGCTTACCGGCCCAAACTTAGGTACAAAGTATTATGTACTTATTATCTTTAACAAGTGTATCAAGTAAAATTAAAAGACAAACATAGAATGAAGAGGTCAGTTTACATTATGTATCAAATGACCTAAGTCTGTATTTATTAGAAATAAATGATTCACACGATTATGTTGAATATAATAATATCGTTGAAATTACAAACTGGATAGTTACAGCATGTGCTAGCGATCAAGAAATGCCCTCGATTGTGCACATAGATGTTTGTGAGTCAGTCTTTGTGGATATACTTACTGACGCTTGCATATGTATGTATAGATGTTTAACTAGCAGCGGTAGATAATACCGGTGCCGGCAAACTTGTAAAGAAATAAACAATATGTTTGGAACTACGAAGACATAATTGTATCTATTTGTCTTGGTTTCTCTTGAACTTTTTTTAATTTTCAGGAATTTGATTATAGGGCAATGTAATATTTGGCAGTGATTTTCAGTGACACGTGTTAGTACGACCATTTATTCTGTGGTACGACGACCAATCAGGCTATGCAAAACCAAATTAAGCTGATCTCTCATTGTACGGGAAGCTCATACAAAGCGAGGTCAGGTTATACTGGATATTTATGCATAGCTTGATGTGCCGCCGTGTGTACTTACAGAATTGTACGAAACGAAGTTATTGTTATTATAGCAACTACAAAGTAGTATTTAGTAGGTATAGAGCTACTTAACTTTAACAAGAGGGGAGTCACACGCTGAATACTGAGTACTAAGATCACTGGGACACCGAGTCACTGAGTAGATCACTAAGTACCCTTCAAACTTTCCTGAAAACGATCGAAGCAATGATGATATACTTAGAACAATCGAGAGGCCATCTTTCTTTACTATCTTTCTTTACTATCCTGTCGGACAATTTATTTCTGCACCGTTGAAGTGTCAAATATATATCTGTCAAATATGTATCTTTCGATTTCGGGAATCATCGTGAAACTTTATACGGACTCAATAAACTAATAAAATATTCTCTATTCTACCGAATGTCTATAAACTTGGGTAACGACTAGTTTGACAAAGGCAATAAATAACTCCATTCATAAGTAACATTAGAATGAATACAAGTTTTGAAAAAGTCATAAAAATCTGATTAGTAGTGGACCCGTAGACGAGTAGTAACGTACAATGTACACACGGCGACACATCAACCTATGCATTCCCAGCATAACATGGCCTCATTACTCTTTATGATCTGATCTCGCATTGTATAGGATTTCCGTACAATGCGAGGTCAGCTTATAATGGAAATGTATAGCTTGATGTGTAGCCGCGTGTACCTACTGGGTTAATCACCACTGAGCGGTCTAGAATCATGTGCAGACGCCAGCCAGCACATCAAGCTACACATAATTATCTCTTTCACACAATATTATCTCTTTTTTTCTGTTTGGTATTAAGATTTTTATTTAATTGTTTGTTGTGTTCAGTTGTGGCATGTGCCAAATAAAAATATGTTTTCTTTCTTTCAAGGTTGATAGGGAAAGTTTTACAGTTTCGGATAGCTTGATGTGCGCATCAGTACTGAATCCTTTAATAAAAATTCGTGTCATTGTGTATTTTTATAGCTTACAATAACTGGCCAAAAATCCTATCTGCACGTCCACAATATAATTGAACCAGCTATTTCGGAAGGTGGATCAATACTTTTAGGCTTTTTCCATTGTTTTAACATACATGTACGTTGTAAAGGAAAATATGATAATGAATATCATATTTCCCTTTACCGCAAGCCGACCAATAGGTAAATCTATTCAACTACTATTAATACTTACCATAAACAGGAAAGATTGATTTATTAGTTTACGATTAATGAGCAGTTTAAGGCCACATTACGGGGTTTCAGTAGGATTACCCGAATCGGAGGCCCTGGGGGCCTAAAGAAGCTTTATCAGAATCATAATATTAATCACGTTAAAAATTTAAAATTCTTAAAATGGTCTATAGGGTTACGACCACAAAGTCCATTTAAAGAGTTTTAAATTTTAACGTGATTCGTATTATGATTCAGATAAAGTGGCCATTTTAGGCCCCCTGGTACTTGTACAAACGATCGATTGCTGTTCCACACATTTTTACCGTTTAGGTATTGCACTTTTGAAGGAGACAGCTGTTTTTTTTTAAATAATGGTAAAAGAAATGATACCAGCCTATTACTTTCCCACTGCTGGGCAAAGGCCTCTTCTCAACAGAGAAGGCACGAGCATTGAACTCCACGCTTGTATTCATATGTACTTTCTAAGTTTATCTTGGTCATCACAGACATCGGTGAACGAAAACATCGTGAGGAAACCTGGACTTATAAAAGTCTGAAGTCGCCAACCCGTCTTTTTTAAATAACCGAACAATATTTTCTATGTGGTTCAGAATGATGTTCTTACTGAATACTTGATAACCACCCTTCCACCGCGTAGGTATAAAGTATTAGAATAAAACTTAAAATAAGGACTACTTTTGAATTTTAAAAGGTACGTAGGTACGTTCAGTGAAGCGTAGGTACAGAGACAAACCAACACTGCACCATCACTGAATTATAATTAACTTCATATTTACATTGAATTTACCTCCACCACCTTGAAAACTGTTCGTAAGTGTATTGAAAAACGTCACATTTGATTCACATGCTTCATTTGTCACTGCAGTTCTCGCCTCCAAAACACAAACAAGTGAATTCCACATCAGTTGCAATGACAAACAAATCCCACTTGTATCAAAATGTTCTATTTTAAACTTTTCCCGGCAATGAGGTTTGCAATCAACATTCAGCACCAAATAGCATTTTAATCGATTCACAACTCGAATACTTTCAGCAACACTTTTAAAGATAAAACTGACTTTTTAAAGTATTTGGTAACTCTTTTATAGCTGAACTAATGAATTCCAGCCTACTCAATTATATCTTTTACAAAGAAAGAAAAAAAAAGCATTTATTATCCCGCAAAGTACAAAACATTAAAAAAAAAATGGTTACATTTACAGTAGGTGCAACAAAATTATAAAAGTTTTATTATTAAAACTAAAATAAAATAAAAAAATAAACAATGAAATCAGTCTAATCTCAGCATGGTGCTGTAAAAACGTCACAGCGCTGGTATTTTGATAGGGCCCAAAGTGATTCCACGGTCAGATACGAATACGAATTAAAAAAATATAATATAATGTGTACAACAAATATATATATATGTGAAGAGTAATAAATACGCATTTAAGAAGAAGAAAATAATAAATACATCGACATCCCACGTAACCACACTGTCGAAGAGGATGTCGGGCATTCATTTTACACTTGAAAGTCCAATAGACAACTTTTTTAACCATATCTTACTATTCCTATTCGGCCTTTATTGGACCTTGATTTAACTAATAATCTGTGTCAATAATGTTATGGACATCCACTCATACAACCACTTCAGATAGTGTAACAGTCCTTTTAGTTTAGACTGAAAGACACACATATAATTTTTAGTGTATTGACGTCAAAGTTAAAATAATTAATTTATAGTCTACTAGCTTTTGCAAGCGGCTTCGCTCGCGTTAATTTAGAATTTGACAATCAATTCGGGCTGTACGTTACTTGATCATGATCCGAAAGACACGTGGCGCCATATTGTTGTTTTCCTCGGGAACAGTACTTTTTTTCGGGATGAAAGGTACCCTATGTCAGTTTCTGTACACCTGACAACGTATATGGAAAATTTAAGCATGATCGGTTCAGTGGTTTAGGCGTGAAAAGGTCAAACTAACAAACGAGCTTTCTTTCGCATTTATATGTTAGTTAGGTTTAAGATCACACACAGGTGGTGTTTGCTACCCCACTTTTTTCGAGTCTCGAATCTGGTTCTTATAACCTCACAGACAGATGTGCTGCTGGAAGTTTGTTCGGCCAGGTCATCGCAGATAAAACACAAGGAGGTGGTCAAGGTCGTGCGTTTTGGAGGACAGTCTCTTGTAAACTTTGACGTTCAAAAAGTGCTGACTAACAGCCTAATTAATCTAATCCAATCTATTATCCTAATTTATCTAGAATTTAAGTACATTAAGTCTTTAAAATTAAATTCCAATTCCAAGTGGGTTAATAGATTGGTGCAAAACGAAGGGAGACTGACTTTTGCTTCGACAACATAAAGATGTTATTTACTTGCGTGCAAAAGTAACATGAATCCATATAGCCGATCTCTACGCCCGACGACCAATCACGCTAACCATACCAGTTTAAGCGGATCTCTCATTTTACGGGAAACCTATAAAAAGCGACGCCAAGTTATACTGGAACTGTGTACCTTGATGTGTCGCCGTGTGTACTATCTGTTCACTAAGTTTATTATTATTTACTATTGATATAACACAGTTTGATAACACCGGGTACCAACCAGCATTTCGAACATAAACACTTATCACGAAAAAATATTCGTTGTGTTATCAATGTTATCATCCTTTTATCATTTCTACTGATAAGTCGATGTAGTAATCAGCTGATTGCGGTGACGAGCCGTTTCTCCTTAATAATAGATCATAACAATTTGACGAACCGTGACATTTCTTTTTCTGTGAAACTGGTGAGGACAAATCCCGGATGCAGCGCTGTAAACCGAACACAAAAACTGCACTAAAGTATCTGTCCTGTGTCCGCAGCCAGTCTGCAATTTGTCCGTACTGGCTTAAAATGAGCAAGCTTTTATTAGAAAACTAGGTTTATCCATCAAAAAAGTAAAAAGTTTCGTGTCCGTGCTATTTATTAACAGCTGAGGAGGCGATCTTGGCATCAGAACCAAAATTTGTGTGCAAAATTCCAGTACAATCGGGATAGGTTTGAAATTCAGTTAACTGACAGGATAATAAAGCTTCAATAAAAAGCCACAGGCGCTCGCCTTTTTACCATTGGGTATTAAAAAACTAGAGCGCCACGTGCTCCTTGTTCTCGTCCCTTTTTTTCTTCGTCTACATTCATACGCCGGGTCTCACACGCGCGTCGCGTCCGTAGTACTACGCACCTGACCTTGCTGAAGGACGTTGCCATTAAAATTTGGTGTAGTATTAGTAGGTACCATAGTCCTTTCAGAACCCGGCGTCACCTGCCGGCCCCTTTTTGTAAATTGCCTTTCATTTTAGTTGAGCGTACTTTAGACATGATAATAATTCTACTTAGTACAGGGTGATCCGCGAAATTCAAATTTTCTTACGTTTTTTGCAATTTGCAGATCAGTGTCAGGTTGTATGTTGTAAATTGCAAAAAAAGTAAAAAAAATTGAATTTCGCTGACGCTTCCACCTTAAAGAAGGATTGTGAGATTCTTGTTCTCAAAAGTTTGTGGTTTTCCTGCAACCCAATTGTATGAGTTGAGGTTCATCTAACATTAGTGCTCAGAAGGTACTGAATATAACTGCCTCGTTGGTCTAATGGTCGCAAGCACGACTACTGAGCATCAGGTACTGGGTTCGATTCCCAAGTCGGGCAGTGTTATTGGGTTTTTCCATCAGGAATTTCTCAGGAGTAGCCACGGGGTCTGGATTTGCGTCCGGTTGGTGGCAATAGGCTCGCCCCGTATTAGATGGGAGTTAAACATAACTGACGAAATGTGGGTGTACTATTAGGTACACCTCTACCAGTCTGCCAGCCTAACCCTCCGGGTATTACAGCGTGGTGTTACGTTACGTTACTTAATATAACACTGTGGTTGTGTTCATTTACTACAACCAGGCCCTTGACCCATGATTTCTTTCAAATTGAAACCGTCGCACTGTCCATGACTTAGTTTTTCTCCATAAGATTGTCAATAGTCAAATTGAATGCGAACAGTTGCTAGAACGTGTCATGTTGTCAGTCCCACATAATCATCCTAGACAGCCAATTTCTAGACTTTTTCAACCGCCAGCCAGTAGAAGCAACATCGGGAGACACTCACCAGTATCAAGAATCTGCATTCAAACAACGAACTCAATTCTAAATTGCCTGACTTGGATGTGTTCTTTGGTTCCCTACCGAAGTTCAAAAGCTTGCTGCGTTCTCATTTGAATCGATATCTAAACGGCTATAATTAGTTGTTATTTTGATATTTTGTCTATTATTGTTATTAGTGCTTTATAGCTTTATTGTACTTGTGAATGTTGTGTACACCTGTAATTGGTACCTACATCAGAACCCTAACGTGTATACTTATAGTGTAAAATGAAAAATGTATGTACTGTTGGTGTACCTATTTTAAATAAATAAATAAAAATAATTAAATAAATTCCATACTAAACTTTTGCTCAACCCGTCCAAGTTACGCTGTGTGTATAAACCATCCACGTTTGTATAGTCTGACATTCCTGAACAATTATTCAGGTTTGTGAAACCCGTCCGCAGAGACACGACTGAAAATCGCAATATTTGACCGCGTGGTACTCGTACAGCGGAATTCCGTGCGGTCTGCACAAAGGCTGACGGTAACCACTCCTCTATTCAGTGACATAATATTGTCAAAGGGCCAACTACTCGCGGCACTTATGTGGCATTTCTCAATTATTACGGTATTTGGACATTTTCATGAAAACGCTCAAATGTGAAATGGTGTACCGAAGTGGTGGTTTATTTGTATGCAGGTTTAGATTGGTTGTTTCGTAGGTTTTGTGAGTTTTCTTTCGCAAAAAAAATATTTTTACAGTCTGGTAAAAAATTGGTATATACCTGCTTCCTAGTAATAACGCACCTGTAATATTGCTTTAAAAAGCTCAATCAGGTCCCTGTTTGCTACACACCTTCTATAAGGTCCCATTAAAATGGGCCGGGGCAGCCTTCAGGCAGCTCCTGCCCAACCTGGGGGTCCAAACGCCTCCTGCCGGAGTACATCTAACCAAAGCTATCCAAGGGAAAAAAAACACTGACTAAAGTGATTTTATTTTGAACTAAAATAATGTATTGCCGGCGGCACTCTAGAAGAAACACATCCATTATGTGAAAATAAAATCACTTTAGTCAGGGTTTTTTTGCTTGGATATATTTGGTTAGACGTACGCTGTGTCCATCGATTTTAATGGGACCTTATGTACCCATATAGCAAGGCAGGCCGTTGTTATTGTAGTAATAAAATTGGAGTATATTTGCCCGAACCCAATCTTTGGCACAAATCAAATCAACTAAATATCGATCGACTCGTGCTTTTACGCGCCCCTTAACCCTTCCGTTGCTAACATAGCGAACTTGTACCCCAACTAAATACATACTTAGGTACATACAATAACTTAACATTTTGTTCGCATAGAGGTAAGCCATCTTGATCGATCTATGGTAAGCAGAGGTAGTTATCGTGCCATTAAAATGCACATTTGAAGTTAAAAATGTACAGAAAATAGAATGATACTCCTTTCCCGTTAATAATTCCAAATACTTATACTTATAGTATTGAAAGGAGAAGAACGTTCAAGAATGTCTTATAGTACGCAGGCAGCCACTACAGACAACCAGGCGCTAAGATTCTGACATACTTCTTTTGATACGTCCTACTTGTCAACTTGTCAGTTAGTTGCGCACCTGAACTTTATTGTTATATAAAGGACAATATCATTATGGGTGGAGGGAGACGACTACTGCGCACATGGGCTTTTACCCAACCAAATCAAAAAGGTAGAGGGGGTAGGGGGGGGGTCTCGTTTCAAATTCATAATAGCACAAGAGTTTTCCGTGAAAAAAAAAAACTATTCATATTTTTAGCTAGACTAATCAACTAATGGTTTATTTAGATTCTAATTTTAGTTTCGAGTGCCAAGAAACGAATCTCGCGTTGTGTTTATGAGAACCGTAAAGTCGAGGTTTTACTGAACGAATTTTTTTACACTACTGCTAAATGTAAAATAAAATCATGCCAGTAATTCCTGAAAGCTATCGACAGAGGTGCACCTATAAGAGTACACCTTCATTTCTCCAGTCGTGTTTAAGCCCATGATAGGAGGCGAGCCTATTGCCAACTAGCCACCAACCGTGTACAAGTCCTGATTTCGGCTGTTACTGATCCATGATGGAAAAATCCATTACCACTTCCCCGAGATTGGAATCGAATTCAGGACCTCATGCCCAGAGCTAAACATAATCGTTGCTTTTAATGTCATGGATTGAATGAAAAAGTTCATGAAACGCAGTGAAGCGACTATCGACAGTGCCTTCAAATAGAATGTTATTGACAGAATTACAATCTACTGGAGTACCTGCGTTGGTTTAATGTTGACTCTGGCGCGCGCCGCCCGACGCCGCACCCTTCAAACTTCGCAAGCGGTACCTACCTACCTATATAGCTCGATATAAAACAGAGGTACAGAGCACACGTAGCTATCTATCCGACGATTCGACAGAAAGCAGGTCAATAACTGTCAAGAAAGTTATTTTGCACTAGCTGTTGCCCGCGGCTTCGCTCGCGTTTTGGTCGGAAATTATCTCACGGGCACGTTGTAAAATAGCCTATGGCACTCGGGTATAATGTAGCTTTCTATTAGTGAAAGAATTTTCAAAATCGGTTCAGTAGATCCAGAGATTACCCCCTACTTATAAATTTACAAACAAATTTTACCTCTTTATAATATTAGTATAGATAACATTAACATTACGCCTGAAGAAGGAAGATTTCTGTAACCTTATTTTTCGTAGAACTAGAAATCAACTATAGACGATAGAAAGAAATAAAAATGCGTATACGGTAACACAATTCCTGCTAAAACCACCCGTAAAAAAGTAATACCGGAGCTGAGGTTGCACCCACTGAACTCCAAGATTTTTGAACAGGCCATGCAAACGCCATTCACCAGCCCCGGGTTGGATGAAGCGTAAACTTGAACTGAGTGAAATGAACTAAGTACTCAAGCACCACTGTTACAAAGACTTCACAGAAATCTTCTGAATTTTTAATTGAATTTTACATAGATAATATACAAGACGTTGCAGTTATTAACTTTGTCTTTGAAAGAAAGTTAGTAGAGAATTATAGCATCTTATTACGTGATATACCCCCCTGTCGTATAACTTGGTAAAGGGGGGAATTTCCTTGTGACATAGCTGAAATATTTCTAGTTGAACTTTTAGCTGCATGTTTCTGGCTCGCTGGCGTACTGAAAATTATCTTAGAAATACCAATAAGGAAGTTAAATGGATGTCGAAATGTTTGAATAAATATCCGAAAACCATAGTCTTTTTTTTTCAATTTAATACCGGTAAAAGCACGCAAACGATTCATTATCATGCTCTCAGCAATAATTATTGAAAGTAGCAAATATTAAAATTTCAGAATAAAATGATGGAAGTGGTAATCATGTAGAAACAGAATAATAATTATTGAAAGTAGGAGTACTTGAATGATTAGCGAATGTATTGTTTGTGTCCTTATTCTTTAAAGTTGCATTTAATTTCCATTCCAATTTCCGTGCAAACCAACGTTTATAAATTATATTTTGTGATTAGTTATGAACAATACAACAACTTCTGAGTGCTTCACTCCAAACTATGAAACATGTTAATTTAGTTAGTCCACGTGGGATGCCAATTCAATTCTACGTATATCATTTTATTTGACAGTCCGGAACGTAGTGCAGAACGAGGAACAAAGTTACTGTTTGTGTGTTTGTCCTAATTTCGAGAAGCTGGCGAAGTCCCATCCAGTAGCGATAGTTCTGTGTGATCTGCACTGTAATTGAAGGCCGTTGTACGTTCACCAATGAATGTACAATTTTATTTAATGAACCACCTTTAATTAGTTGAAATTAACATAATTTCGCATCATTTGTTTGTTAAATAGACCGTAGGGAATGCTTATGCACAACTCTGAATAAACATTTAAAAGAAACGTTATTTTGTTCTATGAGTTAAACCAGATTAAAATTTTACAGAAAGACATTATTCTTTAGGTACAGTAAGTAGGTTCCAGAAAGAAACAAGTGTTCTTAATTGTATTCAATGTTTTTTGCCCACAGGTAAGCATTGACCGCAGTTTCCTCCTAGAGTAAGCGTAAACACAGTGCATGCCTTAGTTACATTTCAAAATAACGAAACAAACATAACTTGCTCGAATTCCAGCTAAACTGAAACCGAAAACCATCAGGAATTTAAAATTAAGTTCCTAAACAAAACTGGGTCATAAGTTTGGAATAGAGTTTATCCAGAGAATATTTGCGCTCCGAATAGGTAGTGTTTCAAATGCAATTATAAGTTTTCAACAATTGAGTGTTCTGTTGTTCGATAAACTTGTGGAGAAAGCTACAGCTAAGAGGATTACGTAGTATTAACTTTACTTGCTAGATTCAAAATGTTAAGTTGCTACTAGGTTGTTATCGGAGTTCTATTGAATCCTCTATTTACTCAATGCACGATTTTTGATGACTTAGAAATTCTGTAAACCGGCTCGTAGCTAAATAGTATAGCCGCACGGGTTCATTGTAAGTAAAGCCATGCTCGTCAAGGTCGGTTCGGGGATTGGTATACAGATACCGATAGTCGTTACTGGTTGTCAGAAGCCCCGTGCGTCGAAATGGTATTCGACTTACTTTAAATTCTGGTGTATTTCACCGTTCAGTGGGTAAATGGGTTGTGGAGATCAGATGAGCAGTCCTTCCATGTAAAATATTGGTACTTACATCTGGTTATACTGAGAAGCCAATCCCAACTAGAACATTATGCAGCCAATGAATAGACTGCAATTTTCAGTTTGATACACCTCTATAAACAAGTCAGTTTCAAATGACCTTTCAGTACTAGATTTTGAGCTACTTTTAGAGACTTCCTGACGAGTACTTTTAAGCCTCGTGGAACAAACAAGTTCATGGCTAAGTAATCAGTCAGGCATTGCATGTCTGAAGCCCGTTTCCCGTGTTCTCGACGGCGGAAAACATTATTTCAGACTACCTCTTACGTACCTAGCTGTAGGGAGTTGGGCCAGTATGTGTATTGTGTTACCTAATTTGTTCCTAACGTATGAATTAAACTGGATTATGTGTAAAAATGTCATTAGCACCTTCTGCCCTCAAGAATTCATCACCAATTCGCTGCGCTTTTTTTAAATTATACAAGTGGGCGTGGGTACGTTTCCCACTTCTGATGTAAGTTAATTCTACTTTAAGCAAGATTATATAGACAGATAATACACTTATGTTTCTCATTTAGAGAATACAAATGTTACTTGGGGTCGGCGCAACAAGTTTTTGTTTTTCTTGCTGCCCTTTCTCTTTTATATTTCTTTATATTCCATTTTTCAATATTTTTTTCTTGGATCTTTTGTAAGAGTTTGGTGAGTCGTTTAAAAGGAAGGTTAATCCAATTTTCTATATGGTGTTGTTTTCAATGGTATCTTTGAATATTCCAAAAGGCAGTTTTGTCTATGTTTTTATTCCACAAACTCGACCTATCATCGCCCCGCGTTCAGTGTCTGCTTCAGTGTTTTCGTTCAGTCGCCCCGCGGAATGTGGCGTTCGGTCATGTTTACAAACAAACCAACAACGGATCCCGTGTAAACGGTAACTTGTTAAGTAAACGAAACGCATACACTGATACTTTGTTATACCATAGAGCAGGAACAGAACGGTTAGTCCAGAAATTGATCGACAATATAACTACTACCAGATATGAGCAATACGTATTTAAAGAAAAAAAATCTTAACGTTGGTAAAAAGTTCAAACAATTATGTTTGTCCAAAAATTCAGCTCCACGAACTCTGCTCACTGATGCGTCAATAGGTCATCACATCAAGTGCACATGCGGTGTGGTTTATTGATTGGTTAATCCTTTTACCGAGATGGCAAAAGTGAATGTTCTTAAAGATAAGCAAGTTTTGAACTGTTGGAAATGTCAATAAGTCAGTTAAATTAATCTCTTGACTCTCTAGCTGCTAATACGGTATAAGTCAAAGGCCACCGATCCGCAAAGAGTGTTATTTGCTTTGATTCATGTTTTGTTTTCTCTATCCAGATTTCTGCTATCCTTTAATAACAGAAAAATACCTACAAGATATTTTACCAAGTCAAAAAAACTATCCGAACTATTTATCTGTCAATGCATTCCACAATCCACATTCTAAACGACGTAAAAAAGCCAACACCTCTAAAAATCCACAGAACTGACTGTTACTAATTGTTCCAAATTAACTTTCATTAACATTGCTCCGTAGTCACGTCGAAGTTGTAGCTACGTTTAGTAGGAGCACCAGTTTGTTTTGGTTGGTTAAAAAAACGGAGGATCGGAGTTCATAAAGTTCTTTTCGGGAGAATGGGGCGAAATTGAGGTCAACGGTTTTCAGGTGTGTGTCGAATAGGTCGTGCTATGGGTAATTATGTAGTATGACAAAAGCTATGGCCCAACGATGAGTTTGAGCAAAACTATATCTGAATTTAAAAAATAGCAATTTCTTTGTTGAAAATTAGAGAAAGTAGGGAAATGTCAAATAGATCCCTTCTTTAAATCACAGGGCTGTGTGGCCCGAACGATGGCCTACAGTTGGTAGCGCTACGGTAGTGCATGAAATCAAAATTTCTTTACTTTTATTTGGAGCATTCCCCTGATGTGTTTTACTGTACGAAACGAATCCATTTCCACAAAATAATTACTCAATTTAACACCGATCACATTCCGTGTCCAATGAATGAATTCAATCTGGTATTTAAAAGGGAATCACGGCAATGAATGCTCTTAAAAGCTGCATTATTTTCGCCGATTAAATTCAACGCGCCACTGAAGGTGCCATAAATATCTGTGTACCGCCAATTTCCAATAGTGTCGCCCTCGCAGCCTCACTGGCGTCGCGGTCGCCGTGATTCCATCGATAATCGTCACTTGTGGGGTGAATGGGAACAAAAAGCTGGCCAGCGAGAAATAAGACAATACAATGAATGCCTCTTTCATACTGATACCGTTTTTTTCTTTTTTTTTTAAACCAGCCTTTTTTAAGAAGATTGCTTTTTGGAGGTGGAAACTGGTTTTCTTGCGCGTTTTGGTCATACAAGAAAACGAAGGTCATACTTACAATTAAAACTGCAAAGTAACCACGCATCACGTACAAAATGATAACGAAATGGCTCGAATACCATCCCTTTATGTAAAAATGAGGCGAACGCCTAGTTGGTTTCAGACATTAATTGATAACAATTTAGTTTAATAGCCCGTCGGAAACCGATCGAGTACGTGTTATGATTGGAACCGAAGCGATCGCCTTCGGACGATTGATTGGCAGGAATCCGTTTTCATACGAGGCCTACATAGGCCTCGTATGAAAAGGGACTTGTTTTACGTGAATGTTACAAATTTCAGTCTGTGTTGTAAAACTTTACTTGAATAAACTACCATTTTTTTCACATATCTAAATGGTATAATTCCAGTGCGGCATAAGCAGCCTATAATGTTCCCACTGCTGGGACACACGGGCTCCACTCTATGAAAGGGAATGGGCTATAATCCACAACGCGGGCCCAGTGCGGGTTGGTAGATGTCACATGTCTGTGAATTTTTGGTTCTAGGACATGCCGGTTACCTCGCGATATTTTCGTTCATCGTTTTGAGAGCAGTGATGATGAAATAAATTACACAAAGTAATGCGCCTGCCTGGGTTCGAACCCACGACTTTCTGTCGTAGGTCGGGTCCACCACCACTGGGCCACCGCTGCTCCAGTGCTGAATTTTGTTGAAATTGAAAGTTGGTGGAGGCGTCAGAAAGGTACTTGACAAACAAACAACACTTAGAGGAAAGTGTGGATAATTTCTCTCCAGCTGTGCAGTACAAGTATTAATTGCATGCAAAATGCAAGACTGCAATCCGCTTCAAACGTTTGCAGAAACTTAAAATGGGTTCGAATTGTTCGAAGGCTTAGATTATTCACAATTTTCTGAATAATTGTCGTTTTTATTTCAATCAAACGTGCTCCCGCTTGTTTGAAGTACTAATGGAAGTTCATTGAGACGGAAGATGGATGTTCCAGCAAGGTCCATTGTGTACCCGCGACCTGCGCACACAAAGACGAAGAATTGACCCGCTGTTGATAGCAAACAAACTGTTTCTGTGTCACCCTCAACTTGCACAAATAACATGTCATGCAACATATTAAGGATATTTTTTGCTCATTGCCGAGAGTTTAAATTCGTTCGGTGCAATATTATTGGGTATTTGTTTAGGTGTAGCTTAGTATTATGAAAACTAGTTTTAAAGCCAATTTGTATGCTTCAGTTTAATAACTTTCAACGTGAATCTATGGCGAGGGAGTAATTAAATCAGTTTCGATTTAAGTGAATTTAGTAATCTATATGTACGAGTATATTGAATAAATATTATAAATAAGTACCAAATATTAATTGAATACACGTACTAGCCAAGACCTTGGACCTCTGCCGTCCTAATAGCCGTAATGGACCGTGAAGATCGCAACTAACTCTCAGTTCAAACAATAACTATTTACCTTTAATCTGGGTTTAAAAATAACTAGGTGTGTTTACGCAGCGTTTCCGGCACTACGAGTGTTGGGCCCATAGTTGAGTCAACTGAACCCGTATGTGCTTTGAAATAGTTGGTGCACTTGTGATATGGTTGAACCTGCTGAGTTATTTTATTATATGTATGGCTATCATTTTACATTGTATTGAAGGGTTCAACTGCTGGCACACAAGCTTGCTTCCTGTTGAGAGGTAGTTGGCCATAAATGACATAATCGGCGGCGGCGGTATCCCAAGATGCTGTTTCCTTAGTTTTTGTAATAATTGTTTTGATAAAAGGTACAAGTTATTTCCTTTTTTTTTTGTATGTTTTCTTGTCGTTTTTTTTAAATGCTATTACAACTATTTTGACAATTATTTAATTAATCATCAGCGAATATCCAACGAGAATTTTGAAGCGTATTTTCAAATCCAAAGTATTGTTGAATTTAAATTGGTATTTAATGACAAAACAAATTTCGCATTTGTGGCCAGTTTAATATCGTTGAGTGTGAACTTGGAATGCAGCTAACATTGTTCGAAATGTGGGTGTACTATTAGGTACACCTCTGCCTAACTCTTCGGGGATTAAGGCTTGATGTTAGGTTAATATTATAATTAGATATGAGGAATAAGTGTCAATTCTATTAATTTGTGAATTTTGTCATTCATAAAGTGCCTAAATGATTGAAAGCGAATTTCACCAAAGAAGGTTTCAGCATGGCTAAACTGTGTTCAAAAAGTGTGACCGTAATTGACATACACGGCTCTTGAACGCGGTTAAGGTGTGATGTAATCGTTTAGTTCTATTGGTGAAATTCGGGCTTAGTCATGGTCTACTTAAGTCTCTGCGCTATGTTTTTTCGAAAATACTAAATAGCACCTTCCAGGGTGTACTTTCCTATCAATGGTACGTGTTTAGGACAATCTAAACATATAGATTGATTATTTTTAGTATTATTAAAATAGTAATAATTTTAGTAAATAAGCTTGCAACACTTTATTTTGTGCCAACATCAGTTGTATTGTGGCAATACTTTTTTTCTTCATCTCTGACTGCTACGTGAAACGGTTTGCCTCTCGACTGATTTGACTCTCGATTTGCCTCTCGACTGACGTTTTTATAAATTTATAATAAACTCCTTAAGTTTAAAGTTCACACGCATTTTATTTCGTACAGTACGTCTTGTCAAAACACTTGGGAATAGATAAAAGGTGCCCCACGTTAATCGCGGCAATGTCAGTAGCGTTTTATGTCTTCTAAAGTACGTGCGTACTTTGGACACTCCCGAAATATCGCCATCGTCTGGTCGGGAATTCGGGAGCGTTGGATTATGGCTGGGGCGCGTACGTTTCCTGCGGCGCGCACGTTTGGGGCAATATGGGCCGACAATCCTATTACCTACTAATTCAAGGTGGTTTTCAACCGAGCGGGTCAGACTGCGGACTTGCTGCGGACACTGGATGAAAGATATCAGTACATTATCATTAAAAATATTTCTAAAAACAACGGATTCAAGTTAAGGGGGTGCAAATCTGACAACAATTCTAGTCTCCAGGGGCGAAGGTTCCATACTCGATTCATAACGGCTTCCCTTTGAAAATGGCATAGCCAGTATTCTAGATACATATAGACGAAAATAATATAATCACATTAAAGATATGTTCTCCGGCATCATTAAAGATATTATAGTCTCCTAACTATACACATATGGCCGACAATGAGTAATTATTATTTATTTATTTTAACCAACTTTGGATCATAGTACACTTAAACAAAATTAAAATTGAAATAGATAAACAAAATTAAATTAGATTAAATCACAGTTAACATCAAAATCATAATTAAATCAAATTAAAACAATATTTTAACATTAGTAATGGCACCCTAAATATTTTCAATGCATTTTTGAATGTAAGTACCTTCGCGCATTGTATCACGAATTTGGTTGGCCTTAGATAGGTGCCTACATTTCGTAGGTTACATTTATTTATTTATTAAAACTTTATGCACAAGTAAAAAAGCTGCACAAAGGCGGACTTAATGCCTTGGGCATTTACATTTACATTCAATTCTAAGTTTTAATCAATTTCTCGGAGAGCTAGTACTTAATATTGATATGCATTTCAATGTAGCCCATTTAAACGAGAATTTGATAAGCTGAACAACAGTACCTACAATAAAGATAATAGTTATCAGATATTAAATAATTCAAAGAAATTATTATGTTGTCACACATTGTACCATTTTGATGAATTCCTTAACAATCAATGCATTGTCACTCATGCACCCAGCATTGCGTGAATGCAGCTCTTTGCAGTCAAGAGTGGCGACATTTGTATGGAGCGTTCGGTGCACTCTAGCGGCTTGCGCTATTCCCACTAAACTGCGGCATGGTGGACCTTCTTACAGAAAGGAGACCTTTGTCTCGGCAGAGGAAATATCGTAGGCCGATAAAGTGATTATGTTATGAGTTTATGACTTATGAGTAACCTACTTGGAAAATAATCATGCTAAGCAATGCATGCATATTTTCCTTAATAATTATTTTACTTTTATATATATATATTTTTTTTTTATGTTAGCTACGTTTTGATATAGCGCGTTTTGTAAATGTTTTTGTCTTTATTTTCTTTCATCTGTCTTAACTGATATCACGAAGATCTATCTAAGCAACGATATTAACTGCATCAAGTTGTCTACTAAAATACCCTTCCCTGTTTTCTTACAACGTGGAAGCTGACGAAAGCTTTATTTCAGATGGTTGGATAACTGTATGCACCTGTACGCTTCCGTTATCGCTCCCAGATGCTGCAAGATTGTTGTCTTAGATCTCGCGGTAGATATCGTATAGCGTACATTCGAATAGTGTCGTCCATTGCGATTGATATTGAATTGACATAGCTTGGAGGCATTTACTTTGACAGGTTTTTGGAAATATAAATATAACTTTGCTTAGCTAGTAGATAGTACTAACCTATATTGGTGGCAGGCGTATATGTTGAGCATGAGGTTCTAGGTTCGAATCCGAGGTGGAACATTTTTAATGGGTTTTCCATCAGGAATAATAGATTTGCGTTTTTAATGTTCATCTCGTGATGTCTTTGGAACTTTCCGAAATGTTACGAAAGAAATATTTGCCCTAGGTATGAAAACTTTTGTGCAGTTCATTGCCTCATCCATCAGCAACATACCTATATGATTCTTATATTAGTTTGTTCCTAAAAAATCTCTTTCAAAAGATATTTTCTACATGTTTTCCCTGCGAGGCCATAATAGTAAACTACAACTTGTTTAATAAGTTGCATAATATGTTGTTTAAACTAAGTCATAAACTGAATAATCTGTTTCCTAGCTGAGTACAGTACTGTGAGCGAGCGCAGTGACTGAGTGGTTGGCGGCGCGATGGTCGCCGATTGACGTTTCAAAATAATAATGGGTGGTGAATGGATCGGATGCTCTTGGGTAAAGGAGCAACTTACGAGGCCTTTAAAAAGAAAACTGTTCGTGAATTGCGAATAAAATGCTTTATGAATAAGTTAGCCGCGACTTTCTATAGTTCAAGTTTTAATGAATTATTATTGTAAGAATTATTGTTTCCGTATCAAATGATTAAAGTAACATTATAATGGAAATAACAGTGTGATTATAGGATTAGCAGTTTAACACCTAAGATAGTGGTCTCTTAATATCTGTTTATGTTCCAGATTGTTTTGATTGAACACATGGTATCTTTTTTATTCTTTTTTTGTACTCTATCATAATGCTGTCCTATTTGACCCAAAGGTTGACTGGTAGAGAATGCTTTACGGCATTAAGTCCGCCTATGTACCACTCTTGTACATGAAGTTTATATAAATAAACCCATTTCGTTAATTTGAAGTGTTAGATCAACAGATGTGAATACACGCATAATTTCAAAAACAATCAGTTCCCTGACTGTAAATTCAGGCAAAACCGTGTGAAAGAAAAATAATGTCTATCTCAATAGACGACTATTAATTTGTCTAGACACGTAAACGACTGACTCGTGAACAGAGGCGCTCATTCACTTGGCAACCGTCAGAAAACGTCATGTTAGTCTCAAAACACAAAATACAAAACAAAGAAACGTTAAAATAATATAAATTTTGCAAAAAAAAAGTTTGAGAAAAGTTTTGAAACCATAGCATTGCATCATAGACTCAACCGGCGAGTAACATAAACACAAAACTGAGATAAAATGCACACAGATAGCAACACAAAAAATAAAACAAAAACACAAGTTTATAACGTAAACAAACTATAAATAACCGTTAAGGAATGCGGCGTTGAATAAAATAAAGTGAATAGGAGGAAAGTGAAACTGAATAATATCGATTGATTCCCGTCGAGAGTGAACGTCCTGTGTCCCCTCCGTGACACAACAACAACATTTCCGATCCTGCGGCGCGCGATCTAAGTTCTGAGGACCTCCGCGCGCGCCACAATTCAAAACTTTATTCAACTCACTCACAAGTTGTACGAACCGACGGATTCACGCACCGGGACGCTCATCTAACAGCCACAACCTCTCCATACTTTATTTTTAGTAATGGCGTAACCGCACAAGGAATGTTAACCACTCAAAACGATTTATGGGGCGCAGAGCCTTATACTTAACGGATTTTCAGGCCATAGTGATCATCGACCGCTGGTGATACGCAGGCGCACAACCTTTGAATGCTGTCACCCGGCACGAATTTTCGAATTGTTAAACTTTGCGCTTAGCCTCAACCAGATCGCTTAGCTGCTGTGGTGACTTAAGACTGCTCAGCCCATACCTGTTGCCAGTAGTCTTCCAGAGACAGCTTCCACTCGAAATAGCCGGTGTCCGTGACGTCCTGCAGTTCGCGGAATAAGTTACCGCTTGGAAGCACGTCCATCGCACTTACATGTGATGCCGATCGAATAAAAGTAAAGCGCGGCGCGACGTGCCCCTACCGTGGCTAGCGAAAGACTAAACTTATGCACGAACCGAGCGAAGAAACTCTGCCCCGCGCGCCCGCCCCCGTAACTCACAGACTGTGTATCGGACAGAGAGGGCAATTGTTTCCTTTCTCTTTTTTTGGGACCTTTATCCTTGTCCTGATCAACCGGGATTTGTAAGTAGTAAGACAAGCCCCTGGCGAGATTTACAGTTATTATACGTCACTGTCCAATTTTCGTGTGACGGGAATAAGCCGTATACATATTAGGAATCGATATATTATAATTCTAAGTCGAATCGATTTGTCTCAGGAGTGTCCCCGAAATTATTGGATAGTAAGAAAAATATCCGTTCTTCACGAAAAATGAATGTCTTTAAATAAATCTATTTGGAATCTTGTAAGCTTAATTTGTAATTACTTTTGACTGTACATGCCGTCTAAAATCTTAGAATCCCAAACCCTAAACCAAACTTTAAAAGCCAAGCTAGAACCGTAGCCATTATATCAGTCTACAACCTACGCTTAAACTTTATAAAGTTTGAAATATGAAAGTAGTTGGTATATAGAAATAAGTATGAATGTAACAAAATGAAATAAAATAATACTCATTGTGTCCCTATAATTATAAAACTTCTCCAAGAGAGCCTCTAACGGCCTTTAATATATCAAACGGAAATTTTAATCCGAAAAGAATGCACAAGTTGGTATGCTTTTTGGATTCCGTGTTTCTTTTACGTTTTTGTTTAATTATGTATGGAGACAGAATCTTTTAAGCTGCATAGCTTGAAATGAAAGATCATCACCAGTAGAGTGCCATAATATCAATATAAAAAACATCGTTCAAACAATGCGGGTAAGTACCTAAGCACACAACATACAAATCAGCGTCTAACGTCGTCACTGCGAGGATACAGGACGGGTCTATATGAGTGTGCCGCAGGTAATCCTCTCGGCTCCAGTACGTGTTAATATATCTATTAAAATCTATCTCTATCTATGTCTATTAAAATTACAAGAGCTGCGTTATCACGCAGCTCTTGTAATTTTTGTAAAACTCACATAATTATAATTGTAATTATTAAGCTATGCCGAAAAGTAACACATTGCATGCTATTTTCTGTTAAAATCTTAAGAAACTTCTAAGAGCCCAGACAAAGTGACACACTGTCAGCGATAACGAACGATGATGCTGACGTCAAGCGTGTATTGAATTGACATGACAGCGGTTTGGAAGCGATTGCCACTAACCTGAGCCCTGAGTGCTGGGACTAAATAAAAACGTCAGAACTACTTACTGCTGTTGCTAATCGTTGATCGTCGCACGGGGATTGTCACTTTATACTCGAGCTTTGTTCATTTAAACCTGCGGATAAAAAAGACAGTTTAAATAAAAGTGGGCTAGTCATGGGACTAGCCCACTTTTATTTAAACTGTCTTTTTTATCGACAACATTCCCAAGGCTGGGAACAGGCAGCCTGTCTGTAAGCGGGATTGGTCCGCAATGCACCACGCGGGACCTGAGCGCATCGGTACATAGCATGTCTTCGAATATTTGCAGTAGGTACGCACATCTCACTGGAAACGTAAGCTACAGACTACTAACCTACACAAAAGTAACACATGGACAACATGGAATTTTCCTTTGAAATGTATAAAAAAGCATCCGAGGGCAAACAAACAGACAAGCGATAGCGATGACGGAATTTATAAATTTTTCTTAAGCCGAAAATCTAATACACATAAACAGTTTAAAAGTCAATGTAGAAATACGAATGCTTTGAAAACGATTGCCACATTTCTAGGCCACCAGGACAATGTTAAAAGTCAGAGTAACAAAGACAAAGACATTTATTAATACGTAGGATAGATACCGTAGGCACAAAGTTGTTAAATAAAAATAGCATGAAACATTGGTTACACTTGATAACACTACAATACTGACACTTAAATTTATTTGTTAACGCACATATTATACCTAACCCTAGCTTACTTGCACTCGAATAAAACAAAACAACAAAAAAACTTACCGCAAATTGGTAATCTTTGATCGTCGCACTGGGAAAGACGCTCTAATTTCGAGCTGTGTTCAGACCTGTGGATAAAAAGATAGTTTAAAAAATATAACTAAAAGTATGCCAGCTTAGCTCGAAAACGTTCCCACTGCTTAGTCAGGCAGCCTGCAGAGTGAGTTGCTACCTAACTACTGCTTTCAAATGTATCATAACATCTGATGAACTAGACAAAGTTACGTTCTATCAGCGATAGCGATGACGGAACTGTGCAACACCTATTGAATTAGAAAGAAATATAATATAAATAATATAACACTTCCAAAAAACACAACAAAACAAAAAATTTAACTATTAAAACGTCAAAATAACTAAGGCATAAGGCCTTTGTACAGTGTTTTTTTATGCTTGTGTTGTGTATAAAGTTTATAAATAACTCACCGCAAATTGGTAATCTTTGATCGTCGCACTGTGATAGACTATTCTCTATATTGTGGGAGTTTGTTCCGCAACTTCTTCTTCCCATCAACACTAGAAAGTGGCGAAGGGCGGGCGTTTTCGAGGACTGTCTTATCTGGTGTTATCAACGTTCAAAAAGTGGTGATCTTCAGCATAGTTTGAACAAATGATTTTTAATTCTGATTTGTTCTTAGACTTTTTTCATACAGACCTACGGATAAAACAGAGAGTTAAAACAATGTAGACCAAAAATAGTCTTACTAGACTAACCTTAGCCTACCTTACCTTACCTTGTGCCTTACTAGGCACGAAAACAAATGATGCAGATTAAGGTTATTGTGAGGATCTGGATAACCTAATAGTAATACCCCAATAATACAACCCAAGAAATGTGTCGCTCTATTCTCGGGCTTCTTTCGTATAGACCTACCGACAAAAAAAGAAGTTAAAACAATGTAGACCAAGATAGGCTAGTCTAGTAGAGCACGTAAATAAGTGATACAGATTAAGCAGGTTATTGGTAGGATACGCTAAAATTCCTGCAATACCCAACACACGGTCACGGTCACGGTTGTCTTCACCGACGCCGCGGGCACATCATCGTCTGCAGACTGTGACACTTTAGATGATTCGAACGAACGATTTAATTGGCATGTACATTATACCCTGTTGAATGTCATTAGAAACGAGACGAAACGCTTACAAAGCAATTGACATTTTCCTAGGCCCTCTGGGCAATGTTAAAAAGTCAGAAAACTTACTGCAAATCGTCGATCAACGCACGGAGATTGTCGCTCTATACTCGGGTTTTGTTCATATAGACCTGCGGATAAATAAGAGAGTTTAAAGAATAAGAACACTAGGCTAGTAACATTCGGAAACTGTCCCACTGCGGCCTCTCTATGAGAGTGAGTGGAGTGAGTGAGTGAGTTTTGTAGGTCGCACATCTCACGAGAAATGTAAGCGACATCATATTTACCTACCCCGAAAGCAACACGTTTCGTACTTACATGAAATTTTCCATTAACACGTAAACTAACATCTGAGGGCCTGGAAAAAGTGACATTCTATTGCGATGACGGATCATTCAAAAACGAATTGACATTACAGCTGTTCAAAATTTAATTCTGTAAAATGTCAGAGTAGCTTTCTACGAATTGGTAATCTTTGATCGTAGCACTGTGATGGACTTGTTGTTGTGATCGTCGCACTGTGATGGACTACTGTTGCTGGGGAGTTTGTCCCACCACTTCTTCTTCCCAGCTAAAACACTAGAAAGTGGCGAAGGGCCATCGTGTTGGGGAACTGTCTTGTGGAATTGTCAGGCACCACGGTGATTGTCGCTATGTTCTTGGGCTTTGTTAGAACTGCAGACAAAAACTACTGTTTAAAGAGTATACTTCTTCGTACTAATTCTTATCCAAATTTTATTCTTTTAATTTACAACAAAACAGCGATTAAGTTACTTGATAACAGTAAGAAGATCGATTATACGATAACGGAAAGGTAAAAATGTATTCTATCCTATTAAAAATTTTGCGATTGCATTTTGCCAGGCCCTCTAGACAATATGAAGACGTCAGAACAACTTACTGCAATGTTAATCGATGAGCAGGCGCTGTGATTATCACTCTACTCTCTGCCTTCTTTCATGCAGACCTGTGAACAATAAGAGTGTTGAAAGAATATTATAAACTAAAAGTAGTTCAAAGTAGGCCACTCAGGCTCAACAACAAGTTCTAAGTGAGGACATTATTGTTAAAATAACAATTAAAAAGATAAGTTGAGGAGGGCCGACACAAAGTAACATTCTATTTGCGAATAAGCGATAGCGTCCCCGTAAAAGTAAAAAAAACCCTTCGGCAAGCCGCTGAAGGAGGTAGATTTCGAAGAATTAACGGATTAACGGGCAGATGATGGTTTTATAGCTGAAAAATGGTTTTCATAAAATTTTAAATCCTCAATTTTTTTATTTCGAATACTATAAGTTTTATTGCTAAACTTTTAAATAAAAAAATTACAATAAAGAATTTGCTTTAAAAAAATAATTTATAAAAAGCCATTGTCATAAATCATATTTATTTCTGTAAATTGGTTTTACAAAACACTTTTACACGTCACTTCGTGTTACATTTTAAAACTAGATGGGGCCGGAGTTTCGTACCTGTCTACTCTGAGAAGAAAACTCAGAAGTCAGTCTCTCTTTAAGTCCAGACATTGGTCAAGTCATATGAGGACCATGCAGATTAATGCCTGAGATGGTATTTTGAAGAAATAACAACACAGATTTCAGTGGACCTGTCCAGTCAGTGCAAGCATTTGTCAGTGATCGTGTAGCTCGACTCATAGCCCAAGGAGCTCAACGACACGACGAACAATACCAAAGAAAAAACATTTGAGTAGGCCGCTAGTACTCAAACTGCCAGACAATCGTGAAACTAAATAAATCAGAATTCAAATATGAATATGAAAAATGTTACATGTCTAGTCCCTAAGAAAAACTTAAAACTTTAACGTAAACAACTTTTGTGTCAGTCTTCTAAGTTAAGTCCCATCGCGGTGATTGTCCGTAAAATTATTCTCTGGCATTGTTCATGTAGTGACATAAACAATGCCAGAGAATAATAAACTTTGTTAAAAGAATATGGAGCTCCTGGCATTCTTTCTGCGATAGCGAAGACGGAACAATAAAAAATGTATTGAAATGACTACTGCCAAAAATCTTATGTAAATCCTGTTCAAGACAATTGCAATGTGCAGTGCTTTGAAAGCGATTGCCTCCAGACAACGTTAAAACTAAAGAAAAAAATACTGGTTAATCGATGATCGTCGCACTGTAATAGTCGTTCTATTCTCTATTCTTTATTCCCCGGCTTTTCTCACAGAGATCTACGGATAAATAGACAGTTAAATCAGTGTAGACGAAAGATGGCAGTCATGCCCAAAAGATTCAGCAGGTTATTGAGAGGGTAAGTATCTTTTTACGTTTGCTTTAATACACCCAGATAACTAATAAGACCAATTTCAGCCAAGTTGGGTTACAACAAAAGCCGCGGGACCCGCTAGTACTTAATAGGATAAAATAGCCTTTATCATACCACAAAACGCTAAGTAGCGAACTAAATTGTACAAGAAACCAAGAGTCTGCCACTCCACACTTCAGGAAACTGGTAGAAAATTCTACTCCTTGATGGTCGCACTGTGATTGTCGCTCTATTCTCTGGATTATCTACTTAAAGACGGCCAGTTAAGCTCGAAAACGTTCCCATTGCTGGGTCACCTACATGAAATTTAGAAAATGTATCAAAAATCTACAAAAATCTTCTGAGGTAAGAAGAACTTACTGCATATGCTAATTGTTTACCAAGCACAGTGATTCTCTATCCTCTGGCTATCTTCATAATATACATATAGACCTGTGAACAATAAGAGTGTTACAATGTACAATTTTCAGATACAGATTTTCGAAACATCTTCAGATGTAATTCGAATCTTGTCCTCCCAATAACCTGCTGAAAGATTTTGGGAGGATATGATTTATATTTCGTCTAACCAAGTTTCAAAAACTTAGGAATTAAAATGCCAAAATCCTAATGGTAAAACCCAAGTATACAACTGGCAGCGTTTGAACTTACTGTAATTGCTAATCGCTGATCGTCGCTTTCTATTCTGTGGATATGTTCACAAAGACCTGCGGATAGAAAACAGGGTTAAGCATTTAGACGAAGTAAGGTAGCCAACCTTGAAAACGAGTGTTACAGATTAAGCATTTTATTGGGAGAATAGGTTTTTTAAATTCTCTCTGCAAACGGGAGAGGGCCATAACCCTCTACGCGGGCCAAGTGCGGGTTGATACGTTGATAGACGTAGCATGTATTCGAAATTATATGGTACTTATTTTAAAATTTGTCAGTGCCTTACTGAAAATGGCTTCAAATATACTTACTCAAAAAATAACACATTGCATGATATTTTTCGTAAGAGCATTATTTATGTTAAGGAACATCTAATCAGTCTCATGTAATAGGGGGTGAGCCTATTGCCGGTCACCGGTACCGGTACCCGGTACCCGGTCAAAAATACAGACTTCGTGGCTGTTAGAGAAATTCTTGATGGAAAAACCCAATAACACTTTGCCCGACTTGGGTATCGAACCCAGGACCTCACGCTCAGCAGTCGCGCTTACGACCACTAGTGGTCTAGTGGTCGTAAGCGCGACTGCTGAGCATTTACAGAACACGAGGCAGTTACAGAATTAGTAACAAGCACGTTTTCGCAAATAAAGTCTTCTAACGGCTTTTGTGCTATCAATGGAAGATTAAATTCGTAGAAAATATGCTGCCATATCTACAATACTTTTCATACACAAAAGAAACATTTCTTCTTCATTGTTGTGTTCTTGATATTATACACTAATTGGATGGAATATTCCAAATGAAATATTATTTTGCATTAGAAATTGTAGTACTTATTACATATGACGTATAGGACTGGAAATATTAAGCTACATGCTTATTGTTTACCCAAAAGTAACACTTATTATGCTGTTTTCTATAAAAATATCATAAAACATTAAAGAGCACAGACAAAGTGACAGTCTCTCATGAAAATACAAAACGCTTACAAACAACAATTGTTATAGAAGATAATATTTACGTGTTATTGTCACGTCGTGGTTCTAAAGTGTCCTGGGACAAATTTCTACAAAAAATACATTTATCTACAAAAAAAAATACTTTAACAAAAACAACGGCTTATAACCATTTCAACTTTTGTTCTTTACTCATCATTCTCCTGCCCCCATCCCAATTCATTTGTGGTCGGCGCAGCATGTCTTCTTCTTCCATACTTCTCTATTACCCGTCATCTCAGCAGTTACCTCCTTTCTAGCCATATCATCCTTCACACAGTCCATCCATCGTTTATCTGGTCTTTCTCTACTCTTATAGCCATCTACATTCATCCTCAACAGTTTCCTCACTACATTTTCCTCATTCCTCCGCATCACGTATCCATATCACGAAAACCGATTACCACACATCTTTTCAGTCACCGGCGCCACTTTCAGGCATCCTCTATGTACTCATTCCTCATTTTATCCAATTGCGTTACACATCCCCCTTAGCATTCTCATCTCAGCCACATGCAAATGCCTTTAATTCATCTCTTTTGTGGCCCAACATTCTGATCCATACAAGACAACAGGTCTAACCATGGTTTTATAAATCTTCTCCTTGAGTATAGGGGAATGCGGTAGTCGCATATTGTTCCCGTGATTTGCCGCCATTTCATCTATTCAGTGTTAATTCTGTGCTTAACACTCCGATCTATTTCGCCATCGCTTTGCACGAGTGAACCGAGATACCGAAAGTCGGAGCAGACTGGAAGGAGCGCGTCATCTAGCGCTATGGCTGCAGAACCGAGAGACCGGCGAAATCGCAGAACACGTATTCAGTTTTACTTCTGTTGATTTTCAAGCCAACACTCTGCAGCTTCTGTTGTCCTTTACTTTTGACCATTATGCACATTTTTTATTTTGTTTGTAGAAGATGTTTGCTATTATATGACATAGATTTTATATATTACTAGCTTTTGCCCGTGGTTTCGCTCGCGTTAATTTAGAATTTGACAACCTAGCGGTGTGAAATATATTTTACGACCTATAATCATACCTACCAAATATACATAAAAAATTTCATAAAAATCGGTAGAGCCGTTTCGGAGGAGTGCGACCACAAACACCGTGACACGAGATTTTTATTTATAAGATGTATATTCTACGGTACAGGCTCATATAATTGTTTGCCATCTCCTTTGTAGGCATCACATGAAAGTAACGATCTAATTATAATGCCACAGAAACCAAAGTGACCATCTTTTTTAAAATGTTACTGTACCTACAGTCAAGTCAGTGTCCAAGAAATGACAATTTCTTAAGTTTGCCTTTAACTTCCCAAATTGCGGAAAAAATTTATGAGCCCAATTTCTAGTCACAAATTAAAATGCAAACACACAAATTAAACTGTTACAAAACTTTATAATACACACATCAAAAGTGTCTAGGGATCAAGCATTTTTATGTGGATTTCTTGAGATTGAGATGTGGCTTTGTAATAAATTTATGATTTTATAAATTTATATGGATCCTTTTTGGTGCATTTCATAATTTGAATCAGGAACTGTGAATCAAATTCGAGTAAAAGATGAAAATCAGCTGTCAATATTTTCCCTATAAAAACATACAACGCATTGAAGACATTATTAGTGCTACTGTTTCCCTACTACTGATTAAAACCAACGTTATTATGGAGCGGCGACGTCATTTAAGCAGGGAAGAAATGCTCAGAGCCGTGGGAATGATAGAAGCTGGTTCCCGGCAACGTACTGTGGCTTTAGCTCTGAATACAAGTCAGAGTGTTATCAGTCGACTTTGGACACGTTACCGAAGCACTGGTACCGTGGCTGAGCGCCATGGAGGACGGTATCGCTGCACCACACGGAGACAAGACCGATACATTCAAATCTTAACTCGAAGAGCTCCAACAATAACCGCCATGATGTTAGCCGTGAGGCTTCATCACTCTTCAGGGAACTTAATTAGCGACCAAACAGTCAGAAACCGCTTGCATGAAGTGAACCTTCATTCCCGAAGACCGCTACGGGTACCACCTATAGCAATGCACAATCGTAGGATACGATATCAATGGGCTCCTGAACACAGAAATTGGGCAGAAGAACAATGGCGTTTCGTGTGCTTTTCTGATGAGTCTCGTTTTGGTATGAGACCGGATACAAGACGTATACGACACTGGAGAACCCCTGGACGCCAACAGCGATTAAAATCCTGCCAGGAAGTCCATCCTTATAGTGGTGGAACCATCATGGTATGGGCGGGTATTTGGATCGGCGGAAGAACTGAGTTGATTTGGATCAGAGGCAACCTCAACGCTCAAATTTATGCTGAGACGATTGTATCAGCCGTCATCGTTCCTCTACAAGTGCAAATCGGTCCCTTATTTCAGTTAATGCATGATAATGCACGACCGCACACCGCAAGAGTTGTAAGACAGACTCTCGCCGCAGCTAACATCAATGTCCTGCCCTGGCCTGCTCAGTCGCCAGACTTGAATCCGATTGAGCATGCATGGGATATGCTACAGAGAAGAGCTCTGCCGAATATGGAGGGTATCCAGTCGCAAGAAGACCTTTTTTTGTTGTTGCAACGAACATGGGCGGCCATTCCACAGCGTGATTTGGATGAACTCATTTTGAGTATGCCAAACCGATGTTCTTGTGTTGTTAGTGTTCGCGGTAGAAACACGGATTATTAATTGTTTAAGTTACCCAATAAAATTTTAAAGAAAACTGTTATTTCAGTCTTTTTTTCGAACTTTTGTGTTAGTGGTTCAAATGTCAAAAATCCCTTTATTAGGAAAATGGCAAATTTCTTTATTAATGCAAAGGTGACTTGGTTTATCGTTACTGTGACAAACGAAAACACTTTATTTGATGAATCCTTAAAGAAAATTTTAATTAATATCAATCAGGAGAAAAGTTATTGCAAAAATATATGTTGATCCCTAGACACTTTTGATGTGTGTACATATCTTGGATACTCACTAGGCCCGCGGAATGTGTTACCGAAAATTCTCCAGACTGAGAGAAAAGTCCACATATTCTCAGAAGTGGGATCATTATAGGTTAATTACGCTAGTGCGCTACGACTAGGCAAGTGTGCTCTACCCCAGGCCACATCATCGTTTCATATCAGGCAAGTTGCGACCAAACGCAAGACAATTTTGGATAAAAAGAATCAACGCGGCGACGGCTTTATTTACGGCTCTATGTACAGAGTGCTATACAACTAGGTAACCTACATGTCACTTGCAAACAATAAAAACTGAAAACTGTGGACGTGTTGTGTAAATGTTCCTTACCTACCTACCTTATAATAAAAATGTATTGTATAGTTTGTTCAATAGACAATACTTTAGCATCGATGACTAATCGGTACTACGAAAACAAAAACTTTTGAAATCGTTGTGAATCGTGTGTGTGAATCGAAATCTTTTGTTTTTCGATGACGAGTTGGAACAGTGACGAGTCGAGCACCCTTTCCCAACTCCCACACATTCTATCAAAGCTATCAAAACAACGAAACCGTCACATCAAAAATCCTTTTACGTCGAAATATATATCGTTTTTTATATCAAAGTCATGAAACTGAATCAATTCAATTACGTCCACGCGGGAAGTTCTATTTAATTGGTTTCGTAGGATATTGGATTTTGAATTGAGGTTTCCCCAAACTATTCAGCTAGCAGGAGAGAATTTAACTGTTAGACAAAATGTTTGCTAATTGTTCTCGTGGCAGGGAATTTTGTGGGAAGAGTTTCCTCATGTTAGTTATCAGGTTTGCTTAAGTAGCTGTCATGAAATTAATTATTTTGCTTTCTTTAGCACAAAATATGTCATGTTTGTTTCCGTACCTGATACGATCATAGCACGGTCATGGTATGTTACGGTCTAGTGGGCAGGCTCCTTTGCACTTAACAGACTAAACAGGTCATCCACAAAGGTACTAAACATTGACTTACGTTAGATTTCTTAAGGTTTTGTATTTTATTTGGCTGGGAGGTTTACATATAGTATTATAATTAGTAGTTAGATAATTAAGGCTTTTTGTAGCGGTATTTGGACGAGAAACATCTTTAGAAATAAGCATAATATGACGCGTATAATCTCTGAAAGATTAGGCAGAGGTACAACCAGTAGCGTGCCCTGGGACTACTCGTAAAAATATGGCAAGCGATCATGAAGAGTAGTAGGCTATGGGCAAGTCAAGCTTCCAGACTTGTATGAGAGTACCGCCACTAAGTACACTCACATTTCGCCAGCTACGTTTAAGTTACATCTAATAGGGGCATGGGGTGCTCGCTTCGGTCGTTCGTACTCCTGTTCTTTTTTCTGTATGTATGAACACAAAGAACCTAATTTATCCGAGAATATCCTAAAATAATCGAGCTCGCCTCGCTTCTTCAGTTATCTTAGTTATCTCCTTTGCGTTTCTTAAGAAATACTTAGGTTGAGCCCTATTTTTATAATAAAAGATAAATAAAAACCTATAAAATTTCGAGGTGGGTACTAAAACAATTGTGCTGTTTTCACGGAACTGAAAATGCACCCCCCTGGAAATAATCCTGCCGGCGCCTATGAATAGGGGGCGACCCGTAATTATGTCATCAATTGGGCACAAATCCGGACTTTACACTACATAGAAATGTACACCGGCTAAGTGGCTAGCATCCTTCCCCAACTTAGCTCAGTTTTCACGACTCGACAAAACATCACGATGAATTGATTACGTGAGGTTTAAGAATCAAACCTAACACACAAAATATCTATACATTCCAGAATATCTACTCGTATACATTTAAACATCTTCTATAAATCTCTATAAATAAAAAAAATTAAGTGTCTGTTTGTAAAATCAAAATAACAGCTCTTTAATGAATGTATATGGAAATATATGTATACGGTACTTAGAACAAAAACACATTTTTTCTGTCTTCCCGCCTGTCGGTCTGTCAGTCTGTCGGTTTGTCCCTGTTAATCTCCGAAACAGCTGGACCGCTTTTACTGGCAGCTACCTGATGTTTTAGGGTCTAACATAGGCTACTTTTTTTTAGAAATATAATTAGGGTTAGTAGGTGCAAAAAAAATAAAACCTTTGAAATTGTTAACAAAATTCGATTCAAAAAGGTGAATATTTTTTTTATAATAATTCCACGCGAACGAAGGTCGCGGGCAACAGCTAGTATTCTTTAAAATTAAATGATGATAGCAACCACACCAAGAAGTCACATCGGAAAAATCGCGGCATACAGACTGATCTCAATAGCGATAATATCGGTATAGAAGGCAAGTAGTGCTTTCTCGTCACGTTCAATAAAAATATGTCCCATTCGAATGAAAACCTCCGTCCCTATCTTTCTTATTCCAGGTATTACCTGATCAGATGAAATATTCAGCTCGCTCTGCCTTTTTCTGCTTGCAAAGTTGACTTTATTCGATTTTATTTTGAAGAATACGAATAAATAAAAACTGAGTTCTACTTTTTGGTTTTTTAATGTGTATCGATGAAAAAAAAAACTTTTCAATCTTATTTGTGTGATTCGCGTTCAATCCACTGTTACAGGACCAGCTTAAATTAGTTTTGATTTTGATACTGTTACGTCGGTTGCCTTACGAAAACATTCTAAATTACGTGCGAGTCTTGAATATTCCTGTAAGGACCTGTTTAGTAGATAAGAGTCTAGAATGTTCCACTATAGAACTGTCTAGAAGATTTGAGAAACTTGTGAAAGTTTTTCGAAGGACAATGATCTCCTATGGAGCTTTCTAGAAACCTGTGGAACTTTCTCGAAGAATAATGTTTCACTATGGACTATGAAGAACGATCGAGAAGGTTGTAGATCTTTCTCGAAGGATCGGTCGTCATATAAATAGCCGTCGTGTGTCGTCAATACTACCAATTTGCGTACCTACATGTGAATACAAATCATGTACGTTCAACTAGTTTCAGTTAAAGGTGTAATTCACTCAGTCTTACTCTGAGCACTCAAGTGCAAAGAATGAGTGATGTGTTTGTTTTTATTCAGTGATCTATTAATTGTGTGCGGGTACGGTTTTCACTGCTCTTACATCACTGTAACTGACGGTGGTGGCTAAGTCGAGCAGTGATGGTGGTAATGGCTTCGACTTACAAGTAGATGGTCGGTTCAAACCTAGACTAAATTTATTTCGTACTACTCTAAACAGTGAAGAAAACATCGTAAAGAAAAAAAGGGTTATTCCCTGAGTACCCCGATCCCCGCACCCGTCCCCTCATCCCCGTATCCAGGCACCCGTCCCAGAGAACCCCGACTAAGATAAAAATGATTTTGTTTCAATTTTCTATTGTTTTCTACTTGTACAGTACTTTGTACTTTGTCGTACTTTGGCTTGCACTTTGTCGACACAAAAAGTGCTTAAATGTACTATGTGTTCGAATTACTTAAGACGAAAGTCGTTTATTTGATTTTTTGTACAACGTCGAATCAAGTTTCGGGTTACTCAGGGAGTGACTAGAACCAAAAATTCGAAAAAACAAATGACATCTATCATTGGCCCGCATGGTGAATTACAGCCAGCAGTAGCAACTTCATAAGCTATGCTACGCGTACACCCTCGAACTACGCAAACAATTCCGAAAATAACTAGCAGACTCCTCAACTACTACACAGGAAAAAAAAACCTAATAGACCTCATTTCCCAGTAAGTACTAATCTGCGAATCTAAAGCATCTAATTTACAACCCCTTTTTTTTTTTTTTTTTTTTTTTACCGATGGGAAATTAACCCCTCCCGCTCTGGGCTGAGCAGGAGGGAATGTACAACCCCTTACGACCCTTTAGAACCCGCTGAGGAGTTTGCCTCGGTCTGCAACAGATAGGTTGAAAGACCACAAGCTATCTAGGTTGGGAGCGTAGCACCCAAAGAGCACGGAACCAATGGCAATGGTGTTAACACAGGCCGACGTGGTGTTTGGTAGGTACAAGATTCTAGAATCAAGATATTTAATGTCTTTTTTGTAAAGTACCATGTCGACTTTCCATTTTGGTAAGTATAGCTTCTCCTAGTCTTTAAGATTTCATTTGTCCTTTTTCTATTTCTACATTGTGCTCATAGAAGCAACAATATCGTATCCATGTAATATCTACTCGACTATGTAATATCTAACTTGATTTGAAGAGAGTGTCCATGGAGCTTCTTGCCCATTCTTCTCCATGAATCTGATTTTGGAATGAGCAACTCCAGTCCAATCACAGTCATGCCTGTGGCTGGACTGTAGCATTCATCAGTCATCAGCCTTCTTGATCGCAAGGGGTTTTGAGTAACCTCTCTGCAAAGGATTTGAAGTCATAGACAACTCTAAATTGGACCTCTTGTACGTCGAGTCACTAAGCACACCACGATTTTTAGGGGTTCCGTAGCAGAATGGCAAAAAACGGAACCCATAAAGATTCGCCATGTATGTCTGTCTGTCCGTGTATGTCACAGCCACTTTATTACGAAACTATTAAGACTACACAGTTGAAACTTAGTAGGTACATGTATTTTGTGTTTACGATTTCTATTTAAAAAAAAAAAAGATTATGGGGGGCTCCCCATACAGGGAACTGAAACTAAAAAATATATTTTTCATTAAACCTATACGTGCCTATAGATAGGTCTATAAAAATGAGATTGAAGTTCCTATTACTATTTTTTTTCAAAGGCAATCGTTTGAAAGATATACACTTTCAAAGTGGTAAAATGTGTGTGTGTCCCTCTAATTTCTAAAGTAAGAAGAGGAAAACTCTAAAAAATTTAGAATTGTAGAACGAAAACAAAACTTTCAAGCAAAATTGGTTTGAATAAGATTTGATGTTTAGTTTTTGAGATTTGGGACTTTTACATCAAACTGCAGCAGTAACTTTGTTTTTCATTAACATACTATGAAAAACAAATGTTATAGTTTTGCTGTTGAATGTAAAACAATACAACATTATGAATGAGCCTTCAAAATATTTTGATGATGTTATTTGGTGCTACGGAAGTTTACGGAACCCTGTGTGCGTGTGAGTACGACACGCACTTGGGCGGTTTATTCTTATAAAAAAAAACCGGCATGTGCCAAAAATAATCGAAGACAGAACCCGCACTGGGCCTGTGTTGCGGCACATAGCCTTTTCCCTCTCATAAAGAGGAGGGAACAGTGGGAACATTATAGGCTGATTATGCATTCGATTCGCGAATGAACGGTGATACCCTTGGCTTGTATGGAAACTTGTGCGCATCTTATATATCTGCCGAGACGTTACTGTGCTCCAAGGTTTCTCTGTAGAAATATTTTATTTTTCATGGCGTTTGATTGCATTATGTTTGTCCACTGTCAGTTTCTCGATTAAAGCAAGATAATTTATCCTGAATAATGTGCACAAACGAAAATGGGTGAAACTATACCAAAATTGATCAATAAAAAAACCTGAAAGATGTAAGAAAATTAGTGTTGAAGATAGAAAGAACGTTACAATTTTGCTTATTAGAGAGATACCACGACAAGGATATAATAATCACAAAATAAAACATGTAGGGGGATTTTTTTAATAAAAGTCGAATTTATGGAAAAAATTGTAGATTTTTTTTTTTTTTAATCTTTTTGACTTTTTTAATGTTCTTGTTTTTTATTTGGTAACTGATTTTAGCCACCGTAATTGTTTTTATTTCAACTAAATACTCACAATAATTCAACAGATTTTTTTTAGATAATTTTTTTGTCGTATAAATAAAAATAAATAAACCATCAATATTAATGAAGCGAATATTTTTGTATTTTTTTTTACTATTTTTTTCTCGATAAAATAATTTTGGTCTAGTTTCAGCCATTTTCGTTTGTGTATATTCATTTTCCAGAGACACACTGTATAGTTAAGAAGAATATTTGACACCGATTTCACCGTGATTGCTGGCCCGACTTACATGATTCTTTCTCAATTAGTATTAGAAGCTGGCGCGGTACAAACTTCACTTGGCTAGTTTTTCTTCTTAGTTGATGATCTTTTATTAACTTAGTTAAAATTAAAATGTAATCTTGACGAGAATGTTTGTATCAATACCCACACTAAAACAGGTAAAATTAAATATTTATATTTTGTGTTTTTTGCAAGTATTATCTAGACATAATTAACTTTTATGGAACAAGAGAATGAGACGCTCGGGGGCTACAGCAGGAGTATTGAGCGTGAGGCACACTAAAAAACTATTAAACATGTCACCTAATACAGGCGGACGAAATTCAATATAAGTTCGGCCGAATTTCGGCTTCATTGCATGTTTCAACCGGCTGTTCGCGAACTCTACTTTTGCAGTATGCACATTCAGTCCGTCTCTACTCTCTAGACTTCACTTGTCTTCCATATTCCCTGAAGGATGATCTGCCTCATCCTTCGTAATAAGTAAGCGAAACTTGTATTTTCATTAGTATCTGTGTAACTCATAAACTCCCATTACGGTTAAGCAGAGAAGTATTACCTAATAGCACAACCATCATTTTGACCGCTATTTAAGTCCCAAGAAACTAGTGGCGAAATAAAAATCCGCCGAAATTTGGTAGACACGGCTACACATCAAGTTATACATTTCCAGTGTAAGCTTACCTCACATTGTACGGAAATCCTTTACAATGCGAGATCAGCGTAAAGTGGAAATGTATAGCTTGATGTGTAGCCGCGTGTACATTTATAGTCTTTCGTAACATCCGCCTATTAAACATCCTGCCGCCGGAAGCAAAAAGGAAACTGCGGAAATAATGTAAAGAAAAATGAGCCTTACTTTCTAGTAAGGCTCAATCAAGGTTAATCTTAACCTTCTTTGTATAGTAAGGCTAGGCTAACAGACGTTGCTAAAGCTTTTAAGCATAATCAGTCTATAATTTTCTGGTGCTGGGACACACGGGCTCCTCTCTATGAGAGGGAATGGGCTATAATCCGCCACGCGGGCCCAGTGCGGGTTGGTAGATGTCACATGTCTTCGAATTTTTGGTTCTAGGGCATGCGTTACCTCACGATGTTTTCCTTCACCGTTTTGAGAGCATGGTGATGAAATAAATTACACAAAGTAATACGCCTGTACGGGATCGAACCCACGACTGTTCGTAAGTCGGGGCCGCCACCACTGGGCCACCGCTGCTTCATGATAGTACAAAGATTGAATCCTGCAACGTATTGTTGAGTTTCTTTCCGTATCAAGTTGGAACCGTGGTCTGTCGGAAGATAATAATTAAGTACATGCATTGAGAGTGAATCCAAAGTAATCGTTTTCATCATTAAGAGCTCGTGCATAAAAATCATTCGCTCGAATTTAGGCAAATTCGTTGCGATGCAATGTTTGTGTGCACCGATCATACAGATACACGCACACACGGGTAAAGATCGAGCGTAGTGACCGCTTAAACAATTTTGATCCTTTAGCGATATTATTTTAAGTTACATAATTATATAGTTAGTATGGCTTAGAAATAAAAGTCTGGAATGTGTATGTACAGTTATTTATCACAATCTACATAAAAATGGTTAAATTTTGTGTATGATGAATTTAGATACATTTAGATATTTAACAAATCGATAAATAAAAATCATGAAACATTGTTTTTTTCTCTTTTATGTCCTGCTCATCACAGCAATGTGTCATGGACATTTAGCTGCTCTGTTGTTAGAATTTCTTCTACATTTGGTCTTTGTAGCACTGAGGAATTGACCATTCTCACTCATTCTGCTGAGAATCTTTTTATTAAACTTGGAACACTGTTCCTCTTAAGTTTTGTGCATACAATACTTCCGGACCCCGACAAATCACCAGCCAGTGGGTTGACACGTTTGGTGAGCTTTTTCTGGTAGTTTGTCGACGAAAAAAAACGACGAAAAAAAATCAGCTGTTCTCTACAATATGATCGCATTAACTCGTCAAAACGTACTGAACAGCAGATTTTTTTTCTTGCGATTTCAGGGTTGGTTCCATAGTGAAAGTTGTTCATAATGAATACAATAACCCCTTAAAAGGTTTCGTGTATGAATAGATACATCTTATAGATTAGTGGGTGAGATGTTTGTTTGAGAATGGAACCATTCAGATTAGAGTGGATCTGTCCAATCAATGTAAGCATTTGTCAGTAATCGTGTAGTTCAACTCAGAACTTATGGAAATAGCTCTATAAAGCCCGTCTGTGTACTCTAACTTTTAAACCATCGTGGAAAACTAAGTGGAAAAGGAAAGAAAAAGGAATGAAAAAGACCTACATAGTCCTCATATTCACAGCAATATAATAAAATACAACTCTTTAGAAACTAAATATGCATTTTCTACGTTAGAATTTTGGCTTCCACCACACTATAAATATGGACAGTACGGAAACTACATACTAACATTCGAAACGGCACACTCACACTAATACGCGCATCAGGTCTAGCCATTGTTTTATAAAACTTCCCCTTAAGTTTAAGGGGAATGCAGCAGTAACAGATTGTTCCCGTAACCTGCCGCCGTTCATTCATCCCGTGTTAATTATGTGCGGCATCGCTTTGCACTAGACCTCAGTTATTCCGGAATAGTTCACATTTAACGTGACTGAAATTATGTGAGCACATCATATCTCAGCAGAGCCGCTTAAAGAAGGATACCCATCGGAGCTATATCTACATGCTATTATTGCATGTTGTTAATTAATTTTAGTTTTATAGGTTATTTTAATTTTTACTTAATAAATATTCTTTCTTTTTAACATTAAGTGAAACCAAAAAAAAAGTTCTGTGTAAGTTTTGTCCATCGAACTATGCGGCTGGACAATACAGACACTACATCAAGCTACTTCAATCTGTCAAATTTCTTTATTAGATTTTTAACTTTAACGCCGCAGCATTAGGTTCAAGGTTGATTGCGAAAATTTTACAGTTTCGCAGTTTCGGGTAGCTTGACGTCGTGGTGGTCACAGTTAATAATATATTATGTATGTCGATGTAAATATATCACAGACTTAAACTGTGAGTCGGTCCCGTTGAAAATCGTTGTAGAAAATGGAAAATCTTTTGAAAGCGCCTGTCAATTTTCCAAGCCCTAACGCGACATTTTGCGAAAGAGACATTCTACGAAAGAGGCATTGTGAGAAAGAGACATTTTACGACCAGGGGGCCTAACATGGCTGCTTTATCAGAATCATAATATGAATCACGTTAAAAATTTTAAAACTCTTAAAATGGACCTTTTGGTCATATCCATAACGACCATTTTAAGAATATTAAAATTTTAACGTGATTCATATTATGATTCTGATAAAGCAGCCAGGTTAGGCCCCCAGTAGACATTTTGCAAAAGAGACGTTTTGCGACTAAGCCCCTCTAATCTGTAGAACTATAACATAAAGAACTAAATGTCATCAAAAACTATTTTGAATTTACTGGTTATTTAATCAAAGCCCATGGGTAAGGACCCATGCCCTATTTGTTTATACACTTTTAGTACATTCTTTTATGCATCATCGCGATCAAACATAATGCAACTATGGATAATCTCATAATACTCAAACGTGCACTATTGAACAATTTCGAATCAAACGAGAGCAGAACTTCCTTCCTCACACAACACGCTGAGCAATTAATGCCCCCGTCGAGCTGGGAGCTTAATAATAGTGTAACTGAATGTTCAGTACAATGCACTAACATAAATCAATGCAAGAGCACTTCGAGAAAAACAACTTGAAGTGGGACTGAAATGCAACGTTTGTTTTGTAATTTGCAATAATTTTGTATGAGTCTATATTAATGATCAGATTCAAGTAAAAGCGTATGTAAGGCAGGCTGCATTTCAGTGCTAAAGACCAGTATTCGCTGGCCTCTTATTCAATGGAAACTACGTCCAACGCTGGACCAAGTGTCACCACTACCATGCTACCTACTCTACGGGAATTAGAACTTTTCCCAACAAAGACAAACGTTACATTACGTAAGGTGTAAAGTTGTTGTTACAGACACACCGGACTAATAACATTTCATACAATGTTACATCTCCGGTACGAATTATACCGAAAACTGGCAAAATTAACCATCTATTTTCACTAAATTTCATGTTAAAAAAAAGTCAATGTATTCGGTCCTGGTAAAAAACAAAATAGAAGTACCTACTCGCATCACATCTGCGTTCTCCTCTCTAGTTTGTTGATGGAGTTCATTGTTTTGTTGTTTGTGAGAAAGATACATAAAATTGTAGTGTCTGTTTGTAATATCAAAATTACAGCTCTTTACTGAAAGCAAATGAAATATATAACGTACGCCGTTTGGGCCGATTTTGACGTGGCTCTGGCAGATAGCTTATGTTATAAGCTACTTTTATTTTAGAAATATAATTAGGGTTCCAAGCAAAAAAAAAAGAAAACGACTCAAAAAGGAAAGTAATATAATAATATAATATAATAATTTCACACGAATGAAGGTCGCGGGCAACAGCTATTTATTACCTCTAAGAGAAAATGCAGAACACACTCATGTAACAAAGAGTGCCACATCAAAGAGTTGTATATGAAAGGGTTTGGTAGTAGTTGAGACCTAATTATTTTGCACCCCTTATTAAAGTCTCGGGGTATTATTACTTATCAAAGGGTTGAGCGAAAAATCAATATTGCGCTACGCGCGCCTAATTCATTACAGTGATTTGTAGACCTAATATTATAAGGAGTATTTATGGATTGTAAGGTGGCGTTCGTGGTTTCTGCTTGCCATGGGAAAAATACGTGAGTTTATGTATGTATTATTAAAACATTATTTCAATCTTCAATAAAAATCTGTGAGAGTGCTCGTGGACTTTGAAAGCTATTTGAAAGCTGTAACATTACTTTATTATAATCGATTCCATGAATTTATCAACAAACGAAGCTGTCTTTGCCTTTTCATTTAGAAATGGTGACAAACAAAATAAAGCAATATAGGATAATGGGTGTTTTTTTAAGAGGCGGAGTACTTTAAATTGAAATAAACACAGAAAAATCTTATTAATATCCATGAAAATTGCCTTTGTTTGACATAATACATAATTGCATTTGCATATGGTATTATTATTTTATTACATTTGAAACTGGAAGCCGATCTCAACATACATAGTTGGTATATGGTATATTATATAGTCCTCCGCATGAAGGGCAAAATGTATGAGTATTACCATTACAAAGTATTACTGTTGAGAGGTGCCTCCGCCTATGCCTTTCGGGCTATCAGACTTGATGTCTTGTTATTTTAAACAAAACTGAAAAATGTAATAAAAGAAAAACTATTTCCAAAGCCTCCTTTGTAACATTATTAGCCCATTTAAGCTTGTAAAGAATTTTCTGTTTGTGCTTTTAATTATATCCTAGGTCTTGCACACAAAAATAACACGGTCTACGTTGTAAAGTAAATGCTTCTTCCTATGTTCTCTGAGCCTTTTAATCCTTTTACACAATGGAAGAAAATGTTCTTTGAGTTGTTCTTATTCACTTTTATTCGTTTTCTCTTAGCGGGGTGCATCGTACGTTCGCCTCGATAGAATTATTGTGTTGAAGGAAAACTTCCTTTGTAGACGTATCTTGAATGCCTTTTCTTGTTTTTTTTCGGATGGGTTATCATCAAATGACTCCTCCCGCTCTGGGCGGAGCACTGCGTATCAACTGCGTATCAACTGCATATTAACTGCGTATTAACTGTGCTAGCACGAACGGGTGGAGTAAACGTAACTTGAATTCAAACTATTAACTTTTAAAATACCTTCTCGTCTCTTGCATGTTGCAGTAGGCACTTATTTAGTTTGTTGTAATTGTGTTTTTCGTATTTTAGACCAACGCGTTGAAGGATAGATAGTTAAAGTAATATTTTCTATTCAAAAAACTATCGAACTTGCGTTACGTTTACTTCGCACATTCATGATAGTACCACACTACGCACAGGACATCGGCACAGGGTAAGTCAAGATCAAGTTGGGCATAAATTGTGTCAAGTTCGATTGACTGCCTGCACAAGATACTAACTTTTTAAATTTAAATATGTTTTCGATAATAAAAACTAGAGTTAAAAATTTGAACAACTTTATGTAATTGACCTACTATTTCCGGTGCTATGTCATCCCTTTTTTTTGTTTTTTTTTTTTTCTGGTGGGAAATCATCAAAAAGCTCCTCCCGCTCTGGGCTGAGCAGGATTTTACTGACTAAAACCCATCCATGTTCCTTCATCGCCCTTTGTGTTCCGGTGCCACGGTATCTCTTTCGAACAGTCCCGCAGCTCCGGCAGGCATCGGCCTTTGCGGACCCCTTCCTATTGCTGACATCTCTTTGAGGCGCGCGTGGAACACGAACGCGCCGTCGACACGGCCTGTCGTCATAAGACGGAGGGACGGCGAGCTAGCCCATAGCTCACCGTCCACAGGCCCGCGCCTACGGTGGCCGGGGGCCACGTGGTGGCCCCCGACGCCGGTGTGTCTCCCGCGGCGGCTGGGACGTGAGGTTCTCTCCCTCTCACGTTCCGCCGCCTCCTTCACTAGCATGATTGCTTCGCAGAAGGAGGCGTCGGCGTCCCATTCCGTCTCGCTCCGGACCATGGATTGAACCAAGGCCGGACGCGAGAAGTCGCCGCCGCCGATCGCCGCTACGAGGACACGGCGCGGCGGTGCGCCCCACCGTGTGCTCCACTGTGTCCTCCGGTCAATCCTCACAATGGTAACATCCGGGCGTTTCCTCCCACCCGATCCGGTGCAGGTACCTCCCGAAACAACCGTGTCCGGTGTGGCGCCTCTCAAGCTACTCCTCAAAGAGGGGACTTATCGCCACTATTGTTGCGTGCCCTGCACGGAGTTGCGACAGTCGTTCTCTCCATGTCGCCATGAGATCACGCCGGAAGTCTGTCCGCTGAGCGGCAATTTGCCGCGGCAGCGGAGTTTCCCCTCGGCGTAGAGCCTCCGCGCGCCATTCGTGCAGGCGCGCGAGTATTATTGCCTCTAGATCCCATGGCGGCGATCCGGCAAGGAGGCTCGCCGCCTCGCGGGAGGTCGTGCGGTAACCACGGACTAGCCTTACGGCTATCACCTTTTGGGGCACGTTCAGATAGTGGGCGGCTCGAAGCCTCAAGGAACGCGCCCACACCGGGGCCCCGTAAAGGGCCATGGACCGCACGATCCCCGCGTAGGGCCTCTTAAGTTTTGTTGATTTAACTTAGTTAAAAAAACTGTACTTACTGATTATATTTTCCTACGTAAAATAAAGAAATAATCTTTAAATGTTTTTTATTACAATTTAAAAATGGACTACGTAAGTAGTCCATGCGACTACCGCTGTCTCATTTAGATGCGCGACCACTGTTGGGTTAAGGTAACTAAACGACTGTTGTGTTAAAAATAGAAAAAATCCAAGTTAAGACGAAAAAAATTAATAAATAAAACTACTAAAGCAGGTATTGGTATCAGACCAAGCTGATACAAACCAAGCTATGGTCAAGGAGTATAGAGTTTTTGAAAATTGTATAAAATAACGTGTTTTACTTATTATCGATAGTTTCAGTTATTATCCTATCTCTATTCGAAAGTTAATCATAGGTGAGCTTCGAGGAAAAAAAAGTTAACATTTTTAATTGCTATCGGGAGCGCTACTAAAAGGTTCACTCTGAGGAATAAAAAAGGAGCGCCTCCTTAGGTGCGCCTCAAAATGGTAGCGCTTCGAGGAATACCTCGTTCCATCTACCAACTCGCACTAGGCCTGCGTGGTGGATTATAGCCCATTTCCTCTCACCGAGAGGAGGTCGTGTGTCCCAGCAGTGGGAACATTGTAGGCTGATTAGGCTACGCTGTGTCTAAATGGCAAAAGAATATTAGGTACTGAAAAGTTTCCTTTGTCTGTGTGCGAATTCAAAAAGAATATTTTTTAAGTTTTGTCCTAGCCGCCTGCATCCCTCAAAGGCTGGCAGGAGTGTTCATTACTCCTACATTAGCCCTACTACATGCATACACCACCCACCCACTCTGAATAAAATAAATATACCTAAACATCATCGAATCATCATGCTCTTGTCCTTGTCCCAATTCATTTGGGATCGGCGCAGCATGTCTTCTTCGATACGTGATACGTGGTAACCGTATTACCATCGGTGTCCCTTCCGCCTTGCATGTACTGAGAGCTTCGTCCAAAATCAAAATCAAAGCATTTATTTCAAGTATAGGCCAGATAAAGGCACTTTTGAACTGTCGAAACAAAGACAACAATGAAATATAGCTGCAATGTCAGTGACAAGGCATACAAACTGTAAAAGTACTGTAGTTGCCCATTCCCTAGCGTAGATCTCTATGGAGAAGAACGGGCAAGAAACTCCATGGACACTCTTTTAAATCAGCTTATTGTTACGAAACCTTGGCTACATCATTCATGTTGAGATGGTACACTATGTGTAATGTAGGTTGCATCGACCGCTGAAACCTCACTATGAGTCACTACGCATGGTTGCGTGGATGGCAAGCAAATGAACCGCGCAGCTATCGTGGCAAAAGGATGCGACGATGCAGAACATGTATAAGCTACGTTGCAGTGGAGCGAAGCCTGAGTTTGAAAATTTAATACATTTCGAACGTATGCACATACTGACGGTTTGAGCTATTTGCATTGTATTTGGGTCAACCGAATTCGGAATATCAGACAAATGGAACGTGTGAACGATCGTCATAGCATAGGTATTAGAGCGCTGTACTAGGGGTTAGGCGGATCGGGCCCGCGACTCGGCCTGTGTATATTTTGCATTTCATTTTTATTTTTAATACAAATATATGCGCGGCGTAGCCTATAGGGCCTTTTTGCAAGTCCTAGGGTGCCTATCATAATCATCAGGTGTCGATTCATAATCATCTGTTAATTGATTTAGGCCTAAAAAGATACCAGACGTACAGACAAGGTTACTTTTACTTTTATAATATTATTATGCAGTAGATTGGCCATACTTCCCTATTGTAGGGGCGTGTGTTTGAAAAACCGGCTCACTTCGCCTGTAAATTCCTGTAGCAATCTTTATGTAATAGCACAGCAGGAAAACAGTCATCCCTAAATATTCAACATTGAAAAACGACGTAATGAAATTTTTAGGATTACCTAATTTGAATAGCGAAATAGGCATCTACTTCACACTAATTAATTTGATACTGATATTTGTACCGAGCTGTTGAGAGCAAGCTATGAAATAAGCTCCCTAAGTAATGAACAAGGATCCACTTCACCTTAAGTTTTGTGTGAACAAACTTTGCCAGACTCATAAGTCTCACAATTCTGACACAAGTTGGTCTTACTGTTACAGAATTGTAAATTTCAGTCGGAGATAATGGTCACACGGCAAATATTAACTTCACCAAGTATTGGTGTGCTCTTTGTTGAAATGGCGAGCTAAAATTAACTTAAATTGCCATTAACGAAATATCTTCCATGATTATTAATTATTCTCAGCTCCCGATATTTCGACGCTGTTGCAAGCACCGTGATCGCGGGATGACTGGAGAATGCAAGTGGATAAAAAATAAAATAGTAGTTGCGGACAAATCTGTCTACCCTCTTTCTTAGTCTTTTGCTACGTGCACTGGAACTCGACATTAAGTCACGGCAAAACACACTCACAGTATCACTAGGTTTTGTGGAGTCTTTATCCTCCAATCAGACCTTTGCTTGTCCTTGAATTTATTTCCCATCCACACGCATTCTCAAGTTATCCCGGGATCATAGCGCTTGCAACAGCGTCGAAATATCGGGAGTTCAAAACAATTAATAATCACGGAAGATATCCTGACAGTGACAGTATATACGTTTAAAATAACGCTGTACTGGTCAGATTTTAAAATTATCATCTGCCCAGCAATTTTTAGTAGATGAAGCTGCTGCCTTTCTGACCTTCATGGTCCGGTAACTGGGAAACATCATACACTGTACGACTCGTTGTCAGACTTACGAACTTCTGAGTATCCATAGCGACTTTATAATGTCGGCCGAGACCAACGGCTTCAGAAGCTGTCCAGCGCACGATTCACGACCCGTCTTCAGCAACCGTTATTAACTAAATCTTTGAGATCGATCCGCACGGCTGTTTTTATTAAACCAAAAGCCAACCAATAGCAATGCACTTATCAGGTTTCCTTTACTAAAAAATTCCCCATTTTTCTTCTTGGTATTTTCGTTATGGCCCAGGGCGACGTACCGCGCCGCCACCGCGCCATCTCTAGGCGGTATACGTGACGTTGCTAGCTCGGGGAAACACTGCCAGTAGGTATTGGTTTCCGCCGGTGCGGTGCGGTAGTGACGCGTTTGCGGTATGGAGTGACGCGGTTGCGAAACGGCACGCGGCGGTAGTAGCGTTCTTGTTATAGTCAAACTTCGAAGCTCCGGCGCTTCTAGGTTTGGCTAGCCAAACTACTTGTCAAACCGGTTTGATAAAACTAAGGTTTGACAAGAAGTCTTGGTCAAGGTCTAAACCAATAGCGTGTTTCGGCCTTTTACTAACGAATTTATGTCTAACTAGCTGACCCGCGCAACTTCGTCTGCGTGCGTGCGTACATCAAAAAAGAGAGGGTTAGAGAGATTGTGCGTCAGCCTTAAAAGTTAGACATATGCCAGTGTCGACATTTTTTTAGAGCTTTTTAAGAGGGACAATTCCGACATGCATGGCAATTGCGTATTTTTAACCGTCCACGCACAACGGAAGCTGTCAAAAGGAATAAATCCCTGTTTTTGAAACATTTTTCATTGATGTTCCGCTCCTCGATAAATGGGCTATCCAACACTAAACTAATTTATACCAGTACTTCCTGAAATTAGCGCGTTCAATCAACGAAACAAACAAACCCTTCGGCTTTATAATATTAGTACAGATTCAAGTAGTTAACAATTTAATTTCTCGGAAATATTTGCATTAATCGCAAATATATTCTACTTATGTTTTTCCAAATAAGGCCTACCTTTTTTTACCGATGGGAAATAATCAAATGACCCCTCCCACTCTGGGCGGAGCGGAAGGGAGTGTCAGACTTGTACTGACTAAAACCCAACCATGTTCCTTCTTTTGCCCTTTGTGTTCTAGGGCCGCGGTATCTCTTTCGAACAGTCCCGCAACCCAGGCCTGCCTCGGTCTTCTCGGACCTCTTCCCGTTTGCTGACATCTCTTTGAGGCGCGCGTGGAACATGAATGCGCCGTCGACACGGCCTGTCGTTATTAGACAGACGGATGGCGAGCTAGCCCATTACTCAACGTCCACAGGCCCGCGACTCTCGACAACCTTAACCGACCATACTCCAGGCAGGTCTAAAGTTCTCATCAAGGTGCATGAAATGAGCCCAAACATATTATAGATGCTGTAAACTCTTGAGAACCTCTTGCAACTACCATTCGCCTCCATCGTCAGACAGTCGATGAAAGTCATACTGAGTTAGGTTTAAAGTTTTCATCAAAGTGCATGAAATGAGCCCAATAACATTATACCTGCTGCAATCTGTTTAGGACCGCTTGCAACTGCCATTTGTCTCTATCGTTTGACCGTCGATGACAGTCATACTCCAGCAAGGCCTAAACTTCTCATCAAGGTGCATGAAATGAGCCCAAACACGTTATTGTTGCTGCAAACTCTTGAGGACGTCTTGCAACTGCCTTCCGTCTCCATCGCAGACCTTCGATGACAGTCATACTTCAGCAAGGCCTAAAGTTCTCATCAAGGTGCATGAAATGAGCCCAAACACGTTATTCTTGCTGCAAACTCTAGAGGACCTCTTGCAACTGCCTTCCGTCTCCATCGTTAGACCTTCGATGACGTCATACTCCAGCTAGATCTAAAGTTCTCATCAAGGTGCAGGGAATGGGCCCAAACACGATTTCTCAATTTAAAAAAAGGATCATGCATACCGGACTTCTCTGTAAAAAGTTATGCGTGGTCAGGTTATACATAAAATAAAATAAAATATAGAAACGTCGAATTGAGAAGCTCCTCTTTTTGTTTCGTCGGTTAAAAAACCTAGCTTCCGACATTTTACACGGGCGAGGGTCATTCTTTCACGAAAAGCACCGCGATTCAGAAAATGGAGTGAAATGAACAGCGCCACCTATCGAGCACCAAGTTAGACCGATAGAATATGCTGCATGGAAAGCGATTGAACACACATTCTACAGGGCTATAGCGTAATGTAGCCTAATCTAGAGTACTTTTTGCCATCAGAACTTTTTTGTAAAGCCGGTCAGCCGATTTAAAAGTCATCTTGTGAGCACATTTTTATTAATTAGTACCATTTTGGTGCAATAGATGTCGTTGCATGTATCTCACACAATGATCATAAGTTCTTCTTGAACACTTTAAATTCAAAAATCTTTTGATATAGAGCACTGATTACAATGAAACCAAAACTAAAACCTTCTCTAAGTTACGCACAATATTTGTGCATTGAATCTAATCACACTGACCGACAACATAAACGCCCCCCCTCACAGCGCGCGCGTGTCTTTATTTTGATGCGGAGTTATTTTAAAACTGTGATATCTCCTAAGATATTCATCTAAATTGAATGGTGTAAAGGGCAATTTTGGTCACAATTGAATGCTAAAGATGACTAAAATATTTATTTTGATAAGGATTAATACTATGTCGGTAAAAATACCTTTGCAAATAAAGCATTATTTTTGACCAAATTTTAAAATCATAAAAATGGTTATTGTTGGTCAACCTCAAAAAATAGGCATGTGCTGTCGCAGACTTTTTTTTAGACATTTTTAAGAGGAATAATTCCCTCATACATTATTTTTGTGCAACTTTAACCGTTTAACCAGCGCACGCAAAGGAAGCTCTCAAAAATAATAACTTCTCCCCGTTTTTGCAACATTTTTCATTGATGCTCCGCTCCTATTAATTGTAACGAGATGATATATAGCTTATAGCCTTCCTCGATAAATGAGCTATCCAACACTAAAATATTTTTCAATTCGAACCAGTAGTTCCTGAGATTAGCGCGTTCAAACAAACAAACAAACAAACAAACTCTTCAGCTTTATAATATTAGTATAGATTCTAGGAGAGAACAACTTGGACAGGCCAACACCGAAACCCAAAACGATTAAAATGGAGTTTGGCCAGTAAGTTAACTTGACCTATTTCTGTTTGCAGGGTTTAAAGTACTTAACCTAACCTATCCGAGTCGGGGTGGCTCAAGTCCTGAGCTCGCTTCGCTTGTTCTTGCATCCTAAGTTATTCTTGTTCTATTAATTATCTACTCCGTATGCCAAATTTCCGCAAGCTAGCAATTCCAACAAACGGCGCTGGCAGCCAATTTGTAAAAAGTATGATACTTCTAGGTTTGCCTATAAATACCTACATCAGTCAAAGGCAGAAATTGGAATCTATTTTTGGGTATGCCAAAAGGCGTTCGTCAAACCTAGGATAATTCAGTAATTCCGCGAAGAGGCTGCATATCGATCTTTGACTCTAACATACCTAGGTACATGGCTACGAGATGCGTCATGGTCTACACGAGCCCTAAAGCGTTAACTGTCCAATATTTGAGTTTGGCAGGGCTACATGGCCGTTGCTGGCCGCATTAACGTTGTCATCCCGCCTAAGGCCGACCTTCACACATCTGTTAGAGAATTAAAAATGTTTTAGCCATCTTAATACATAAAAAAACCTTATTATTACAAATACTTTGCCGGATGAAATTTAGTAAAGACTATTCTTTAAGTGCGACAACTATAAGTCTTGCCTAGAGATGCAAAAGGAATTTTAAACGTTTTAAACCATTTTGTTTTAAACCGTCTTTTTGGTTTAAAACGATTTAAAACCACACTTAGCGGTTTAATATGGTTTAGAATGTTTTTTTTTTGGAATGCACTGAGGCTTTACACGAAGTTATCTAGACCACACCTTCCTGATTTAGAATATATAAAAGGAAAATAAAATAAAAATGTTTTAAAATCAACCTTCATTAACATGACAGACAAACATAAAATTGATCCCTATCTGCCCCATCTCTCCCCGTTGCGAATTTGGTAGCAAAGTGAAAAATAAAAATGCCACATTGCCGTTTTATTTTAATAAATATCCAAAACATGATTGTTGTCAGTGTCTAATCCTAAATAGTAGTATAAATATGATATATGACTTCACATATATTAATAAAAACGGTAAATGATTTCAATTAGCTTTTTAAACTATTTTTTTAAGTAATTCGTAATCAAGGTACGGCCCACGTGGTCGTGGTTTTAAACCGTTTTAAACAAATTTAAAACGGGTTTTAAACCACTGATTTTGGTTTAAAACGGTTTATTTACAACTATAGTCTTGCCCGATTTTACTTGACAACCTACCCGTACTACCGCCTTTGTAATAAAATTATCTCTATTTTAATTTATATTTCATTATGGTGGAAGCGTCAGGGTTGCCCGCGAAATGCCTATTTCATGAAAAAGTTATTCAATGGGGTAAAATGAATATATAATTCCATGCCATACAAACAGTCTTTAACTTTTGAAAAAAAACACACTGTATTTTTACACCATTCGATTATTCTGGGAAGTAATGACATAGGTATGACCAACCAAAGGAAGGAGTTAATTTTGATAAAATCAGCAAACAGGTCTGCAAACAGGTGATAGTACTCAACGAAATCTCGAACATAATAACTATTGGCGCCAATTCACTTGTAAGTTCTAATTAATTTCAATTGTTTACTTTTTTTATTGAGGCATTCACCCAGGAATAGAAAAGAAAAATGAAATGAGAACTTAATGTTTTGTAGATGACTGCGGTGCGGGTGCCATCAATCAAAGACATTCATTTAAAATATGATAATAGGTACCTACATCAAATTTTACATTTTCCTTAAATTTGCCGTATGTCCTTACTTCTCAGAATTTGATCCTTATTAGCGACGCTATCGAATGGTGTAAAAATACAGTGTGTGTTTTCAAACCCAACAAGTTCGATTCCTGGCTAGAAGTATTGATTTAAAAAAATCCAATGATGCAGTTTTAGTTTTCATCAAAATCCGGCTCGACACTCCTTTGAGCATTTTTCGATATTCCCCACAGATTCGGACCTGGCCATCCACGCCCACTTGGAAAATTCACCCTGTATACGAGCGAACATTATTTATGAAATGAATACATATTATCAATTTTACAATGATTTGAATTTACGTTACGTTTACTGCGCGCAGGTACCCCTACACATCTACCAGGCTATCAATAAATTGACGGATCGCATTTATTGTTACCTATATTGCTACCTGTTACTCAATATCATCGCTATTATGTCAACACATAGCCCGCGGTCAACTTGTTATGAATACAGACTATACTACAGCAGAGACTTTCACGAAAAACGGTTTTCGTCACAATCAGAAAGTGTTAGTTAGGTAGAGATAAATTTATTTTGTAAAACATGAGTAGGTACTCGTAGGTATGTATACAACAGGTCTTATAAGTAAAAGAAAGTAGCTACATGTTTTGCCATCTAGGAATGGCGTACAAAACCATGTTTGGCATAACATAAAAAATAGGGTAAAATTAATTAATATAAAATTTAAAGAAATGGATTAAAAAATAGGGAACACTGACTTAAAAAAAAACAATAGAAATTGTTATCTAAAAATATTAAATTTATAAGAAATGTCGTACTTAATTTAATTTACTTAATTATTTTAGTTCTATTTGTAGTCTGTATCACATGTCTGTCTCTGTGTCACATGTCTGTGTGTGTGTGTGTGTAATGTCTGTGTCTGTACATAGTAGATTAATAGTTTTATATCTCAATTAATTTGTATTTTGATGTACTATATGATATTTGGTTTTTGTAAACATTTAATTGCCGATGCTTGTTTTGAACATCGTCGGAATACAATCATTGTGTAAAAGAAGAAGACCACTAAGGCCTCTGATTCCACTTCTTCTCTAATCGATGACTCAGATGTTAATCAACCAGAACGTATCAACCTGGACAGCTCTGTCGTTTGCCTAATTCAGGTCCTGGAGGGTGCAATTAGTTGTTCACGACGGGCAGGACGTGTGTGAGGATTCGACACTCACATTGTGTCCGAGATGGGTCGATAATTCGGTATAATCTATACCCTGCAGGGTATAATTTGTACCGCATCTAGCCAAATTGAATCGGCAGCGGCCAACATGAGCACGCAGTCTGTCCAAAGATTTCCATATCGGCCACTTATGTTCGTGACATGACCAGGGGATAGTTTTTCTGCCGGTGCGATGAAGTGTGGTGGGGGGGGGGGGGGGGTGTTTGTTTCTCCACAGTGTAATACGTTCGTCTGCCGCGCTGTCCAAAGAGATGGTTTGTCTGAAAAAGCTTTTTCGGCTCTTCAAAGGGAGCCCGAAACATCATCATATGACCACATATGAAGTTTTAGGAGATCTACAGGTACAGTGGGCAGCACTTCATGCAGACGAATAGCACACTTTTCATACATAATTAAGAGCGTAGGTAAAGCTTGCGTTTCTACTACAGTAGTGTCAAGTTGAGTTTGTTTAAATGCGTTAATATCAGGAACACTGCCTCGTTGGGCTAATGGTCGCAAGCGCTTCTATTCGGCATGAGGTCCTGTGTTCGATTCCCGGGTTGTGCAATGTTATAAGGGTTTCATCGGCCTGCTACTGAGTGATCAGTGGTGAAATAGAAGGTGATAATACTTAATAAAATTTCTGTTTTATTTTAATTTTATTGTTTGTTGTTGCACTTGATTAAATTACGTACTAATCGTTTTTATTTTATCCTAAACAATCTCGTTATAATGAAAGCGCTGAACATCTACGTACTAATTATTAAATCTTGAGGACGTAACATCATAAGTATGGTAATGGTTAAACTAATAAACGCGAAAGTAACTCTGTCTGTCTGTTACCTTTTCACGCTGAAACAGTTGCACGTATTGCGATAAAAATAAGGCAAGGAGTTAGATTTCATCCTGGGGAAGGAAATAGGCCATTTATATTATCGCGCTAATTGCTTACGGAGAGCTATATTAAATCCCTAATCTACAATTACTATTTATAAATTACTCACAATTTTTTTATTTGACTCTTTTTACATTGTAACTCGACATTATAATAACATCAGCAATATAGACAGAGTAGATTAAATGGGTAATAAATAAGCTTACTTACATTACGTAAGCAAAGTTAACGTGACAAGGATCACGTGCATCAGGTCAGTAGTTATGTAGAAATCATAGTAAATAGGTACCTACGTGGATGAAAAGATAAGCGCAGAATACTTAATTTCTTCATTTTTTGATGTTGACGGCACCCTGTTGAAGGCTCAGACTGTCTGTACCGCCACCCACCACCCCCCCCCATGCGCCTACCACGCATAGTGGGCTGAAAATAAAGCTTGATTTTGAAATGATAAAAAAATAGGGTATTTGCACCTTCAAGTAAAAATATATAATTTATAAGAAAAATAGGCCTTAGGGTCTCAGTAATTAAAGTTGTATGTTAGAGTTGCAGCCAATACCTAAGCTAACTTAATATCCTGTAATTTTAGGTATCAGCGCTCACCCTCCGCCAATGTGTTTTAGTAATTAGGATAAACGAGAAACATATTGCAGTACCATTTTTGTTGGTCTGAGGTACCAATATACAATACCAGCTGTTGCCCACGGCTTCGCTCGCGTTTTGGTCAGAAATTTTCCCACGGGCATGTTGTAAATATACTTAAGCCTATGGCACTCGGGGATAACGTAGCTTCATATTAGCTATTATAATATCTGTGATATTAGTGAAATAATTTTCAAAATCGGTTCTGTAGATCCAGAGATTACCCCCTACATACAAACTTAAAAACAAATTTTACCTCTATAAAATATTAGTGCCTATAATTTATGAGTACAAGAAAAATTTGAAATAGTTATGAAATCTCTAATAGTTCAAAGTCTAAATAAGTTATACTTTTAAATTGTTTTATACTAAGCACAGGAATCAGGGACCGCTTGTGTGCCAACTAGACTTAAAATTACCAAAGATTTTGAAAAGATACTTGGACTTTGAGAGACTCTAAGTATAGGGAGCTTTATTTTCAGCCCGCTGTGCCACGTGTCGCCACCGTGCCGGCAATATTTTGATGGTGTATCGATGTTTTGTACTGGCCACTTCGCGCGTCCACAGCAACGTTCAGACTACAAGGATTATATATCCCTAATAGGTAACTAAACAATCGATAACTCGATATTTAAAACATAAATATTCCTAACTTCTCCAGTGCTTTTTTTAAGCGCAAAAAAAGCAGTGTAGCAAGCAACCATAATCGGAAAATAGGTACCTACAATATTGCCCGCTGAGAAAAGTTAAAATTCTCGTGAACTTAAATTTATAATATTTGTCATCTCAGCAGCAGAAGCTTGACACAGCATCAGACTAAGAGTGATCGATCGAAAAAGAGTACCGAGTATATGCAATTTTGACACAGAGTTCAAGGTACCGAAAGCCGAAAATTGCCTACCATACTCTAGCCACACCCCCTCCCCCGCGCGGTGCAGTAGCTATGCAACTGCTATACTCCAAAGCTAAAAAACGCATTGTGATTATCTCCTAAAGCACAATTCATTATCTTTATATTTAATTACATCAGAAAAAGGCCTCAGTTCTAAAGTTTCTAAGTGCTTACATAAAAATAAATCGGAAAACTTACCTAAAAAAAAATACTGTGAGTCCCTCGGTGCCGCGTTACAAACAAGCGTCTGCGCGGATTTGCAATCGCGGTCCGACTGACGCTTCGGCTACCTTCGGTCGGGGTCTTCGGGACATGTTTAGGGTAGAGGGAGGAACACAGATCAACGTATTGTCGGGGTGGAAAGCCCTATACAAACATACCTCCTTGTAGTAAGACCTAGGGCATTACTTGTTGGTGTGCGGCGTCACCCGCATGAATAATATCTAAATGTTTCTATATTTATATAGTTATATCATCTAGACTCATATCTATGGATGATACTGATTATGTTTGTTGCACACAATTTAACTAAAATGCTATAAAGGGTTAATTGTATTTTCGATTAAAAAAAAATGACGTATTTACCTACGTTTACACCGCGAACTCGTGCTACGGGCTCAGGATTGTTAGGTGGAGAAACGGCGTTTTCTTGAGAAGGGTAGACAGATCTCTCCTAATCTATCGCTGTCAATCAATCTTCCGTCCACGTGGGCGGGAAATCCCCGGGGTATGCCCGTTTTCATTTTCCCCGCGCAACAACAACAACAACGTAGATAAAATCGTGCTGTTGGATTTTTAGCGTTGTGCTCAGCCTAACTAGATAAAAATGTAACACTAATGTGATTAGGCGTTATTTTTGTGGTCGCGTGGCCGTCTCTTTTTAATGAAAAAGGGCATTATACTCCTATGACTGAATTATACAGGTGGAATTTTTCAACACCGCCTGGAGGGAAAGTACTCAAAATACTGGAGATAGAATATTTTTCCCAAAGGAAACATCCTTTATTTTTAAAAATAATTTTAATATTTTGGAAAATTCGCTTGCGACGCTCGGTAATCGACCCGGCTAAATTCCATAAAGTAACATTCTGTACTTTTTTGACATCAATCGATAGGGTCGACCAAATGGATCAAATCTCTCTAACAAACATGTCAAATTATATTAAAGGAAAACCATTAAATATAAACTTATAAATTCAATGGGACAATAAAAAGCACTTTTACTCAAAGGTCCTTCCCATTAGTAAATTGAAGAAAGTACCTAATTAATAAATTGAAGAAAGAAGATAGCAATTAACACGTGTTTGCTTGTGTAAATTGCAATCTTCTTATCTAAATAATTCTTCGACATTTTATTATATAAATGAGGTCAAAGATAATTGTTAATTAATACTAACATAGGTAACTGAACAGACCTTTGAGTAAAAGTGTTTTACCTTATCCCCTTGAATACCTATATTAGTTAAGATTTCATGGTTTTCCTTTCATTTAATTTATCATGTTTGTTTAGAGAGATTTGATCCTTATGATTGACCCTATCTATTGATGCCTTAAAAGTACAGAATGTATTTTTTTTGGGATTTAGCCGGTTCGATTCCCGAGTGTGGCAAGCGAATTTTCTAAAATCGTTGAATGGTCAAATATTCTATCTCCAGTATTTAGAGTAGGTACTTTCCCTCCAGGTGGCGTTGAAAAATTCCATCCTGTATACCTACTGTAACTACAAAGGCCAGATTGAAATAGGACAAGCACAGATGTACTTTTTCTTAGATAGTAAAAGAATGGGCTTGAGACAGAGCGGGAAAAAACGCACTTTCTTTTTTGGAACTTATTAAAATGATGACCTTTTTTATTAGCGTCGTGTCTGTCACTCTAAACAAGTAGTCCTGTAGGCTATATATAAATGAAATTTGCTTAGTCGAACCTTGGACCCCGTCTAGACTGGGAGCTGGGGTTGAGAGGGGCAGAGGAGGGAGAAACAGGGTCGGGGAGGCAATCTTCCAGGGGCGTTTTAGCTTTCGAGAGTTGGTCGTTTTTTAGTTGCACTCAAATTTTGAAAAATTAAGATGCAGCTATCTTCGCATCGATGTCAATATCAGGTGCTAACTTAAAAAATCATGAGAAATATCATTCACGAGTACCAAGTAATTTTTTTACGCATTTTACGCACCCTCAAAGATTCAACACGAATTTGTTAACTTTCGCCACTTTTCTGGATTTAAGAATGTACGTTTTTGGATTTTAATGAAAATATGGCATAAGCCATAGTATTAAGTTACTTACCTTATTATTTTATAGCCGATTTTTTTTTGAAGCTCATTTTGTTTATGACTTTAGACCTAGCTGGAGTATGACTGTCGTCGAAGGTCTGACGATGAAGACGGAAGGCAGTCGCAAGAGATCCTCAACAGTTTGGTTATACAAAAACTATTTTTTTTTTGTTGGACCACCATAAAAGATTACCTCGAATTTCGTTGAACGCTATTTTATCTATTAGTATTTCATGGTCTACCTTGTCGAAAGCCTTACAGAAGTCCGTATACACTGCGACTACTTGTACACGGACACGGTTGTTAACACAATCAAACAAAAAGCTAGAAAACAAGAATATATTAGTATTTGTCGACCAACGCGTTATTGTTGAATTATGATGTTGTGGAGTATAGGATAAACTTCGTTATGAACTAACCTTGCAAAGAGTTTCTACAATGCAGACTGGTAGGAAATGGGACGATAGTGTTCCACGCTGAGTTTGGATCAACTTTTGTGAACAGGCACAAAATACGCCTTTTCACAATTTAGGTACAAATTCCTCTGACATACATTTATTATAAATAATAAATAGAGGTTTGCAGATAGAAGTCGCAGTATTCCTAAGGAAGTAAGCCGAAAGTGCGTATCTCTGTTGACAGTTCATAATGATCATCACTTGGCGAGTTTTGATATACCTAGGTACAATGACAGTTCTGCACGGGTAGGTAGCGTCAATTGTAACCAACAAGAACGGTCATTGTATATTAAAATTCAAAACTCGCCAAATGATGATCACGATGAAACTGTACACGTGGTTTATTTTTTTCTTTGCCCGTCAATATTAACTTTTGGCATCACTTAGGTACACCCATCTTTGCTAATACAAATACATAGACATAGAGAGTGATGAACAAACGAGTGAGGTATGATCACAGATAATCTATAATATCTTAACAAAGTTAATTTTATTCATTAAATGTTGACCACTTTTATGACATAAAACTCTTTGCTAAGATTTTAAAAAACACCGTTCATTTTAGACGGAGCATCTTGATAAACCGTGCGTTTTACATTACAATAACGAACAAGTCCGTAATGAGATACAATACGATATTGAAATTGGTGAAATAAGAGACCCTTTACGAGCAAGCAAATGTGTTATAAATGACCTTATTACCCTCCCCCTTTCCCAAACTTTCCTCCATCCCACATATCCTCAAACACACGAATACATTCCAACACAAAACATAAACACAATACACATAATTATGTTTTGCCTTTTAATTAATTACTATTTAGTTGCATTTTTTTTTACCTTATAACTTTTTTTCCCGTTTGACGAGTACCCAACTCCGAAGTTTATGTATTTACTGTCTCACAGTGAACTTAGAGAGCCCTGACCATAGAAATATAAAAAAAAACAGTTGTAAGCTGGAAATAAAGATTTTCACTATTTTATTATTATTTATCTCAGTGTAGAATTTATCCAGAGTCTCTTCAGATTTCATAGGGCAAAGCAGTTCAGACCAGTTTATTTGCTGTATGTTACTATTAATGTTGTCAAAGTTGGCCTTATGAAAACAATATGTTATGAAAAGGAGTTTTAGGCATTGGGGTGATTCTGATGTTTAGTCATGTCTCACACGTCAGGACAGGATGGTAGGTGTCAATCGGAAGTGTAGTTGAGATATGAGAAACACTACAGGGAATAGACTCGATTGTTTCAAACACATGGTAGTCATCCTGCTCGCTATAGTACTCGTCCTCCTGTGTGACGGTAGGGAAAATTCGTACACCATCTTTGCCTAACGTCACTCTTCGCCTATCATGGAATTTGGAATTTCAATAGTCAGCACTAATGAAGTACTAAGGACATTCCAGCAAAAAAAAAAACACGAAAAGAGAAAAATAAAAAACCCTGTAACTCTAGTTAAGCTCGTCATAATAAGTAATTCTTTTTGAGCAGGCGCCAACATACAATGAACAAAGATCAATCAAGCTTCCATCATTTCAAGCTTTACGTTATTAATTTTCTTGTTTGTTTGGTTGGCGCCAAATCGAAATTATTACTTTTACGGCGGAAAAAAAGACTGACTTCGTTTCGGGTAGTCGATGACGACCTTTCACAACATCCTGTTAATAAAGTTATCCTAGGCCGACTTGCACGAAACACTTAAGGTGGAAGCGCAAGGGTAGCCCGCGAAATTTAAATTTTCTTACGTTTATTGCAATTTGCAGGTCCGTGTCAGGTTGTATGTTGATGAAAATATGAATCGCACCAGTAACACGTATGGAGCTACAGAATTATAATCATTCAAATCATCAATACAACCCTCCAAGTTCATATAATCTCAAAGAGTGACTTTTTCATGAAATAGCTATTGAATGTGATTATATGAACTTGGAGAGCTGTATTGATGATTTGAATGATTTTAATTCTGTAACTCCATACGTGTTACTGGCGCGATTCATATTTTCATCAACATACAACCTGACACGGACCTGCAAATTGCAATAAACGTAAGAAAATTTAAATTTCGCGGGCTACCCTTGCGCATCCACCTTAACTCAGAGTACGTTACTCGCGTCCGCGTTGTTTGCGCGACTCATGGTCTTTTAGGAGCGTGCGACCCGCGCGAATTTTAGATTTCCTGTATTGCTCCTGAGGTAAGTACACCAATAAAACAAAAAGTATATTTTAATAGTTTATTTAATTTCACAAAAAAAGCTTATGCTTATGAGTATCCAATTTTAGGAATGTTTTTCCTAAATCTAACTTAAATTACTAAATGTAGAAAAAGTTGCAGAACTAGAACGAGATATGAGATATCTAAAAAGTTTTAACAAATGATTTTTTGCGTTAATTCATTAATAAACACTCATATATTTATAAATAAACTATATCTATGAAAAGTTTTGTGAGTATGACCATACCTACAGCAAAAATAAGCTTCGCAAAAAAAAACAAAAGCCTAAAGATGACACAGATTTTAAATTCATTAATGTAAGTTATTTCTATTAGATATTTTACCATTCGCTATTTCGCATTCGCATGCATGAGTATAATGCGTAGTATTTTATAGACATTATCACTACAATACATTTAAAATATTTTAGTCGGGAATACCCGATTTGAATACACGAGTAAATTCGTTAACATTGATACTACAATCTAACATCAATATGTTCATGTAATCAATACATTTTTGGGCAATTATGCCCGCAGAAACACAGATCAATGGTATCAGACTAAGGGCGGTTACATACCGCTCTATGAAGACGTAAAAGACCGGCGTGCAAAGTAAAATTTATAGTATACATTATACAAGCATAAGAACGGTAACAATAACCCAAATGGCTGGCAACTGGAAGTGTCAATGAACCTGACATTCTATCAACCCACCGAGTGAATTAAATTGAGATGCACTTTCCAGAAAACCAGGCGTCATGATCCTAACATTAAAGGTAAAGTCTCCAGACTCGCTAGAAGAACCCAACCTTTTCGGAGGGAAAAAACTTAAAATTAAATTAATTAGGTAGAAGCTTTCCGATAAAATAACTTATAGGCCAGACAAAATACTACTCATACTCCCACCGCTGTTTTGAGCCTTCGCAATCTCTTCTTTGAACTTGGCTACTGTCTCCTTAGCAAGCTGTAACCTCTCCTTAAGCTCAGTTATTTCACTGCGAATCTTCGGTTGGGCTGTCACTATCTTTTGTAGTGTTTTCTCTTTCTTTTCTTCGACTGTAACAAAAATTAACAATCGCAAAACGTGTCAAACGAATAAGAAATCAGCTGCGATCAGATGTATGAATGTGGACGAAGTATATGAAGCGATGCAGTAGGTTCTAGTTTCTGCCTACCCCATGGGAAAACGACGTGACTTTAATTTATGTAGGTATTATATATAATTTATATCATCCAAGTGTGTGTCCAACTGCCAAAATATACCTTTTCATAAACCTATGTATTTTTAAGTGATGTTTGTGTAAACTGTGTTGAAATCGGCTAAGCTGTTTTAAGTATACACATCTACTGTATCATGATCATCAACTCATCATCAGCAAATCACATCATATCATCATTGTTTTTCAGCAGCCATGTCTAACATGCGGCCCGCATGTTATCAAGGGCAATGAGTTATATGATCTGCTAAATGAGGTTTTGGTTAGCTTCAAAATGTTTTCTATCAGCAAATATACTCATTTGAGATGCTACTAAAAGTGGCCAGCAAGAATAATGCGAATGAGGGCTATCGTTTTTGAGCTAACCAGATGGCGCCAATGTCGCATAAGGTCATATCAATCATTCTATTTCATACTTTTAAGTACCAATAACTTCATAAAAAGATTATATTATTAATATTATGTATAACAACAAAGTGTAAACTTCAGATACATTTATTTACAATATTCTCCCTAAAATTAGCAACCATGAAACATTTAAAAATCATTTTACCTCCAAGTACTAACAAATAAGATCCTAAGTTGCTACTTAAAATCTTCAAGTCATACTTAATCAGGAATGGCTCAATCTAGACCACAATCGTGAATATTATAGCTCGCAGGTTTGCACGATGCTCGAAGGAAGTAAAAAACACTCCTTTCAGAGCATATTGTACCTGTTTTTATACGAGCGCCCTGTGGGTTAACTATACTCAAAAACAGTACAGCGCCCTACGAGTCCAATTCAACAATGTCTACAGGATGTTGTTGGGGCTGCCTCGGCACTGCAGTGCGTCGGGGATGTTTGCTGAGTCGCGCATTGACTGCTTCTATGCGACGATGCGGAGACGGTGCACATCCTTGGTGCGCAGGGTCCACGCCAGCTCCAACACCATCTTGAGAATGATGGCTGAGAGGTTCGACTGTCACTACATTAACCATTGTTGTATGATTAATGTGTTGTAGACAATTAAATAATCTTATATTTTTCATTGTTTCTAGTCTTATTATGTTGAATTATGATTTTAATTTTTATTTCAATTATAATTTCCGTTTTGTGTATGTTAATTATGAATTATGTCTTTAATAGTAATTTATTTTAATTTTTGATTTTGATTGTAATGTTAACTTATTCTCTTTTTAATTTTGGTACTAATTCTAATGCTAATTTATTTTTACTGTGTTAATCTAATTTATTTATTTTATTTTATATCTGAACGGCGACTGTATATGGATCAAGTTATCCGAAATAAATAAATTTAATATTATTAGTAAAAAATACGTGATAAAAAAGCGCGCAACGCGTGAACTTTCTATGACATCTGACATTTCGGTGACCTCGCGCTACACTAGCGCCTCTAGCGGTGAATTAACACGCGTTAGCCCATAGCCCGCATTGCGAGTGCATTCCTAATTTAAATGTTGAAATAGAACAAAAAAAAACGATTGTTGTTCCTGTCTTAAGTTGAAAATCAATCCATTTTTTGATTTTTTCTATGCTTGGACTGTGAGACTTTATTTGTTGGAAAATTTCACGCTGCTAGTACAACGGAAAGTTTATCTTATAAGTTTTTAAGAGTAAGATCATCAAAAGGGTTTGACGTGACTTAGAAGCCAGAATTTTCTTTTTTTTTAGCCCTGAGATTTTAGTATTTCTTATTATTAATAAAATAAATCTCCTCTTGAAATCAACTAAAAGCATCTTTTAATTACTCAGTGAAATTATTAAAAAAAGATTGTATAAATGAATTAATTTCAAAATAAAATAAATATTTAAAATAACACCAAAGAGTTTTTATTAACTCTCAACTGTTTTTTTCCAAAACTTGATTAAATTGCGAGTATCGATTAGGCGGATTGCAACAATTTGAAATCGTAACTACGCAACTTTACGGTCAGCACTAAGAAGGGTTATGCTTATAGTTGTAAATAAACCGTTTTAAACCAAAATCAGTGGTTTAAAACCCGTTTTAAATTTGTTTAAAACGGTTTAAAACCACGACCACGTGGGCCGTACATTGATTACGAATTACAGTTTAAAAGGCTAATTGAAATCATTTACCATTTTTATTAATATATGTGAAGTCATATATCATATTTATACTACTATTTAGGATTAGACACTGAAAACAATCATGTTTTGGGTATTTATTAAAATAAAACGACAATGCCGCATTTTTATTTTTCACTTTGCTACCAAAATCGCAACGGGGAGAGATGGGGCAGGTAGGGATCGACTTTATGTTTGTCTGTCATGTTAATGAAGGTTGATTTTAAAACATTTTTATTTTATTTTCCTTTTATATATTCTAAATCAGGAAGGTGTGGTTTAGATAACTTCGTGTAAAGCCTCAGTGCATTCCAAAAAAAAAAAAACATTCTAAACCATATTAAACTGCTAAGTGTGGTTTTAAATCGTTTTAAACCAAAAAAACGGTTTAAAACAAAATGGTTTAAAACGTTTAAAATTCTTTTTGCATCTCTAGTTATGCTGTAACATAGTTTTTAGTTCAAATTCAAATAATTTTATTACAGCGTTGACGAGTTTTTTGATGCCATTTTATAAGTTTGTTGCTAGGTTATTTACTTTAGGTTATTTTAATTAATAAATGTAAAACTATAGAATAAAAAAATAAAAAAAATATTTGTAGAACATAGGTAAACAACAGTACAGATGTCAAAATTAATAAAAATGAGCGCTATGTCTTGCCGTCAACGGCGTACAAATATGCTAATTATAATAATATTATGAGAAGTTAGTCATTAGTGAAAATATCTATGAATCATGGCAAAAATAAGAACGAGAGCGATGATGAGCTCGAGGCTAAATAATAGATCGATCGGTTTAATCTTCAGGTTAAGCTGTGCTTGCCTAGGTTGGTATGTACTCTGTGGATGGGTGACCACCCGTTACTTCCGTGCCTCGGAAAGCACGTTAAGTAGTTGGTCCCGGCTGTCATTTGTCGACCTTTGACAGTCGTTACAGGTAATCAGTGGCCCGAAAGTCTGACAACCAGTCTTACCAAGGGGTATCCTATAATAGCCCGGTACTACGAGTAATGTAATACACTGGTATTGGTTTTGTATTCGTATCCAGCTGCATCTGTTAAGACTGGAAGCCCATCCGAACATAGATATAATATATTTTTAGTTTTTTACCATCGGGTCCAAAACTAATCTAATGTATCCTATATTTTAAGTTAAGCAGCTAGCAGTAGAGCAGTGAAAACTCTTGTTTGAGTAGTTTTTGCGTGATGCGTATACAAACAGAAAGACACACAGAATTTTTGCTGTTTTTATTTTGGTTTTTTGAGATTTTTAGCGAACGGAAAACATGTCCATTTAAGCATGCACATTGTGTGCAGCGCATCTAAGTTTCTTTTGGGGAGGGTGATCAAGGGTGTAGTAATATGTATTTTCCACACATTTGGCAATAAGAGTGACGCCGTATTAGTATTACCGACGTCAACACATCATTGGAGCCACAAAAAGTTGCCGTGACATAATATGTTTCATTATAAAATCGAATGCTGCAAGATATAGATTATTTTAGATTTTTTTGAGTATCACCATACCGATTCCGCTGATGCGTCATGTGTCAAAATATTGTCCTGCAAAATGGTTGTATGAAATATTTGTACTTACTCTCGAAATTAATTGAATGTGATCCCAAGCAAATAGGCAGATACATAGAATCTACTCTAATATTTGTATAAATAACCATTGAACTAAAATTGTGCATGAATTACATTAGAATCTAGTCATTATTACAATGATTGAGCCACTACTTAAGTTCTATAAATAATAGCTTACCCATTTCATATAATTTGTAAAATACTCGCATTGCAAACCAATTGCATAGGCTAAATGTGAAGACAACATAAACATTTTAGTCATAAAAATCATAAAATATTCGCTGATAGAAAATAATTTGTTTTTATTTAAGAATATACAGTGCACCAAGACCATTTGACTCTGTGAGTGTAGCGCAAGCGGTAATTTTACTGTCTCAACATTGATATTTCACATTTTTACTTAGACAAAAAAATCATGCTAAGAAAAAACTTTAAACAATCAGACAATCTTGAAGCACTATAAATGGGGTACTAGGAATCAAACTTACAATTGGTATTGTGAATCCAGGGCCCACTAGTAATAGGTTTGACGCTTTTAAGCAGATGCTGCATCAGCTGTGTAGGTTCATGGAACACGATCTCATCATATGACTCACTGACAAGAGTCCGTCCCACTTGGGGCGGGCCTCCCACTGTCAGAGGTGATTGGAAAAGCTTCAGGATATGGTACAGGGTTATCTGTAATATAATATTTTGTTAGTATTCGTAAAAAGGACAATTAGAAAGAAAAGAAAGAAAAAATGTTTATTTGTCGCAGGGACATGACGTGCGTACAAGAGATAAATTAAAAATAATCATTCAATACATAACAAATACTGCTTCATTGCTCCAGTAGTAGCAAGGGGTACTGGTAGGCATGATGCCTTACTTAGGTTTTATTTCCAAGTTCAGCAAAGGGTTCATGGATTTATTCATTTTGAATTTCTCACTCTCTGTATCCTTTTTGGATTTTTGCCCAGTTGATGGTAATAAACTAGCCCCCTGTTACAAGGTACTTCAACATAACTGGGGCAATTTGTTGCAGTATAGGTACTCCTCTACCTAACCCTCCAAGTATTATTAGTAGATGTCATGTTAGGTTATTTAAAAAAGAAGTGTGTTATTAATATCATCAGTCATGTAATCCCCGAGCCACATTTTGCACATTTTAAGAAATTCCTGATGGACAATAACACTTTGCCCGACCCAGGAATCAAACCCAGGACCTCATGCACAGTAGTCGCCCTTACGACAACGGACAAGGAGTCTATAAGGCAGTAGAACTGTTTTATTACTAAGAACAATAAGGCAAGTAATTGGTTTATGTGATGAAATTATAATTGCAACACACAAACACAGGATTATTACAATTTTGCGTGGAAAATACTTACAGGTCTCTCATTAGGATCAAGGAAATATATCTTGATGACAATCTCAAACTCGCCCCAGCCCGTCTCAGTAATCTCATATGGCATCTTTGTGAAAATCCTGTTAGTGTTTGAGTAACTCTCATGAAGCTTGAAGTGGACCTTTTTGACATAGGCAGACATGTCTTCGTTGGCATATGGCTTTAGATAGACCGTCCACTGATGAGTGTGGCCATCTTCTTCACGTTTCTTACCAAAGTATCTGGCTATATTGCCAAATACTATGGGTTTGACTACCACTAAGCCCTGCAATAGAATAAATAATGTATCTAAGACTCCTGTCATTATCTCTTGCTATTTATTTTCGACTTTTCGTCTATTCTTCCTGGTCTACCATCACACTATAATTTACTCTTTTACCAAACATTACTCACACAGTGCCCACTCCTTCCCTTACCTTTCTCACAATTCCATACATGGGTTCGCCAGAGATCAACTGAACTTCACAACAACAAATGGTCATGGTCTACGGTCTGCAGGCAGTTCAAAATGGCGATGCCAAGTCTACATCCGCGACTAACAAAACGACTGCTAAGCCTAAGTAGAAATAACCTCAGCATAATAATAGGGACAATAACGGGCCATTGCCCCCTAAATAAACATCTCTTTAAGATAGGCGCCACGGACAGCCCACTCTGCAGGGGCTGCTTTGACGCCGAAGAAACAGCCGCCCACGTCATCCTGGAATGCGAGGCCGTGGCTACCCAACGCAAACAAATCCTCGGAACGGTGAGGTCGCTCCGCGAAGCCTGTGAAGCTCCCAGGAAACTTCTGTGCTTCTGGGCGGAGCTAGGCTGGCTAACTTAGCCGGACACCTACGTACAACGGACCAATGAGAGTCTAAGTGCGGAAAATGGAGTCCCTACTCTACTCTACTCTACTCACACAGTGCATGGTTGCACATTGTTTTTCATCACTCTTTTAGACACATACATATAAAAATTTCATCCACCTCATCACATGGCCATACTAAGACAAACGATTCTTTTTAACTGTTCTGCGAGGATCCCACAACACACAAGGACACACGATCGATAATTTGTACATTAAGATGGCGATCGCCGTACTGTGGAATCATTGCATTTCATTCAACATAAGTGTATTTCAAGGCTAATAATATTACAATAGTGGCAAATGAGATGATTACCTGCAATTTGTTCAATTATTTGACAAAACAACAATAGATATTTGAAGCGGAAGCTTGTCTCGTCCAAAGTGACTTACCTTCACTCTGCCCCCTGAGTCGGGGCCAAAGTCATGGCAACTCATATCACTTTCTTTTCCCGTTTTGGCCGACAGCTTGGAAACTTTTACTTTGCCGGTTTAAAAACAAATACAACTCTTCTTCACCGACCGCTCCGATTGATAAAATTTCGCGTACTATATGCTGTCAAGTGTCAAGTTGACAGTTGACTAAGATTTCTTAGTTTCGTTTTGGGAATCTAGTCTTTTAAGCACAATTGTTAGAATATTATTAATAATAAGAGTACAGCATAGTTACACTAATCATATGATCGTCAATTTATTTTCCTAAACGTTTCAGCTTTCAATTGTTTTAGGGTATGCTATTAATTTTTAGTTCACTTTTTGTAGCGGGTGTTAGAATTGTTATGTACTTATTTCATACTGAGAGATTTTAATTTTTTTTAATGGCTATGTGCATACAGGGTGTCCCGTAAATAATGGATCAAACGTAACGGGTAGGTAGCTTACCTCATTTCCAACAACTAATTTGAACAGTAAAAAAAAAACCGATAAGGTAGCCAAGATATTATTTTTTTTTTCGATTTTTACTATTTTCTGTACCAGCATTCAGTGTTTTTAATGCTGTTGTTGCAAATGGTATTATATTTAGGTGTGATTTTTGTCAAACATATCTGAATAGTTTACTAATGTTATAAGATACCATTTTTTTAAATAACATTTTATTTGCCTTAGAAAAAAATCTTGAATTGAAAATTTTTGTTTTTACGATGAAAAGACCAGAATTGGAAAAATTCTCCTGTAAAAAAAATGTATGACACCAAAGTGTACCATTATTTTAAAAATTTGTAAAATTACTGAGGTTTGCAAATTGGTATAAAACTTACGCCTAGTTTTTGTCGTTACAAAGATATTGCTATGAATCTGACAGAGGTGCAAAATTACGAAATAAAATAAAATTTGAAAAAGTGTGCACAATTCAACTATTTTCTTAAAAATGTTTAGGTATCTCAGTGTATGAAAAAAATTAGGAGGTTAAATTTAAAAAAAAATACAAATAAATCGTTTTTTTTTTTACAGTAAATGTTCAAACTGACGTCTCCCTACGAGAATGCAAAGTCTGCACCTCCTAATAAAGGCAGCTCTTATCTGACGGACAAAATGGCTGTTGTTTATTTCTGATACAGCAGATTGGATGCGCTGACGTAATTCTTCTTCCGACGTTATTCGTTGTTTGTAAACTTTGTCTTTTAAACATCCCCAATAAAAAAATCTAAGGGATTTAAATCCGGAGATCGCGGAGGCCACAAAATTGGTCCTAATCGGCCGATCCATCTGTCAGGGTAAGTTTCATTGAGTTGTGCCCTTACTGCCGTCGCATAGTGAGCGGGGCAACCATCATTTTGTAACCACATTGCTTGCCGCACGTCTTCTGGAATATTTTCTAATAACGTTTGCAACTCATTACTTAAAAAATGCAGATAGTATTCGGCGTTTAGAGTTGCTGGTAGTTCAAAGGGCCCTATTATTTGCCCATTTATTATTCCTGCCCATAAATTTATTTTAAATTGATGTTGGCTGCTGTCCTCTCGCATCAAATGTGGGTTTACCAGCTGCCAACTGTGCAAATTATGCAAATTGAGATATCCATCTCGCCGGCATGAAGACTCGTCACTCCATAAAATTTTATTAAAAAACTGTGGGTCCACCCGTATCATTCTAAGCATCCTTTGGCAAAATGCTGCTCTTTGCGGGTAATCACGTGACGTCAGCGTTTGAACACGTTGCACGTGATATGGGTGCAACCGGTGCCTTTTTAGAACTCGATGTACCGTCGATCTTGGAATACCTGTGCGTTGCGCTGTGACGCGAATTGAGACCGACGAATCTTCCTCGATTTCTCGAATAATAATTTCGTCATTGACTTGTGACGGTCGCCTTTCACTGGCACCCCCAACTCCGGTGCCAAGAATTCTTCCCTCAAGAAGCGCGTTATGCACTCTAATGAATACGCGATAATCGGGATGTCGATCCCGGTTCGGGTATCTTTCACGATACAATCTTGCGGCCGCCCTGGCATTACCTCTTGCTTCTCCGTAGATAAAATGCATTTCGGCATACTCCCGTGGCGTGTACTCGTAACGAGGCATCTTACTACTGCACACACATACAACCACACACAAACGATTGTTTTCGAAGTCCGTAGGATTGCCAAGTCATTCGTCCAAAACACAAACAGTTCCAAATCGTTAGGCAAAGCAAAGTCCAAATACACAGCACAAGTTTAATTTTAAGGAACACAACAGTTAGGCACAGCGGGAGCGAAAGTAGTCTGACGTACGTATCAACTCGAAGAGAGATTCGTGTCAACTAAACAAATAATGTCATGCAACAATGAAGCCCTGTATGAGTGAAGGATGAAGGAAAAAAAATACCTGCACAAAGACACCGATTTACCAAAAATACAAAAGCGGCGCTATCTATCCCTTTCACACTAAATGAGGTGCAACTCCGCAGGTAGCGGTCCCAAATTCCGAATAGATGACGTCATCGGCTCGGAATTACGCTACACGCTTAACCACATGCTTAGATTACAAGCATAAGCCATTACGAGAAAGAAAAGTTAGATTGTACCATTTTAATTTCTGTTCTGTCTTCTTCATCACATTCATAGCAATATCTTTGTAACCGCAAGGACTAGACGTAAGTTTTATACCAATTTGCAAACCTTAGTAATTTTACAAGTTTTTAAAATAATGGTACACTTTGGTGTTATACATTTTTTTACAGGAGAATTTTTCCAATTCTGGTCTTTTCATCGTAAAAACAAAACTTTTCAATTCAAGATTTTTTTTCTAAGGCAATTAAATGTTATTTAAAAAAATGGTACTTATCTTATAACATTAGTAAACTATTCAGAAATGTTTGACAAAAATCACACCTAAATATGATACCATTTGCAGCAACAGCATTAAAAACACTGAATGCTGGTACAGAAAATAGTAAAAATCGAAAAAAAAAAATATCTTGGTTACCTTATCGGTTTTTTTTTACTGTTCAAATTAGTTGTTGGAAATGAGGTAAGCTACCTACCCGTTACGTTTGATCCATTATTTACGGGACACCCTGTATATACTCTGCATATGTATGGGTCCACCTTTGCAGTCACGTGCTATTGTATTACCACGTGTGCCATGCCACGCTGCCATAGAGTATTTATTTATATTATATAAAACTACAAGACCACTCACTGACTGATTGACATGTCGTTTCTCGGAATGGGTGAGAGATGGGATAGGGGTATGTTTTGCAATTATGTGTAGCAACACCAAGTGAGTAGAGGAAAATTATAGAGGAGATTCAAATCCAAGATGGCGGCCGGGTCCACTTCCGGTTTCGGTGGGGAAAAGACTTGGACGGGTTTCGACTCGCAGGTCCTATAGTAGATGTAGAATGATTTATGAAAAAAGGAAAAAAAAAAAAAAAAACAAGATGGCGGCTGCGCCAAGACGTCTTGAAATTTTCGACTTTTCTCACTCGACTTTGACGAATTGGTTCGTTCTACCGAATTCCAAAGTCGCCAATTTCGACGTTGACGAATTGTAGATACTATCCATGGCAATCTAGAAAAATTATGACATTTTGAAAATCCAAGATGGCGGACGATGTAGCGGCCATTTTGTGAACCGTTGGAATTTTCGACTTTTTTCAAAGCGAGTTTTCGGGTAGTCGGCAACATCCGACGGGTTCGAGTTGTACCGAGTGGTTGTGTGTTTCATCGAGGAGTGTTGCCTGTTGTGAAATTTTTCCCCATTTCTAGGGTATTTTTCCCGATTTTCCCCAAAAACATGAAAAGTAGAAATATTGACATTTTGAATGGACACTTTGTCTAGCTGGCAACATTGGGGTCCCCCAAATGACATTTGACCATTTTCATCACTTTCAGCTGGCAACCCCGAGAGCCATTGAATATTTTAATTTTTGGGACTTTTTGACTTTGGCGAGTTCTTTTGTTCTACCAAACTAAAAAGTTGGCAACACCGAGTACACCGGTCGGTGGCCTATATCCTTGAGATTTCAGGAAAATTATGACTTTTCAAAAAAACAAAATGGCGGACAGTGTGGCGGCCATCTTGTAAAAACGACGAAAAATCCCAATTTTCGACGCGATAAATGGGACAGTTGGCATCCCCCGACTGGATTGTGTTGTATGAACCGGTCGTGTGTTTTGTTGAGGAGTGTTGCCTGGTGCAAAAAAATTCCCCATTTCTAGGGTATTTTTCCCGATTTTCCCCAAAAACATGAAAAGTAGAAATAACGACAATTCAAAAAGAAAATTTGACTAGCCGGCAACATTGGGGTCCCCCAATTGACATTTGACCATTTTCATCACTTTCAGCTGGCAACCCCGAGAGCCATTGGGGCTTGAATTTTCGGGTCAGACCCGACTTTGGCGAGTTCTTTTGTTCTACCAAACTCAAACGTTGGCAACACCAAGTACACCGGTCGATGGCCTATATCCTTGAGATTTCAGGAAAATTATGATTTTTCAAAAAAACAAAATGGCGGACAGTGTGGCGGCCATCTTGTAAAAACGACGAAAAATTCCAATTTTCGACGCGATAAATGGGACAGCTGGCATCCCCCGACTGGATTGTGTTGTATGAACCGGTCGTGTGTCTCGTCAAGGAGTGTTGCCTGGTGCAAAAATTTTCTCCATTTCTAGGGTATTTCTCCCGATTTTCCCCAAAAACATGAAGAGTAGAAATAACGACATTTTGAATGGAGACTTTGACTAGCCGGCAACATTGAGGTCCCCCAAATGACATTTGACCATTTTCATCACTTTCAACTGGCAACCCCGAGAGCCATTGAATATTTTAATTTTTGGGACTTTTGGACTTTGGCGAGTTCTTTTGTTCTACCAAACCCAAAAGTTGGCAACACCAAATACACCCGTCGGTGGTCTATATCCTTGAGATTTCAGGAAAATTATGACTTTTCAAAAAAACAAGATGGCGGACAGTGTGGCGGCCATCTTTTAAAAACGACGAAAAATCCCAATTTTCGACGCGGTAAATGGGACAGCTGGCATCCCCCGACTGGATTGTGTTATATGAACCTGTCGTGTGTTTTGTCGAGGAGTGTTGCCTGGTGCAAATTTTTTTCCCATTTCTAGGGTATTTTTCCCGATTTTCCCCAAAAACATGAAAAGTAGAAATAACGATATTTCGAAAAGAGACTTTGACTACCCGGCAACCTTGGGGTCCCCCAAATGACATTTGACCATTTTCATTACTTTCAGCTGGCAACCCCGAGAGCCATTGGGGCTTGAATTTTCGGGTCAGACCCGTCTTTGGCGAGTTCTCTTGTTCTACCAAACTCAAAAGTTGGCAACACCAAGTACACCGGTCGGTGGCCTATATCCTTGAGATTTCAGGAAAATTATGACTTTTCAAAAAAACAAAATGGCGGACAGTGTGGCGGCCATCTTGTAAAAACGACGAGATATCACAATTTTCGACGCGATAAATGGAACAGCTGGCATCACCCGACTGGATTGTGTTGTATGAACCGGTCGTGTGTTTCGTCAAGGAGTGTTGCCTGGTGCAAAAAAATTCCCCATTTCTAGGGTATTTTTCCCGATTTTCCCCAAAAACATGAAAAGTAGAAATAACGACAATTCAATGGGTAACTTTGACTAGCCGGCAACATTGGGGTCCCCCGAATGACATTTGATAATTTTCATCACTTTCAGCTGGCAACCCTGAGAGCCATTGGGGCTTGAATTTTAGGGTAAGACCCAACTTTGACGAGTTCTTTTGTTCCACCAAAGTCAAGGTACAGCCACCGTTTTTTTACTGACAGGTAACTTGTATCCTGGTTACTTTAGGAAAATTCTGACATTTCAGAAATTCAAGATGGCGGCCGAGCCATTTCCGGTTTCTCGATTACCACTGACTGACATAATGTTCTCCCAGATGGTGGATGGGGAAGGGGGAATATTTTGATAGATTCGTAAACAAGTAACTCTCGCGAATAGGGGAAAAATGCCAGACCCCTCCTTTTCACCCCCTTCCCCCCCTTCCCTATAGTATCTCGGAAACAAAGAGACCAGTGTTCTGTTTTAATACGGATTCGTATAGAGGACGCTTGGAAAAGTAAAAACCGTTTTTAAAAATTGCCCCCCTTGCCCCCTACTCCATCCCCTTCAGGCGGATCTCGGAAGTTAAGAGACTTTGAACATTTCTTTTTTTAGATTCGTAAAAAGGGCCCCAGAGTTGGTCAAAATCATTTTTCAGAACTCCCCCCTCTCCCCCCTCAAACCTCCCCCCACCGTATCTCGGAAACTAGGACACGTAGCAGCTTTTTAATTTTTTCAGTACTTTTTATTTTTGAGGGGCGTTGAAATTTGTATACCCTCCCCTCCCCAACCTCCCCTAAAATTGAAAGGGCTGTAACTTCGTAACGGTTAAAGATAGCCATAACGTGTTTGAACAAATATTATAGTAGGCGTCGAAACCTTTCCGGTGGTGGTAGGGATATGGCTGAGCGGAGAGAACCTGCGAGACCGAGTGGGGCGATGGGGGGAGGTGGCGAGCGAAACGAGCCGGCGACCTCCGTAGCGTAACGAAGGTTGAGTGGGTGAAGCGTAACTCATGGACGACGAAAAGTAAACTTTAGGGTAACGTTTTTTATAGTGGATAAAGGGCTAAGTTTTTGAAAAAGGTTTTAGATTGAATTAGGGGTTCTTAAGGGGTTTCAAAATCTTAAAAGTCCATTGGGCTTGAATTTTCGGGTCAGACCCGACTTTGGCGAGTTCTTTTATTCTACCAAAGTCAAGGTACAGCCACCGTTTTTTTACTGACAGGTAGCTTGTATCCTGGTTACTTTAGAAAAATTGGGACATTTCGGAAAATCAAGATGGCGGCCTTGCCATTTCCGGTTTGTCGATTACCACTGACTGACATAATTGTTCTCCCAGATGGTGGAGGGGTAAGGGGGTATATTTTGATAGATTCGTAAACAAGTAACTCTCGCGAGTAGGGGAAAAATGCCAAACCCCTTCTTTTTACCCCCTCCCCCCCCCCCTTCCCTATCGTATCTCGGAAACTAAGAGACCAGTGTTCTGTTTTAATACGAATTCGTATAGAGGACACTTGAAAAAGTAAAAACAGTTTTTCAAAATTGCCCCCCTTGTCCCATACTCCACCCCTTTCAGGCGGATCTCGGAAGTTAAGAGACTCTGAACATTTTTTTTTTTAGATTCGTAAAAAGAGGCCCAGAGTAGCTTAAAATCATTTATCAGAACTCCCCACTCTCTCCCCCTTCAAACCTCCCCCCACTGTATCTCGGAAACTAGGACACGTAGCAGCTTTTTGTTTTTTTTATTACTTTTCATTTTTGAGGGGCGTTGAAATTTGTATACCCTCCCCTCCCCAACCTCCCCTAAAATTGAAAGGGCTGTAACTTCGTAACGGTTAAAGATAGCCTTAATGTGTTTGGACAAATATTATAGTAGGCGTCGAAACCTGTCCGGTGGTGGTAGGGATATGGCTGAGCGGAGCGAACCTACGAGACCGAGTGGGGCGAAGGGGGGAGGTGGCGAGCGAAGCGAGCCGGCGACCTCCGTAGCGTAACGAAGGTTGAGTGGGTGAAGCGTAACTCAGGGGCGACGACAAGTAAACTTTAGGGTAACGTTTTTATAATGGGTAAAGGGCTAAGTTTTTGAAAAAGGTTTTAGATTGAATTAGGGGTTCTTAAGGGGTTTCAAAATCTTAAAAGTCCATTGGGCTTGAATTTTCGGGTCAGACCCGACTTAGGCGAGTTCTTTTATTCTACCAAAGTCAACGTTCAGCCGCCGTTTATATACTCACAGGTAGCTTGTATCCTGGTTGCTTTAGAAAAATAGTGACATTTCAGAAATTCAAGATGGCGGACGTGCCATTTCTGGTTTCCGAAACCTTGTCCTGAGGTCGTTCAAGCGGTCCATCCCACTGCGGCGGGATATGAGTTTGTGTCGAATTTTAGGTGTTTCGGTCTTTGAAGAATAATTATTTACTTGACTGACGGCTGTGATTCAAAATGGCGGCCACGTTACTTTCGGTTTCCCAAAAATTTACCGATTGAGGTCGTACAAACGATTCATCCGACTGAGGTGTATGAGTTTGTTTCGAATTTTTTGATTTTTTTACTAATTTTATTTTAGAGGGGCGTTGAAATTTGTATACCCTCTCCTGCCCAACCTCCCCTAAAATTAAAATGGCTGTAACTTCGGAACTGTTAGAGATAGCCATTATGTGTTTGAACAAATATTATAGTAGACGTCGAATCCTGTCCGGTGGTAGTAGAGATAAGGCTGAGTGCAAAAAAGGGGGGTGGTGGCGACCGAACCGAGCCGGTGACCTCCGTAGCGTAACGAAGGCTGAGTGATTGGAGCGTAAGTCAGGGCGACGACAAACAAACTTTAGGGTAACGTTTTTTTTTAAAGAAAGTAATTAATTGTTTAGCAATTATAAAATTTGGTGAGCCACAAAAAAACAGCATTTAAATAATTTGATCGACATACAAAGATGTCGTTTACAATTCAAAAATCAGGCAGCAATCCTTGTTCCACAAATAATTTTACAATAACATGAGCATAATAAATATTCAGTCCGCAAAAAAACTACTTGAACAGCAACATTTCATGATTGATCAGCAGAGAAAACATGTCTATAAGCAGTACATTTGATTGGTATGCATATTTAGAACATGGTGAGCAAAATAACTAATTGGTCCCAAAAGTCCGATTTTGGGACATGAGGAGCGTAGGCCGAAGGCCGGCGGAGCTCCGACGACATGGCTGACGGGAGAAAGGGCGGCAGCTTTTTTTTTATTTACGCCCGATCCGATCATCTGTTCAGCGTAATTTCTATTTTTAGGCAAGTAAATTATTTTTGCTACTTTTATATGCAGCTCAAAATGAATTTTTTTGCTTACCCTTTGAGCGCTTACAAAAATTGTATTAAACAGGAGCTGCTCGCAGATTATATTTTTCTGCTCACAAAAATACGAATACTTTGCTAACCATTTAAATAACACCCTTTTCTTAATGGGAACAGGTCAGTTTTTAAATAAGGTTTTAGATTGTATTAAGGGTTCTTAAGGGGTTTCAAAATCTTTAAAGTGCTCAAATGGCTGTTAAAATTATTTATTTTATTTTATTGTGATTTTCACAAACAAAGTCAATAATAGGTCAACATCAAAGTTTATAACTAGAGTGTACGCGCTCCTGCTTTGTTTTTTATTTATTCTAGACATGGGTGTCATTTTCATGGTTTTCGTGGTCGCTGATTACAGAACTGGGGTCAAAATAAAAATCCAAGATGGCGGCTGTGATAATTTTCTAATTTTTCATCATGGGAGTCGTTTTCATGGTTTTCAAGGATGCCAAAGCCGATTGTGAGGTCGAAATCAAAATCCAAGATGGCGGCTGCGATAATTTTTGTAATTTTTCATCATGCCAGTCGTTGTCATGGTTTTCGAGGATGCTAAAGCCGATAGTGAGGTCAAAATCAAAATTCAAGATGGCGGCTGCGATTATTTTCTAATTTTTCGTCATGGGAGTCGTTTTCATGTTTTTCGGGGATGCTAAAGCCGATAGTGAGAGTAAAATCAAAATCCAAGATGACGGCTGCGATTATTTATAAGTTTTCATCATGGAAGTCGTTTTCATGGTTTTCTGGGATGCTAAAGCCGATAGTGAGGTCCAAATCAAAACCCAATATGGCGTATTCGATCATTTTATAAGTTTTCATCATGGGAGTCGTTTTCATGGTTTTCGGGGATGCTAAAGCCGTTAAAATCAAAATCCAAGATGGTGACTGCAAAAATTAACAATTTTTTTCATCATGAGTATCGTTTTTCGATGGTGCTAAAGTACATAATACTCACATCATTTTTAAGTTTTAGTTAATTGTACAAGTTCATTCAAACAACAATAATAGGTTTTCCTAGGCTTTCTCTGGACTTTTACTACATTTAAAAGCTTAATCAAGTGGAAACCTTTCGGGTCCTTTTGGGCTTTATTTGGCATTTCACTAGAGTTTGAAAAGTGAAAGACTATAAGGTTAAGTTTGACATTTTTACTAATGGGTTTTAAAAGTGAAACATCTACCAAGGACAAAGCACGCGAGGTGCTTGCACCTCGCGCAACACGCAAATACTAGTCATATTATTATAAAGCCGCGCAAGGCCGCGCCGCGCCGCGTGCTCGTGCCCCGTTCATGCCAGTGCGTCTATTGGAAGAATGAGATCGGCTGATCCTCGAGTTCAGAAAAATAACTACGAGGAGGTACTTATTTTGGGAAACTTCGTTGGGTTTTCTCGTCGCGTATTCCACTGAGCCTAATAAGAGTTGCTGAGAATCGAGTTGAGTGTCATGCGATTGACTGAGTTGATTTCGACATCACATTTGATTGCGATTGGCCTATGTCCAGCTGTGGACACAGGCTAAGTGGACGTAGGCTGATGATGATGAGGTACCTACAAATTTTTCGCGATAAAGCCACTGTTCTGCAGCCAATTAATTATTCAATTTTTTACCTGACTAGAAAGGAAGGTTTTTGATTTAGCAGTCTATGAATGTATGTTTGTAATTATGTATGTTCCTCCGTAGCGCCTAAACCACAGTACTATAGGTACTACATACATATTTATACTGAGCTTAAACTATATTCATCCGATTTTGATGAATAAGATGTCAATCGATTCGTCTTCAACAATAGTCGGGCTTGTTAGTTGTTAGGTATATACTACACAAATTCTCGTGAATTATTGGCTTTCAGGAAAACATTAATATTAAAGTAGGTATGCAAATAGTCTTTTCTGCTGAAATATAAAAATAATTCAATATCATTCTACATATTTCTGGAAATAGGGCCACATTCCTGCCACCAATTAATTCTATTTTTACAAGCTTTTATTATTAACTAGCGTCCCGCCCCGGCTTCGCACGGGTGCAATATAGATAATCATTACATTGTATTAAAACGAAGTCGTTCCGCTGTCTGTCTGTTCCTATACCTATGCTTAGATCTTTAAAACTAAGCGACAGTTTTTTTTTTTAAAACATTGCACCCGTGCGAAGCAGGGGCGGGTCGCTAGTATACATATTAATTTCTCTTGAATTATTCTATCTAGTGCTGAAAACTGCATTAAATCTGTTGCGAAGTTTAAAAGATCTATGCGTACAGACAGCGTGAGCGACTTTCTTACTTACTATGATATGATTAATATACAATTAACTTGCAATGCTTATATGTTTGCTAAGGTCAAATCTTGCAACTGAATTTTAAAGCAGTTATACCAACCGATTGAGTTGACATTTTGCGTACACGTTTAATTTGGATCACAATGCATGGTTAGTTTATTTAGGTAGTTAAGTCACGTCATTCTAAATGTAATATGGTGGACTCCCAAAGAGTGCGGACTGCGGACTAGTAATTTTTTATGCACTCCCATGATATGGGTAGTTACCCCAAAAAAGGGTTTGATAGGAAAATATGAAAAAAAAAAATACGACACACGCTACGTTGATTAAAAAAAAAATTAATGAACTTGTTAACTATTCCGTTGCAGCAAAACACTGTTTATCAAAAGTGGCCCATAGTTTTCTAGGAGGTACAAATACTGATTGCGTTCGGGGAATAATAAAAATGCAACTTATTCCGGTTATGATAGTCAGTCACAGTAACTGCAACATCTGTACAGTATCTACCTCAAGGAAGAATGGCGCAATAAAACGTTCCGGGATGCATAAGGTGGTGTTCCACCTTATGCATCACGTAAAGTTTTCGAAAAATTCAAAGATGTAAATAGGCTGGTTTTGCTGCGTGCTGCTTGGATAAGCGCCACCCATGAATTTGGTGTGATCGCGCCCTAAGTTTTGCCAATATGACTGACGTTTTGCCTTTGAATTTCATCAAAAATTCACCACAAACAGTTTATAAAGTCATCTTTCACCAAACCTGCGAGTGTGGGTTAGGAAATGGAAAAATCTTTTTAAAAAAAGACTGACTTGCTGACACGGACGGTATTCAATATTTTGTAAGCTAGCCGATATACGCAGTAGAAATACCCAGAGGGTTTTTCATTCACATTCATAACGGACGGCAATACATTCATACCACGACTCCCTGGTTCTGGACAGAACTTCCTAATGCAACAATGCATTATACAAGCTTAGTTGAAAGACCATGTTCTTGTCTATTATTTCGGTACCTATGTCTTAGGATAGCTATTGATTGCTGAAAAAAAGAACCAGCCAGATAGTAGTACCTATGTGTTATTTCATAGAATCCTGCATGCAATTCGATCATCAGAAATACCTTTTGTCTTTTACTCCCTAGCAAATAATTAAATTCATCAAAATCACAATGAGGAGCTGCGCACTTTATGAATTGGTTAAACAACACATTAGTGGACCATGCATTTGGTAGTAGGTACTTATTGTCTTTGTCGAACGTTAGCTTTAGCAGCAACCTAATAACAGTAGACATAAACATTTAAACGGCGGCTACACTAATAGGTATCCAAAAATAAGTTAGTTTCAATTTTGTTAACATAGACAACTAAAATCTATAACTTACTTTTGGCTTTGCCGTAGTCGTGTAAATATTTTTTTTTATACATAAACTGTCACTTACGGGATATCTTCCGTGATTGTCTGTGTGTGTTTATGTGTAAGTGTAAACCGTGAAAGTTTAAAGCAGTATTTTTTTTTATGTTTGTGTATATGTATGTCGAGATCAAAGTGCAGAGTGGGTATGTTTAATTTGCCAGAAAACGACAAACTTGGTATATTATTAACAAAGCCATGCGGCGTAAGGCGCTCATGAATATCATTTTGACGGGTTCTTTTCAATTCTAAACTCAAAGAAACACTAAAAACTGTAACATATACCTTGAAAAGTCAATGATACACAACACCCACAGATCGGATATAAACCACAATAATGTTCCCTTATTGAGTGCATTCGATAGAAAATGAAAATATGACGCTGAACAAGTGCACCTTGAAGAGGCTTCTTCCTCATTTTAAAATATTATTCGATATCTTTTACCACGCGAAGATGGAAGAAAACTTTTATGAAAATAAAATATAAGAATGAATATTGCTTGTTTTGAAACGCAAAACAAAGCTGTTTCTACGGATTAATGTGTTCGTATAGCGACTGATTTAGATTTGCGCTAGATACGTACGGGAAATATCAAAACTTGATTATTTGACTCTACAAGTGCGTAATATCATATTTAGTTGGACTCATAAATACAACTTTCCAAGTCAGAAATAGCCTACTGAATGATTATTTCGAAATCATGTAATTTGCGAGTAATTCTAAGTTGTTGATTATAATTAATTTGTTACGGTCGCCAATCCCATTTTCATTTTATTTTGATAACATTTTGACATAAAATTTATGACACTAAATAAAGTCACGATAAATAAAAATATTACCTTACATTTCATAAATGCAACCACATTTTCCGCAGTCTCTTTGTAAAGCATCCGAAGTATTTACGCGGGCATAGTTTCTGGAGAGCCATAACTTTTATTCCCGCCATAGCCGCGAGCTATTTCACATTTTCCTAACAATATTTGTCTTGGTTCAGACTGTTCATAGCAATTTTATTTTATGAGAGCATCATAATGTTGCTTCGTTGTTTTTATTTGCATAATATTGTCTTATTTGCTGTGCATTTCTGAACAGACTACCTCGTTATCATTGCGATCGCAACCGCTACTGCTGAAAGGGCCTGGGTTCGTTTCCCAGGACTTGCAAATTGGGTGTTTCCAACAGGATTTTTTCAGTAGCGGCCACAGAGTCCGAGTTGTGTGCCCGATTGTTAAGCATTAGCTTCTTTCCCTATTACTTTGGGCTTAACTAAACTAGTGAAATGTGGATGTACTCGCCTATGTACTAATAAGTATATCTGTCTCACTCGGGTGAAAATAGAGGAAACAAATGTAGGGAACATTCGTTTCCTCTATTTTCACCCGAGTGAAACCTAAGCCTAAGCTGGCTAGATCGATTTTTGGCCCCCGTACCTAATCCCCAATATTGAAACTTTCATCGAAATCGTTAGAGCCGTTTCCCAGAACAGAGATAACACAGATTCGAGGAAAGGATACCTAATAAAACTGCCCCGTTGGTCTCGTGGTCGCAAGTGCAACTGCTGAGTATGGGGTCCTGGATTCCCGGGTCGGGCAAAAAGTGCTATTGGGTTTTCCATTCGAAATTTCTCAGTAGTAGCCCGGAGTTTGGAAGTTGGCGGTATGATACCCCCGTCCCTCGGAGAGCACGTTAAGCCGTTGGTCCTGCGCCTGATCTCCCTCCGGTCGTGTCGGATTGCCGTCCCGTCGGACTATGAGAGTAAAGGAACAGAGAGTGCACCTGTGCCTGCGCACACACTTGTGCACTAATATAATATCTCCTGCGCCGATGGCTGATCTGGGTTGAGATTGGCTGCCGTGGCCGAAAACGGTCAGGAGGACTATTATTATTACCTAATAAAAGCTTTTTCTAAGTAATCACAATATTTTCCAGTTATCACAACTAAAAAGGGTAAAATAAAAAAGTTGTTGCAAAAAATAACCGACATCTAAAAAAAAGTCACCGGCCTCTGAAAGCTTCTTACGTCCTGGCCACAGCTACTGGCGGCGCGGTGCGCGGTGCGGCAGGCGGCGCGGCGGGCGGCGCGGCTGGCGGCGCGATTTGCGGTTGAAGCCACAGCTCGACTAGCTGCGACCGCGGCGGCGGCGGGCGTCAGCGGTGGACGTATTTAGGGAAAGGCTAACTATTAAAATGGCCCTATTAAAAGTGGCACGGTATTTAAATTGTTGTTTTGTTTCGTCCCACAATTTTTTATAACCTGTTTTGATATCCATATTACTGGGGGCCTAAAATGGCCACTTTATCAGAATCATAATACGAATCACGTTAAAAATTTAAAACTCTTAAAATGGACTTTGTGGTCATAACCATAAAGACCATTTTAAGAATTTCAAATTTTTACCGTGATTCATATGATTCTGCTAAAGCTTCCATTGTAGGCCCCCTGATCCACTCAGTATTTCACTAATAAATTGTTCAGTATCCATTATATAAATAAGCTCAACGCCGGATAATAACAAAATTATTTGTTTCGATCGTGCGATGTTGAATACGTCCACCGATGCCGCCGCGCGCGCCTCTCTGAGCTGTGGCTTCCTCGATACTAGCTAGTACATTTGTTTCAATCGCACACCGCGCAGCCCGTCGCCGCCGCGTGCCGCGCGGCGCTCACCGCGCCGCAGGTCGCGCCGCAATTCGCGCCGCCGCGCCGGTAGCTGTGGCTTACTTCATACATAGTCTACCATTTTTGTTTCCGCCGCTCACCGCTTGCCGCGCCTCACGCCGCGCCGCAATCCGCGCCGCGCTTGGCTGTGGCCAGAAGGTTAGTGCTTTTTTGTGTGTGACTGGAGGTTGGCAAGAATAACACCTTTTAAAATATGACCCTGTCAAGCTAACGACACGTTTTCCCAGTTACTGTCTCTCTATCTCAAAATGAACCGATTGTAATGAAAGACTGAATTTAGTCCGAAGTTGGACTATATCAAGACCAGCTATATATTTTTTTTTCAATTCGACCTATAGTTTTTGAAATATGCACGGACAAATATACATAAATACACTTTTGAAATTTGGCACACATGTTTAGAAGCTGGTATTGACTAACGTATAATAAAAATAAGTAAACAATATTACATACATATGGGTTTGATTGAAAACCTCTTTTTTAGAAGTGGTTAAAAAAACGGTAACAAACTTTATGTTTGGTCAACCAATAGTTTTTTTTTATATTTGTGTTTAGGTAGTTTGTTACTATACTGGGTGGAATGGGATACCATCACAAAACGATTACCACGTATCCAGTACATCATTCTGAACCGACGAAAAATTTCTATGTAATTTGTATGTATGTGTCAATGAGGTCTGCTGTTTTCTACAAATCTACTATCTACATGGTCAAAATGTATGTTAAGGCAGTACCTGGCTGGGGTTACGTCAAGTTGACAGCTGTCATGTCGTACTAAAGTCAACTTCATTAATAGTGTCTTACAACCACTTACAACTATCTGTGTCACCTGGGGCGCCTCCGCGCATGTTCTCCGGACTTCTGGCATGGCTCTCTGCTTCTCGGCTGGCGAATTTGCATGCCCAGTGTGGCATCGATCCGCTCATGTCCGAGAGCTAGATGTAGCACTTAACGAAACATGCAGAATCATCACTGGCTGCCTAAAACCAACACCACTAGCTGCTTTATACCCGCTCGCAGGAGTGGCTCCTCCTGAAGTCTGAAGAGAGATTGCCTGCTCTTCCGAAAAATATAAACAAGAGACAGACAAACGTCACCCTCTTTACAATGCGGAGATGTCACGAGGCAGGCTGAAGAGTTGGAACAGCTTCCTTAGGTCGATTATTCCACCAATTGGTTCGATTATTCGACCAGAATAGGGTTAGTGAAGCTCGCAAAAAGCTGTGGCTCCTCAGGCATCCCCCTCCGGCTCACTATGTTGAGCCTGCAGAAAAGCTACCAGCGGGTCACCAACTGCCATGGCCCACCTGGAAGACTCTAAACCGACTTCGAAGCCACGTGGGTCGGTGCAGGTACAACTTGGTCCGGTGGGAGTATTCCGATAAAGCTGAGTGCGTCTGCGGAGTCTCATCCCAAACCATGGCCCACCTCCTGACCTACTCTTTGTGCAACTCCACCTGCACTTTAAGGGTCTTGTCCGAAGCCACCACCAACGCCATCGATGTGGCTGATTTCTGGTCGAAACAAATATAATTAAATAACCCTAGGAATCATCGACACGAAAAAGAAGAAGACATCAATCTAGGGAAGTGTTGATAAGCACCACCGACATTCATTTAAGTATATTGTTTCTAAACGTCACTTACTCTTGCGCGCATAATTACACCGTTATTCTACATACCACGACGACACAACCGTGACGACCCACAGTCATTAGTTATACAGAGTGAGTTTTTTATCAGTTGGCCAACCACTACCGATACACCTATAGAAGTTATACCACTCACGTGCCGCACTCGTGGACGAGCTCGTAGCTAAATAAAACGGCCACATGGGTTGATCTTCAAGGTTAAGTACTTAGCGCTTGCCAGGGTTGGTCTGTGGATGGGTGACCATCCATAACACCCCGAGTTACCTCTGTGTTTCGGAAATCTCTTTAAGCCGTTGGTCCCGGATGCAGATCTTTGACATCCGTTACAGCTTAGGTCAGTAGCCTGAAAGTCTGACAACCAGTCCTACCGAGGGATATTACCATTATCGTATTACCCAGTACTAACTGGGTTGTGGAGGTCAGATAGACGGTTGCTCCTTGTAAAATACTGGGACTCAAATGCAACACGTACAGTGAAGTGAAGGAGATCAAATAAATAATGGTCTAGTGGTCGCAACCGTGACTGCTGAGCATGAGTTCCTGGGTTCGATTCCCAGGTCGGGCAAAGTGGTATTGGGTTTTCCCATTAGAAATTTCTCAGTAGCAGCCATGGAGCCCGCCCGGTTGATGGCAATAGGCTCGCCCCCTATTACATGGGACTTATGCATAACTGGTGAAATGTGGGTGTATTTACCCCTGCCTACACCTTCTGGAATTACGTGATGTTATGTTATAAAATGACTATAATGACTCTAAACTAATGTCTAATGTCTTATTATCTTTATCAGTCGCGAAAATAAGTTTGCCGTTCATAGTAAGTAAGTACTCCTCTAAACTAATGGACTCTACAAGCCTGACATTTTGGCAGCATTGATGTGCTGAGTAGAGTCAGTACTAAGGGCACCTAAGGGTTCTGTTTATGCTATATGGGTAAAAAACATGCATAATCTTGATCAGTGTGAAAACGCATTTTAATTTCTACCTTTTTCTTACATACGAATAATATTACACCTCTACCAGTTACCTATTTATGTCTACGTTACGTATAGTATTGTTGTAGGCTATTTTGAATTAAAACCTATTTGCGGTTAATAAACTGACCTACCACCAAACTGGCCACTTTAAATGACTTTGGTCATATTCATTAGTATCGGTGCTGAATACGAGTATAAATGGTAGAAAATACAAAATAACAACTCCAAAAATAATTATCACTAATTACTTAATTAACCAAAATGTTCAGTACTTTATTGCTGATTGAAACTGCTCATAATTATGAGGTTGACTAAAAGCATATTAATAATTATGAAAGTACTCATAATTAATATTATGCTTTTGCTGGTAGGTTGAATTATTTTGTCCAAATGGACCGAAGGATTAGGCAGAGGTGTACCTAATAGTACACCCACATTTCGCTAGTTATGTTATTAAGTCCCATGTAATAGGGGGCGCGCCTATTGCCATCAACCGGGCGCAAATCCTGGTGGAAAAACCCATTGACACTTTGACCCGGGAACCGAAACCAGGACCTCATGCTCGGCAGTCGCGCTTGCGAGCACTACGTCAACAAGACAGTTGGTTTTCAATCGGGTACATAATAACAAGATGTAGTTGTACACACGGCTACACATCAAGCTATACATTTCCAGTATAAGCTGACCTCGCATTGTACGGAAATCATATACAATGCGAGATCAGCGTAAACTGGAAATGTATAGCTTGATGTGTAGCCGTGTGTACATAGTTTAAAATTGTGTATGAGGAACCTCGACGGGAGGACGACTTAGACGTGAAGAGAAAGCATGATCGAAGAAATAGTTCTTTTTTTATCATAAAATTTAAAGTGACAAATGACTTTTATTTTCTATCATGAGTGTACACATTATAAAAATGGCGATTTACTAAATAGACGTTCTGCTATACAGACCATCTGATAGTTGGACGTTTTGCTAAATGGATATTTTGCTAATTAGACTTACTGCTCATTAGACGTTTCGCGCTATTGGACATTTTGCTACTTAGACCTTCTGATCAGGAGGGGATAAAACTAAGAATTCATGCAAGAACAAAGATTTTGATAGTAAAAAAAAATATACACGTTTTTATTTTCATGTTTAGATATCGACACCCAGTAGTTGAAAACCTGCTTGTTTAAAAAATTGGACCAAACAACCAATTTTGGCTATTTATGTGTACCGAGTTCAGTGTCCGTCGACCTAATTTGAACCTTATGACTAAGGTAGATAATAAGGATGAAAAGTATGTTATCAAACTTTTTTATTAACAAAAACATAGTCAAATCATGTTCACTCGACTGAATCGCCCTACTTTTGCCACATTCCACAAAATAACAACAAAGCCAAAAAAAACTACGGCGTAGTAAAGTGCATAAAAACAAAAGGTGAGCTGCCTCACTGCCCGCCCCGGAAGCGTAGCGCGCGTAACGATACGATATGAATGGACGGCAGGCGTATACCATCGTTTTATGTTTTTATGTAGGTAACGGTCAGAGCACACAGAGTAAGTAGTGTTCTTTTAAATGAACAGACAGTTGTCTTGCTGGGCCAGTAAGATAGCGATATACGTGGCGAGTACGCTCACATTTTGGAATAAAATATTTATAAAATCCAATTTAGGTCTTTTGAAAAAAAAACAAAAACTTGCAAAACGTTCATTGCTAAATTGCCTACCAACTAGTGTCAAAAGCATATCAAAATAATGGTTACTTTACGAGGAGATGTATGTCATCAATAATCATTTCTCATTTCTTTGGTTTCGTTGTCAGGAGATTAATTTTACATTATATTAATACTAAACAAAAAAACAAAAACTACTATTTTGGAGTCAAGATTTGGATTTGGTTTTTTGATTAGTTGGTAAGTATTTATTTTGGATAAAGAGTAGATAGCTCTAAAAACTACACAAAAAAGCGAAAGATTTTCCAGCAGGCGATGGCGCGCAGCATAGGTAATAAGCGGCAAGCGAACCGATCGCGTTAGAAACAACATCCTGCGCTCCATAGCTCAAGTAACTCATGATGTTGGCGTGAAAACTACCTAAAGTGGAAACTAGGCTGGCCACGTCGCACTTATGCTCGGACAGTTGGGCAAATATCAATACTTTCAATACCTATATAAAATTTGACCCTATTCATACGTCTAGAAAAATATCAAAATTTTCTTTCATACAAACCTTGTTCTGACGATTAATCAAGAAAACAACAAAAACATCCCTCGTAACCCGCGGCAATTGATTTTTATTTGTAAAGAAATAATGGTACTTCGCTGTTACTCTTTTTAACCAATTTGAAACAATTTCTCTAAGTCACAACAAGCAAATATCTGCAGTATTTATCCCACGTGGTTCAGTGCTCAATCAGTCTCAGCCTTTATAAATTTTGATATTTTCATCAACATGGTAGTCATCTAATTTAGAATTTTGTCGACAAGGGTTGCGATTTAGAGAGCTTGCGTGAAGAGAGTGGCTCCCTCTGTGCCAAACCCAAAATAAACCTTACATCCCTCTAGATAGATGTTATTAGAACTCGCTATGGTTATGTTTACTCCGAAATAAATTAGAGTTTAATACATACATACATAAGCTTTGAGCTGTAAACAATCAAAAAAAATAACACACAAGTTTTGGAAAAGTTTTGCAAGATTTCTCGATCGACTAATGAAGACTATGAGATGAAACTTGTGGCACACGAGGCACACGCTTGGGACGAATGAACCGCGCTTAAGATGCAACACACAGATTTATTTGATTTTCTTCTTGAATCGATTCTGACTTGATTTAACTAGCGATACTCCGCAGACGTGTTGGTGTTGATATATAATGATTAAAATCTACATGACGAAACAAAAAGCCGGCCAAATGCAAGTCGGACTCGTGCAGGAAGGGTTCCGTACCATCATTGTTGTTGTGGGGAGCCCCCTTTAATTTTTTTGTTATTGCTGCAACAGAAATACACATATTGTGAAAATTTCAACTGTCTATCTATTACGGATCATGAGATACAGCCCGCTTATCGACAGACGGACGGACGGACGGTCAGCAGAGGCTTTGTAATAGGGTGCTGTTGGTTACCCTTCAGGTACGAAACCCTAAAAATTACTTGTTTTTAATCGATATTTTTCTCTTCTTCAAATTCTTTCTTGAATTTTATAAACAGCACTAATTAGCACTCAACGTAGAACGCGAGGCTATCACAACACGCCAATTATCGGATAATCCCAGTGTTGGCTGCGGTTCGCCATTTCAATTAATAAATTGAATTAAATGCGGCTGTCGTAGCGGTTGCAGATAGCTTGAATATAAATTTATAGCAGGGTACAGACCCGGATAGCACAAGAAAGTTAAGAAGATTCACATAATGTTACTGATACATTATAAATGATCGAAAGGAAAACGAAAACAGAAAACATCTTTAGTGAGTCTTTAACTCTGCCAGCGGTAAAGATGATAAAAATGTCAAAAATATGTGGACCGAGCCACCGGTAAGCTTACGTCAATCATGTTGTAAGTCTATGTACTTAGTAATTAGTATCACGTATCTCTATGCACCAGCCGCTAGGATCAATTTTATTATTTTTCGAAGACATTCTGTGAAAAGAATATACAGGATGAATTTTTCAAGTTGGAGATGGCCAAATCCGAAACTATGAGGAAAAGCGAAAAATACTCAAAAGAGTCTCGAGCCCGATTTTGACGAAAACTAAAACTGCTTCATTAGAGTTTCGAAAAAATCAATATTCCTAAATTCTGGGAAATAATGAATGACATTATGTAGGTAATGTCATTACTTCCATCGAATGGTGGGGTAAGGGGGTAGGTTCGATTCCTGGCCGGGAATATTGATTTTTCAAAAATCCAATAAAGCAGTTTAGTTTTCATCAAAATCGGGCTTGAGATTCCTTTAAGCATTTTTCGCTATTCCTCATAGTTTGGGATTTGGCCATCCACGCCCACTTGGAAAATTCACCAGAAAGAACGAATTTCAGCTTTGCCATGGAATTTGACACTGTGACTGATAGCTTTTGAACGCAGTTTCATTGGCGAATTTCACCCATAATATTCAGTTGTTGCGACTTTGATTAACCTCATTGCAGGGACTCAAAACCACATTACCCAATTAAATGCCTGAAAGCCTTCCTCTATCAATTGCAGTCGTACATATAATATAATGTATAGCTCTCTGATCAAACGCGCTATTTCGACGTTCAAACATGTACGAGTACGTAAAACGAACCGGGAACTTGTCTCGGAGGATTGGCTCCGATACGTTATTACATTGCAACCTTTGAGAGCGAATTGCTTTCCGAGATCATCCGGGTTGTTGGTCATTTCTGTCAAAGGGATATAAACCCAATTAGTAGTTCACTGGGACAAGTGAAATACGAGGCTCGAACTGATGGGAGGTTGATTGATGATATACATATATGTTATGATGATTTTCATAAAATACACGAAACTCTCCGTCCCAAGAAAATTTAATTGATCGACTTTATTTTCAGTAAGTTGTTCAATTGCTTGCTTTTTCTTCTTCGTGCCGATAGTAATTACTATTAAATTAAATTGTTATTGGTTCAATACTTCGCCACTTTCACGGTGGGAGCGCAGTGGTCGTTTTGACGGCAAGTTTTGGGATAGAGACGCTGGAAATTGCTGAAGAAAAATATCGTAAGGAAACTTTGTGAAGAAATTTTATGAAAACTAAATAAACCGAGGGAATAACTATTCGCTACTTTAAAAGAGAAGATGTTTTTTTTCAGTAACAAAATTGTATGGTATTTGGCACTTGTTGACACAAACTTTGACTATGGATTGTATCTCTGATTTATATTTTGTCGGTTATTAAAACGAACCAGCTGTTCCTCAGTAATACCGTGTAGGTATTTATTTCACTTTTTCATGAAATATAATGGTGTTCTAGAATCAGTGTTGTGAGTCACAATGCCCATTTCACCGCGTACGTTGGCTACAATATTTTGTGACCGTTGGGAGTCAGTGCAAACCTTCTGTTACCATGTCGTCTCGACAAGCAGAATGAATGAATGGAAAGCAATCAGTCCGTGCGTACACTTGTAGGTACAAGTAAGACAATGGCTGTGATGCTGAACGCGACCGTGTCGGGCTATTTAATCCGCAGCCATTTTATTTTCTGTTTAGTTTACGCGGTGGGTTGGTTTAATTAGTTTTGTAGTGTCATAATGTGCTTTTCTACAATCAATATTTATGTTTCTGATTATCTGACTATAGCTTTCTTCTTATTCCTTTTTTTTTTTCTTTTGTTTACTTTTGATATAATTTTGCTTTATTGTTAATTTAACCATTTTTTTTTTCGTTTTGTCCTTTGCGAGAAAAATAAATATTTTTCTTTCTTTTCTTTGCTTTTTGCAGTATTTTAACCCTTCGTGTGCCGGGAACGTGGATATACGCGAGACACAATAGGTTTTTAATTGTGTCTATTTACTCGGCATACGAAAGGTTAAGTTTTGTTGCCCCAAAACTTCGTTGTTTCCATAGCGTGCGTCGTCGTTGGTAGTGCGTGCAGATATAATTTAGAATGCATGTATTTAGACAGGCAGCGTAGTAAATGGAACCTAGTTCGCGACACTGAGCTCCACATATTACTGCGGCTTTCAATATTTAATTCATAATATTTTTAGAAATTATGCGGTACCTATAAGTTTCTTATTATTTAGTGTATGCCCGCGGCTTCGCCCACGTGGTAATTGACCCACGAGATCATATTACCGGGGTAAAAAGTATTCTGTGTTAATCCAGGGTAAGAACTATCTTGAGCCAGCTAGAAGTTTATACCTGAAAGAGTAACAAGCATTCATCAATCCTCAAAAACTTTGGCATTTATAATAGTAGTAAGATTTTCCTTATTTTCTTATGTAGGGTAGGTAGGTACAAAAGCAATGATTTTGTACACAAAAGGAGAAGGACATGAGCCCTTGATTTTTCCTACATTAGAAAAACGTTTAATTATTTTCTGGAAACCTCTATTTTCCAATTAAATTGAAAAGGAAACAGCAATAATTTTGAAGATTGATATTATTATTCATTTTCTAAAAGTGTGCCACCTAGAGATAGGAGAAAGGAAATATCGGTCAGTAACAGGTCAATGACCTCATCTGATATATAGAGAAGGAATGAGTTCCGATCGATACGCTTGTTCGCGGCATGTTTGCGATTTTGAACAACAAAATATGATCCAACGTATTAAATGACGTTTTGATTCAATGTAAGTCGGATTCCCGCGGGAGTACCTTAGAAATAACTTTATTAGACCTAGACAAGTTTAGTTTTTGTATTTTAACACGTTTTTATTAGCTTCACCTGCTAATAAAAACGTGCTAAAATACAAAAAAAACTTCTACCACGTACGTTCAAACTATGTAGAAACATCTCAAAAGTAAAACTTGCCCCTCTTCCCGGTTTCCGATTGAGCTGAAAGCATACCTATATGTTTAGTTTGGATGCCAATGCAATTCATGGTTAGCTAAGTGATGTCATTCTTAATCCAATATGGCGGACTCCCAAAGTTGGTGAACTAGCTATTTTAATGCATTCCCATGATGAGAAAAATACGAGAAATAAAATTACGTCACTCTACAGCATGCTATTTATTTATTTTTTTATATGTCGGAGACGGGCGGGTACGGGCTTAAAATGAATCACAAGTACGTGATGGTGCGTCTCACGCGGCCTACTTACAAGTCTACCCACACCACAGAGCTTTTTACAGAGCCCAGATAGTGGAAACTCTGAGTCAGAACGACAGTCAGTATCTGATGGCGGCGGAGTTGAGACCTCTTGAAACTGTACCCGATTCATGTGCCCCGTGTTATTGTGCTAAGTTGTAATCTCAAGTAATTCGTTAGTTTTACTAGGAACAGTGTATCGCTCAGTGTCTTTTCATAGCACGAAACCCATCGTCTACCCACATGATGTAGAAGCCTAGCGGAGTAAATCCTGACATCTCCGACATATATTATATTTGTTATTTTACAACGACTTTCAACACGATTGACAAACAGGTTTTATGTCAATCCAATACATTTTTGATACTCTCCCATCATCGTTATCGCTGACAGAATTACACTTTTTAACCGAAATTCTTAAAAAAAGAGGAGGTTCTCAATTCGATTGTATTTTTTTTAATTATATCATAACTCCGTCATTTGTAAACCGATTTGAAAAAATCTTTTTTCATGTGAAAGGATATACTTATCTATAGGACCCATATAAATTACATCAAAATCGCTTTAGTAATTTGGTGGTTTTCCTCACGTTAATTGTCACTTCACGCGAAGTCGCGTGACGGTGCTTTGATGTTGACGCGGCGTCGCGTGATGGATGACTGATGGTGCCTCACAATTATGTACGAGGACGAGCCATAAAAGAGCGACCGCAGCGTATTGGATTCTGGTGACTTTCGGATTTTCGGTGGCAAAAAATTCAATGAAACAAACAAAGACACCGACTTTCGAAAGTAAAGTTATTTTAGACTTTTTTTGGAAGTAAATTATGCAAGAGTCTCCTTGCCTACGGCTTCCATAAGTAAATGCTGAAATTCCGACTGGGACATCTGTAATATAAGTATGATATGGCATGGTTAATGTGGGCAAGATACATTTTTGGAGGATTAATCCTCCAAGTGATCACAGAATTACAGAAGCGATGTCCAAATCATCTTATTCACGAAAATATCACGAAAAAGTAGAAGAAGTACCTACATAGGCAGAGAGATAAAATATTTTATTGCACACCGAAATTGTTTCACATTTAATTATTTTATAATATTACTAAGTCTATGGTCAAAACAGTGTTCTTGTCACTGATAGCGTTGGCTTCCGGACCGCCTTTGGTTAGAATTAGAACTTAAAATAAACAGGGGTAGTCAGTGGTGCACTGCAAATAAATATCAAATCTACTACACACAATACCTAAAACAATAAAAAATATTTGTATACCATAGTATAAATACAAGTCCAAACAACATTATATTATGTAGCCACATATATTTTGATATTTAACAGTGAGGTACGCGAAGCACCGAAGCCCTGCCCTGTTACAAACTCAGGCCACGTGGCAAGATACTCACTCACTGTTCTAGTCGTTATAGTGACTGTGTGACATCTCGTGAATATCCTTCCTCTCGGGAAAATAGATGGTTACGTCCTCGGACGGACTTCAACAACTAATCCTATTGTGCTATCGTCTGGAGTTTTCGAATAAGCAGTGCAAGTACGTACTTTGCATCGATAAGATATCGAGATCGCTAAGGTTTGCATTTTTATCGATCTTGTTAACGAATTTGGAAGTACGTAACACGCGACGATAAGAATTATCGTGGACCGAATCGAGTCGCTAAGGATCGCTTGTCAAATGGTAACACTGAGGACGTCCAAAGACAAAACATATTTCTGTGGCACAACTAAATCGACTAATGTCCGAGATATTTAGAAAATCCTTGCTTTTCATAGATGTTTGGCATTGTAAACAATGTATAAGGGTTTATTTTAGAGAAACTATCAGTATTTACCAAAATATCCGTTTATTTTGGTAAAAATACAGAAAATATTCCATTTTCTTAGCGTCGCCGTGTTTACCTTTGCCAAAAAAAAGTTTGTAGTTATCAGTTGACATTACTTCCTTGAGAAAGATAAAAATTCGGTCAGTGGGTCGTGTTTACAATAACAATATTTCAATTATTGAAACATGGGTGCAATCGACACAACCAAGGCAATCTAGCATTCCAAATTTGTGCTGGAATTCTTCTACGATGGCCCTTTTTTCAGCTGCACCTGGGAACTTCACGTAGTTGTGGAAAAGGTGGCCCTCGACACTTCTCGCACAACCTTGCTCACAAATTGTTTGGCCAAGGCAAGATTGTACTCCTGCCCAATGCAACTTTGGTGGCTCCCAACTGCTTATAACCGTACGGCTGTCAAACCCTAAGTCATGAAGTTTTGGTATGTAATAAATGTGTATTTGGACTAGAAAATGTAGGTATTAGAAAGGGCGAGTTATTTTTGATACGTTCCTAAGAACTTTAATAGGTAAACATTGTAGTGCAGGATAAAAAAAAAATGTAGGTTAGGTTTGTTTTGTCTAGATTTCGAATGAAGTAGGCACCTATAGTAAAACCACGATGCCACATTATGGACAGGGCGTCCAGTTGATCGTGTCCTCTGTACATTTCTATCCCTTCTACTAAAATGACTGCCACTTCTCGAGTCACCGGAAAAAGACGAACAAAATCTTCTTCTGGAAGTTCCAAAGGATTGTTCGTCTCTGAGACGTCGCCTCCGAATACGCATCACATTGTGATGGTGCTGCCGCTCTTCCTCATCACCCAGCAATACAACCAAAAGTCCTGAATCCATTATAATTATTATCGATAAGCCTATCGCACTTTTACAAGGTGTCGATAAATTACCGAGCTCGACAGCGTAAATAAGCGATCTCAACTGTCAAAATGTCGTTTCGTTCTTGCACTTTCGTTAAAATTTTGGAGTTTGTCTACCGATCGATAAAATAGTAGTTACGTACATGCAACATCTGTTCGAGTCGATAAAAACTAATTTTATCGAGAATAATTGTCAAATTTATCGAATCGAGTCCTACGTCCTTGCACTGAAGGAACAGTCTTTCCTGGTAGGTAACCGAATTGCGTGACAAATTTTCTATCGCTAATCTAGTTCGGGTTCATCCATTATTTGAAAAATGCATATCTTCGAGATAGTTCGACACCGTAAATATACACAATAAATAAATGAGAACGAATGTTGTCGAATCAAAGGACAATATCACTGTCAAAATAAAACAGGTCTCTTATATAAAAAAATCCTTCACTAGCAAAATATGTCCTAAGCTCAACGGAAACATACAATATTGTAAGATCAAACAAATCAGTACTAGAATTTGAACTCGAAATTCGTTATTTTGATAAAAAATACTTGCCAAGGTCGACCAGTGAAGCGTTTAGCATAACTTTTTTAAATAAAGCTGGCTGTTCAACGTGCGATTGGCTAAAGAATGCAGCAATTAACTTTTTGTGTTATGGATGTTATTTTCCCTCATTTTAAGATTATCATTTCAAACATTTTTATTAAATCATCATTATCATATTATTATAAGTCTGGAATCACCCACTGCTGGGTTTAGGCCTCCCCTTCTTTCTGACATACTTCCCGGTTCTGTGGGTCCCGTATCCAGGTGTTTTTTGTTGTTCTCCGCGAGTTTGACGATGGCGTCGAGCCAACGCGCTTTTGGGCAGCCTTGGTTTCTTTGGCCACCAATAGGTCAAAGCCTTGTTCAAAGCGTCTAGCCAGATGTCCTACCCAGGCCTATTTGTCTGCCTTTCGTGCGACGCGCGGCGGCGAATTTCAGTGTTACGCACTCGATCTAAGAGGGTTATGCCGAGCACTGCTCGCTCCATGGTCGTTTGTGCCACTCGTACTCGGTGGACAGTTTCCTTTATGAGCGTCCATGTCTCGGCACCGTAGGCTAATGTTGGTAGGACACATTGGTTGAAAAGGCGGGTTTTTAGGCCGTGAGGAATCTTTGTGGTCCGAAAAATATGTTCCAGTTTACCAAATGCCGCCCATCCGAGCTGTACTCTCCTAGAAATGTGTAATTGTATTTTGCACTTTTCTCCATCATCTGCTTCACGGTGTGAAGGTGGTCAGAAAGGAGAGATATAGGACAGTAGTTGCTAAGGTTTGTATGGTCTGGCACTGAAGAGGACGCCCTTGAAGGGTTTAATGAGAACTTGTAGTACGGGTTGACCACCAGCACGCAATGTTTCAACCGTGATACCGTCCTCACCAGGTGTCTTGTCACTCTGCATTTGTGACAGTGCCTTTTCTACCTCGCAAGCCATGATATTCGGCAGACTTTCAGAGCCTCGGTGGTCTTTGGGCGGAGCTCTAGGGTCATCATCTGGTGACGACGCGTGGTTCTACAGATTTTGAAGCATGAAGTGCTTTGGAGAATCTCTCCACTATGTTTAATAATTGATTACGATCTGTAACAATCTGACCAATAAATAGCGAACATTTATTAGGTACCTTTAATATTTTATAAAAAGCGAGCATTATTGGTTTTACGCTGACCAGAAATTGCGGTTTTTTTATTAACGAGTGCATTCAATTACAATTTAGGTACCTAGTAGGTATTCGTATGGAAATACATGATTTTGTGTTTCTCTGTAAGCTGATGTTTTCTGAAACTTATTCATCACATATTTCTACGTGGGTAGTATCCGATTTATACTGAGCCCACTTGCATCACAGATTCACAGATCCTTAATTTAGTTTGTTTAAAAGATTGTTCTGTTTCCATCAATCCTTTGAAGATGACACGGACAGATTGAATTGGAATTTATTTATTATGTTATAGTTAATTACAAGTTTGATGTTCTATAAAGATATTATGTTTAATGCTAAACGTATTCAGCATTTTGGAACAAATGGACCTAAATCAGTAAGCATTTGAACCCAAATCTAAGTGAATGAAAATTATCAAACATTTTTCATCGTCAAAGTCAGACTATTAATTATTTCAATTAGCCACCATTGATCTTCAAATTTAAAACAAAAGACCTAGAATCGATTCTATATTTCGTTTAGCAAGTTCGAATGCGATTGCGACAAAAAAAGTCTCAAGGATCTTGGGTCTTTAACACTTGGCATAACTCTTTCCCATAGAACCGGTTGCTGATGGTCGCCCACTAATTATGTAGATGTGTATGTGTTTATTCACACTTCAATAGCGTTCAAGGTTACTGTCTTTTATGCGCTACGGACGAGTTTTCTTTTCGGGTCAGCAGATGTGTGATTGTTATAACACTATCACATACAGACAAGACAATTAATTGTGATCCGTTTTCAAGGTTGAAATTGTGATCTTTTTTTATTGGGGGTCATGCTTTTTATAACAAGCAAAGTGAAGATTTCTCCCATGTCCATCCAGATATTTGTTAAAATTGTTGAAGAACATTAACCATTAATTTAATGGATGAATGACTGCATGGTTGAAATATTCTGGGCATGTTTTATACTTTTTTTTTGTTTTCGCCTCGTTGATGACGTGGTGAGCATGAAAGATGGGTTCGATTTCTGGGTTAGCAGCTTTAGAGTCCGATTTGGCTGACAATAGGCTTACCTCCTACTGTATAGGATTTAAACTTAATTATGTTTAAGTAGGCAGAGGTGTACCCAATGGTACACCTCTGCCTCACCCTTCGGGTATAACAGCCGTGACGTTATGTTATTTAGAGTTTCACATACCAGAAATAGTAAATCTGAGGATCCTTAGAATGTACATAATTATGTAGTAAGTAATATTCATGTTTATAATTCTCAAATGATTAAAAATAGGAAGGTAGGTACACCACAGGTACGACCACAACAAAATTAATATTTTACGTAACGTACAATAAGAGTATCTGATAAGGCACAAATATTGACGCCCTAATGTTGAAAATCTATTCTACAATATGCCGTGAACGAATGATTATTGTTGTTTAAACACACAGATCATTATTTAAGTGGGCAAACAATTTAATTGCCTGTTTTTTTGTTGTTATCTTCAAACACTATGAAAGCCTGAGCCAAAATAAAACTAACAAATACAACTAAAAATGTACTAAAGTATACTTGGCTTACATTGAGCAAAGTTTTGCTCAAGCAAATATAAGTCTTCATAACAAAATACGAGTTTCATTAATACTTGAGTAAAAGTTAGAAAGTAGTAACTAATAAGTTTTAGATAAAATTAAAAGTAGGTACCTACCCAGGTCCTACATATTTTAATTGTTTTGTAAATATGTTAGGAATATACCTACTACGATTTCACGCCCCCATGTATCTAATCTTCCCTGAATAATACCAAAAAAATAAGCGCTCACATGAGCGAAGCCGCGGGTACAGCTAGTAATAAAATATTTTTCACTTTTCATTTGTGTCATTGTATTTTATTTTACTTTGTTGTTACTTCTTCTATTTTTTTTTTTGTAGCACATTATGTTTTGTTTATTCCTATGTTGACATTAGTTTCTTAGCCAAATTATATGGGAGTGGGCGCTGACTCCTGACATACAGGATACGCCTAGTTCAAGAGTCAGAGGCTTCAAATAAGTTTCTGTAACCTATTATGTCAATAAAGAATTTTAAGATTTGATTTGAATAAATTATTATCAATCAATCGAAATTGTCGAACTAAGAATAGGCAGCTTTATATTATCGTGATTGTTTTAAAGCTGCCATGTTTTTAAAGAGTTCGTTTTTTCTATAACATTTTGTCGCGTATTGTTGACATAAGCACCGGATTTAAGAATGAGAACATATCCTATTTAATGTGCTAATAACCTGTTGGTATGTGGCATAACTTAAGTACCTACATATCTCGGGCGTCGCCGCCAGCTTTTGAGTCAGGGTTTACGTATGTGAAGGAAACCAAGTTGTCAAAGCACTTGAGAGAGGGCAGACCGGTAGGGTATTTAATTTAATAAATGCGTACCTAATTGTTGTCTTCTTCACCGTATCCGGTGACAAAGAACCTGACTAATTTCATTTTCCTTCCTTTTGCGAGCTCTCTGATGTCAAAGGAAGCAAACATAGTCTGCTAAATAGAACAGTGAATCAAATTAAAGGCTAGAACCGAAACAATTTTTTATTTAAATGAGTTACAGTACAGCCCAGCCTGAAAGAAGTGTAGATATTTCGTAATTAATTTCTCAACATGGTGCTTTATAAATAACAACAAATGAAAATAATTCCAATAAATACAATCCAGGCCGAAAACTAGGTAAACCCGCACACAACACGAAGTAGAACTAGAGAATGGAACTACTGGGATAGGGCGGGTAAAATGTGGCACAAAATAATTATATTGTCTGACGCCTGGCATTCCTGTCCTTTTTATGTTTCGTGAAGCTTCCTTGTAAAGTGTACTTTTGACGCTTCCCTGAGGTCAATTGTAAGGACAGATCTGTCTGATCTCATTGTAACGGCCCCGAATTTGAATTGTAAGATCACGAGTTCGAAACCGTCAAGTAATTTACTTTGTGTAACCAAACCATGGCTCTCTTTTATAATTTTGACCGTATATTATGTATAGCACTTTTGTAGGAATCAGCTGTTGTTTTTCGATGTCCCCCGTACATCGAAATTTGTCATCAAGTTCAGAATTATGTACAGAATGACGTAGTGAGTACTTACGTGGTATTTTCGCCTCGGTGTTCCTTCAACTATGTATTGAAAAGAAAGTAATGGGCTGATTATACCTATCTTTGCCATCATCATCATGCTTGCGATCTACTAAGGCGTGGCAGAAATAATTCATCTGAATTATTGGTGACCATACTATAATATTGTTGTTAGGCAGCGAATTCATTTATAATAACAAGATAAAGATCATTGTGCCGATTTAGTCTATTAACAATCATTATGTAATAAATACCTAGGAATAAAAAAGAATTATGACGATGTAGCTTTTAATAATTCTAATAAAGACAAATCAGGTTTTAGGATACATATTATAAATCCCATATGGTTTCAATGTCAATAACTTTTGTATCGTCACGGTCAAACATATAAATATAGAAGAAGAAAGACACATGAATTTGATTCTTGTCCCTACTAAATCATTATCATCATCAGTCTACAGGAGTCCACTGCTGGACATAGGCCTCCTCAATCGCACGCCACTCAACTCGATTCTCAGCAACGATCATTCAGTTGCTACCAGCCACCCTGCGAAGATCGTCGCTCCACCGAGCATGAGGGCGTCCCACCTTACGCCTGCCGATTCGGAGTCTCCACTCAAGAACACGCCTACCCCAACGTCCCCAACGGTCGTCGGTTCTACTGCTAATATGACCGGCCCATTGCCACTACAGCTTACTTATTCTGTGAGCTCTGTCGGACCAGTTCGTTTCGGATGCGATCCCTCAGAGAGACACCAAGCATTGTATTTATGGAGCAGTCGTACCGTGAGTAGTCCACGTTTCGGCCCCGTAAGTCAGAAGACCTTAGTCTGTGTAGGCTCTGTGTAATTCGCGATGAAAAGACCCGACGAAGCGTTCCAAATGCTGCCCAGCCCAGCTGGATTCTTCTGGTAGCCTGCCTCTCATAGTTGTACTTACCTAACTGCAGAGTTTGCCCGAGGTAAACATATTCTCGAACAACCTCGAGAGGACCGCCATTGACAACAACATACTAAATGGTGGATTGTAATAAATGACGGCAATGGATGATTATCCATAGATAGGAGAAAGGTATCATACCCACATGATGCACAACCTCACGTCTGTTAACCCCGCGGGGCTAGACAGAGGTGTACCTAATAGTATACCCACATTTGGCCAGTTTAAGTCCCAAGTACCTACTAGAGGACGAGAATATCCTACCTCATAAATCCGTATACCGACTGTTAGTACTTTAATTCTTAAATACTAATTTGTTTAATACGAAAGTACTTACCTCTGTTTGCCCTTGTTTAATTTTTAGGTAAAATCATTCATCATTCACCTGGTTTTTGATGTTTGGAACACAGATAGGCCAAAATCTAGGTTAGTAATAATTATGATACTTTCGACATGCATTCGGACGAAGCCGTGAGCAAAAGCTAGTATCTACAAGTATTGTATTTCTTATACCTAGAGGAGTAGCGACCCGCCCCGGCTTCGCACGGGTGCAATGTATATACATACATAAACCTACACACACATACATACATACATACAAACCTTCCTCTTGAATCACTCGATCTAACGTCTGATAGTTACTTGTTAGGCCCCAAAACTAAGAGAAAAACGAGCATTAAATATCGAATGTTTTGATAATTTTTTATTTAAATTACTTTTTTTGGTCTTTTTAAATTTCATTTTTACCCAGAAGTCAAGGTCCCGCCCGCAAATATATGCACATGCAGAAAGAAGGTGCGATTGATATAATATGTAATATGTCAGAATGACGTAGTTCGTCGAACTCAGGGCGGGGGGGGGGGGGGGGGGCAATTGCATCCGGTTAGTTTGGAAGCCGGCCCCAAAAGGCAAGGCAGATGAACTGTGAAAAAGGTCCCGTAGGTATTTTACTAACTCAAATGCAAATCCATCATCATAAAAATGAAGTGGACCCCTTTTTTTTTTTCATATGGGAAGTCATCAAATAACTGGGCTCGCTCTGGGCTGAGCAGGAGGGAGTGTCAGACTTTTACTGATTAAAACCCATCCATGTTCCTTCTTTTGCTCTTTGTGTTCCAGGGCCGCGGTATCTCTTTCGAACAGTCCCGCAACCCTGGCAGGCATGAAGTGTACCCCTAGGTTGATCATTTTATTAAGATGGATTTGAGCCAGAATTATGTTATAATTATGGAACTTAGGTAGCCATGCGCTCATGAACATAATTTTTGTCTGATATCTGCTTTGTTTGCTTGTTTATTTGAAATATCTATCTCTCCTTTTCTTCATTCCTCTTCATAATGCCCAAATCTTAAAATAACATCACGGCTGTAATCCCTGAAGGTTAAGGCAGAGGTGTAGGTACCTAATAGTACACCCACATTTCGCCAGTTACATTTAAGTCCCATGTAATAGGCTCGCTATTGCCATTAACCGGGCACAAATCCAGACTCCGTGGCTGCTACTGAAAAGTTCCTGATGGAAAAAACCGACTCACTCTTTGCCCGACCTGGGAATTCAACCCAGGACCTCATGCTCAGCAGTCGCGCCAACAACACAGTCGCAAAGTAAAATAAGTTATTAACAGGTATCAAAAGTTCATTATACTTACGTGCACGTACCTACTTAGCTACGTTATGTATTATTGTAGCAAGACTCACAGCGCCATCTAGTTTAGCTTACAGTAAACATACCACACCACCGTACCTCCGTAGCCCGCTGTCAGCAAATCGCGTTGAGCTGAGTTTTGTGTTACCTATTCATGTCATTGAAGTGTCTGTAGATGTCTCTAGTGTCAACTGGTGCCGCCTGCCTGCACGATAGTATGTTGCGATAGTACCAGGGGTCGCGCGTCGCTTTTAGCTTTCCAGAAAAAAGAATGCATTATTAACTTAAAATGTTTCCAGTTTTTCAGTGTTGGTAGATTAATACCAATACTTATTCAATTTTTATTCTATCAAAATGCGGGTTTCCGCACATCGTTTTTCGAGCAGAGATCGTAAATTGAGTTCCACAAAGTAACATGCATGCCTAGATTCAAATCCACGACCTAGATCCGGGGTCGTTGTCACTGTGCCACCACTGCAAATAAATAGATTGGAATACATCATTTTTCCAATAAAAACCGGGGCGTTTCAGAAAAAAATGTGTTTACATATTTGCAGCCAGACACACCTGCCATTTTTATGTACCATGTAAATAAACTGAATACGGCGAGTTCGACGCAATTTTAAATCGAAAGATTGATCTAGGATCTTTTTTGTTGTTGTTTGCAGTTGTACAATTTTAACTAAGTTAAGTTTCAGTATCGTATCAGGTTTCCCAAATCCGTGGAATTAAAGAGTGAAAACAAGACGGGCAAAGTTAGGATTCAAATAATGCAAAATTAATGGAAAATAGTAAGTATAGGTAATAACCGAACCATAATAATCGAACCGTGCGAAAAAAATAAAACACTTGAAGTTTCGACTCAAAGAGGGAATAAATATTTTTATAATTGTTTTACCAGGACGAAGGTCCCGGGGCACCACTGGTTCCTAAAATAAAACAAAGCGTCTTTGATACCGGATCGAAAGCTTTTCAAAAGTACTTTGTCATACCTGGGAAACGCAGCCAGCACCACAATTTGCTTTTTGCATTCCGAATGATACTGATTGTGATTGGACATCTATTGCTTCTTATGTAAACGTTTGAAAAAGTCGCTTGCTCGACAACGTAATAAGTAGTAGATACTCATAAGTGCACTACACATTTCACGGGACCATCTGTGAATGATCGTACTACACTGTCACTTAAGGGATTTCAAATTCTATGCTCCCGACATTAAAAAATAACAATAATTAAAAAAAAAAACCGGACAAAGTTGGACTCGCGCACCGAGGGTTCCGAAGGTGTTTTGTTATTAAACTACAAATTTACGGTTTTCAGATTTTTTTGCCCTTCCATGTGCTGTAAGAAATTGCTTTTTGCCAAATTTCATTATTCCAGGTCAACGTGAAAGAACCGTATAGGTTTCGTTTTCCTTGTGAAGTCCCAAAATATGCGACAGAAACGGTCGTATCGTTACACAACGTTGACTTACAAGTTTGATTTTTTCACTGCTCCAAGGGGTAGCAGACCCGAGTATTTGATATTATTAATTCAGCTTGATACCTCCACGCATTTCTGAGAAAAGAGGTCTTGACTGTGGGACATAATGGACAAAGTAATACTATAAAACTGAATATCACGAAAGATATCCCGTAAGTTTCGGTGTAAGTTTAAAATTTGGATATAAACCTACCTAAGTATGTAAAATCTTTTATAACGATAACCGCAATATTTTGTTATTATTGCACGGTTGCATGTCGCTCGGTCGTGACGTAACCACTACGTTCTGGTTGGTGAGTGTAATGTAACGAACACTTGACACCTTTCAACTTTGTCACCGGGTGAGATCTTTAGACACCAAATGCTGGGTAGATGAATTGGCAACGGCAATGTTAGGGTTACGCACAACAATCAGCACTACGAAATAGGTAACGACAGCTTATTTTGTGACGGTCAAAACCTCCGTGGTTCTAAGGATAAGCACACACAATATTGCAGTGACACGATTGACCGTAAGAACACTTAAAATAAGGATCGGGGCGAGTTAATTTGCGACAAATGCAAAAGAACTTCGAGATTGCACGGATGTGCAAATTGTGCATTATGGCAATCAGGGCATAATTTACACATCCGTGCATTCGTGCTTCATGACCTGCGTCATGTCATTATTATTTTAAAAGCAGCTACTGCAACCGTCATATTGTAGGCACACTGAGGAGAATCTGAATTCCAGGGCTCAAGAAAGTCTGTGCTTAAGTGACAGTGCAAATTTTCTTAATTTTAGTATTTTATACAGGAGATGGATAAAAAGTGCCCCAAAGTGTAGGAAAATAAAAGTATTACAAATAATTATTACTAAAAAAAATTAAGAATTTTGGAAAATTATTAACGTAGGTACTACTTATAGCAGATTTTGAAAAGAAGTCATAGTAAAAAGGATTTTTATTTTTGATTTCACTCGAAAAGTCGAAAGTAGTGTAAACGTTGCCAAACAATATTAACAAAGAACAGGGGGGCCTAAAATGGAAGCTTTATCAGAATCATAATATGAAACACGTTAAAAAATTAAAATTCTTAAAATGGTCTCTATGGTTATGACCACATAGTCCATTTTGAGAGTTTTAAATTTTTAACGTGATTCGTATTATGATTCCGATACAGTGGCCATTTTAGGCCCCCAGAACAGGGAAAAATAAACTCATGTAAAATATTTGTAACTTACCGTAACTTAAAATGACTTCTTTAAACGTTCATAACTTTGGCAATGATTGCTGAGCAATATGCACCTTTTTATATTTTGTTATAAAAGATCTACGTTACAAAATGAAGATGATGATGATGGAGGTGAAGAAAATGTGACCAAAAGTGTACAAAAATGTAGAATATTCGTAACTTACCGTTACTTAAAATGTAATACATCATTATTATTTTGTTAGATTATTTAGTCATAAATCGAACTTTTTATTATTTAATTAATATGTAGTTTAGTTTCCAAAGTGCTTGGTTAAGTATAATGTCAGCCTAACTTTGTAAAAGAATTTTGTCTAAGACAGCTGAGGTCCCCCCTTCTGTTATCTAAAGTAAGAAAGGGAAAATTCTGAAAAAAATTAGGATTATAGACCGTTATTTTTTTTTTACGAAATTTCTTTTGAATAAGATTTGATGTTTAGTTTTTGAGACATGGGACTTTTTCATCAAACTGCAGCGATAACTTTAACATTATTAACATACTATGAAATACAAAAGTACCCTGTGTGCGTGTGAGTACGACTCGCACTTGCCCGCTTTTTTATATTTGTTATAGAAGATCTTTACTATTAAATGACGTAGATTTTATTTCTGGGGTGTTCCCCACAACACTCACACAATTTTTAGCCATCTCCTTTGGAAGTAACTTCCGACTTCATCCGGAAATCGAACTTTGAACAGTTCAGCACACGTCGCGCAGTCTGCTATATTTAGTGTATAGGTATAAACGGTAGTTACAAGTAAGTACCTACTGGGCTAAGTTTCCACCGACAGGTAACAAGAAAGTGAAATGTGTAACATGCATTCAAGTTGATCATAACGTGCAATGATGTTACTAACTTCATTGATAACGTGCGTTCGTAACGTGTTGTTCGTAAAGTGCACGCAATTTTCCGGTTGCACAGCACATTGTTACGATTGTCACCGTCATTACTCATTATTTTATGTTCCTTCATATCCTATTAATAGAGTTCAGCTGTCGTGCTGTGTTTTCATTAAGATAAAACAGATTATCAAAATGATTAGCTTCATGTCTTTTCTCAATCTATCTAGGTACTCTAATTTTAGCGGTTTAATGTACAAAGCAACTTATGCAACTATAGACAATTATTGTTACTTACCCAGAGCGGGAGGGGTTATTTGATTAATTGCCATGCGAAAAAAAAATTTAAAGGTAAAGGTTAAAAAAAGTTAAATTAAATGATTAACCTTTCGTATGCCGAGTATATAGACACAATTAAAAAGCTATTGTGTCTCGCGTAGATCCACGTTCCCGGCACACGAAGGGTTAATTAATATTAATACTGTCTCAAAATCTCTGTACGGGGTTGGTTTTACCTGAATTAGTAATAAAATTATTTTGTATTACTACTTATTTGTTTTAGGCATACTTATCTAATAAATAAGCTTTCCATAAAAACTATGATGATGTGAACATGAAAATCGTTTTGTTTTTTATATTGCTGTTCAATTAATTCCTGCTCAATTGGATTTTGTTACACTTCGGTGTAAGTGCGTCCACTGTACCGCTGCAATTGGCGGGGTGCGCTAATACTGTGCGCAGTCCCGGACACAGTACAGTGAAAGCTTGCGCACCGACCGACACACAAGGTAAATAACATTTACGTAACACTGCACTTTGGTGCAGCGCGAAATGCTTTTACCGTATTTTCGTTTTAAGAAAGTCGTTTGTTTTTATTGCTGCGTAGTTTTGGCTAAGCGTACTTGTTGATTTGTGTTTTTGTTTTGTTGTGTATTGCATTTTAAATAATTACTTTTATTGTAAGTATTGGTACCTATATATTTGTTTTAAAATTATTTAAGTATTACATTTGTGTGGAGGTGTGCGCGACTCTCACATTTCGCCACTTCGGTTTTTATCCCATGCAATAGTCAATGCAGTAGTTCTTGCTCTGAACTGCTACATGAAAATTCCAGATATTAAAACCCAAAAACATTTGAGTCGACCAGGGAGTAATCCAGGTGGCCTACCATGACGTCTTAAAGCAGGAGTAATTCTAGTGTGGGAAAGAGATTCCGCTAGACGACCTGTGTAGCTCTGCCTCTTTCCCACACTGGACGTAATAGTAACTCCCCAGGATGTTGTGACTGTTCCTAAATTACCCTAGGCTGATAAAATTTTCGTTTTTCCTAAATCATATTAATATTAGTACTAAGGTCGGTTTCCCCCGAAGGGGAAAAGGCCGCGCCCCGCCATCCGCACGGCCCTGTAAGGTTCGTCCCTGACTGGTCGCCTTCCCACCCCATGGATCATGTGCTCTTTCTGTACAACTAGCGCATCTGCAAGACCCGTGCTTGTGTCAGCCTGACCGAATCATTTGTCAGAGATAAAGAACATAGAATCACTATATGGTTGATCATAATGGGGTTGAGTCTCGAAACTCAAAAGGCAAATTGGCTGAATTGTTGGTCGGAGCTAATGAATACATATAATTCAAGAATTAACAGATAATAGAGTTAATAATCAAAACTCAATAACCATTTTGCAATAGAGTTGGGGATCAACTCTATTGAAACCCTAAAGACAGCCCCAAAAGCGCCCACCCTTCACCACTTCCTAGTGTTGGAGCTGAGGAGAAGAAGTGGCGCAACAAAAACCTCAGCAACACGTTTCTGTCTGTAGTTTTAAAAACTTTAATCACAACATCAGCCTAGGATAATTATTGGAAGAAAGGACTCACCCAGTTGCTCACCAACAAACACACACACACACACAGGGCTTCTAACCCAACTATATTTAACTTATTCGACAATTATCGCACTCTTGCGACAACCCACTTGGACATAGACTCTCGGTATCCACCAAGTCTCCTAACTTTACTAAAATAGCCTATATCGTCTGGATCCGTACCCTATAGCGGTATAAGACCGACTGCCCCGTTCACCAAACTTCCCCCGGCCTCAGCCTCTAAAAACACCACGCATTTCTTCCCAGAAATGCTGGTTTTTTGTACAAATGTCTCAATTGTTTTAAGTATCCCTTAGGATGCTTTGACCGTGGTGTATTGCAACCAGATGTTGAGCGGCGAGTAGAAATCGGAGTTTCTTAGAATTCTTTAAGATTCGCCTTGGCGCGCCTGCTAGTTTTGTTCGTAGAGTTTACAAGCTCTTCAATATTTTTCTACAATTTCTAAGAAGGACTCGTTGCGTTTGTTATTAATTACGGTAACCCGTCAGGCTGGCAAATCATAAAATATAAATTTATGGGTTTGTAAGTGGCAGATGCCGTGAGTAGTTTTTAAACTAAGAATGAAGACTATAATATTTATTTAATAATTAAGAGTACGTGACAGATAGTCACAATGTCATGCTCCGCAATAGGGCTTGCCACCACTAGACCAACGAGGTTCATCATCTGCCTAGCCTTTTCCCGACTTTTTGTTGGGATCGGCTTCCATTCTTAACCAGACGCAGCCAAACAACAGAATGTTATATGCAGCGACTGCCTATCTGACCTCCACAACCCAGTTAGTACCGGGAAATACGACACCACTTGGTAAAACTGGTTGTCAGCCTTTGGGCCACTGACTACCTGTAACTATCAAAGGTCTACAAATGACAGCCGGAACCAACGTCCTAACGTGATTTCACACTTTTCACACATTTTGGCACGGAGGGAACTCAGTATTTACCAACCTAGGTAAGCGTGCCTTTACCTATATTATTATTTAGCCAGGAGGTCTTCCGTTGACCAACGTTAGGTTATACTTACACAATTATTAAGTACTTATTTTTTTTTGTAAGTGTTTTAATTGCCCTAGCAAAATTAATAAACATCAGCGGTATGATTGATTCGAAATCGTTCAACGGTTCACAACAGCTAGCATTATGTTTGACGGCGAACCAACTTTTGAGGTTCATATTTAAGGCCCTCTAAAATACCTCAACAGTTATTTGCATTCCATTAGACGGGGAGCCGACGCCATGCGCCACCATGGTTGGGGTAAGGCTAGGTAGGTAGATTGATATTCCAGTGATCTGTGTATGGAATCGATACCTGTGGTTTACAAGCAACGGACCGCCCGTTGCCTTGTAAACCACAGTGCCAAACATGTCCTCATGTTTATCAAAGGTGCCCTTCCCATATCTTTAGTTGGTTAACAAACGGTTAGAGTTTCAAACGACTTGTTTCCTAACCTCGTGTAGTGTATTAACGTGATATTTAACCAACCTTATGTCTAATTAGGCATCGATACCTAGACGCCTACTTAGAGCATTGTTGAGGAAAGTCATTGACAACAACAGTTATTGTTATTTATCAATTTCAAACCTTTCAATTTTATAAACGTTAATTTTAACGAAAGGTTTACGACTAGATTACCGAGTTCAGTAACGCATGTAAAGTGGTTAGTTTTGTCAATTTCTGTAGGAATGTGTTATAGTTATTAAGTTCTATTTTATGTGTAGGGTTTGAACTGTTTTTTTTTTTGTGTATACAGGGGGGTTGGTAATTGGGTGCATTCCGTTGAAATGGATGATAAAGTGCAAAATATAATATAGGTACCCCTAAATGTAAGACAAGTTATCAGACGTTTAATTAAACGTTCAAGAATCTATGGTTAAGCGGACAGCGGACTTTAATCATGACCTATTTACTAAAAGCAATATTTGTAAAATTATCCTTTTGAGTCAGTTGCAGCACCACAAAATCGCGTTATTTGAAGTGTTTCTTGATTGAACGATCTAACCTTTTTGTACAAACAAAGCAAAAACAAGCAAAAAATCGAATTGGAATTTTAAAAAGAATTAACCAACCTTACAGTCGTTATCGTTAGACAAGCAGTTGATAGATGGCACTATTTTCATTTTAGAAAATAATGCAAATCACTCTAGATTTTTTTTTAATGTAGCCACTTCTTTTATTGATTAGTTATTTAGTTTTTTTATTGTTCACCACAATATTCTTCTAAAATTAAAACACAATATTAACCATTTACAGGATTATATAAAAATATAGTGGGAGATTGGTGTGTAAGATAAGCTAGCCAACCCCGAAGTTTGTTTTAGCCCACCAGCTTACCTATTATTATTAGCTTACTTTATTTTGCCCCAGTTTTAAATATTATAATTGTTAAAACCTTTTTTTAATCTATTAGGCACACCCTGGCCATTACTTTCTTTGACATACTATATAAATCTGTCACTTCACTTCTCTTGTTAAAACTGTTTTAAATACACGTATATTTCCTGTTAAAATAGTTTTTCCTTTACTAGCCTACTGTATTGGCTCTGTATGAACAAGTATAATTTATCATCCAAATAAGAAACATTAAACAAAATTCTCGTAAATCAATATTTTTACCAACAAACTTCAGCCAACGCCATCTATTCATTTGTAGTGTAAAATGTTAGGGTTCAAACGTCGACTGTCTTACTCTGTTATCGTGGAGTTCGAAGTTCACACAGCTGTTGATAGATGGCACTGTTTTTAGAACGGTTAAAATGCTGTCGAAAATATTGTTTTGTTCATCAAAATGTGTAATGTTGTCATTTCTTTTGTTTGCCGTTGTTAAATAATTAATCAGAATGTTGGGTCACAAAAGGGATAACTGAAAAGCAATTGCATGGGGCTGAGCTGAGAGTGCAAAGGTGATGTGTGGTTTATTACGCGAATGGATAAAATAAGAAATGAAATAGTTATGTAGGAAGTCTGAAAGCATCGCCGGTGACTGAAAAGTTGAGTGGTAAACGATTATCGTGATATTATCTACTAAATTGTGATACGGAGGAATGAGGAAAATGTGTTGAGGAAATTTTGAGTAGGTTTGAATGTAGATGGGTATATGAGTACTTATAGGAAGACAAAAGAAACGATGGATGGACTGTGTGAAGGATGATATAGGTAGCAAGGAGGTGACTGCTGAGATGACGAGTACATATTTATTACCCCAAATAAATTCAGATAAGGGCAAGACAATGATGAGGAATGTTTACCGTTGTTAGTATTGCTATGGCAAGGTTTATAGGGTATTTGGTGTTTTTAAATAAATTAAAACAGATCTAGCAGGTACCAGCATTCTTTATTTATAATAACACTGAATATGAAACTGGACGACATAGTAGGTACCTATTTAACTACATAAACATCATCACGGCTGAAATCCCCGAATGGTTAGGCAGAGGTGTACCCAATGGTACACCCATTTTTCGCCAGATATGTTTGAAGTCCCATGTAATAGGGGGTGAGCCTATTGACACACATCTAAATTCCGTGACTGCTACTGAAAAAGATCTGATGGAAAAACCCAATAACACCTTGCTCGACCCGGGAATTGAACCCAGGAACTCATGCACAGCAGACGTGCTTGCGACCACTCGCCCAATGATGCAGTTCACTAAATGAGCGGGGGGGAGTTATATCTTTTTTTAACTATGCATTTATTAACATTGTATGGAATCCTTTAATGCTGATTTTCCCGATAGTCGAGTGCAATTAGACAAAAAGGTGAAACGAAGAATATAATAATATTATATACACGTATAGGAACTAAAAAAGTCCCTTGAAAATCCGACTTCACGCCTTTTGAGTATTTTTGGCTTATCGCACTCGACTATGAAGGGCTTAGCATAAGTCTACATTAGTTGACCCATTCCTCCGTAGGCTGTGCGAAACACTCACGTGCAAAATCCAGTGCGTTTACTAGAAACACGTGAATGTTCCCTTTCTTAATACCGACAGTGCACAGTGATATTAATGTCTGGACACGTGAGCATGCGTAACGTGCACGTAACACGCCACGCACCAGTTGCTGGACACGCCTGACTGGTGACATTACGCGGTGCATTGCGCCTCGTGACTTCGTTCCGAAGCACCGATCTATTCATAGTTGTAAAATTTTCGGTATTCTTCAACATTTACTAACAAGTGCAGAACGTCACTCAAGCATTACTTATAACTAAATTGCAGTCAACTGGTTGTAAGTGATGCTTGAATGACGTCCGCAATAGACAGTGTTTTCCCAACGGTAGAGTCAGCTTCCAATCTAACCAATAACAGCAGGATATCAATATTTTACATGGAGCATACTACCACCATCTCAACATGAATGATGTAACCAAGGTTTTGTAACAATAAGCTGATTTAAAAGAGTGTCCATGGAGTTTCTTGCCCGTTCTTCTCCATAGAGATCTACGCTAGGAAATTGCCAACTACAGTACTTTTACAGTTTTTATGTTTTGTGACTGGGTCTGCAGCTACATTTCATTGTTGTCTTTGTTTCGACAGTTCAAAAGTGCCTGTAACTGGCCTACTTGAAATAAATGCTTTGATTTTGATTTTGAGCAACTGTTTATCTGACCATCACGTCCCAGGCATAGTGCTATACGATATCTTTTTGTAAGACTAGAATTGACTTACCTATTGCTAAAGGTTTATCAGTCTCGCGATACTATGAGTTTTATTATTTGTTAATTAGCATAACACGTTGATAGTGTTATACTTACAAGTTTATCACAAACCAATAAATCAAAGTATACGCACATTCGTTGTTTTCATACCTGAAATATGAGCATTCATAATTTATAGACAGGTATGCATTTTAATAGGTCTTGCAAGCTAAGCTTTAGTCGAGCAAGATTGTATTGATTTTGATCAATCAATCAATTGAGGTTGTTAAACGATGTTTGTCTTTCTTTTTCTATTTACCCGACTGCGCCAGAAGGAGGGTTATGTTTTTCGAGAGTATGTATGTTTTATTTTTTACAGCGACCCGCCCCGGCTTCGCACGGGTGCAACGTTATACATTTAAATCTTTCTCTTGAATCACCCTATCTGTTTAAAAAACCGAAACAAAATCCGATTTAAACGTAGTGTAATTCCAGGATAGGTGCCCCACTTTTTGATGGGGAGCCATAACTTATTAATTAAAAGTCTATTGGCAATACGTCTTTTGCTTATGGTAACTTTTGTTTTTACATAAGTTTTATAGATTTTGAGGAAATTGTATCTTTTTACCCTTTCAAAAGTAAGATAGATGCCTATCGTGAGGGATAGAAGATTCACTGTATGAATGCTCCAATATTAGATGCTAATTGAAATAAAACATAATAGTTTCAATTATAATAAGTTTGTATTCAATATTTAACATAAATTCGTGATATCTTTTATAATTATATCTCTATCTAAAATTAGTGAACAAAATAAGCATTTTTTATTGGCGAAATAATAATAATAATTTTATCTTCTAGTCTTACTCTTCTTAGGTACCTTAGTTAAACCGCAATCATCTTTACACTTTTCGAAGCATTTCTTCCACCTGCAATATGAAAACATTAATAGAAATAGTTAAGGGCATCTATGCCCATCTACTAGGGCATCTAGTATACTTTTAGCACAGATAATTGCCTTTTTATTAAAAAAAAGTTAAAAAGAAAACTATAATTTATAGCATTATTAAAATAAAATAAAAAACTGTAATAACAGCATACAAATTTTAAAAATATAGAATTTATAATAGAGTGAATAGATATTCGAGTCTCGCCGCGATTTTTTACACTCACAGGCAAAACGCGTGTGTTCTCGAGTGCAGCTGGTGTGGCCCTGAGGTCTATGGGGGGAGGGCTTCCTATCACATAGTACGATTTTAGCCTACGACATTTCTAACATAGAGTTTTCAAAGCCGCGGCACCTATCCACTGGGACAACTATCCCACTGGGGCACCTATCCTGGAATTACCCTACATAGGGAAAGACAGGGGAAAGCGACTTTCTTTTATTCTAGGTAGGATTTTGCAAAGTTGTTTAGATGATCAGTTTAGCGTTTGATAAATTTACTAAAAATTCGTTATCTATTGTTTCAGATGTGGTTAGCAGCGCTAACTATAGTAGTAGCGGCCTGCTTATATCTATATTTTGATACTCGTAAGCCCAAGAAATTCCCTCCAGGCCCAAAATGGGTTCCTATCCTTGGTTGTGCCAGCGAAGTGTACAAGCTTCGCGAAAAAACAGGTTACCTGTACAAAGCTGTGAAGGAACTCTCTCTAGCATACTCCAAAGATGGATCACTACTTGGTCTTAGAATTGGAAAGGATAGAATAGTGATGGTGAACAGTCTGGAAGCCAACAAAGAGATGCTTTACAACGAGGACATCGACGGTAGACCGAAAGGAATCTTCTATCAAACCAGAACTTGGGGAGAAAGGCGTGGAGTATTACTAACTGATGGAGAACTATGGAAAGAACAGAGGAGGTTCCTTTTACGGCATTTGAAGGAATTTGGCTTTGGAAGACGAGGAATGGAGGACATTGCCCGATTAGAAGCATCACACATGGTGCACGACGTCTTTGAGATTGTTGGTGACAATGACGGCAAATCAGCAGTAATTCAAATGCACAATTTCTTCAATGTTTACATTTTAAACACTCTGTGGACGATGATGGCGGGAATCAGGTATAAGCCTAGTGATCCTCAGATGAAGGTACTACAAAGCCTTCTATTTGACTTATTCGCCGCAGTTGATATGGTTGGCGCTCTCTTCAGTCACTTTCCTATCCTCAGCATAGTGACTCCCACTCTCTCAGGCTACAAAGACTTTATTAGAACACATAAAAGAATTTGGAAGTTTCTTCGGGAGGAGTTGGCAAGACATAAAAATCGATTTGATTCATCTCAAGAGGATAGAGACTTTATGGATGTGTACATAAGAGTGTTGAAGGAGAGAGGAGAAGTGGATTCGTATTCTGAAGGTCAGCTCGTAGCCATGTGCATGGACATGTTCATGGCCGGCACGGAGACGACCAGCAAGAGCATGAGCTTCTGCTTCAGTTACCTAGTGAGGGAGCAGGATGTACAGAATAAGGCTCAGGAAGAGATTGACAGAATCGTTGGCAAAGATCGGACGCCGAGCTTGGATGATCGTCCCAAGTACGTAATCTTCATTTACTAAATATACAACATCCTCAGATTATAAGTATTGATTATTGGGCGTTAGCTCTTGAACATGCACTGAATGCAGTTTGCTTCATTATCACCGTCATTCAGCCGAAAGACGTCCACTGCTGGACATAGGCCTCCCCCAACTGTCCAAATTGCTTACTTGGAAAATAATTTAACTAACCATTCCAATATTAACTTGATAACATAATCATGGCGTTTATTTTTATTTCTTTTGTTAATCTAATAATTTACGTCATTAACTAATTTAGTTTAGCTAATGGGTCTTCTCTGTTAAGTAATTAAAAACTTTCGTCTCATTCCAGTATGCCGTACAACGAGGCTATAGTCCACGAATGTGTACGGCATTTCATGGGACGGACGTTTGGGGTGCCACATCGCGCTCTGAGAGATACGACGCTAGCTGGTTACTTTATACCGGAGGTAAGAAATATTTTTATTAATATATCCTAATAAATATTTTGAAGAGTTAATTACTTAGAGAACGAGAGATGGAACCTCTGCATATATACAGGGTGGAAACGACACGCACACAAAAACGGTTACCACCTCCTCAGAAATTATTCAACAGTATTAAAAAAAAAAAACTGCTGTTTTTTTACAAAACTGCAATACCTAGACGGTCAACATGTATGGAAAAACTGTTTTCTTTGCTGGGGTTCAGAATAATATTCTGAATAGGTTGTAACCGTTTATGTGTCGGCTTCCTTTCCAAAATGTATATAGTAACTCTTTTACTCATTCAATGTTACTGAAGATCGTAACCCACATTTAACCAGTCATGGTACATTCCCTACTGAATTCTGAACCCATATATTTCAGACTCTGGACTGCTCGAAAAATCCCTAGCGAACTCAATAGCTTGTCCGACCTGGGAACTGAACCCAGGACCGTTGAGGACTTAAGTCCGAAAGCGAACATTCTCAAAACTGTCTTAAAATCCTGCTTCCTTAATTTGCCTATGAGTAAACTTTGTTTTTTTTTTTTTTTGATAGCCTACGTTGTGTCCCACTGATGGGCAGAGGCCTAGTCCTCTTTCTCCCTCCAAACCTCTCAGTTCTGTGCAATTTCTGGCCACGTTTGCCCCGCGAACAAGATCAGATCGTCACACCACCTCCGCCGCGGTTAACCTCGTCGGCGATGTCCACTAACTTTGTTAACTTTCTTTTATTTTCAACGGTAAACTGAAGTCTCTTTGAACCCTGATCAATCAAATCAGTCATAAAATATTGAATTGAAACAAAATGACAAAATGTTATTGCCCACGGCAATTTCACGAACCTTGTTGATTTTCTCACGGAGCGCTCTTTCAATTGTTGAACAACTCTTGCAGAGCTAAACTCCGTTCTTTAGTTAGTTAACTACCCTGCGGATTACTCTGACGTATGTACTGTGAAATCTCACAGAATTACGAACTACTAGGTATAATCATGGGTTTAACAATACCCTAACGAAAGCCGAAAGGCACTTGTTCTCCCTGTCAATATAGAGGTCTATGTTCCAAACTTTTCACATTTTTTTTAAAATATTAACCAGTATTTTTAAAGTTTGAACTTTAAATACATCCATGACCTGTTTCCTGTTCAATGCATGCATGTTTTGAGTGCGTTACATTTAGCTGTACCGTGATTTTTCCCACAAAAAAAGAAGTAACTTATTACAGAAAGTTTGATTGACGGCTTGAAGTGCCTGTTTACATCTTGTATACACTTTCAACCCCTAGTTAACCCCTTTAGGTGATGAATTTTCAATAATACTTACTTAGAGGCAACATTTCAGGCTTCTAGACCCAGCAGTGTAGCTTGTTCAGTGTACATACGTTGTCTGTCTGTGAGTGAGTCTAAGATTTTCAATAAGTAGACCAGCCTTGCGTCTAGGGGATTCCACAATAAAAATACTTTCGTATCCTATTTATTTCATTTGGGTGATGACTTTTCAAGAACCCTTTATTTAATCGTACTCACTTATTGTGTTTATGTCTTGTCTACACATCAAGCTATACATTTCCAGTCATAATCATTTATTTATTTGCACAAACATGAGTACAATACATGATACAACAAATTGTCAGCATGCAAGAGACGTTAAAAGTATGAAAACAGATCATCACTTTTGCCTTAAACAATGGCATGCAAATATTAAACATAATAGGTAATTTATACAAAATTTATAATGTCACCGAGTCGAATTATTCAAAAATGGTCACGATAATATAAATAATAAAACATAGAATAAAAGATAAGTAAAATATGTTCACTCGTCGTTCGGCCGTGTACACGGCAAGGTCAACGCGCATCCCTAATTGAAATCTAATATATTTTACGAGTCTCTTGAGTGCAGTTTTGTGTAGAATCTATAATATACAACAATTGGAAAAACATTAACTATAAATCAAGTGTTAAACTTATTCCATTGTGGTGATTTAAACAACTTTAAAGGAAACAATAAATAAAACTTCGTTTTGTAAGAACGTCGAGCGTGTGTGTGTGGAAACGCGTAAGCGACGCCTTGTGCACAGAACTTCAGACCTTTTAGTCGCGACGTTCACTACTGAGACGATACGTTTTTGGCGGCGGCGTTGTGGGTACGTACGAATCTCTTTCACCCAACTATTATTGAACCAACAATAATACCATGCCGAAGTGCGATAATTGTAACAGAACAATTACGACTAGAAGCCCAGGATTAGAATGTTGCAAATGTGGGAAAATAGTGCATGCAAATACAACATGCACCGGGCTCACACAAAAACAAATACAAGCTATTCGTAACTCGGAAACTTTGGAATGGACTTGCAGTGAATGTCACCGACACACTCCTGTCAGGAAATCATTTATCGTTCCAGAGGAGGACGACGATGAGGTTGACGAACCAACTTCAAAGACAACCTCATCATCACTTAACTTTCCGTTAGATATGAAACAATTGCTAGTAAATATCTCTAAGGAGGTTCAAAAAATAGTTCAAAAAGAACTGGAGCCCTTACAGTCTTCTATTGAATTTTGCACTGGTAAAATTGATGATTTTGTGGAATCGATCAAAATGATGAAACAAAAGCTGAAAGATATGGAAAATAAAAATAACTATCTCTGCAATAAAATTACCCACTACGAAACCAAAATATCTTCCTTAGAACAACGCTTGAACGAGTCAGACCAAGAAAAATTGAACAACTTTATTGAAATAACCGGAATCCCTTATATAAAAAATGAAGAACTGTTGCAAATCTCAACTAATATTGCCGAAAAAATGAGCATAGATAAGTCTGTGATAAAAAGCGTAAAACGCTCGAACATGCACCAGAACCTAGGCGTTCTTCAGTTAGAACTAGGGAATACTAAGGATGTGGAATGTTGGATACGTTCCGCAAAGCAATTTAATTTGACATCAGCTGATATTTTGTCCAACGTATCTAGTAATGAAGCGCCTGCAAAAATATACGTGCGATTCGCGTTATCGCAAGTAAACAGAAAACTTATGTGGATGGCTAAACAACAACTGCGACAGGATTTTAAATACATATGGTTCCAAAATGGGAAAGTACTGGTGAAGAAAGGAGAGGTAGACAGTACTGGAAAAGACAAGATAATTATTATTAGATGTGAAGACGACATACAAAATCTTCTTAAAAATAAATCGATTAGGTCAAATTAAAACGAGCACAAATTATTTTTTCATGTTTTTTAATAAGTATCATGGCTGTATTTAGTAATATTAAGGAAATCTTTGATTGCATTGATTTACCGACCTACATTAGTAAACTACCAAAAAACACAAATAACTTAAATGTTGTACATGTTAATATTCGATCATTGATAAAAAATTTTGCTAATCTCATGAACTGTTTAATCTCGGTTAAATCACGAATTGACATTGTAGTTCTCACGGAAGTGGGGATATCGGAACAAATTGTATCTATGTATCAATTGGATGGATTTACACTATATAGTATCTTACGTAAAAGTAGAAAAGGTAGTGGGATTATTATCTATATTAATAATAAGCATAAGTTTCAACCGATAAAGACACAAACTAGTCACTGTGAATGTATACTAGGAAAATTGAAAACGCAGGAAAATCATAATATTTATATCTGTGCAGTGTATAGACCACCAAAAGAAAGCAAGCACCTGTTTGTTAATGAGCTGTCCAGTATGATTAATGTTGATTATGTAAAGAAAAGCGATCTTATTTTATTAGGAGATATAAATATGGACCTTAAAACTACCAATAATGTAAACAGTTATTATTTGAGTAAACTTGCTGAGTGCGGGCTCGAATGTGCGATCTCAGACTTCACGCGAGTCGAATGCAAAGGTAATATAGTCTCTAAAACTTGTATCGACCACATTTTCGTGAGATCGCGCCTTGATGACCTTTACTCAGCTGCTTTGGGGACTGTCTTGGCGGACCATCGCATGACGATTGTCACGCTTGCGTCTATGCCTAAAGGTAGGGATCTAAGGTTCATTGAGTCTATTGATAATAAAAAAATAAAAACACTCTTAGCTTGTACTGACTGGGAAACGATAGATGAGTTAAACTGTGCCAATGATATATATAAGTACATAAAAGAAAACTTTACAAAGTGCTACAATGAATGTAAATACAATAAAAAGATAAATAACTCGAGCAAAAGAAACTGTGAGAAATGGGTTAACAATAACATAAAGATAAGTTGTACCAAAAGAGACAAACTATTTATAAAATGGAAAAATGACCCAAATAATAAAATACTCAAGTTAGAATACAATAAAACTAGAAATAAAGTTAATAAAGTCATAGTAACTAATAGAAATAATTATTACAGAGAAGAAATAGCGGGATACAAAAATAATCCCAAAAAACTGTGGGAAATCTTAAATAAACTTACCGGTAAAATAGTGAAGTCTGTAGATGAGGTGATAACGAACGCCTTTTTAAATGAATCAAATAATGAGTTGAGTATCGCTAATGACTTTGCAATGGAATTGGAAACCAGTGTGTTTAATATGGTGCCCAGGTGTGACAGACCCCTGCTGGATGAACGCGAATTTATGAAAACCCAAGATAAATCAATGTTTTTTAAAAAAGCTACACCTCTTAAAATTATTAAAATCATTAAAAACCTAAATACTAATAAATCAGCTGGATATGACTCCATAAGAATCATGGATATCAAAATGATAGGAGATAAAATTGTTAATGCAATAGTAAAGTTAATTAATGCGAGCATTCAACAAGGCAAATATCCATCAGAATTAAAAACAGGTATAGTGAGGCCCATTCACAAAAAAGGCAAATTCAATGACTTGTCAAATTACAGACCCGTAACAATATTGCCTGCCATAAATAAAATAGTTGAAAAATTTATATGCGACCAAATACACTCTTTTTATCGGGATAATGACATAATTTCCAAGGCGCAGTATGGCTTCCAAAGCAAAAAATCCACAGCTCAACTACTTTCCAATTTTACTGATGAAGTCAACAACTACCTAGATAAGAAGCAGCATGTTATACTCATCTTCATTGATTTCAGCAAGGCGTTTGACACGCTCGGGCATAGTACACTATTAAAAACACTCGAAAACTCGGGAATAAGAGGGAATTTACTGGACTGGTGTAAAGAATATCTTCGTGGTCGAAGTTTTCACGTCAAAGTTGGTTCTCGCCTTAGCAGACCTGTAAACGTGACGAAAGGCACAGCCCAAGGTTCAGTGTCTGGTCCACTTCACTATCTGGCATACGTGAATGACCTAGAAAATATTATAACACAATGTTCCCTTTATCAATACGCTGATGACACCTGTATACTCTCTGCTAACAAAAACCTTGATTTAGCCGCAGAATGTTTGCAAAAAGATTTTACTGCTATGACTAAGTGGGCCCATGATATGGGACTTGTTCTCAATCCACAAAAAACTAAAGTAATACACGTACATTCAAGTCACATAAATACTTACTATCCTTTTCAAATCATAGCTCATAGTCATGACTGTCTGCATAAAAACGCACCAGACTGCCACTGCCCGCCTATCGAGCAAGTTCCGTATCATACCTATCTGGGATTAATAATTGATAACCGATTCAACTGGAGTTACCAGGTGGAATCTGTCTGCGGCAAGTTACGTGCGATACTCACCAAGTTTTCAATTATAAAGCGCAATATACCGTATAGAATCCTCCTTCAAATGTACACAGCTCTTGCTGAGTCGATAATCTCATATGGACTCACCAGTTATGGACGCACATTTAAAACTTACCTAGACAAAATACATAATTTGCAAGCACGTTTGCTGAAACTTGTAGTTCCAAAATATGTAAAAAATAAATACCGAGACAATTACACAGGGTTATTTAAACATTGCAAGGTATTACCTATTCAAGAGCGCGCTGAGTATCTGTTTCTCTTAGAACATTATGATAACAGTGATATCCAAATTCCGGTTAAATATGACGTGAATACACGACAAGCCAAATCAAAATCCCTTCAAGTGCCACGCAAAAATAACTTCTATGGTAGGCGTACCGCTTCGTTCGTAATACCCAATTTACTAAACCAAATACCTGTAGACATCAGAGACTCCATGAATAGTAAAAACATAAAGCGTAAGCTGAAAGAACATTACATCAAGTCGATTATAACTAACTGTCAATAGCGCGTTGATCAAATCTCAGGCCATGGCATGCTAAGACAGACCCCAGGGGTCTATTTGTGTGCCTTTTTTAAGTGTGTTTGAACATGTTTTTTATAAAATAAATAAATAAAAAAAAAAAAAATAATGTAAGTATTATCAGAATTTCTCATCTAAAAACTCATTCAAATTATAGTATAATTACTTTCTTTTAGAACGCTACATCACTTAACTGCTTCCAGTTTTTCGGTAGTTTATTATAAATTTTTGGAGCCATGCAAAAGACACTTTTTCTCATAAGTGCCGTTCTAAATTGTTGTTGGCAAATTTGGGTACAATCATGGCTATTACGAGGAAATCGATGTGCCATGCGAGAAAATAGGAGAGGATTGGATCTTACGAACATCGAATTTTCTAATATATAAAGTGAAGGTAGGGTCAATCAGATTGGTAGATGATAGTCAGATTTTGTAGTTTTGAAAATCCAGTTTATGCTGGTCTTGCATTGTATAGGATTTCTGTACAATGCGAGGTCAGCTTGTACTGGAAATGTATAGATTGATGTGTAGACGCCGTGTGTACGAAACATTTCTGTTAGAGAGTAAAGTTATAGAGTAGCAAACCAGATTTTCTTAATAATATCATTAATACTTACTGCTTTTTATGAATACCATCCTAACATCACGCCTGTAAACCCCGATAGGTTAGACAGAGGTGTACCTAATGGTACACCCACATTTCGTCAGTTATGTTTAATTCTCTTTTGATAGGGGGCGAGCCTATTGCCATCAACCTTTTACAAATCCAGACTACGTGGTTACTACCGAGAAATTCCTGATTGAAAAACTCAATAATATTTTATGCCCTACCTGTTCATCAAACCTAGGACCTTTTGCTCAGCAATCGCGCTTACGACCGCTAGACCAACGAGTCAGTCAATACCTTCGTCTCTCTGTTTCAGGATACAATGGTCCTCAGCAACTTCACGAATATCCTGATGGACGAACACATGTTTCCTGAGCCGTACTCCTTCAAGCCGGAACGCTTCATCTCCGAGGGAAAGCTCTCGCTACCCGACCACTACTTTCCGTTTGGACTAGCCAAACATAGGTGCATGGGGGATGTTTTAGCCAAATGCAATATTTTCGTATTCACAACTACCATGTTGCAGAAGTTCTCTTTCTTACCGGCTCCGGAAGAGCCTTTGCCATCTCTGGACCATGTAGATGGAGCCACTCCTTCCGCGGCTCCTTTCAAAGCACTTATAGTTCCAAGAGAATAATACTATTTTTAATGTTGCTTTCGGAATATTGTAGAGGTACGACTTGATCACGGTCGATCTATGCCGATACCTTGACAACGCAATAATATTTCTATAGATTCTAACGCAATAATATAACTTTTCGATGATAATTCTACAACTTAATGTATTGTGTTCCAGTAGATTTGAGCGATGTAGTACCCTACTAGTTGTCGTAATTTTAAATGTAAATTGTTATAATTATATAGATTCTCTGTGTTGTTTATGTCTAATGTAAGGGATTCGACCACTGTACTATTTGCAGTTCCAAAGCAATTTAAATGTTTATTGTGATATTATATAGATTCGTGCTATAATTCTGTGCTTACCTAATGAATTTTACCAACTTAGTACCTAGTTCAAAGGGAAATTAATTCTATTTTTTATCTGAATATTGTAGAAATAAAGGTGCCATGTTTGCAGTCGATCGATGACGTTGTTTAAAATCAACCGTCAAATCGAATAACCACTGATCGATGAGTAACGTCGACTGACCGCAATCTGTTTGCATCTATAGATTCCACTTTATATTTAAATGTGTAGTTTGTAGTGGACGTAGTAAAGTTCATTGTAGTTCCTGTCACTATGAGAATTAAAGACTTCTTTAACGACGATTGTGTTTATACTTGTAAATCAAAAATGTAGGCCTTTAGATCGCTTTTGCGCGTATACTCTAATTTGTTGTCCAGTAAGCTAGACTACTTAGAGCCACCAGATTTTCTTTTTTGTCTTAAGATGTAAAAGTACGCTTATTAAACAACTTGGATTGCTTTGTATGGTTTGATTATTATTCTACTAAAACTCTACCACAGAGTTACAAAATAGTTGTTACAGTGAATCATCATAATATATTATAGACCATCTAAGTTACCAAAGGGTGCAAAGCTACCGAAAGAGAACTTTGTTAGTCTATGTTTTTACTCAATTTTTTTTATAAGAGAACGATGACTGATCTAGGTTTAGGCTGAACTTTATTTATGAAAATTCAAAATGAAACAAATGATTGTATTTTCACATACTTTTGCAAGAATCTTTAGGGTACAATTCTGAAGGACATCACAGTCACAATGACAGAACGCAGCGCAATTAAAAATGGCTTCCAAATCCATCACCACATTGTACCTATTGTATTCTAGTATTCGAGAATGTCTGTAACCAGCTGTTTATTATGATGACACATCGAGTCTTAAAAATGCTTGGCTTTATATATAATATTGTTTCTGTAACTTCATCATCATTTCAGCCCATTGTTGTCCACTGCTGAACATAAGCCTCCCCAATCGATTTCCAACGTGTCCGGTCCAATGCCACCTGCATGCACTTACAAGGTCGTCGGTCCATCTGGCAGGTGGCGGTCCCACGCTGCGCTTTCCAATGCGTGGTCTCCACTTCAGTATCCGTTTGTCCCATCGGCCGTCCGGTCTTCGCGCTATGTGGCCTGCCCATTGCCACTTCAGCTTGCTTATCCGCTGGGCAATGTCGACGACCTTGGTTCGTCTACGGATTTCCTCATTTCTGATTCTATCACGTAGAGAAACGCGAGCATGACCCTCTCCATAGCCCGCTGAGCGACTTTGAGCTTCTGTATAAGACTTATTGTGAGAGACCACGTTTCAGATCCGCAATAAGTCATCACCGGTAACACACATTGGTTATAAACCCTACTTTTGTGCTTGACACGTCTGAATTGAAATAATACAGTACACTGTTTTTAATATCCTTGATTTTGGCCATGTGGCCACCGCGACACCGCGTGGATTCTTTGAGGACTGCATCGCGCCCTTTTTCGCATTAGAAACCAACTTGTTGAAACAACATGTTATTATATCTGCAAAATTAATGCCACCATTACATTAAATAGGAACATTTTTCCGTGTTTTATTTTTGTTAAAAATACCCCTTACATGAACGGCCGGTATTTTTGTTGCTTGGTGCTGTTTTTTTCAGCTGTGCTCGCGGCTTCTGTCACGTGACCGTGTATTCTTTTGGCATTAAATGGGAACTTAAAGTTACAAAAAACTGACAAACTATTAATTTATACTAAATGTTGTTAGAACATTAACACAGTCAAGTTCTGGGGGGACTCAATTTATACGGCACGCTAATAATTTTAAAGAAATAGTACATGAACGGAAACAAATAACTTCAATCATGATTCATCCTGGGTCCCGACTGCTAAAATCGTTAAAAAAAGGAATCTTTCAACTCGTTATTAACTGATGTGATGTGTTGATAATCATTCGTAAGGTATCAAATTCTTTACTTTATTACGTCAACACACAATATCTTATGTATTTTCCTAGCAATGTCTCTATTTTATTAAGTACAGACAATACTCTTAAATCTCTCGTCCGTTTAAATTATAAGGATGTTGTCCAATTAGTATACTTATAACTTAAGCCCTGTGTTCATAGACAACAAAAGTTGCCAACGGTCGTTAAACATTGTGTCCTACATATCAAAATTTTCTGATAACATTGCCTAATTTTACTTGAGTAAAAAGTTGCTAGGACACTTGATAAAGGTTTATCAAGATCTCAAAAACCACCCAAATACAACAACATATGCTCGTTTTTCAAGTCAAAGTCAATGTATTGCATTCGTTGGGCCAAAAGTGCAGTGTACACTTACGAGTTCGAGCTTCACTTTTGCTAGTACTATGAATAGAAGGCTTTAGGTGTCCTATATATTTTATATAAAAACGTTACTTAGTGCATTAATAAAAAAGACTTTATGTTAACACCCGAAGCAATGCTAAAGGAGTTTATGAAGTTTGGAAATTGTAGTGTCCAAATGACTTAATGTTGAATAAATGTAATAGAAAGTTCGTTTCAAAATTGTTTATTTTATTACCATTTATTCCTCACTAGTACCTAATGACCTCGGTCTAAGGTCAAATTAGAATGGCTATTAAAACTTTGCACTCATCGTCATTAGTTTGACGTTTTTCATAATTTTCAGTTAGTCAGAAGGTTTTCCTTGTATACGGTTTCAGAGAAGACATCTATGTCCCATATGTGGTAATATAGTCAGCTGATTGTTAAATATGGGATCCTTTGGAAAGGAATACATTTCTGAAATGATGATGGCTCTGGTCTTAGTTAGTACCTATCAGATAGCGTCCTGTGCCTCTCCTTAGTGTTCTGTTTGTGTAGATTCCCCCGAGGGTTAGATACAGCGTTATCTTGTCACCAGTTATTTTAAAGTCCCTTGTACTATTTGTCGAGTATATTTCCATCCACTGGTTACACATGCTGACTCCAGGCCACTTCTGAGAAAATTGTGATAGAAAAATCCAATAACACTTTCCCCTGGGAATTGAACCCATGACCTAATGCTCAGCAGTAGTGCTTTGGATCACTAGACCGACGAGGCAGCCTTTTGAAATCATTTAAAGCCTTACTTACATACTTACGCATTAGTCTTTCTGCGTTATTTGTGCTGCAACCAGCATGGAGACAAGGGCAAGAGAATGATGAACCAGCACGGAGCTAAAAGGGTAAAAGTCAACAATAAAAGACTTTTCTAGATGAGAGGTGATTTTAATGAACTTAATATCTAATGATGAATAGTTATAATATTATAGTGATGTCAAAATTTTCACTTAAAACTAACCATCTAACCAAAATACTTTATATTTCATTCATAAGGTGCACCATTTTGTATTAGCAGACGCAATGGGTCGCGAACGAAAACTCTCTCCTCTCACTGGTTTTCGTTCCCGACTTCATGCGTGTCCATCACAATACATTCTATTCGTTTCAAGTACATTTCTGCTTTTCTTTTTAGTCTTAAATACTATTGTGCGGTCTCAGCCTTACAAACCTAGAGATTCAAAATTACAGGCTAAGTTCCACAGACGGACTGTATTTTGGACTGCAAGCCAACAGCAAGGTGGTTCATAAAATTGCATCGTAGCACTGCTACTGGCTTTTTGATAGATCGTCCAAATCCAGTCCGTTTGCGGCTTATAGAATTATGGTTAAATACGATTACATGGTTTAAAAATATATGACTATTACTAAATATATGACTATAACTAAATATATAACTATTACTAAATATATGACTATAACGAAATATATGACAACAGTAAAAAAACTGTGTCTGTACATTGAATATATTTAAAAAAAAATTAGTGAGGGGGGTTTGGAAACAGTAATAGAGCACGAATCCAAAATAAAAATTCTGTCTGTTTGTCTGTATGTCTGTTTGTTTGTACACGCTAATCTTCGGAACTACTCGACGGATTTAAATGATTTTTTTTTTGTTGTAAAGGTATTAAATCTGGGCAACATATAGGCTATAATTTATCTTGGAAACTTGAACATCTGATGCAGCACCGCAACAGACCAGCTAAACTATAAGAGATACAAAAACGGTACCATAGCAAAAATTGTTCCACGTGATGAGCATTTTCTGCTAAGAGAATAAATTTTAAGATCTGGAACAACTGAAGTGGAACTCCAAGAGCCCAGCTACACTATAACATATATAGGAATGACGTCTTAGCAAGAGTTGTTCAGCCTGATGAGCACTCTCTGTTGTCGTATAAAATTTGAAGACCTGGAACAGCTGATGTGGAACTCCAAAAGCCCAGCTACACTATAACATATATAGGAATGACGTCTTAGCAAGAGTTGTTCAGCCTGATGAGCACTCTCTGTTGTCGTATAAAATTTGAAGACCTGGAACAGCTGATGTGGAACTCCAAGAGCCCAGCTACACTATAACATATATAGGAATGACGTCTTAGCAAGAGTTGTTCAGCCTGATGAGCACTCTCTGTTGACGTATAAAAATTGAAGATCTGGCACACGCGTTGTGGATTATAATATTAAAAAAAAATAAAAAAAATTGAAGACCTGGAACACCTGATATGGAAATCAAAGCTATCACTAATTTCACTGTATAATTATAAAATAACATAAGCTGGGAGTACCTCCACGCGGTGAAGGCGGTAACAGTTTAGGACTGATTTTCGATGAAAATTCGATGAATCATTGAAAATTTGACTCTACTGGCCAAAACTCCCATTTATTATTTTATTTTATCAAATAAATAAGCCTAAATAGGCTTATGTTATTTGAGTGTTTAATTTCCTTTTTCATTTATTTTCGTGACACGGTAGCCTACCCGGTAACGCAGGGGAGCAGTCATTTAGATTTTAATTGATCAGTTATCTTCAGAATTAAACTATAACTATGTCTAGAAAGAGGTCAAATCTTTCCCAACGTTCCAAAGGAGCTAAAAGATTGAGGATCATAAGATCCCAAGAATCTACCGAAGAGCGTCAGGAGAGACTTGATGCTGTTCGAGAACATCAGACTGCAACTCGCTCCGTAGAAACCTCTTCAGATCGCGAAGAACACTGGAACACCTGATATGGAAATCAAAGCTGCATCAGATGTTCAAGTTTCCAAGATAAATTATAGCCTATATGTTGCCCAGATTTAATACCTTTACAACAAAAAGACCCTTCACGAAGCGGTCAACCAAGCATTCTGTACATCCAACTAAGTGTTTACGCAGAGAGTGCTCATCAGGCTGAACAACTCTTGCTAAGACGGGTCAACCAAGCATTCTGTACATCAAACTAAGTCTTTACGCAGAGAGTGCTCATCAGGCTGAACAACTCTTGCTAAGACGTCATTCCTATATATGTTATAGTGTAGCTGGGCTCTTGGAGTTCCACTTCAGGTGTTCCAGATCTTCAAATTTATTCTCTTAGCAGAAAATGCTCATCACGTGGAACAATTTTTGCTATGATACCATTTTTGTATCTCTTATAGTTTAGCTGGTCTGTTGCGGTGCTGCATTAGATGTTCAGCGAGGAAGTGAGGAAACTCGGTATGTAATGGGAGGTAACCCATCCACGGGCCAACCTAGGCAAAGGCTTAATATAGCGGACAGTCGCGCATCATGTTCCGCACTTATCTCTAGAGACCTAGAAGCAGATGCGTAGATACGCTGAGAACTAATGCGCAATTATCTATCCGTGAACGTCTGCGACTCACGAGACAATGCATGATTTCTTCACTGGTCTCTAGAGACCTGGATGTAAATGCGTAAATACGCTGAGAACGCAGGTGTGCTTCGCGATCCGAAGAGGTTTCTACGGAGCGAGTTGCAGTCTGATGTTCTCGAACAGCATCAAGTCTCTCCTGACGCTCCTCGGTAGATTCTTGGGAATCTTATGATCCTCAATCTTTTAGCTCCTTTGGAACGTTGGGAAAGATTTGACCTCTTTCTAGGCATAGTTATAGTTTAAATTTGAAGATACCTGATCAATTAAAATCTAAGTGACGGCTCCCCTGCGTTACCGGGTAGGCTACCGTGTCACTACGATAAATGGAAAAGGAAATTAAACACTCAAATAACACAAGCCCGAAGGCATATTTATTTGACAGAATAACGGGAAGAAAAGGTATTTGTTGTGTAGGTATTAAGTCTGGGCAACATATAGGCTATAATTTATTTTGGAAATTGGAACACCTGATGCAGAACCGCATCAGAACAGCTAAAGTATAAGAGATATAAAAATGGTGTCATAGCAAAAATTATTCCACGTGAAGAGCATTTTCTGCTGTGAGAATAAATTTGGAGATCTGGAACCCTGTTGTGAATCTCCAAAGCCCAGCGACACTATAACATATTAAGGAATGACGTCTTAGCAAAAGTTCTTTAGTCTGATGGGCATTTCCTGTGGACTTACGAAAATGAAAGATCTGGAACGTCTTCAATCGTCTCGCTCATCCAGTTGTTTTCCCGTCCCCGGGCCTCAGAATTCTACATCAAACGTTTCAGATCTTCGATTTTCTTGACGACCCCGTTGTCGCTGGCAAAAGCAACAGGATCCGCGTACGAAGTCGCGGGCAGAAGCTAGTATATAATATATATAATATTGTTTCTGTAACCTCATCATCATTTCAGCCCATTGTTGTCCGCTGCTGAACATAAGCCTCCCCAATCGATTTCCAACGTGTCCGGTCCAATGCCACCTGCATGCACTTACAAGGTCGTCGGTCCATCTGGCAGGTGGCGGTCCCACGCTGCGCTTTCCAATGCGTGGTCTCCACTTCAGTATCCGTTTGTCCCATCGGCCGTCCGGTCTTCGCGCTATGTAGCCTGCCCATTGCCACTTCAGCTTGCTTATCCGCTGGGCAATGTCGACGACCTTGGTTCGTCTACGGATTTCCTCATTTCTGATTCTATCACGTAGAGAAACGCGAGCATGACCCTCTCCATAGCCCGCTGAGCGACTTTGAGCTTCTGTATAAGACTTATTGTGAGAGACCACGTTTCAGATCCGCAATAAGTCTTCACCGGTAACACACATTGGTTATAAACCCTACTTTTGTGCTTGACACGTCTGAATTGAAATAATACAGTACACTGTTTTTAATATCCTTGATTTTGGCCATGTGGCCACCGCGACACCGCGTGGATTCTTTGAGGACTGCATCGCGCCCTTTTTCGCATTAGAAACCAACTTGTTGAAACAACATGTTATTATATCTGCAAAATTAATGCCACCATTACATTAAATAGGAACATTTTTCCGTGTTTTATTTTTGTTAAAAATACTTACTTTAATTACATGAACGGCCGGTATTTTTGTTGCTTGGTGCTGTTTTTTTCAGCTGTGCTCGCGGCTTCTGTCACGTGACCGTGTATTCTTTTGGCATTAAATGGGAACTTAAAGTTACAAAAAACTGACAAACTATTAATTTATACTAAATGTTGTTAGAACATTAACACAGTCAAGTTCTGGGGGGACTCAATTTATACGGTACGCTAATAATTTTAAAGAAATAGTACATGAACGGAAACAAATAACTTCTTCATGATTCATCCTGGGTCCCGACTGCTAAAATCGTTAAAAAAAGGAATCTTTCAACTCGTTATTAACTGATGTGATGTGTTGATAATCATTCGTAAGGTATCAAATTCTTTACTTTATTACGTCAACACACAATATCTTATGTATTTTCCTAGCAATGTCTCTATTTTATTAAGTACAGACAATTCTCTTAAATCTCTCGTCCGTTTAAATTATAAGGATGTTGTCCAATTAGTATACTTATAACTTAAGCCCTGTGTTCATAGACAACAAAAGTTGCCAACGGTCGTTAAACATTGTGTCCTACTTATCAAAATTTTCTGATAACATTGCCTAATTTTACTTGAGTAAAAAGTTGCTAGGACACTTGATAAAGGTTTATCAAGATCTCAAAAACCACCCAAATACAACAACATATGCTCGTTTTTCAAGTCAAAGTCAATTTATTGCATTCGTTGGGCCAAAAGTGCAGTGTACACTTACGAGTTCGAGCTTCACTTTTGCTAGTACTATGAATAGAAGGCTTTAGGTGTCCTATATATTTTATATAAAAACGTTACTTAGTGCATTAATAAAAAAGAGTTTATGTTAACACCCGAAGCAATGCTAAAGGAGTTTATGAAGTTTGGAAATCGTAGTGTCCAAATGACTTAATGTTGAATAAATGTAATAGAAAGTTCGTTTCAAAATTGTTTATTTTATTACCATTTATTCCTCACTAGTACCTAATGACCTCGGTCCAAGGTCAAATTAGATTGGCTATTAAAACTTTGCACTCATCGTCATTAGTTTGACGTTTTTCATAATTTTCAGTTAGTCAGAAGGTTTTCCTTGTATACGGTTTCAGAGAAGACATCTGTGTCCTATATGTGGGAATATAGTCAGCTGATTGTTAAATATGGGATCCTTTGGAAAGGAATACATTTCTGAAATAATGATGGCTCTGGTCTATAGTTAGTACCTATCAGATAGCGTCCTGTGCCTCTCCTTAGTGTTCTGTTTGTGTAGATTCCCCCGAGGGTTAGATACAGCGTTATCTTTTCACCAGTTATTTTAAAGTCCCTTGTACTATTTGTCGAGTATATTTCCATCCACTGGTTACACATGCTGACTCCAGGCCACTTCTGAGAAAATTGTCATAGAAAAATCCAATAACACTTTCCCCTGGGAATTGAACCTATGACCTAATGCTCAGCAGTAGTGCTTTGGATCACTAGACCGACGAGGCAGCCTTTTGAAATCATTTAAAGCCTTACTTACATACTTACGCATTAGTCTTTCTGCGTTATTTGTGCTGCAACCAGCATGGAGACAAGGGCAAGAGAATGATGAACCAGCACGGAGCTAAAAGGGTAGAAGTCAACAATAAAAGACTTTTCTAGATGAGAGGTGATTTTAATGAACTTAATATCTAATGATGAATAGTTATAATATTATAGTGATGTCAAAATTTTCACTTAAAACTAACCATCTAACCAAAATACTTTATATTTCATTCATAAGGTGCACCATTTTGTATTAGCAGACGCAATGGGTCGCGAACGAAAACTCTCTCCTCTCACTGGTTTTCGTTCCCGACTCCATGCGTGTCCATCACAATACATTCTATTCGTTTCAAGTACATTTCTGCTTTTCTTTTTAGTCTTAAATACTATTGTGCGGTCTCAGCCTTACAAACCTAGAGATTCAAAATTACAGGCTAAGTTCCACAGACGGACTGTATTTTGGACTGCAAGCCAACAGCAAGGTGGTTCATAAAATTGCATCGTAGCACTGCTACTGGCTTTTTGATAGATCGTCCAAATCCAGTCCGTTTGCGGCTTATAGAATTATGGTTAAATACGATTACATGGTTTAAAAATATATGACTATTACTAAATATATGACTATAACTAAATATATAACTATTACTAAATATATGACTATAACTAAATATATGACTATAACTAAATATATAACTATTACTAAATATATGACTATAACTAAATATATGACTATTACTAAATATATGACTATTACTAAATGTATGACTATAACTAAATATATGACTATAACTAAATATATGACTATAACTAAATATATGACTATAACTAAATATATGACTATAATTAAAAGCTTCACATGTTTGGTGTGGTTTATAAATTTGGTGTTAATCGCGTGGCGAGCTCAATGCCCAGGGAGGAAATAGTGTGTAATCAAACCGCTCTACCAATTCTGGTTTCACACTATTTTCCCATAAGAACAGATCTCCAATCCTATCCCTTCGCCTTGAACCCAGACAACGATAACAATTAATGGGTTCCCAACAACAGCAATCATAATGGTACAAAAGAGTAACATCTAATTTTACTTAATTGATAATAATTATGATAAATGTCGTGCAACATAACAGATAACAATGGCGTCGCACACATGACATATTATTGCAATTACTACCAACTGTTTCGTTCTCCGCCTACCGAACATGTAGTGTGGCTGCCTCCTAGCCCGGATGTTCAAACAAACTACGTCCACAGGGTGTTCTTGTAGACGAGCTAGTAACAACCAGGCAGTCACAGCTAATAGTTCCCTACCAGATCGTACGTCCACGCGAATAGTCTATCGCTATGAACATAACATAACGAGGCAGGCCCAAGAAACTCCAGGGCCAGATGAAACAATGGCAACCGGGTAAATATACAAATAAAACTCAAATCCGGTGTTATACAGTCTGTGGTAATGTGAACAAAAGTATTGTTTGTCATGTCAGACGTATCCTATACCTATCCTATTATTATATTATCTAAGTTCCAATAATATCTGATCGTACCCTAACTATCCGAACGTTTAGGTCTTCAACGGTTCTTGGCTATGCGTTACGTTATACGATAGCGTCCTAGAGTTACTTATAATAACAGATAAAGATCTCTAAAAGATTACTCTTAAAACTATGATATGATGCAGCGAATATGAAATGAAATGATGATGACATAAGATGACAGAACGCAAATATAAGTAAAAAACGAGGAGAAGAACAGAAAATAAATTAATATACTCAGAAGATACAACAGAAATAAATAAAAATATATAAAAATGTAATTAAAAAAAGTAAAGAGAGAATAGGAAGTAAACAGATGAAATAAAATAATAAATGGCACTGAAAGACAGAAGAAGGAACAACTAAGGGAACCAAGGAATCACCAGGGACACAAAAGGTGTTTGGTGATCAGCAGAACTCCAGGCCTACTCCGCCGGTGACGCTGCTGTCGCCACCGGCCAAGGGCACATGTAGGACTGGTTAACGGTAAACTAGTAATAGATGATGAAGATTCGTGAGATTTTCGCAGTTGTATTCGACGTAATTAGAAGAAGATGGTAATTCACAGTCACATCGCCTGACACTTCAGCTAAGTTGGTAAGCCAAACATTGTGTAGTAATTTGCCCGAGCAATGTAACCTCATACAGGAGTAGATTATGAACTGAAACTGATTTTTTTAATAATTTATAATGAAATTAAATTATTTCAACGTTAGAGGGTGTCAAGTTTTATTTGCCAATAAAAATAATATATTACATAAATATATTATTCCTTTATTTATTTTTGTACACTTTAATTACATTTTTAAATACCTATCTAAAATAAAAATAAAACATTTAAAATAGTAGGTAGCTCACCGGTATCGGGAGCAGGGTCCAACCTACCGGAGGTCAGGGCTCCAGAGAGAGGAGTATGTTATTATTATTAAATGAAGATCATTTTGCGTTGATTTGCATTATCCTCCTCAGTAGTCAGCTGTATGTGTTTTGATTCTGCTACCACCTAACACACAACAACGTAGGACCGATGGTAACAGGTTCTGACATCCAAAGCTGTTCGTCGACGTTCTCAAACATTATGTTTGGGAAGACTTACATGTTAGCAAGTTGATACCGTTGTTAATCCACTTGCTATTTCCCTTCGTACTTCGGCTCCCCCACGGCGGGGAAGCCTGGTGATCATGAAACCATGAAACGTGGGCTCATGAAACCTGGTATGATCAGGTGTCATTGCGGTGTTCCCTAGCACCTCGCTTGAGTTAAGTGCTGATCACTCTAGGGGTGACAAAAACTCCGACCGATATCATTCCAAAAGTTAAATTAATTAAACCTATTTGCTTATCAAAGCCGTGACTGAATTATGTTGAGATCGCTAACAGACACTTACGGAGTTTTTTCCATTACAAACTGACACAAATAAAGAAAAAAAAAAATGTAATTTTAAGAACCTGACCTTTTAAATTGGAAAGTGAAGCAGAAACTGAGCACAGAATGTGACTCACGAAGGTTCTGTAGAGGTACACCGTGATCAGCAGCCCAACCCTTCACCCTCCCTCACCTCCGACCTACAGTCAGTACTTTACATTACCAGACTCCTCTTCCTCTTTTTGTCTTCTTTGATAAATTACATTAAATTTGAGCTTGGCATGCTTGTCCACGGAAAAATGTGGCTACCTTATTTCTTAATCAGATGTATAGACAAATAAATCAAGCTCATTGGGACTATATGTTTATAAGATGTACCCAATAGCCAGAAACTAATTTATATTTATGTTACTTCAAAACTCCACATCGCATGATAAGTAGCTACAGTGTATGTTCATTATACGGTAGTCTTTGTGTTTATGAATTATATTTTTGTTGCTTTAGCAAGGTGACTAAATAACTTGCAATGTCCACATTTTGGCAGAGCAAGAAATAAAAAAATAGTAATATTGAAATTTCAGAGGTTTCGTATGCTGATGACACCTGTAAGCGGCACTACTTTGGTCACTACTACTTTATGCACCCGGCATTTGGCTCCGACAATACGGCTAAGGCAACGCTTCGTAAATTAGACAGTTTAAAGGGGTCGAGGATATATGACGAAGGTTTTAAGACTGGATACTAGACCAACCGAAAGTGCAGGTGGGTATTAGACTACGATTTGTAGCGCAAACACCAGGCCAGCCCGGATTGCAAGAGACTCAAGGTCTCATTCTCATTGATGAATGTTGGTTATATCTTCGTGATCAACAAGAAATCTGGTAAATCTTATTTATCAACAAAAAATCACGGCAGCAAGACATCGAAATATACCGTGACAAAACGGTCGACAACGCTCACACGCAAGAAATATTTAATACAACTTTTTCTCAAATGATTGAAATTTCAGAAATGATGGAAATAACCACGTGAAATTTTCATAATGTTTGGCAAAATACACAACGCTAATTAATACTGCCTACTGTTCGGTCAGTATCGTCAAGATAAGATAAGATATATGTATTTGCTCAAAGATGTGTCATCATCGGCCTCGCCTTTTCCCAACTATGTTAGGGTCGGCTTCCAGGCTAACCGGATGCAGCTGAATACCAGTATTTTACATGGAGAGACTGCCTATCTGACCTCCACAACCCAGATTGACACGCCAAGATTTTTACGCGTGTCTACATAGTGAAACTTGAATTAAATAACTTTTTTGTTTTCACCAACTGGACACACCCACTTTATTTGCAAAAAAAAACAGCCAAGTGCGAGTGGTGTTCACACGCACACAGGGTTCCGTAGCACCAATCAATATAATGAAAATATTTTCGTGTATTCCCGTTCGTCCCCTCGACTTCGTCCCCCGAGGGGGACGAACGGGAATTTACAAAAATAATATTTAATTTGTTCCCGATCGTCCCAATCCTAATTCAAGAGAGGACGAATGGGAATATGTTCTTCGATTAGTGCCATTCGTCCCACTAAAAAGATTTGTGCAGAAAATATGTTTATTCGATGTTTCGTAGTTTACTTTTAAATTAGTTTCTTCGTTAGATTTAATCATTATTTTACAAAATTCTTCTCTATTTTTTTATGAATTATAAAACGTATCCTAAGTTTATCATTGTTTCATTATGTTTACCTACACTAAATATAGCAACTCTGACGGGAAGCGCCGGCGATTCTGGTAGTTAACAAAAGAGTGCCGATAACATTGTGTTATTTGCGTAAATCCTATTGGTTTACCTGACATTCTCTCCCTTTCCTATCCTTAAATTAGACCGGTCGGGTTAGTGTTGACAAAACAATGAAAGTGCACGGGTGTTAATGTAATAATATATATTCGACACGAGTTCTGCGGAAAACTACTGATGTAAGTACCTACATTTTTGTAAGTTACAAATATTATTAGATTGTTTATAGTCAATACTATATTGTCTCATGTCTTATTAATTTATGCTAATAATGTACGGTATCAATATTTGTATTCAATTTTAGTATTTAATTTTATATATTAAATATCATTCTAAATTATATTAATAAGTGTGTAATTGTTGTCTCCTGTTTTTTAGAGCTTAACAATGTCACAAGAAGCGCATCCTGGTCCCTCTGGTAGTACAGGAAGCTGTTTGCAGTATATACAAAGGAAAGGTGGAATCGTGCTTCTGCGTGCTGGATACCAATTTTTAAGGAAAAGGCAAAACAAAAGTGGAGCTGTTGTATGGGAATGTCATCTTAGAAGAAAGAATAAGTGCAGTGGGACCTTAACCATAAAAGTAAGTACCTACTTTTTTGACTTCTTTTTTCATGCAAAACCAGACAATGGGTAAATAAATTATGCACGTTTATTGCAGAATGATCAAATTTTGAAAGAAACCACACACACATCCTGTACACCGGACTTCAATAAAAACATAATAGACATTCATATTGATGAATGCAAGAAAAATATAACTTCTGATGATGTACCTTGCGTACCAGCCGCCTTTAATTCAACAATTTCGAAAATTTTGGACGAAGGACTTGATAAAGTAACTTTACCCAAAGATATTCCTAAGTTTGCAAACATCAAAAGCACTTTGTATCGCCATCGAAATAGCACTTATAATATGAGTAAAATCACTTTCAATGACGTTAAAACGGTTGAGGTTCCTCAAAAATTTCAATCATTTTTGTTAGCAGATTACTGTTACGGTAACACACGCTTACTCATTTTTTGTTCCCAAGAAGCTAAAGAAAAATTGATAGTTTTAAAAAATATATTTGGTGACGGTACATTTAAGAGTTGTCCACCTCCATTCCAACAGCTCTACACCGTTCATGGTGATTTAGGAAGTAATAATCAAAGCACAGCCTGCAGCTATGACGCCATTATTTTACGCTTTAATGTCAAACCGTAAAAAAGAAACATACGAGATACTTTTCAGACTTGTTAAATCTCAAATCAACGATTGGAATCCTACATCATTTACCAGTGATTTTGAAGAAGCAGCTATGTCTGCTATGCGTACAATTTTTCCAGAGATAAGTATCCACGGCTGTTATTACCATTTTAATAATGCTATTTGGAGGAAAGGCCGTGAATTAAATCTAACAAAAAATAAAACTTTAAGACGTCAAGTAGCCCTAAGTGCGGTGCTTCCATTATTACCAGAGGAACGTATTTTTGAAGGCTGGTTTTATATCGCTAGCGAAAGCCCCGGTGATAGCCAAAGTGAAAAATTTCGGCAATACATGCTATCGCAGTGGCTTCAATCGAATTTCGTAAAAGTGTGGTGCAGTTTTGGAAAACGACACCGTACTAATAACTTTGCCGAAGGGTGGCATTTTAAATTAAATAGTGCCATAGGCAAAAAAAAACCTAATATTTTAAAATTGCTTACGGTGTTACATCAAGACTCTAACTTATACAGCGTGAAAGCAAAACAAAATCCAAAACGGCGTAAGCTACATTCAATCTTGACAGACCAATATATTATGGATTGCCAAATGCAACTTCTTAATTCAGAAATAACTGTAGGACATTTTTTAGAAAAACTTACGTAGGTATTAATCATAATAAGTAAAGTGCTCGATGGTTGTGTACGTTGATGTAATCTCTAGGCTTTGTGTGCAATAATTATTACTGCCTACTGTTATGACCTCGACTACTTTCTTCAATACTTGTGAATTTTTTATTGTTGTTACCCTCTATGATGTTTTGTGTTCATGTTTTTTCACTTTGATTTTGTATATGTTTTTTATTTTGATTTTGAAATTGTGCTAATTGACGCTATTTATATGTAAAATTAATGTGTAACCTGTTCTGATTCCTTATACAATATGTAACACAAAAATGTGACACCGTATACCTATACATATAAGCAAATGTGACTTTTTAAAAATTAGTACGATAAGTTTTTTTTTGTTATTTTTATCTTGATTTCGTGATATTTTAGGTATTTTATTTAATTTTGCTTTTGAAAGTGTGATAATTTACTGACCCTATTTATGTGTTAAAATAATGAGTAAACTTTTCTAATCACTTACATAACGTAAAACGTAAAATCTTGCCACCATACATATAAGCAACTCTACGAAAAATAGTGACTTATATTTCAAAAGGAAACAACCTGAATGGTAAAAAGTCTGTTTGTAGTGTTTAATTGTAATATAATACAGACTTTTTTTATTGTAATCTGTATACACAGATTTTTAAATCATAATTTTTAGTTATAAGGAGAATTTTATTCATAATTAAAAAAATATTATATATAAAAATATTGCGAGTTATCGCAAAGTTGATTCTGTGATTTTTACTGTGATTTTTATTCCTTAATAAATGACTGATTTTTATTTCAATTTTGTTTTTTTACCAATTAAATCCACCAGTCTTATATTATTTAGTGGGAGCAATAGACCCAAAAAAGAATTAATAAATTATTCCCATTCGTCCCCCCAAAAAATTTTGAGGGACCATCGGGAAAATAAATAACGAATTCCCGTTCGTCCCCCTCGGGGGACGAAGTCGAGGGGACGAACGGGAATACACGAATATTTTGAAGGCTCATTCATAATTATTATGTTGTATTGTATTACATTCAACAGCAAAGCTAAATTTGTTTTTCATAGGATGTTAATGAAAAAGTCCCATATTATCTCAAAAACTAAACATCAAATCATAAACAAACCAATTTTTGTTGAAAGTTTTTTATTGTTATTTTCTTTCTCTTTAGAAATTACACACACACATTTGACCACTTTGGAAGTGTCTATCTTTCAAACGATTGATTTGAGAAAAAATAGTTTTAGGAATTTCAATGTCATTTTTAAAGACCTATCTATAAACACCCCGCACGCATAGGTTTGATGAAAAAATAAAAATAGTTTAATTTCGATGTGTGTAGAAAAGAAAGAAAAAAATAGAAAACACATTTTTTTATTTCAAAATTTGTCTTTTAAAGGGTGTAATAAGACCCTTAACGAAGCCGAAAGGCACTTATTCTCCCCGTCATTTCGATCATTTTTTTATTCTAGACCATACCTGGGAAACTTCTAGTTAAGGAGATATTGGGGGTCAAAGTTTCAACTTTTTCAGTTGTTTTTTTTAAATACATATTTTTAATGTAACATTTTTACTTTAAACACCTCCATGAGCCCCGTACTATTCAATCCATCCATCAGCACAATGTTTTGGGTGCTTTACATTGAGTCCCACCGCAAAACGTAATTTTTCAACTCCAAAAAAAAATTTGTTTCCCAGCAATATTTTTTTCGTAAAGTTACTTAGTTTGACGTACAGAATGCTTGGTGGAAGGCTTAGTTATGGGTCTAGTTACACCCTATATAGAAGCTAATAAGGTGTTTCAAGCAAAAAAAAAATTGAGGCATTCATTAAATCGCCTCTTTCATTGAATTAGTGAACGAGGCGATTATTAAACTTTTTTTTGCAAAAACACCTGGGTGTGTTCAGTTGGGAAAACATAAAAGTTATTTAATTCAAGTTTCACTATGTCGTTGTCGTCACGCGTAAAAATCTTGGGAGTGTCCAGATGACGAAATAATAACTGATAATAATTGTCAGCTTCACCAACTGGACACACATGTGTCCAATCTCTCGTGTCGAGTTGGTGAATAACCCATTTTAAGAAAATGGAAGAGAGGTGTCGTTAGATTAATATCCCCTTGAGTTCAAAGTGATATTCAAACGTGCTATTAAGGTAGTTTTCAATGTCACATTAAAGTCATATTTCCATCAATATTCTATTCCATGTTTTCATACGTAAATGAAATTATTTCAACCATTTAGCGAGATTAAGAAAAAAAAACACAATTGGTTGATTCCGTTCCAGTGTTGATGTGTGTCTATGAATCAATAGAGAGTGCCGTGAAAATTTCAAGAGACATAATTCCCATACCATAACCACACATTTGGTGAATAACCCATTAAAATCTTAGGTGTGCTGAACACAAATGGAACAAAAAAATAAATCTGTCGGAGTAAATTCTCTAAAAATTATATATTTTCGTTATTGAAGAGAACGACGCGGCCAGCCAGACTGTCACGAGTCGCCACTTCAATTTATATTTCTTTAACAGGCGAGAAACTCCAAGATTACTCTTAGGGTAACCTGGGTACCTGGCTGTTCTTCTTCATAGGAAACAACTATTTTGATACCGTGCACCTAACTTCAGACGATTCAACCTTTACTAAAAGAAAATATCGCCAATGAAACAAGAACATCGCTGTGAGAATCCACGAATAAAAAGAGATTAATAAAAGGAAACAGCAAAAGGTTTTTGTGAAACTGAGACGAAATACATTTTTTTAGGAAAATAATGATACAGAAGATGAACAAGATTTTTTTTAAATAATTTTTACCCAGAAGTAAGAAAAAGATGGAAGTACTGAAGAAGTTGTTCTGGCTAGACTACCTAAGACTATAAATATGGTAGCTTAGTTATTGGCATTGCCAGAGCTCTCTGACCGGGTGCATCTCTCATCACGGACGTGTTTTGGTTGATGGATGGAAGGATACCGTCATCAATCGGTCGCCAGAGCCTCGTTGGTTGCAGCAGGGTGCACCACGTGCAGGTGAGGATGGCTTGAAGAAACTAGTTATCGTGCGTCTCCCCCTTACACCCCAAAATAAAATTAATGAAACTATAAAAATATATTATAAAAACATAAAATTGAAGGGCAATTTTGTTCGTTATAAGAAAGTTGAAAGTAAAGTTAGAAAAGGTTTTAGAAAAATAAGGTTTTTCTGAAAAAAAGAAACCGTGATACACAGAACGTGAACAGTAATTTTAGACGGCGATTGGTGGGGTCGAAGAATGTGGTAACAACAATACCAGAAATGGCGAAGCAATGGAAAAACGACGCGATGACACATTACGGCTTTCGATCTACGAGGAGTAATAACAACAAGGTCACTCCGAAAAATTGTGGCAAACTGAAACGGCTACGTCGTGCGCAGGTAGGGCTAGGCAAATCGAGAGAGTTATCGCGTCGTAGTTGTATCGAGTCCCATGGGCTCCTAGTTGATGGGAAAGTAAAAGTAATGTTTTAACAAATAAAAATACGTAGAATCTCATTAAAAAAACAGCAGACGGAAAACTGAACATTAAAAACAAAAGAAAACCACTTCCTTTAAATAAAGACAAAGAAAGATGCCACTGCTGGGAAGTAAGTTTAAAGAAAGATAAGAACAAGAATCAAACTAAACTGTCGCTGGTCATCCCTAAATCAGTACACATTAAAACATAGAAGTCGTATATATGCTCCGTTTTCCCCCGTGCACTAAATGTTCCCCGACCTAGATGACGTTACTCTAGGAAGGTGTACCGCGTGCATTTTTTTTTGACTATCGTGAAAGATGATTAAAGAAACAGCAGAAGATTGTTTTGAACAAGATGTAACTAAGAGGAACTAGTTTTTTTTTTTAATTAGTGGATTTGTTTTTGAAGCCCGGATGTAAGAAAAATTCGGAAGTAAAGAAGTTGTTCTGACTAGAGGCGATGTTAAATAACGGCTACCTAAGCCTTTAAAGATAGTAGCTTAGTAGGTAGGTAGCTATGCTAATAAGCATTACCAGAGCTCTCGGACCGGGTGCATCTCTTATCACGGATGTCATTTGGCTGATGGATGGATGGATACCGCCATCAGTCGGTCGCCAGAGCCTCGCTAGACGAAGGCGGGGTGCACCACGAGCAGGTGAGGCTGGCTTGAGTGAACTAGTTCATACGCGTTCACCCCTTGCACCCCACCCTGATGCTGTCACTACAAAAATGCCATACTCTTGAAGTGATAGCATTAGGTAAAAGAACCAAGCAAGTTTTGTGTGTTTGGCTGGTGGATCACGTTTTATCCTGATACTCAGGTTTCGATAATACTTGGCCAATCGATGTCTTCACGTTTACTCATCGTTTGCGGGTACTGGTAACGTTAATGTAAACTATGTAATAAATGAAAGTTAAGTATTACAATATTCTATGTTTATGAACTGGTCCATGTTTGTTCATGAAGTAACTGTACCCTATACCAGGTCTATTCAGAACGAAACCTCGTCATGTTAGAAATAGAATTTTAATTTTCAGTGGCTTTGTAAGAACAGAAGAAGAGTTGGTATCCGTGGTAAGTTATCTCAAAAGGAGCTGATAATGAAAAGAAAAGTTCTGGCTGCGTCATATTTTCGTAAAATATACTATACTATAATGTTTATAGCCTAAAAGAATACGTTAAAATAGGACCTAAATAGAATATCATTTTTTAAAGTAAGCACTAAGTTTTTAAATGCAAAAACACAAAAGACCGGCCAACTGCGTGTCAGGCCACGCACAACGTAGGGTTCCATAGTTGCCCATCAAAATATGTGAACACTTCCTACGGTCCGATTTGCCTCCGAAGGAATAATAAAAACAAACTTACATTTGCAGTTGAAAACCTGTGCTCTCATACTTTATGTTTAGGAAAATATGTTATCTAAGGACATTGTAGTTAGTAGACTATTACTCGTAAACTTGTAAAGCCTACTTAGCTGTGATAGTTTTCCTTTTAACTTCGTTAAACAGGCTGATTTTTTTAAGAGGGCGTGATCATCCACGCCCTCTTATAAAATAATGTATTATTACAGTGTGTGTTGTTTTTTAAAATCAACAGTTTCGATTCCTGGCTAGGGAAATTGATTTTCTAAAAATCCAATGATGCAGTTTTAGTTTTCATTAAAATCGGGCTTTAGACTCCTTTGAGAATTTTTCGCTATTCCTCATAGTTTCAGATTTAGCCATCCACGCCCACTTGGAAAATTCACCCCGTATACCATCACAATGAATTTTTTCACACACCCCACGGTAAAGGGGGAGGGGGGCACTTGAGTCTAACAAAAATGAGCACTTTAAAGCTTAATATTTCACAAATGAATCCCATAATCGAAAAATTACTTACACAAACTCGCAATATTTTTATAAGATCTATCCAACGACATTCCACATTAAGGGGCACGTGAGAAAAAATAATCCTCACTTTATGTATACAGGAAATAAAAAAAAATCTTTTCGAGATTTTATTTTACCTCGGCGGCGTAACTAATCTGTTTAATCATGCCAAATTACAGCGTTCTAGTACTAAGAGTCTTTGAGCTAAGCTGCCGACAGACGGACGGTTATGGCGAAACTATTTAAAGGGTTCCTTGTTGACTACGGAACTAAATTATATGTTAGATTCATTAAATCATTTTAGCGTAATTTTTGGTATTTCCATTGATTTGTCGTAATACATAATATTAAATAAATTGGTAATTCAAAACGATAACGCGATTGTAAAGCGTCCCGGAATGTTTGAAATTAACGATTCCACCCTATTTTTAAATTAATCACTCACTAAGTAAGTAAAGCTCAGCCAAATGCACACGTAAACTCTATACTTAAGTATTTCTAACTAATTTACAAATAGGTTTCTAAGTCTAACATTTTCCTGAAAAGAGAGTTGCGGAAACACATTTGTACCTCGGTGGGCTCAACAGTATTTGGTGCATTTGAAGAGACTCAACAAACTCCTGAGTGACGTCATTACTGCATACAAGATACATTCCTCAAATATGAAATTTGCAAGGCGGAGATGAATATCTAAAGGTGTTCAATTCTAACCAGGTTACACTTAAAATTACACAATATCGCGTCCAAATAACCCCATCCTCTAATTATTTTATCACATCGACGCAATCTTGGACTGTTAACTACTAGTTTTAAGACCTTTGGCGTAATATACTTCTCGTTATAACGTAGAAGATTATTTACATTTCGTCATTGGAGCCTCGGCACCGTATAGTGACGACACATTTGGCCACAAGTATCACATTATCTATACCTAATTATGTTTTTACAAAAAAGAGCCAAACTCAATATCACGATAACGAAAGAGATCCATTGAAGCTACAAACACAAAATTACAAGTTTTATTTCCTATAGCGAAAAACTACCTATTAACCAAAAACTAATAAATGTATAACCAAAGACCTTTTCACTTGATTCTAAGATACACCTACTATACTATAAGAATCATCAGCTGCGAAACCATTTCCCAACTATGTTAGGGTCGGCTTCCAGTCTAACCGGATGCAGCTGAATATCAATATTATTTACAATAGTGCAAGCAAGTCGGGGTGAGGTTTAGTTTCTGAATGTGCTTCCAATAAAAGGATACGAAGGGTAACCAACAGGCAGGGGTCAAATTGAAATTTAGATGATAGAAGTACCAAATGAAAAGGACTAAACTAACTAACTTCTGCGCTCGATACTAATACAATCATTTCTGTTCGAATGGTGGGACATATTCCGACGGTAGCTCCTAACATACATACGGTACAATTCTGAAGGCCACCGTAACCGCTAACTGGTGCGGCTAAGCCGGCCAATCACGATTGGTTGGCTCTGTCGGTGCAGTCAGCGTTACGGGCTGCTCCTTTACTGTTTCTAACGTTAACTGTACAATGATTGCGAAGACATTTTGCTTCGCCGTACAACACCAATTATTTATTAGTGGTTCGGTTTCTGCAAGGGCAGAAGATGTATCTGTTCTTCTCGTCAATAGAATATAGACATTTAAAGCACATAATACGAAATGAACACGATTATTAGACAAGTCAAACTTATTTACGACTGTTTTTTTTAAATATTTATCCTGTTATAATTTTATAAACCTTCGACGAATAGAAAATGGACACAGTCTTCGTTAGTCCTGCCAGTTCGACATTCTGTTTACTGATTATGTTAATTTTGCTGATTTTACAAAAAAATATATTTGAAATAAATCTAGAGATTAATTAAAAGTTAACAATCTAATACGAGTTTTGAAATTAGACACATTGTGTTTTACTAATTTTAAAAAGTCTGAAACGTAATGTACTTTATAATTAATACGCGCTAGTTTTATTCTAACTATTTATGTTTTACTTTATAAACTTGATTTTACACTATCTACAACGATAGACACCACTTATTTTTTAATAATTATATTTTTTTGATCATTTTGAACTTTTTTTTTAATAAAGACAATAATAACTAATCTAATTGTTGCTAAAAATGTCGCACCTACTTTGGGCTCTGTTACGCACTGAGGAGAGAATGTTAAGCTAGAATGTGTTGACTATGCCAAAAATAAGACACAAAATAAGCAGTCATGTTTTTTTTTTTTTTTCACGGATCTACTACAGAAATAGAAGCAAAACTTACCACCTCTTGTGCTTTGCACAATGTATTTAGCAAGCGTTGTAATTGCTATACAGCTTTTGTCAAGCAAAAATTTTTTAAACACTAAAATTGTTTTTATTCATCAATTTTAATTATTCAAATTTTATCAATTCCTCAATAATTATAGTTCTATTATAGGCGAATCTGATTATGTCAAATTCGTCATATAGTGAGGTATTATGGATTGCTTCAGAAGGTACTCAGAGTAGCGCAGTTTGCATCTACAAATCTACAACATTAGACTAATTACTAAGGTATCACGATTATGGACTGAAACGGATAAAAATATTTGGCAAAAAAGTAGCAATAGTTGCTTTTAAAAATTAATAAAAGACGTTCGAAATAGTTTCTGAATGAAAAAAGACCTGTTATCAAAGGTTATTTAAAAAAAAATCTTTACCTTTATTTCAAATATAATTTTGTTACATAATATCATAACATCACGCCTGTAATTCCAAAAGGGTAAAGCAGAGGTGTACCTAACAGCACCCACACCCACATTTGGCCGGTTGTGTTTAAGTCAATTTTTTTAAGTTAGTTTTAAAATCTTAATTTTCAGTAAGTACTACATTATTTAAGTACTGCATTTTGAAAACGCATAAATGCTCTTTTTTTAATGAATTTTATAAATGAATAACTAATTATAATTATGATTCGAGTAAATTAAAGACGAGAATATAAACCTAAATGTCCGCGCCTATACTAATTATTTACCTATTTACTGAAAAATTATCAAAACGGCTGTTTTGTTTGAATACTAAACTATTTTTTATATTTATTTTTGTTTGAATACGAACTATTCTTGGCTTATTTATAATAGAAATATCTCCGTATTTCTAATATAAATAAGCCAAGAATAGTTTTATTGTTTTATAATATTATTATCATAGATGGTTTGATGTTCCGTGAATTTATAATTATTATAGTAGTAGTATAATTAGTAGTAGTTATAATTACACATAATTTTTAATTTTAATCTTTTATATACACCCTCGATTCCCCACATAGACATTCCTCCGTTTCTTATGTTTGGTCCTAAACTTATTTTTATTTATACCTAATCATTTATTTTTGAGATTTTTAATCCTCTTTTTAAAACATTTGCATAATATAATAATATGAAAGGGTATTATTGTTATTGTAAGTGTTAATTATTAATTTAAGAGACAAAAACTACAACTTTGGTAAATGTTTGGTATATTGTTTTTTAGGTTTATTTTTTTTTATATTATTATGTAAGCTAACTTAAATTATTTGTACAACGACTGAGAACTTTTAAATGAACATTATACAATATTTATTCGCGTGAATAGAAATATTGATATAAGATTTGTAATGTAATTTCGTTTATTTTACAACTTCCTATTTCACAATAGCAACTCACTAAAAGAGGATTTTATGTGGCTCTAGCCCTATTATTAAGAATTTAGCATTATTTGTTGAATAACATCAATGATTTTATAATTTGCTCAAATTATTTTTATTTATTAATTGCGTCCATCCCGAATCTTTTCTCACACAATAAATAAAAACTTATGCAAATTATGAAATAGATGAATATCATGTAACCTAAGCGGTGAAATGTTATACAAAACACATTATTCTAACCAAGCGCCATATTGTCCAACGTCACACAAAATGTAATAGCAGATTACAGCAGTGAAAAGGCCATAATGGTTTGCGAGGTTAAGCTGCGCTCGCAGAGGTCATTTCATGACATGATTATTCTGACAAATAAACGCATTTTATTATATTCTATGAATGGGTAAGAATATTTCGGGAGTGTACACTCGATGTTTGCGACTTTTCTCTCCCCGGTGTTGTTGGATTGGCTTCCTATCGGACTAAGAGAGTAGGTTGAAAGAGACTGCAACTGTTTGTGTGCACTCACTTGTACTCTATACTTATTTCCTGTAAAAACGGCTAGTCTGCGGTGACATATTAAATTAAAATACAAGAGCAATAGATAACTATCATTATAGAAATACCACATCACCTAATAATTAAAGAAAATGTAATGAGTTGAACCTACATCTAGCTAGAGGATTAGAAATCAACAAGATGACGACGGATTCCTAAGCGAAGATATACCTATTTAAGGCAACAAAAGACAAGGTCTCGAAGGGAGACAGGAGGGAGATAGAAGCAGATGTTTAAAGACCGATCCACCGCAATTACGCGAAACTCTATGCAATGAGGCAAAGAATTTTAATATCTTCTCTCTAACGTATACTAAGATCTAGTATATTTTTACAAGGCGAGATTTGGCGCCTTTTGTAAATTCTAAAACCCACTATGTTCTCACTCAAATGTCTGTGAATTTGAATGTACACTTAAAAGTTAAGATATACAAGTTGGTATATAAGTTAGGATACGCGATGAATATGAGTGATTATGATTAAAGTCTTTGGACTTACATTTTTGGAAATAACATGAAGTAAGAGAGTGCGTATTACTAAGAACTAATTTCGAAGTGATTTCGCCTACAATATAAAAGCTGCTTATAAAAATGAAGATGAAAGACTTTCTATACAGAAAGTTTGCGAGCTACAAACAAATGTTTGGACTGCCCTGATGTGGTAGATAGAGGTCAAGTGGTTTGATCGAATCGAATCTATAATATGTCGCCCAACTGCCGCCAAATCAGGTTGATGTTTACAAGTGTTTCGCACGCGTAATTTAGAGCCTCAAACAAGGCTTAGCTACTGATTATAGCACCTCATGAAGCTCAAGGATATTTTTATCATCGAATGGGTTTCTAAACTAACATCTACTTCCCGAATGGGCGGCATTTATTGCCACACTGTCGGATTTGGAAGACGTTTGACCTTTTTTCTCGATTCAAAACGAAATATTGTATATTTTTATAAGCATCGAATCTAAGAATCTTCAGCATAAATAATTTACATTTACATATGATTTAATTAATAACTATTGATTTTATATATAATTATGTTGAATATATCTATGATAGGTTTTTGCTTACATTGTTAGCTTACGTCTTAGATACACATGTCTTATATTTTGTAAGTATATATTCCTATGAATTTTGGGGCCGCTCAAATATTTTCCGCTCCTACCTTTGCTGTTCACATGACGTTAGTTCGGATCTGGTTCCGGAGAATCCTGTCCCACGGCGTTTTGGTGACCTGTCACCTGTGTTGCTTAGGTAGCTCGTACTCCTTCAGTTCGATCTGTAACAAAGGATAAAATTTTTAATGAAAAGTGTACTTTTTACAGGAAAGCTTTTTCGAGTTTAGATGTGTGTTTTCTATTATTCTTGCGATAGGGACATCAATATTATGTCATTATCATGCCTAACTGTAAAAGTGATTTCTGTAAAATACACACAGAGAGAGCTAAGGTTAAGATCAAATGAAAAGTTTGCACGAATACTAACAGATGGCGCTGACGACGCCATTTTTTTCGTAAACTTTTATCACTCTATGAACGGGATAGTTGGATGACGAATCATGAATATTTTGGGAGATCGCCCACAAGTATTTAGGTCAGATGATAATCTATTATATATTCGCATGTTTCGGCAAAGATGCTAGCAACTTGTTGGACGGAATAAAATGAGTGTCTAAGGACGCTTTTCGTCATTATTGGTATTGTGTAACTAATTATAATTATGTGAGTCAGTGTTTGTAGTTCGAAGGAATTATTTACTGACTATGTCAGTGATTTCATAGTGAGTTTGGCCATTGGCAATAATTTGAATTAAAAAAAACTATTTTACAAGATGATGAATTGGGCTCGTATTGGCATTTACGGTGTTTATGTGTAAAGTTGTGTGTTACGAGGTAGTAGAAAGGTTAATTATTTAAGACAATATCTTACCTCACTGATAATCACCCAGTAGTTGCTGTCTTTGTTCACTTTAAGCCGGATCGCCGTAACGTGTCCCATGGCCACCTCGCCGTCAGCGAGACCGAACTCGTCGAAAGAGCCGACCGGTGTAAAGGAGATGTTGCCTCTAGCCGGCAGCACCTCCACGGTAGTATCATAGAACTTGTCTTTGATATGGTCTACATTGCCACTACGGAATGTATAGCTTTAACAAAAGAAAAACATAATAAGAAAACATTGCAGCATAGAAGGGGAGTTGATTAATAAAAGTAAGTCTCAGATTATCGTCAAGTTCCTCATGGAAGGGCTCTTTCGGCCGTGTAGTATAATCATCATTGAAGTGTAGACGTCAATGTTTGTTTATTACTTGAAAGTCTTTTCAGGCCATGATTTCTTTAATGGTCTTGAAAAAGATGGTTTCTTTAACCAAGTGATTAGCTAAGACGTATAGTGTAGTGCTGTTTGATTCTCTTGGCGCGAGCGCGGTCATGGTCGGAAGTGACACCGCCAGCTTGCTTTACCATAGATAATTTCACAAATGTTTGCCAAAGGACCAAGAAGCACTAACAATTAAAATAGACTTTCAAGAAATACTTACTGAGCAAGAACGATGGGCTTTTCGAACCAAAACTCCACGACATTGCCATTCTTCGGCTTCTCGCCCCAGAAGAATGAATAACCAACATAGGCTCCTTTCAGGGTATGCCCAGCGTGGACTGTTATATTGGTCTTACAGGACTTAAGAGGGGGGTTATTTGTGTGCGGGTAGAATGTTGGGACATCCCCAAACTGCGAGTCCTGAGAACAAAATAATCCTTTGTATTCAAAAGTAACGGCAACTTATTTTAAAAATTCATGAAAATAACATAAAATAAGGAAAGAAAGTTGCAAATATTTTCCATAGGAAGAATTCCACAAGGTAATATAATTTAAAAATTACGTTAATGTTTGAGAAAGCGTATAAGTGACCTCTTATTTGTTTTGCAATACAAAAGTAACTACCTATTAGATAGTTCAACCTAAGTGAAGTTTAGCTTTCTGGAAATTGATGGTAAATCACTCACGAGGTCGACTACACAATAATCGTTCACTGAGAAATCCTACCTTAATCTTTTGAATCTTTCCCTTCAAGGAAGAATACAGGCCTACATGTTGAAATAAAGATGACTTGTATTTAGGTCGAATGGCATCCTTCGCAGCGGCACATTTTTTCTGTAAAAAAAATACTGAATTTAATTGATATTCAAATCTGTAATCTGACGAAATATAAAAGTTTGTACATTAGTCTTTCCCACTGCCTCACGCCTTGTGGCTAGGAATACAGGGCATAGCTCTCAAAATGATTCGTATTTCTTATGTAATTTCTGTAACTACTTTCAAGGCGATCGGTGTTAACTTCTCGGTATCGTACTCGTTCGTCATGCCTGTTAGGATGCAGCGTTCTATGAAATGATTTTTTGGCCCGATTTTCAAATTTACTCTTGCTGTGTCTGTCTGTCATTAAATTTGAAGTTACCACAAAAGTACACATGATATGGTCTATTCATTTCAAAGATTACTTTTATTTTAAATCATACCTAAAGAAATAGGTTTGAAACTGTCATGGTCACTAGTATTATCATTAACCGTGACCGTGTGTTTATCCGTGATCATGGTACTTGCAACAACGCCGAAATATGGGGAACTCAAAACATCGTAAATATCTCGTATCTTGTTTTAATGATCATACTTACAGAAGTTTTCATAATGGTGCACATCCGGTCTGCCAGGTAGCTCTCAAGTAGCCAGTCAATGGGCATGTTGCTATAGAACAGCTGCACGTAGGTGATGAATTGTATTAGATCCGCTGAACGGAACAGCTTGCCAATGCCTCCGACATGGCAATACTCGATGAAGAACCAATTTGGTGTGGACACTGTGGTGGAAGCCGTGAACTTCTTTATTTCCTAAAAAGAAGATATTTTTATACGTTTGTAAACTGCATTTAATTTTCATTGAAGTGTTGCACAGACAGTTGTTGGTATAGTGCCATATTGGATCATGAATAGTGCTGTATCGTGCACACGGTTCGGGACAGGATGTTTCAGCAAAGCTGGGAGGCAAACCCATTCAGTTTAACTCGTGTTGTGGACAGCCGAATCGTATTTGCCGATAGGCACGAGCTGACCGAAAGCAAAATTTTGAGTCGGAATTATAACGTAATTTGAATATGATTAATAAGATAAGCTACAAGACTTTGTTGTTTAACAAATACTGTGTTATAGTGTGTACCAACCGGAACATGTTATGTAGCACGCCAAAATGAACGAACGTTACGAAAAAATAAGAAAAGAGAGAGAGATAAATAGAGTTTTCAACATGTTTGATGTGAGTGTTTCGCCAGTGTGTATAAAAACCAAATCTAGTCCGAACAAACGCAAAGTAACTTTTTCAACAAACTCACCTGCATGTAGTTTTTCTTGGCGATGACATCATCTTCTAGCATAAGATAGTAGGTGCCTCTAGACTGTGCATAGGCCATCAGATAGATGTTGTCAAGATTCTGCTTAGTTCTCCATTTGACTCTCTTGTGGGAGTCACCCAGGGTCACCGGGAGAGTTTCAAAGTCTGGGTAGTAAGCTGCAGATGGCGATAGGACTTCGATAAGGCCGTTTTCCACATGCTTTGGGAACCTGTGCAAAAGATTTTCGTTTTTATTATTTTAAGATTATCCCGAGTTGGTATTCGACAGTTTTAGCTAACATTAACTATGTTTCTTTTGCCATTGAAAGTCTAAAATATTGTAAGTGGATCTTTTAATGGTTCATAATCCAATTTTAAAGCAAACTACTAACTGCCAACCAGTGCGATAACAGGTTAAATCTGTACAATAATTCGTTGAACGCAGTCAGCAGTTTCCCACTACCGCGTGGACACACAAAAGGCACACATGATTTTCTAGACTTCAGGACAATATACCTGTGCCTGTTTAGATTTGTGCCTGGTCAGAAGTCGAGCTTACACTGAGCGCAACAGACGTTTCGCGAACGCGCTTTATTTATCGGTTCTGTTCCAATGCTGCTGGGTTCTAAGAGCGTTAATCGTTTGAAAGCAACAGGTTTTGGTTTCGAGGTTGTCGTCATATAGTATAGATATAAAACAACCCTGTAAATACATACCCTATCTTTAACGTCACTCAGTTGGAAAAAAGTAAGAAATTTATGTAGATCGATTTATTTATAAGCTCATTTACTTATATAAGATCTAGAACAAAGTCGGGACTACTATACTAGCATTTTCCTAAGGAAGTTATTTTACGCGGCGACTTTTTTGTATTTTTTCATGTTAGTTACTTCATAACTCCGTCATTTATGAACCGATTTGAAAAGTTCTTTTTAATGTGAAAGGATATATATATATAGATATATACTTCCTGATTGGTCCCATAGAAATTTCACCTAAATCGGTTTTGTAATTTAGTTTTCTTTCCTTGAATATGTATTTTTTTCTTGTTGGGCTATGTAGATGACATGATGGTTCCTTAATTAATAGCTACTTACAATGTAAAAAATTGTTTGTGACAAGAATTTGTGTGGTGTACTACACCTAAAATGGATAAAATAAAAAAGTTTCTGCGAAAAAAAAAAAAGACTTCCAAAAACACAAAAAAAGTGTAACAAAGCTCTGCAAAATGACATCAGAAAGACTTACATCGCTTCTATCTCCCGGGCCGTTTTGACGACGTACATGAGGTCCGTCTCGCCAATCATGACAACGATGAGAGTGTTGTTAACATCAGCTGGGGTCAGGCCATTGACGAGATGCTATGGAAATGCACTAAGTTAGTATCATCGACATGGCGATGTTTTGTTAATAATTACCCTAATATCACTAGAGCGCATCTATTCAAAACTTCTCACTTGTTTTGCAAACAGTTCAGTATCAGTTTGTATGGTAGAAAAAGTTACACGAAAACAGAAAATGCCGGGACGTGAGAGGGAGAGGGCCTCACGTCCCAGCCGCCGCGGGAGACGCCCTGGGCGTCGGGGGCCACGTGGTGGCTCCGCCGTAGGCGCGGGATTGTGGACGGTGAGTAATGGGCTAGCTCGCCGTCCGTCCGTCTTATGACGACAGGCCGTGTCGACGGCGCATTCGTGTTCCACACGCGCCTCAAAGAGAGTCAGCAAACAGGAAGGGGTCCGAAAGGACCGATGCCTGCCAGGGTTGCGGGACTGTTCGAAAGAGATACCGCGGCCCTGGAACACAAAGGGCAAAGGAAGGAACATGGATGGGTTTTATTTAGTACAAGCCTGACACTCCCTTCTGCTCGGCCCAGAGTGGGAGGGGTCATTTAATGATTTCCCATCCGAACAAAAGAAAAATACAAATCAAAGGCTTAAGATTTCTTCTCAAGTAAAGCATTGAAAAGGTTAAGTCTCTCCTAGCGTATTGTAGAATTCTTTGAGTGATACTTTTTAAGCTGTAAGAATTTGTAAAATTTACTCAGAATCCATTTTTTTTGGTGTTCTATGTAGCAAAGGCCCTACTTGACAATAAAGCCAAATCAGTACTCACAATCAAGGTAAACATTAGGTAGCTCTCCTTGTCTCTTTTGACTGTCGGTATACCGACAACCATATCAGAGAAGTGACGCCCCCCCCTCATATGGTACGCTGGCTTCAAGCTGCTAGGGTCATTCATCAGGTGCGGCAAGAGCTGATAGACGAAAGGAATCCTCAGCTGCTGTATGTACTTGGTGAAGATACCAGCTGCCGCTTTGGTTCCTGATGATAGAGAGAATCTTGTGAGCCAAATATGGGCCAGGAGTACTACTAAATACACTTTGAACTTTGGAGGTTTCCACCCTGGATTCAGATATACTAAAGAGGTTCATCATGATCCAGGTTCCTCCGGTAGTGACGATGCAAAAGTTATATTACAAATCTGGCTAACATTCTGGAAATCAAAAAAAGATTTACCATAAGAGTCTGTCTAATATCACACATCATTAGATACCAATTTAGTAAGTCGGGTTAAAAATCAGTTCAAACGTTCAAAGAATGATTCAATCTTGAGTAGACAACTGGGATTCAAACCCAGAATGTTGTGCTTCGTAGCTGGTTCATAACCATAGGCAGCCTAACTAGGCATTGTATTCATTATCTATCGTGGCTGTACCTACTTATTGTGTTACAATAAAGTTAACGAGAATTATTACTGCGAAATAATCTATAAATCCGGATTCAAGGCTAGATTTTATAGTCATTATCATATCGATGAGGGAAGATTTGGCTAGAAATAATGTAATTATTGAAACGACGGCTGATAGACATGAATGTAAGAAAAGTGCATGCGGTAGTACCCACTATACATATTAGGTACAGCCCTGCCTAACCCATCGGGGACTATAGGTGTGATTTATGTTATATTTAATGGTCATGTAGTAAAATAAAACACCCACAGGATAAAGTGAAAAAACCTAAACAGTAAAAGTAGTACAGTACAGTACAAAGTGTAAACCTTGATTGTTGAAAATGTTCTAGAACACTTTGCAAGTACAAACCTTACTAACCGCGAGGATTGATATGCCCTGTATCTTAGTATTCCTTTTATGTCTTGAGACTGCACAACAATATGAAAATTCAGTCAAACAGTCAGTAATTATTTGATGTTTGGTGACTACCTAATCACTCACAGTAGATGGTTGAGTTGTCATTGTTAAGGTCTATCCACACATATCAGGGCCGTGCCCGGGACGTGGACGGACCGTGCCCTCAAAAAAATATCGGTGTGTACACACGGCTACACATCAAGCTATACATTGGCAGTTAATGTTGATCTCGGATTTCCCTACAATGCGAGGTCAGCTTATACTGGAAATGTATAGCTTGATGTGTAGCCGTGTGTACATTTTATATGAAACTCGTTCACACACGTCCGTGCCCGGGCCGGCGACCTAGTGCCTACAAACATTCCGCCACGGCACTTTCAGGTACCGGGCACGGCCCTGTTATGTGTGGATAGATCTTAATGGGTAAACAAATAGTTGCTTCCCGGATCAGATTTATTCAACTCGCTTTTGTTACTTGTGTTCACTGGGTTGATCATAATAAAGACATTTAATTAACTTATTACATCGATGAATGTTATTCTATAAATGTTTCTAAAGGTACTGCATTTTCAATCGGGAATCGAACCCGGGTTTGAGTAACAAAAGACATTTAAAACTGAAAGAAGTTGAGAGAGTGGGTCAAACGATACCTGAACGATTTAATGTTATTATGGAACGTTGCGAAGGCACGACAATTAAGTTAGTACATGCTATGTGCTAATGAGCGATGCGTGTGGCAATGAAACAGTTTATATACAGAATCTGTGTGTTTGTAAAAATGTAGCTATCAAAAAACAGAACGATGAAAATAATACTAGAACTGGTTTTTGAGAAAATACGAGTTCGAGTGCAATAGAGTAACTCATATTGATTGGACAATATAGGTTTCGTCGTATTCTAGAAGTGGGCCTAGACAAGCTGCTTTCAAAGTGTTTCCAATTTCTACGGCTTTCAACTGGATATACATTCTTGACTTTACTGTCATTAACGATATTACTGATGAAATGAACGTGGTGGTAAGTGGTATCTAGTTAAAGCCGAGATAAAAACAGCGTCGTAATATCGGGAGCTCAAGATAATGAACAATCACGGAAGATATCCCGTAGGTGACGGTATACGTTTAGTCATGATTATTATACATACATACATAAACTCACGCCTGTTTCCTATGGGGCTAGGCAGAAACCACAGAACGCCGCCTGCTACGATCCTTACATACTCCTTATGCCTCGTCCAAGTTCATACATCTGGTCATACACGCACGCCGCACCTGCTCTTTCTGAACAACCTGATTATTAGACTGCTAAAAATATAATTATTTGACTTACCAGTCATGTTCTTTAGCAGGGCGAATACAGCAGGAGAGAGGAACGTCGTTGATGAAGGGTCTTGTGCTGTCGCATGATTTGTGGAACTGTTACCACGGTCGGTAAACATGCGCGCCTGTAACAAATGAATTCGAGTTACCTTCTAAAAGAGACCTTTACGTTGTTAGTAGGTAATATAGGTTTGAAATGTAGAAAAACTTTCATGTTGTAAACATATATTATGTTTGCACTAGGTGTAGTAGTTCACTTTGATATCCCCTTCTTCTTCATCAGCGTTTCACATGGTGAAGTGGAAACGACGAGGGCGAAAGGGTTAAATGTCAATAGCTTTTGCATGGATAAGATCACATTGGTCATATCCATGTCTCAAGCTAAATTTTATTCTAACCATAGGTGGTACGGGTATCTTATTTATTCGAGACCCCGCCATCCGCTGATGGTATTGTTGTTTTAATGCACTTGTCATCATGGCGTGATAAGGTGACAGACAGACATAGATACAGTAATAATGTTCGTTTGGGCCGGGCAGACATGTATATCTGATAGTCAGTGTCAATTTTCACTTTATATATATAGATCTCTAAAGCAGAACACAATATCACTGTGTGACCTGAGAATCGAACCCAGGATGTTTCAGCAATCGCTTGAAAGCACTATCACTTCATAACCAGTGCATTACGTTCCTAGTGATGGGGCACAGGCGGTCTCAAACGCCCCCCCCTGGCCGCCCCCCCGCCCCCCACCTCTGTCGGACGGCACTACGGGTTGCAAGGATTGTAAATTTAGCTTCTAAGACGACAAACTCATTCAAAATTGTATATAACCTGCAAGGTGATGACGTCTTCTTGCCGGCCGCGATACTGAGCCTCTAAAAACTGTAGATGAGATTGCATGTCCACGAGCATCTCCTCCATGTGGTCCTCGCGGTTGAGCCGAGCTGCAAAAAGAAAGAGGATTAAGATTCGTTCTTAAAGGCACTCAAGATACGGCCACACTCAACACATGATCGCGTCTCCATATTTAGTCACATGACTTCACGCCTGTAATCTAGGGATTGCCAACTTTGACATGTTAAACTTGTGCCGACTGCGACCAGTTCACTCTTACCAGTAGATCATGATTTGTTCGCGTTAAGTAAAAGCTCTGGTTCATAATAAGCAACTGACTGGCAGTACTTAACGGACGTAAGTTAAACGCGATGTTATGGCCGTACCTTTACACGGCCAATCTTGATCGCGATGCTGATTATTCAATCGAGACAGACCGTGTTACAATGTGCCTAGTAATTAAATTAACACACTAGGATGGTGCACTATTATATCAGACATTAATAAGGCCTGTTCACACGGCGATGGTCAGTACGGTGTATTATTAATTATTTTTGGGTTCAGCGTTTACACACGAGTAGTGATATGTTACTTTTTATCGTTAAATTAATATCATCGACGTGTGAAAGGGGCCCAAAAGCATTTAAAAAGATTTTGCAAGCATACGTACAGAATTTAAGAAATGTTAGTTAGTTAATACTTTTGATAAATACAACAAGAGCCAGAAAATCTAAACAGGCATAATACACAGAAACAAATACAGTTACAGTGTAGGCTGCACGTTACAAAACTAGCCTTGTATGGCACCTTACTACGCTTGGCCACCTTGAGGTCGAAGTGATGCAGCCGGCGCGACGTGCGATTGGCTGGACTTGTTCAATTAGTACCAGGGCGGCATCAAGGGAATTTTCTTTCAAAATTTTTGTTTTCGTTTATCAAATACATTCACAAAACCATCCTTGTATCAATAAATTCTATTTTTTTTAATCACGTCTACACGTCTACATTATTAAGCCATAATTTCAAAAACAAAAAATGTCTTCTTCCTTCCTTTTTCTTTCTTGCGACGGGGCGGTGTTAGAGATTCAAGTTACTCCATTCTGGCCCTCGTCTTGTCATAAACTACTATAACACTTGCAATTTTATATTCAAGAAAGGGACCAAAACGGAATGAACTTACGACGCCGCCGACTCCTCCACTCCATCCTGCCTGTTTTGGAGACGCTGCATGTGCCGATTTGTTTATCTCAATATCCATCTCTCTCTAGTTCAATGTTTCTTGCCAGAGTAAAGATACAACGATGAAGTACATTAGTAGAATCAGAAGATCAACATGTTTCTTTTCATTTCCGTTTTTGTTTGTTGTTTTTCTGTTCATGTACGTTTCTTAGTGTACATGTTTGTTCTTTGTATTTTCTTCAATCGCGCAAAAGATGACGAAGAAAAATAGACTCTTGAGTATTGTAGTATTCTCCGTCATCATGACGACAGCCACCCGACCGTTAGCAGGTTGGTGTAAAGTCGAGCTCGTTAACCCCTTATGTGCTCGGCCTCCGTGTGCGAAAACGCGCTAAAATTCTAATGTCTAATCTAAGTCAAAGTCAAAGTATTTTATTTGATGAACATAGGTAATATGGTACATGGTATAAAATTTGTGTTGTATCACTATTTTTTGCCTTGCAAGGCGTACAAATTAGGCGTAAAAAAAATGCAAACTAAATAAAACTGTTTCAAACAAGCAACGTCGTAAACAACATAGAATAACAAGTGGATGGGACATTTTTTCATTTTATGCATCTAAAAACTCAGAGTAGTAAGCCTTTTCAATCAAGATTTTCTTAAGTTGCGACTTAAAATGGTTTATGTTGGCCATACTTTTAAAGTTTAGTGTAAATCTTTGGACCCATGCCGAGACAACTCTTTGAGAAAAGTGCAGTACAGTGTTTTATTTTTATTTAAGTGTGCTTTGGTGACGTCTAGTTTAGTTTTTAGATGATAAAATCATCTGAAATCTCATTGATAGAGTAGTAAGCCTTTTCAGTCAAGAATTTCTTAGGTTGCGATTTAAAATAGTTTATGTTGGTCATACTTTTAAAAGTTTTTGGTAGTTTACTGTAAATCTTTGGACCCATGCCGAGACAACTCTTTGAGAAAAGTGCAATACTGTGTTTTTTTATTTGAATGTGCTTTGGTGACGTCTAGTCATAATCCTAATCTTAAGGACTTTTTGATTTTTGAATAGGCTCTCGGAAAAATCGGAGAATTTGTCAATATAAAGCCATTAATACGGTATATTTTATACCTTCCTGCATTCGTTATTTCAGTTACCTTACCATTCAATAAGCAATTAAAAATCACAATGATCTGTTATGTTTTTATTTTGACAAAGTCTTTATCGAGTTTTGTCTATATATGGGCGTCGCCGTGTCCGCGTCACACAACCACAGATGCATTTTCTTCAGTAATTTTTTTCGTTGGTTTTCGCGGTATTTCCATTAAAGTGTTATTCGGATGGTGACCTTCCTTCCGTTTATCTTTCTTGCGACGGGGCGGGGTCAGAGATTAAAGTTAAACCATTTTGACCACCATGTTATCAAAGACTATTATAAGACTTTCCGTTCATATGCTAACACGGGGATCAAAACGGAATGAACTCACGACGCCGCCGACTTCTCCACTTCGTCCTGCCTGTTTTGGAGACGTTGCAAATGCTTATTTGTTTATCTCAATATCCATCTCTCTCTAGTTCAATGCTTCTTGCCAGAGTAATAAAGAATCAGAAGATCAACATGTTTCTTTTCACTTCCGTTATTGTTGTTTTTCTGTATGTGTCGTCTCTCAGTGTACGTGTTTGTACTTTATTTGTTCCTCATTCGCGCAATAGAAGCCGAAGAAAAATAGACTCTAGAGTATCGTAGTATTCTACGTCATCATGACGACATTCACCCGAGCATTAGCAGGTTGGTTCCATGTCGGAAGCGCAGTGTAATGCGACACTCAAGAGGTAAAACAACAAGGTTTGTTCGTCTATCTGACGGATCATTCAATTTAGTGCAGCTTCAATAGACTGGAAGTTGTTGCCAGAAATGGTAAAACAGTTGCGAGGTCGACTATACCATTTGGAGAATGTTGTAAACATGTCAAAAACAAAATTGAAGATCATACAATCAATCATATTTAAATACAATAGGTCAATCACAAAGTCAGTTGCATAAAACACATAATCGTTTTTCTGGCGCTTGGCCCTAGTAGACACTAACGCCGCCAGCGCCACTTTCTCAATACAAGGTCCACTGGCAATTATACAAACATTTTAAACAATAGTGCCTTCTGTCCATGTCGTGCAAGCGCCAAAAGAACTATTCAGCACAGTTGATATAATTGACATTTATAATAAACTAGTATTTTATCCATTATGATTAAACACGGTAGAAACATCGTGAAACGAACTTTTACCGAGGATTCAGTGCGTAATTTTAGTTTCGTCGATTTAAAAATAAATAGAATTTGCTGTCCTGTACACTGTGTGAAAGTTTGCGACACGATGACCGTAAGGATCGGTCAAGCCGTATTTTTCACTATGGAGGTGTCCGTGTCCGGAGCCGCGACCGCATTTAGTCAGTACCGGTTTGTCAGATCCTTTTCTTCGCGTACCTAAAAACGTTAATAAAAATTACCTTCAAGAGCGAGCCAAGTGCTGCCCGGGCTGTCCTTAGCAGCACACTTTACTAACTGGCTAAGATTTAAACCACGGTATCAGTGATTCGCTTATTGACTTAGTACAGATACAAGAGAAGACGAGTAACAACTGTTTAAAACCGTGAAGGAGTTGTTTATTGTTTCATGTCTTACAGCACGAATTAGTAGCGATTCTTGTTTTGTGAATAGACTATAAAGCATGTAACAGAAAGGGTATAGTCATATGGAAGAGTGTGGTACGGACCATCAAACTGAACAACTTTCTCTATGGGACCACCATCGTAATCACAAAAAAATAATCAACAGCCCCATACAAATTTTCAATACCTACTCAACCCAAATGTATCGAACCGCTGATTATTTTTTTACGGTCTTCCACATGACTACGAGTATACCCTTTCTGTTACATGCTGTATAATATTTATTTTAGTTTTAGGGAGGCCTTCGCCTTGCAGGGGGACGAAAGAGGCAAGTTGTTATTGTTTGTCATTGCTATCCCAGAGACAAAGCCTCAGACTAAACTACCTACACCGGCACCCACACCCTTCCACCGGAACACAGCAAAGCTGCTTGGCGGCAGAACTAGGCATGGTGGTAGTACTTCCCCGGGCGAGTTATAACAACTCTACTACTGCTTTTATAGGTATATATACATCTATGCTGATTTATTTAATGTATTTTAAGTTTGGTTGTTGTGGAAATTGTTTCACTGATGGAAGGCTACACTATAGCCGAGTGCCATAAAATATTGTTGGTTGTGATTTTCAGGCAGACCAAGTTGCGTTTGCTACTCTTGGTGAATTCAATGTAAGATTAGTAAGCATTGTACATTTGGCAGCAGTTGGCTTCACCAATACTAACCGAAGCCTAGATGAATGATGCCCTGTTGGATCGATTCGACGCTAGACTCAGTGCCAAAAGTTTGAAATTACTTTACGGTGTCGCTAATACCCGTATCTATAAACAAGTCAAAGTGATTACTTGAGTAAAAAGCCATAATTTCAAAAACAAAAAATGTCTTCTTCCTTCCTTTTTTTCTTTCTTGCGACGGGGCGGTGTTAGAGATTCAAGTTACTCCATTCTGGACCTCGCCTTGTCATAAACTACTATAACACTTGCAATTTTATATTCAAGAAAGGGACCAAAACGGAATGAACTTACGACGCCGCCGACTCCTCCACTCCATCCTGCCTGTTTTGGAGACGCTGCATGTGCCGATTTGTTTATCTCAATATCCATCTCTCTCTAGTTCAATGTTTCTTGCCAGAGTAAAGATACAACGATGAAGTACATTAGTAGAATTAGAAGATCAACATGTTTTTTTCATTTCCGTTTTTGTTTATTGTTTTTCTGTTTATGTACGTTTCTTAGAGCACGTGTTTGTTCTTTGTATTTTCCTCAATCGCGCAAAAGAGGACGAAGAAAAATAGACTCTTGAGTATTGTAGTATTCTCCGTCATCATGACGACAGCCACCCGACCGTTAGCAGGTTGGTGTAAAGTCGAGCTCGTTAACCCCTTCAGTGCTCGGCCTCCGTGTGCGAAAACGCGCTAAAAGTCTATTGTCTAATCTAAGTCAAAGTCAAAGTATTGTATTTGTTGAATGTTGAACATAGGTAATATGGTACATGGTATAAAATTTGTGTTGTATCACTATGTTTTGCCTTGCAAGGCGTACAAATTAGGCGTAAAAAAACTGCAAACTAAATAAAACTGTTTCAAACAAGCAACATCGTAAACAACATAGAATAACAAGTGGATGGGACATTTTTTCATTTTATGCATCTAAAAACTCAGAGTAGTAAGCCTTTTCAATCAAGATTTTCTTAAGTTGCGACTTAAAATGGTTTACGTTGGCCATACTTTTAAAAGTTTTTGGTAGTTTAGTGTAAATCTTTGGACCCATGCCGAGACAACTCTTTGAGAAAAGTGCAGTACTGTGTTTTATTTTTATTTAAGTGTGCTTTGGTGACGTCTAGTTTAGTTTTTAGATGATAAAATCATCTGAAATCTCATTGATAGAGTAGTAAGCCTTTTCAGTCAAGAATTTCTTAGGTTGCGATTTAAAATAGTTTATGTTGGTCATACTTTTAAAAGTTTTTGGAAGTTTAGTGTAAATCTTTGGGCCCATGCCGAGACAACTCTTTGAGAAAAGTGCAATACTGTGTTTTTTTATTTGAATGTGCTGTGGTGACGTCTAGTCATAATCCTAATCTTAAGGACTTTTGGATTTTTGAATAGGCTCTCGGAAAAATCGGAGAATTTGTCAATATAAAGCAATACTAATATAATAATATTAATACAGTATATTTTTTACCTTCCTGCATTCGTTATTTCAGTTACCTTACAATTCAATAAGCAATTAAAAATCACAATGATCTGTTATGTTTTTATTTTGACAAAGTCTTTATCGAGTTTTGTCTATATATGGGCGTCGCCGTGTCCGCGTCACACAACCACAGATGCATTTTCTTCAGTAATTTTTTTCGTTGGTTTTCGCGGTATTTCCATTAAAGTGTTATTCGGACGGTGACCTTCCTTCCGTTTATCTTTCTTGCGACGGGGCGGGGTCTGAGATTAAAGTTAAACCATTTTGACCACCATGTTATCAAAGACTATTATAAGACTTTCCGTTCATATGCTAACACGGGGATCAAAACGGAATGAACTCACGACGCCGCCGACTTCTCCACTTCGTCCTGCCTGTTTTGGAGACGTTGCAAATGCTTATTTGTTTATCTCAATATCCATCTCTCTCTAGTTCAATGTTTCTTGCCAGAGTAATAAAGAATCAGAAGATCAACATGTTTCTTTTCACTTCCGTTATTGTTGTTTTTCTGTATGTGTCGTCTCTCAGTGTACGTGTTTGTACTTTATTTGTTCCTCATTTGCGCAATAGAAGCCGAAGAAAAATAGACTCTAGAGTATCGTAGTATTCTACGTCATCATGACGACATTCACCCGAGCATTAGCAGGTTGGTTCCATGTCGGAAGCGCAGTGTAATGCGACACTCAAGAGGTAAAACAACAAGGTTTGTTCGTCTATCTGACGGATCATTCAATTTAGTGCAGCTTCAATAGACTGGAAATTGTTGCCAGAAATGGTAAAACAGTTGCGAGGTCGACTATACCATTTGGAGAATGTTGTAAACATGTCAAAACAAAATTGAAGATCATACAATCAATCATATTTAAATACAATAGGTCAATCACAAAGTCAGTTGCATAAAACACACAATCATGGTTTTTCTGGCGCTTGGCCCTAGTAGACACTAACGCCGCCAGCGCCACTTTCTCAATACAAGGTCCACTGGCAATTATACAAACATTTTAAACAATAGTGCCTTCTGTCCATGTCGCGCAAGCGCCAAAAGAACTATTCAGCACAGTTTATTTATTTGACATTTATAATAAACTAGTATTTTATCCATTATGATTAAACACGGTAGAAACATCGTGAAACGAACTTTTACCGAGGATTCAGTGCGTACTTTTAGTTTCGTCGATTTAAAAATAAATAGAATTTGCTGTCCTGTACACTGTGTGAAAGTTTGCGACACGATGACCGTAAGGATCGGTCAAGCCGTATTTTTCACTATGGAGGTGTCCGTGTCCGGAGCCGCGACCGCATTTAGTCAGTACCGGTTTGTCAGATCCTTTTCTTCGCGTACATAAAAACGTCAATAAAAATTACCTTCAAGAGCGAGCCAAGTGCTGCCCGGGCTGTCCTTAGCAGCATACTTTACTAACTGGCTAAGATTTAAACCACGGTATCAGTGATTCGCTTATTGACTTAGTACAGATACAAGAGAAGACGAGTAACAACTGTTTAAAACCGTGAAGGAGTTGTTTATTGTTTCATGTCTTACAGCACGAATTAGTAGCGATTCTTGTTTTGTGAATAGACTATAAAGCATGTAACAGAAAGGGTATAGTCATATGGAAGAGTGTGGTACGGACCGCCAAACTGAACAACTTTCTCTATGGGACCACCATCGCAATCTCAAGAAAATAATCCATACAAATTTTCAATACCTACTGAACCCAAATGTATCGAACCGCTGATTATTTTTTTACGGTCTTCCACATGACTACGAGTATACCCTTTCTGTTACATGCTGTATAATATTTATTTTAGTTTTAGGGAGGCCTTCGCCTTGCAGGGGGACGAAAGAGGCAAGTTGTTATTGTTTGTCATTGCTATCCCAGAGACAAAGCCTCAGACTAAACTACCTACACCGGCACCCACACCCTTCCACCGGAACACAGTAAAGCTGCTTGGCGGCAGAACTAGGCATGGTGGTAGTACTTCCCCGGGCGAGTTATAACAACTCTACTACTGCTTTTATAGGTATATATACATCTATGCTGATTTATTTAATGTATTTTAAGTTTGGTTGTTGTGGAAATTGTTTCACTGATGGAAGGCTACACTATAGCCGAGTGCCATAAAATATTGTTGGTTATGATTTTCAGGCAGACCAAGTCGCGTTTGCTACTCTTGGTGAATTCAATGTAAGATTAGTAAGCATTGTACATTTGGCAGCAGTTGGCTTTACCAATACTAACTGAAGCCTAGATGAATGATGCCCTGTTGGATCGATTCGACGCTAGACTCAGTGCCAAAAGTTTGAAATTACTTTACGGTGTCGCTAATACCCGTATCTATAAACAAGTCAAAGTGATTACTTGAGTAAAAAGCCATAATTTCAAAAACAAAAAATGTCTTCTTCCTTCCTTTCTTGCGACGGGGCGGTGTTAGAGATTCAAGTTACTCCATTCTGGACCTCGCCTTGTCATAAACTACTATAACACTTGCAATTTTATAACAGTGAAAGGGACCAAAACGGAATGAACTTACGACGCCGCCGACTCCTCCACTCCATCCTGCCTGTTTTGGAGACGTTGCATGTGCCGATTTGTTTATCTCAATATCCATCTCTCTCTAGTTCAATGTTTCTTGCCAGAGTAAAGATACAAGGATGAAGTACATTAGTAGAATTAGAAGATCAACATGTTTTTTTCATTTCCGTTTTTGTTTATTGTTTTTCTGTTTATGTACGTTTCTTAGAGCACGTGTTTGTACTTTGTATTTTCCTCAATCGCGCAAAAGAGGACGAAGAAAAATAGACTCTTGAGTATTGTAGTATTCTCCGTCATCATGACGACAGCCACCCGACCGTTAGCAGGTTGGTGTAAAGTCGAGCTCGTTAACCCCTTATGTGCTCGGCCTCCGTGTGCGAAAACGCGCTAAAATTCTAATGTCTAATCTAAGTCAAAGTCAAAGTATTTTATTTGATGAACATAGGTAATATGGTACATGGTATAAAATTTGTGTTGTATCACTATGTTTTGCCTTGCAAGGCGTACAAATTAGGCGTAAAAAAAAACTGCAAACTAAATAAACTTGTTTCAAACAAGCAACATCGTAAACAACATAGAATAACAAGTGGATCGGACATTATTTCATTTTATGCTTCTATCATCTAAAAACTCAGAGTAAGCCTTTTCAATCAAGAATTTCTTAAGTTGCGATTTAAAATGGTTTATGTTGGTCATACTTTTAAAAGTTTTTGGTAGTTTATTGTAAATCTTTGGACCCATGCCGAGACAACTCTTTGAGAAAAGTGCAGTACTGTATTTTTTTTATTTTAGTGTGTTTTGGTGACGTCTAGTTTAGTTTTTAGATAATAAAATCATCTAAAAACTCATTGATAGAGTAGTAAGCCTTTTCAATCAAGAATTTCTTAAGTTGCTATTTAAAATAGTTTATGTTGGTCATACTTTTAAAAGTTTTTGGTAGTTTATTGATAATCTTTGGACCCATGCCGAGACAACTCTTTGAGAAAAGGGCAGTACTGTGTTTTTTTTATTTTAGTGTGCTTTGGTGACGTCTAGTCATAATCCTAATCTTAAGGACTTTTTGATTTTTGAATAGGCTTTCGGAAAAATCGGAGGATTTGTCAATATAAAGCCATTAACACGGTATATTTTATACCTTCCTGGATTCGTTATTTCAGTTAACTTACCAGTACCATTCAATAAGCAATTAAAAATCACAATGATCTGTTATGTTTTTATTTTGATAAAGTCTTTATCGAGTTTTGTCTATGTATGGGCGTCGCCGTGTCCGCGTCACACAACCACAGATGCATTTTCTTCAGTAATTTTTTTCGTTGGTTTTCGCGGTATTTCCATTAAAGTGTTATTCGGACGGTGACCTTCCTTCCGTTTATCTTTCTTGCGACGGGGTGGGGTCAGAGATTAAAGTTAAACCATTTTGACCACCATGTTATCAAAGACTATTATAAGACTTTCCGTTCATATGCTAACACGGGGATCAAAACGGAATGAACTCACGACGCCGCCGACTTCTCCACTTCGTCCTGCCTGTTTTGGAGACGTTGAAAATGCTTATTTGTTTATCTCAATATCCATCTCTCTCTAGTTCAATGCTTCTTGCCAGAGTAATAAAGAATCAGAAGATCAACATGTTTCTTTTCACTTCCGTTATTGTTGTTTTTCTGTATGTGTCGTCTCTCAGTGTACGTGTTTGTACTTTATTTGTTCCTCATTCGCGCAATAGAAGCCGAAGAAAAATAGACTCTAGAGTATCGTAGTATTCTACGTCATCATGACGACATTCACCCGAGCATTGGTAGGTTGGTTCCATGTCGGAAGCGCAGTGTAATGCGACACTCAAGAGGTAAAACAACAAGGTTTGTTCGTCTATCTGACGGATCATTCAATTTAGTGCAGCTTCAATAGACTGGAAGTTGTTGCCAGAAATGGTAAAACAGTTGCGAGGTCGACTATACCATTTGGAGAATGTTGTAAACATGTCAAAAACAAAATTGAAGATCATACAATCAATCATATTTAAATACAATAGGTCAATCACAAAGTCAGTTGCATAAAACACATAATCGTTTTTCTGGCGCTTGGCCCTAGTAGACACTAACGCCGCCAGCGCCACTTTCTCAATACAAGGTCCACTGGCAATTATACAAACATTTTAAACAATAGTGCCTTCTGTCCATGTCGTGCAAGCGCCAAAAGAACTATTCAGCACAGTTGATATAATTGACATTCATAATAAACTAGTATTTTATCCATTATGATTAAACACGGTAGAAACATCGTGAAACGAACTTTTACCGAGGATTCAGTGCGTAATTTTAGTTTCGTCGATTTAAAAATAAATAGAATTTGCTGTCCTGTACACTGTGTGAAAGTTTGCGACACGATGACCGTAAGGATCGGTCAAGCCGTATTTTTCACTATGGAGGTGTCCGTGTCCGGAGCCGCGACCGCATTTAGTCAGTACCGGTTTGTCAGATCCTTTTCTTCGCGTACATAAAAACGTCAATAAAAATTACTTTCAAGAGCGAGCTAAGTGCATCCGGCTGTCCTTAGCAGCACACTTTACGAACTGGCTAAGATTTAAACCACGGTATCAGTGATTCTCTTATTGACTTAGTACAGATACAAGAGAAGACGTGTAACAACTGTTTAAAACCGTGAGGGAGTTGTTTATTGTTTCATGTCTTACAGCACGAATTAGTAGCGATTCTTGTTTTGTGAATAGACTATAAAGCATGTAACAGAAAGGGTATAGTCATATGGAAGAGTGTGGTACGGACCGCCAAACTGAACAACTTTCTCTATGGGACCACCATCGCAATCTCAAGAAAATAATCAACAGCCCCATACAAATTTTCAATACCTACTCAACCCAAATGTATCGAACCGCTGATTATTTTTTTACGGTCTTCCACATGACTACGAGTATACCCTTTCTGTTACATGCTGTATAATATTTATTTTAGTTTTAGGGAGGCCTTCGTCTTAGAGGGGGACGAAAGAGGCAAGTTGTTATTGTTTGTCATTCATTGCTATCCCAGAGACAAAGCCTCAGACTAAACTACCTACACCGGCACCCACACCCTTCCACCGGAACACAGCAAAGCTGCTTGGCGGCAGAACTAGGCATGGTGGTAGTACTTCCCCGGGCGAGTTATAACAACTCTACTACTGCTTTTATAGGTATATATACATCTATGCTGATTTATTTAAAGTATTTTAAGTTTGGTTGTTGTGGAAATTGTTTCACTGATGGAAGGCTACACTATAGCCGAGTGCCATAAATTATTGTTGGTTATGATTTTCAGGCAGACCACGTCGCGTTTGTCATCGAATTTTTGGATGTAGGACATGTCGGTTTACCCACGATGTTTTTGTCCGAATAGATTATAATTATGTTTAGGAGATAAAAGAAAACATAACTGCAAAACCCGGTGAGATTTGATTTTGCAAAGCTACCAATGCTAATCAGACTGGTTTACGATAAATTATGAATATTGTATGACATAAGACCTATCGTATCCAGACTGCAAGCAACTGAGCCGGGTATAGCGCATCTAATTTAAGAAAAAGTTTGCTTCCGGTCCCCCATATATCAATGACAGTCTTTCTTAACGTGGATGCGTCCTACTTGCAACCGAGTACGGATATTTTCAGATAATGCTATTTGGGAAGAAATAGGTACATACACATTGTCATCCCAGACACCGCTGAAGTGTCTGATGTGATCCTAACCGAGCTCAACGATTGCTTAATACATGTATACACGGTGGCACTCTGACACAGCGTGAATTCGAAGGTATGCTTTTTTGTGGTACCATTTCTCATTTGAAGTCACATTTTGCATTATTTGTTTGTTAATTTTAATTTATTTTATTAATAAGTTCCTAAACAGATTTAAAATCAAACTTACTTTGATCCATTTTGATCATGATCACACATTTGTAAGATAAAAAAATATACTTTCTTTAAATGTTGTAAGCAATCCGGTGTCATGTACCTACCAGCGACCTGTGTACCTACTTCACACGATTGCAATGGCGATATGTCAAATTATCGATATGTCTATATTCCAAGTTAAATACTAACTTATTATGTACATAAACCTTGTCTGCTCAATCTCCATCTTGGATTTCTGAGTTCTAAGTTTCACACGTACAGACACAAAAAGAGACTTAGTTTTTAGTGAAGTTATACAGATGATACTAAGTATAAGGAAAATGGCATAATGTATTGCCAAATAACTTGTCACACAGCATGACGTATTATGTGCAGTTTATTGCATAATTATACAATGATTTAGTTTTCAATCTTTAAAGATTTTGAATATTAAAGAAACTAATTAACTTCGTGGCAGCGCAATGTTGAGGTTGACTAGTCCGTAGAAACACGGTGAGATTTGATTGTGCAAGGCTACCAATGCTAACAGACTGGTTGACGATAAGTTATGAATATTGTATAACATAAGACATATTGTATCCAGTCTGCAAGCAACTGAGCAGATACGCCTATACCTAGCAGATAGTGTACCCGGCCTTAAGTATAGCGCATCTAATTTGAGAAAAAGTTTGGCTCCTGTCACCCATAGATCAGTGACAGTCTTTCTTGAGATGGATGTGTCATATTTGCAGCCGAGTACTGCTAATTACTGAAAATATGGGAAACGGAAATGTACGGGCATGCTGCTGCGATACGTTACCTTGTCTTTCAGAAAGTAATTATTATAAGCTTAGTGTGAATGATACTTAAGTAAAGAATCAGTTAGTGTTCCTACGGTGTCCAGACCAACCGCAATCTGTCCGTCTGGTTTGACCGAAACTTAAGTAGGCGGTGATAGTCAGTACTTATCCATATATTATAGGCTTCACGGTATAACTTAGAATCTCAAGCTAGTAGCATAAAAAGCTATCGTATTGCCTCAGATCACGTTGACCTATGTTTTAAGAATAGCGTCACCTTATCGAGGGGTATTCCGACTGAATAACTGTTCTACATTTCTCATTCGTCTCATACCTACAACTATATTCAGCGTGCTTCCACAACTGTTCGTTTAAAATAATTAATTCAAAACTGCCCCATCTTCTCAAACAAATCAGTGCTCATATCTTTCAAAGATTCTGAATAACTAAAACCAAATAAGCTTGGGTAATAAATCATGTGAGAATAATGAAGATCTAACAATAATGAGAAGTCTGAGATGGTCTTGTGATGAGGGATCCACACAGATTTGAGTGGACATGTACAGTCAGTGGAGACAAAGCTAGTCAGTCAGTGGTGACAGTATTCTTTATAGACAGAAATTCTTATATAGCCTGCAAAAGTAAAATTTCATTTTTCATTTCACGAGTTTAGCAGTTCTCTTGTCGATGACTGTATTCAACTCGGCGACTAGGCGTTGTTGTGTCGTTTGACGTCATACGTGTGTTGTCTTAATACTTCAGTACAATATCTGTTAGTCCGATATCGCAGCCGCATCTACAAGCTGAATGTGTCATATTTACGGGCAGCTACTCTTGGTGAATTCAATGTAAGATTAGTAAGCATTGTACATTTGGCAGCACTAACCGAAGCCTAGATGAATGATGCCCTGTTGGATCGATTCGACGCTAGACTCAGTGCCAAAAGTTTGAAATTACTTTACGGTGTCGCTAACACCCGTATCTATAAACAAGTCAAAGTGATTACTTGAGTAAAAAGCCATAATTTCAAAAACAAAAAATGTCTTCTTCCTTCCTTTTTCTTTCTTGCGACGGGGCGGTGTTAGAGATTCAAGTTACTCCATTCTGGCCCTCGTCTTGTCATAAACTACTATAACACTTGCAATTTTATATTCAAGAAAGGGACCAAAACGGAATGAACTTACGACGCCGCCGACTCCTCCACTCCATCCTGCCTGTTTTGGAGACGTTGCATGTGCCGATTTGTTTATCGTGTAGTTTAGTCAGTTAAGTTAGAAGTAAGTAATTACCTAAACTAAAGTAATTACTTTAACTTGACTATTGTACGGGTGTAAATTGTTAGTGAAAACAGACGTAATTCAGTGCTCATCATACATAATTTACGAATTACAGCACTTGTTTAGTAAAAAAAGTGTTTCATTTAACAACTGATACCATTTTAAAAACACATTAAATTACACGTACCTAGTTTAGTTTAATTGAAATGTCTGACTTTTTTTTCCAAAGAAATAATTATTTTTATGTTTTAAGAACTCTTTGTCTACTTACAAAACAATTTAAATATCCCATAACCAGAATAAACACACGCACACACACACACAACATACCCTAATATTTTAAAAGTTCAATTTGTTTGGGGTAAGAAATATTTGTGTAACTTCTCGTTTCTGACACCAGACGGCGCTATTATCATCGGTATGTCTTTTCCCACTCAATTCGATTCTGAGCCAATATGGAGCCAGTGCTAGTTCAATCTGGAAATCGAACCTAGAACGTCATGGTCAGCAGACGCGTTTGCGGCCACAAAACCAACGAGGAATCATGTTTTCTTTCAGTGTGTAACCCTTATCGGATGGTACATACTGAAATAATAGGCCACAATATGACCGCTTCTATCTTTTATATATATATAATATATATCTATTATATTTCTCTCGTTATCATACCAGCCTGATTTCTCTGATAGCAAGCAACTAGAGGCATAACCATCTACTGTGCTGCTAGGAATTTAATTATAATAAGTTTTTCATGGTACAGTAAGTTAACGAGATTTTTCTAAATTTGTATGCCAAAGTCAAAGTTAGATTCAAGTCAAATTATTTGCCACACCATGCCCTTTAAGTTAGTTGAGGTAATTAGTAGGTGAACGCAACGCACCAGCATGCAATGACAAATTCTACATCAAAAACACTATACAGGGTTGCTTCAAAAGTATCTGATGAAAGTGTATATTGTATTGTATAGCGGGCTGGTGTCCGCAACTCCACGTCTAAGCGCGTATTTTGCGTGCGGATGAAAGTGTATAAAAACCATATTAAGAAAACTTCAAATACCACCTCTTAATTTTTTTTTTTTTAATAACATTTAATCGTATTTAATGTTATTATGTTATAAAAATAATCTAAATCGTATTATTAGTGGTGTTACAAGTAGAATTTATTTAACTAGAATCAAATCAAATCACTCAATTTGTAAGAGGCACTTTAAATTTGCATCCACAAGTACGTTTTAATAAATTCGGTTCAGATACTTTTGGAACAATATACATAGTACACAGCATTAATTTCACAAAACCCTCAGCCTCTGCAACAAATTATCTAGGTATAACCTTCAATATCATTCACATATACATAGACCACAGACCATACACATACCCTGTTACTTGCGGCAATTATTCATAGTCGGTGGCTCTTTAATTAGCAATGTTAAAGTAATTATTTAAGCGTAGGCACGAAATGGTCTTTCCTTTAATTGGACTATCATTAAAGAAATAGTCGAGCAGAATTAAATATAAGCAAAACCCCGAGTAATGAAAGATTACCTGCACTTTACAAATTCATGAAAGTTTGTCACAGAATTTCCCAAATGAAGGATCTGTCGAAGTACTACGGACAAGTAGCGGTGACATCCGACACTGCAGATATTACTATTTGACAATATTTGTATTTATTGTCCGGTTTTCGGAGCCGCTTCCGCATTTTGTCCTTATTTGTTTGACAGAACCTTGAAGAATATTGACAGACAGATTCATAAATAGTATTTCGGATCTACAAATAGTATTTGATAATTATTTGAGCGTTAGAAGTGTTAGTTAGTGTTAGTAGTCTATCAGGAAACGGTGTTTTTTTTTAAGGTATCGAACTTTTGATTTGTCACTGCAATTTTCTTGGCCGACAGTTTGCAGTATTGCACTTACCCTGAAATGTCGGGCTTGCCCAAGTAGAACTTTACGACCTCATCTGGAGATCCTAGCTGTAAACTAATCATGCCGCTAGTGACGAGGTTGAATTTCGAGTTTCGTTCCTACTTGACCGCTATTTTCTTAAGTCCTACCAGTTTTTTTTTAATGTACATTAAGCAATCTATGATAAATGTATTGATGGACTATAAGACATAATAGGCGTGGACATGAGTAACGTCTTCCCAGAACCCAGCACATGTCAGCTAGAGTTATCGATTGGGCAGAGGTAGCAGGTTTTCAAGTCAGGTCAAGTTTGGTCAGGTCTATAAGCTATGCGCCAACATTGCAATGGCAGGAAAAAAGCTGATAACACTCGAGTATAATGTAGAACTGTGTTATGAAGCAGGAAAGTAAAGGTAAATTTATACGTTTAGCCTAGGCTTGCCAATTCAAAACTTGAAGTATTAGCAGTATTTCTTTTTCCAGGAATTAATTCCATTTTCTAAACGAAATCTCCACGAGTTCGGACAAGCTATTACAAACTACATACCAACTTGGACGGATGGAAACCCTAAATTAGCCCCGAAAATATGAAGAGAGCGTGCAAGAAGTATAGGACATCAGCCTGATTGGATAACGCGTAATATTACAACGTGGCCTGGCTACTGGCTGAAGAATATTAAAATTCCATAGGTAGTAAGAAGCAGGCTACAACCACTTTCATCTTTCATATAAAAATACGGGAAGATACAGTGTGTATAGAATATTGTAAGCTATGAATTCGAAGAAAATTTGTTTTAAAAAGTTATATTTGCATAATATCACTCTGTCATCCCTAAAGGGCTAGGCTAGATCTTGTTCAAACGTTGAAGATTACATAACATAAATTCAGTGCATAGCATTTGCTTGGTACCTACAAATGGTGGTAGATTTGATCAAGAAAATGTAGACAAACTAATGTTTGAGTTCCATATATAAGGAGGCGACCCTATTGCCACCGGGTAACAATACTAGGCTACTACTGTAAAATTCCATATGAAAAAACGCAAAAATACTTTGCTCGACCTTAGAATCAAATCAAGGGCCCATCATATCTTTTTTTTTATGATATTGCATCTCGCAGTTCAGCCTCTGAGGCTGGAAACTGCTTAACCGGTCTATCCCTGTGGATGCCTAGAATTTAAGGCCTGCAGCCAGGGGCAAAACGAACTTATAAGCTAAGCGACCACTCGCTAAGGGCACCCCCTGTGGGGTACGAGCCTCGGCTTAGAGCGTCGCTGGGGAGGGCAGCAAGGGGACAGGCCGGATCTGATTTAGGGGCTGTTTTATTGCTACTGGCTCAGCATCACGGGCTGGCTCATGCAAGAGTTGGGGGGAGGGGTGTTTGAAACGGGACGTCGCGACGGACCACGGCGGCGGCGGGGTCGGAATGACGGCGGTCTGTGTTTGTATGCTCCATCATATCGTAGTGCAGATTATCTAATGAATGTATCCAAATTTCCGCTGTGTCCGGTCGAACGGTTGTTTATTTTTAACCTTCGTTAGCCGTTGGGTATCGAGTCGTTCGTCATGACGTCACCGTTTACCGAGACGTCTAGCTGGCAAAACGAGTTAACGTTACTTTAACGAGTGTTTTAATATGCAGATTATGAACGGCTCTAACCAAGTTTAAGGCTAAAATGTTTCAGGCATTCTTCCAAAGAAGTGAATATGATATGACCTTTAAGCTACTGCATTGATACTGGTCAGACATAAAACTAAATGGGCTAGCCGCCAGATAAAAACCTGCAACGCTATACGAGAAGATATGTAGATATGTTGACTTCGAACCTCACTCAAGCGAATATTATTTGTTTTCCTTTTTCAAATTTAGTGATGCATCATAAACTACGTAGATTAACCTGACAAATGTCATATGAACCGATTTTAGGAAAACGTATGCAGAATAATAATATATAGCACATGAGAAAAATATAGCCGAATTGTCACTAAATTGTAATATAATCGTCAAAACTGCAGTTCTGATGAGAAGAGGGCTGATTGTAGGCAAACAACAATAATTATGCACTGTTTCGTCTTTGAAACATCAGTGTTGCATGGTACGTACATCGATACGTCAAAACTGCTGTTTGAAATGACTAACAGGGCACACTATGTTTATCCAACGGTGAATACGGTCCAATACGAAGAAATAACATGGGATATGCAAGTAATTCAAAAGGTTCATTATACATTTAAATATTTTGTTTTGTATTTGGCCATAGAAAAAATGTGGTACTATTTTTTAATTTTTTACAATTCGTATCTTTTAGGTGAAACAAAACGCAAATTCAAAATGTATCGTCCTTGTTATTTAGGACTAGGCTGGTAGTGACGTAAACAGCTATGTGTCAAAGCCATACTTTTGTTTGAATAGTACTTCAAATTCTGCTAAAAGTTTTCCAAAATATTGTAATTTCGATTTCTGCTTGAATCTTTACTAATATTATAAAGAGGTAAAATTTGTTTGTTAGTTTGTATGTAGGGGTAATCTCTGGATCTACTGAAACGTTTTGAAAATTCTTTCACTAATAGGAAGCTACATTATCCCCGAGTGCCATAGGCGAAAATGACGTCACATCATGACCGCGACAGCCACAGGCGTTTGAACTGTAACTAGTAGAAAATGTAAGTTTTTTTTTGTTTTTGTTTTGTACTCGTAATTTGTACTAAATCATACTTTTATTGATTTGATAGTACTCCATTATGTTGATTAAAGTGAAGCAAAAATTACGTGCATACTCCCTATTGCCTTTTATCTAAGCTATTCGAGTCATTATATAAAATACAATGCAAAGACATATTAATTACAACGTTAAAACAGTTGGTACATGTAATTTAACAATAAATTTACAAAAAGTACCTAGTTATTATGTAATTTATAGATAGCCTTATTTTTGTGCTTTTGATCGGAATACATAAATACATCGGAATTAGACCAACAGAAGCTTTATAATATAAGAAAATCTATAATATATTAAGTCTATAATATTTTCAAAGTCGTTACAATCGTGTATAGTAGAGGCAAGTCGTTAGTTACCAATAAAGCAAAATATATCATTTATTTTAAGATTTTTCGCAAAAATCAAACCAACTATTTCAGTAAAAGTTTAAGTAAAAACAATTTCTCAAAACTAAAGAAAACCACTGTAGCCAAAACAATTGATATTTCCATTCAACACCGAGCTGCATTGGAATACGTAATTTTATAATCCATCAGCCGTCCCAATTTGCCAACCAATGAGGGGCTATCGTTTTGAGCTCACCAGATGGCGCCACTGTCGCGTTTGGTTATGTCAATGATTCTATTTTATACTTTACAGTACAAATAACTTCATCAAATGTTTATTTTATTACGTAAATCAACATAGTGTAAACATCAGATAAGTACATTTATTTACAAAATTCTCCCTAAAATTAGAAACCATGAAACATTTAAAAATCATTTTACCTCCATGTACTAACAAATAAGATCATAAGTTGCTACTTAAAATCTTCAGTCTTAATTAATCAGGAATAGCTCAATCTAGACCACAATCGTGAATATTAGTAAAAATAAGTGTTATAAAGCACTCAGCGCGTCAACTTTCTATGAAATCTGACATTTCGGTGGCCTCGCGCTACACTAGCGCCTCTAGCGGCTAATTCACACGCGATAGCACCCCATTGACATATGTTGTGGTCTGGGTTCTAAGAAAATTGTCGTGGGAAACACTCTTTTGGTTTGGACAATTTTATTATGGAATACTTGTCATAATATTTTTGGAAGTACCTAGTTGTTGAGCTCGAATGTCTTAAAACCCAATTTGAGATAATTTACAAGTATGTTAAGAAGATGTGTACAGGCCTCCCTGTTGCATTTATCAACTCAACAATATTTTTTTATCCATAGTCCGATTTATGTATTGAAAATTAGTCATTATTTTTTCAAATGCGTGTAAACTATTGTGATTGGTTGAGTAAGTGAATTTAATTGAGTAACGATGGAGACTCTGCCCATACAAAACTAACAATGCGAATAAGCCTATAATAAGAATATAATAATAACTTCGTTGTTTTAAATATTGGCGAGCAAAAGTGCATATAAATAGGCAAAATAAAATAAAATTCCTTAATCTAAAACTTTGAATTATCACACATGAATTAACAGTCAATTGCATCACAAGTCTTTCGGTTAATTCAGATGCGAATTCGTTCCAAAAACCGGATGTAAGTCATTTTAAATAACATTAGCCAATATATAATTATCATGTCGTCCTACCATTTTACTGACAATGTAAACAGAATATTAAAGTGATTAATAGGTATTTGTAAAAGAACCTTCCACCAAGTGGGCTATTCAAGCAAGCAGTTACAAAAAGAAGGAAACCACAACCTCCTTTAGTAACATATTATTAAACATAAGTTGCCGCAAATAAAATGTACCTAGAAACATTTCACACCAACTGTCGATGAAATTTCGTTCAGTCAATAAGTAAAGTGAAGTACTTTGGTTCTGGTGTCGGATCATTTAGTTCCCTTCAAAATGGTTGAGTTGAATGGTGCTGATCCATGCGTCATGTTCGTGAACGGGCGCTGTCAGTTGTGACTGGTCATCTCTTAGTTGCCACGGCTTATTTGTTTTTTTTTTATTGTCTTTTTTGTGTTTACTATGGACACTTTTAACGTGCACATCTTGCTACATCGTTCTCACATAATGTACCATCTCAATATGAATGATGTAACCAAGGTTTTGTTACAATATGCTGATTTAAAAGAGTGTCCATGGAGTTTCTTGCCCGTTCCTCTCCATAGAGATCTACGCTAGGGAATGGGCAACTACAGTACTGTCACGGTTTTTATGCCTTGTGACTGGGACTGTAGCTACATTTCATTTTTATCTTAGTTTCGACAGTTCAAAAGTGCCTGTAACTGGCCTACTTGAAATAAATGCTTTGAATTTGATTTTGATTCTATTATTAGGTACCCGTCTCACCGTTGACGTAGAAGCACATCAACTATCGAATATTTCTCGCTTAAGATTTTAGACTATAAATTATTGTTTTTGTTTTTTAATTATTGTTTAGGTTTTATAATTAATCGTTTAAATGAGATTCATAATGTTAGTAGTTGAACTAGTTGATTGTCGTCCTCACCACGCCAGAAAGAACTCTGGCAAACAAACTGCTAGGTCTATTCGCTTCTAGCTTATCGACGGTGGGGCAGGTGGCTCACGTTATTGTGTTATCTAGAGGTATTGACGACGATACATATTATACCTACAATTAAAATGCAATTGTTATAGTTTTCAATTAAATTGTTGCATGAAAGACTTGAATTACAAATATATGGTTTCTTTTACAGTTCATGTAGAGACGTAGATTCAGACAAATTAAAATTTAATTCACTATGTTTTTCTAAATCACTGTTTTTGCTGTCATTTAGGTGAATTTGCTCAGAATGGTTTATGTGTTTCATTCTTATAAAACTGTTAGGCTTGCTTGGGTTATATTTAATTAAAGATTGAATTTCATGCCTGTTTTGTATTATTCGAATATATTTTAAATAAACATAATATTTATAAAATGATTTGCTTTTATCAACAAATTAACATTTATGTTACGATTTAGTTTGGTTGTCCCGTCTATTGCAAGTATCTCTTTAGATTTCATAAATAATAGAAGATTATTGAAGAGTAACACCAAAAAATTGCATGAGCCTGTTATGTTATATGAAAATTAACTAAACAACATACTTATTTAAATGTTGCTCCAAACAATTGACTGTAAACTTTATACTGTGTTTTTTATCTTTGTCCCATAAATGCTTGCTTTATTTGCCTTTGTGGAGTTGTTCAAATGATACTTTTTGATCTCCGAAAGAGTCTTCTTTACATTGAAACCACTATTGAATATTTTTACAATGAAAACTGGTTCTGATATTATTATTGTGCTCAAGCCCCGTTATGGTTAGTTATAAAAAAGGGGAAATTGCAGGCTAGTACGTAAGGTACCTCTTTACGAAGTTATCGATCCAGACATTTCAAATTAAATCATTGTGTGATTGACAGTACAAAAGCACGTGTGTCTTTTGAATACGGAGTACGAAATTACGCGTTATTTAAGTCATTTTTAGGGCGATCCAATGGCCAGGTGGCGTCTAGGAAATGAAAGCAAAATTAAACTTTTTGCAATATGGCAATAATAATATTTTCGAAATGCGCGAGAGGTTACTTTTGTATCTCGACAATTTTAGTCCGTTTGTGGCGGTATTCAATACAGGTGTCGCCACATAGATCTACTTTTTATCCTAAGTTCAAATATTGTAATTCAAAATGGTTTTTAATAATATGTATAAGTTAGACAGTGACTATATGTAAGTGTCGATCTTACTTCGATTACTTCTTCTTTCGTATCGACGTGAATTAATATGAGACTAACTCATGTCATGGTAATAAATATTAGCCAGGTTAACTGACCAGGGAGCATTGATAAAGTGACAATCTTTCAGCCAGGTTAACTGACCAGAGGGTCGTGATAAAGTGACAAGGACAACCTATCAGCCAGGCTAACTGATCAGAGGGCCTTGATAAAGTGGCAATCTGTCAGCAAGGCTATTTTACCAGAGGGCCTTGTTAATGTGAAAATCTATCAGCGATAACGTTGATGTAAAAGTCAAAACTATATTTGATTAACATAAGAAAAAAATTGTGTAATTATATTAAAAATAATTGTAGATTTACGAAACATTTTTTTAAAGTGTGTCTCTAGTAAACGTTCCGGTAAAGGTTAACAAAGTATCGTTCTTGAAGGTATTTTTTATAATAATCAAGTACAAAATATAAACAAGACGCTGATCCCCAAACTAGGCGTTTGCCAGTATCTTGAGGACCAGAATGAAATAGTTATAGAACATTTTCATGATTATTTAGACGCACACAGTAATTCGAAATTAACCCAGTAATTCGAAAATCACACAGTAATTCGAAAATAACACAGTAATTCGAAAATAACACAGTAATTCGAAAATAACACAGTAATTCGAAAATAACACAGTAGTTCAAAGTTAATCCATTGCTTCATAAATACAGACGTTCAAAACTACATTAAAGTATTTACGACTTACCTGTACTCTCTCAAGGTATATCTTACCGTAACGATTTTATAGCATAGTAAAAATATGATTCATTAGTAGCATGTTATTCGTGAAAAAAGTTATAGCTAGTGGCGCTGAACATAAATATGATGCTGTCTAATAACCGAAAGAATTTATCTTAGTGGTGTTTCAAAAATGAAAGCTGAAACATACTTGTGACGCCGCACGGTGGTACACACGGCTACACATCAAGCTATACATTTCCAGTATAAGCTGCCCCAGCTGAGCTTAAACTGGAAATGTATAGCTTGATGTGTAGCCGTGTGTACAAACGCGTGGTCATTGCACTAGCCACATTAAAATTTCATCGATTTATTAAACCTTCTGAACCTAGGGGCTGGCATATCAATCAATCAATCAAATCATTTATTTGCAATGAATGTATATGGTTACATTAAAATACAGGTGGAGTAGTAAGGAGTAAATAGGCACGCAAATAAAAAAAAGAGTTAAGAGTCTGTCTAAAAATAATGTTACAAATTAAGATGTCACAGTTAGATAGACAAGATTAATTTTGTGAATTTAACATGAAAAATGTTATTATCTGGAATCAGTGACCCAGTACAGGTGTAGTCAACAATTACTTTTAACCATGTATTTAACACAAATCACAGGATTGTTGCGATTTGTATATATGGTTGTTCTTTTAATTGTCAATAAACTTTTAAACTTTTTAAACATTTTCCAACTAAAATAGTTGAGAGTTAAGTGAATGTAAACAAGGGCAATAAAAACATATAAACAAACATTAAATTAAAAATGACTACTAAACATAAATTCTCAAACATACAAACTATACAAATATCAAGTGAACTTTATGTGATTTATAACAATAACAAGTGAACAACTTTTCTTTTAAACAAAAGCGTCATAACGAACTTTAGATTCTCTCACCACAATCAGAAGACCTATTTCACTCTGTGTATCACAGCTATATTGGCTTGTTTTGGACACACTCTATTTATCGAAGCTGAGGTTGTAAGTTCGGACCCATTGCAAACAAGTTCTTTTTGAGAGATTGAAATTTGTTTTTTTAATCAAAGCTTTGGTGACAACTGTGTACTTTTCCAAATTCAAAATTTGAAATAGACGCAATCTACTATGCGTATGTTCTACTAAGCGTACGGCTATTTCAACTACTTTTAACAGAAGCAGTTAGCGAAATTCGTTGCACCGACATTATAAAGGCTGTAACAAGACCCTTAACAAAGTCGAAATGCACTTGTTCTCCCCGTCATTGCGATATTTTTTTTTTGTTTTAGACCATACCTGAGAACCTTCTAGTTACGGAGATATTGGGGGTCAAAGTTCCAACTTTTTCACAAGTTTTTTTTTAAATACTTGTTTATACCGTAAGATTTTTACTGTAAACACCTCCACGACCCCCGTAGTATTCAATCTATACATCAGCACAATATTTTGACTGCTTTCATTGAGTTCTACCGTAAAATGTGATTTTTCATCCCAAAAAAAAAAGTCGTTTCCCAGCAATATTTTTTGCGTAAAGTTACTTAGTTGGATGTACGCAATGCTTGGTTGATGGCTTCGTGAACGGTCTTGTTACACCCTGTATAAAGCGACGACGAAGTGAAGCGGCCCGAGTTCGTACTACAGTCACTTTTTGTTTTTTTTTTTTGTATTCCCCATGAAATAAAATAAAAACTAAACTAAACTAACTCCACATTGTTTCCTGCATTAGACGAAGTGGATTTCGAAAACACAACTTCAAAAGAAAAAGTCTTTGTTATAAGTATCACTAAATGATTCGAACTTTGTTATAGGGATTTAAAGTGAAATTCATTAGAGATACATTAGAACGCAAAATGAGATATTGCTTCTGATTGTACCTACAAGTGGCTTAGCGGTGTAAGAACTGACATACTTGCCTTCAAAGCGCATGATTGTACGTTCAAATCGGACGATTAATGGGAGTTTTTTAGAAATAATTTAAATTTGGAAAATCAGCATGAACTTCCTAGAGAATATAACATTCCGTCGCACATGTACTATATCGGAACCCAATACTGACACCAATGAAATTATTTTCCAAACATTGGATAAGACATGACAAATAGTATGCCAGAAATGTCAGAAGACGAGGAGGATAAACAGATAAACATACTTAAAACTGTTATGGAGAACCTTGTGAAGTTATAGGTCTCAATTAAAAAACGCACATCAAGAAATAGGAATAGATATCTTTGGAAAATAGCTCCCTGAAGCAAACAAACGCCGATTTATCAAAGAAAAATGAGATGTATAAAAAAGTCACCAGTATTCCTTTAAAGAAGAAAATACAAACACCGAAGAGAAGTAAAATTAGTTCTACGTAAAAGAAGACCAGTAAACCAGACTTTAAAAATTCCGGATTGCCGCACGTCCACTGCTGAAAACTCGCAAAACATCACCAAACAGAAATATTAATAAAAATATCCCACCGTTGCCGGTTGTAAAGAATAATATATGTATTTTAAGTAGAGAAACGTCTAATAGATTATACACAATCCGTCAAAGAACGAATTTAAGTAATTTTAATATATGTCACTATCGCATGCCAAAATAATATCTATTAGATAATCTTGATAAGGGAAGACAATTTCAGAAGGACGCATAATTATATAGAGTTATTTACTTTCATTTGCCAAAAATTATAAACCTTAACCTACACAAACTTAATAGTATTTCTTCTGACTTTTAAATATATGGTTAACAAAAATTTTATGTTCAAGAATCGACACCTTTAATAATTCATTTTACATGGATGTCGAGACATATAAATATGCGTATATTTTGGATTCAAACTTCTCTTCCGTACACCTTTGAAATTTATAACCAAAGGTTATAAAGGCTTGAATATTATTTTAAACGATTTACAAGACCTAATCCTAGATAAATACACAATGAATGTAGAGGATGTGCATCCTCAAACTGTAAACAAACTGGGAACAACTTGCAGATTATGATGATAATATATTGAATTTAACCGTAAATGATAAATGTAATGATAAGATTTTTTTCGTATTTACAGAATACATGTACTTCATCAAAATATTAATTGACCATATATTCACAAAGCTGATGAATTAACCGTAGATTTAAATAATATTAACAATGACAATAACAGAATTGATGTGGTGTGTGTTATCAATCTTATTATGATAGCAGACGATACGAAATTTCTCCAAATTACTAATTGAATTAGTGTAATCATCAGAAATTTCGTCTTATGTTAGAATTAGAAGTATTTACTGATGAAGGATGAAGTCTTGCAAATCCGAGATAATTGGCATAAAGCCTTTGTTATGAAGGTGCCCATGTCACTGATCATATGTATCCCATGTGAATAGAAGATTTAAATTTGAATACAAGATGCACGCGTAACTGTATGTCTCAACATTCATGTAAATTAAATTATTAATAGTATCTACTCGACTGTTTAACATAATATTGGTATTGTCCAGTACTTAAATGTAGGCAGACATATTACAAAGTTGGTATGCTTTTTTAGTGTTATTAATATATCACGGATATAGGTTACAAATTCTATATCTTGATGGGTTTTCTTGAAGTCCTCTTCGCCAATAAAAATAATGCAATAATCTGCACGAGTGAAGTTTTGAACTTTTCGATCGATATTATATACCAAATATTTAATCCCACATTTAGGAGTACGATAGTGACACATACTATAGTTCTTTAAATGTGTTCTCTCACTAGTTGTATGTATTATATTTGATGTCTCTCTGCTCAGAACACATATGTGACCTTTTACAAGAGGGGGCGAAGGATGTGATGCCTTTGCTTTACTACTATCCTGTGGGACGACGACGTCATGAGAATTTCCAGAATCAATATCTTCTTGCTGTGCGCTGTATGTACTTTTAATACTTTCTACTCTACGATGTCAGCTTCTGTGTGTACTTTCTTCTTCGGTGTTTGGACTGGGAACTACAAGCTATTACTTTGTACGTTTATTTTTTTTTCCACGTTTTCTTCAGGTTACTATTTTCTAATGATAACAATACTATTTCCTTTTATATATTGCTCTTCTCACTAAAATAAAGAGGGCGGGTGCTATAATATACCTACAATTACAAGATATTTATCTTAGCTTAGGTATTGGCTACAACTCTAACACACAACTTTAATAACTTACCATAAGGCCTATTTTTATTGTAAACCATATATTTTTTACTTGAAGGTGCAAATAAAATATTTAATTTAATTTTTATTATAACTTTTAAGATATTAGTTTGGTTTCATCTTCACCTTCAGACATACCTGGCAAGGAATTAAAGATAAATCCATCGTTTGCGAGATTATATCACCGGTACCAGGTTCCGACCTAGTTCGTGTTCTTCGGAAGTAGGGTGTGCCAAGTGTGCTACAGTCTTAAAAGTTTCTGATAGAGTGCCCGCTATCTTGCTATACTTTAATTTACTGTTAGATAATTTGCATGTATTGTTACACTCAAATGTCTACTTTAGTATTTTGTATTTTAAGTAGATTTGTGATTTTCCATTTGTAATAAGAAAGGTTCTAAAAACATTTTGTTTGCAATACAATTTAGTTGGGTTAGTATTCAAAAAAGTTAAAAGTTATTTAAAACTGAATCCCAATCACAATGTACAGCCCCGTATTCACTAGGGGATACTTGCTGCGCAGCTCATGTCGTTAGACATTTCAAGTAACTTCGAGGGACGTCTCACGAGCACGACAAAACCCGTCGATCCTTCGAGTCGTCCTTAACCGACTTTGGCCAACATCGCTAACGTAAATTATCGCAGGAAAATTCTCCCGTAGTGATGACGAGGTTTATTAAATGTCTTGTATTTCGGACTTACATGTGGTTGACTGGAGTATGATGATGGTGAAGACCACAAAGAGCAGCAGCAGGATTGCAGCGATCTTCTTTCTCGGGGCGAACACCCGCGCACTGAACACTCGACCCATGGTGGTATTGGGAAGCACCATTTTGTAACTGGCAAAGAAAAAAAAAATGTTAGCGAAGTCAAATTAGTACCGTAAGAATACGCCGCCATTCAAGATAAAAATAAAAAAAATCTTGAAATTCATGAATGGGATGGGTGTTTAAAGTGACAAAGAAGTTTAAGTTTCTTATAACACGAGAAACTAACAAGAACTAAATAAGTTTGATGGAAGTTTCGGCTTCCAAGTTATCAGATACACCTGGTGCAAGTTAAAAGGGTAAATCATACAAAAAGTCTAAACTTCCATAGTATTTTTGCTGTCTAGTTATTAATAAGACTTTTAATTGACGAAAAGTCCGACTCCATAATCACGGAGACCCGTCAATTTTAATTACACATGGGATAATAAAGCCCTAACAACTTGGCTTAAATTAAGTAATGTTCTACCATAACAAGTCAACACTTCACAATACATATATTTAACAATGGACTCGTCTGACAAAGGATTAACCACATCTTAGCTCGACTGAATAAAAACCGGCTCATGACGACCATAAAACTCCTTAACATATAGAATTCAATTCAAAAATGTCTTTTAAGAATTAACCGACCAAAAAGGAATGGCCCCATGAACCAATTACAGGGGCAACGCATATTCATTGCGTCCTAAATTTGTAACTATTTATAAATAGCAACCGTTTGCTATTTAAAGAGTTATCTATGTAGTTAAAACCGGAGTTTTCAAACATTCGTATATTCAATACAATTCTTCAATTCAATAAGGCCCGCTTGTACCAAACAGATAAGAGATGTTATCTGAATATAATAATGTCATAGAAAAAGGTGATCCCATGTGGCTGTGACCTCTTCCACCAGAATAATAATCTGGCCTACGATTTATCGACAAGATTACGATTTCTGCTCGCCTTTTCTTTTAAAACCTAAGTATATTTAAACGTCTTTGACCGCAAACTTAATAAAAATAATATGCATAATTATAATTTTGACATTTTGAAACGATAAAAAGGGAACGAAATTTTAAATACGTTTAGCGCTAAACGCATTTAGTGATTTGCGGTGCATCCGAGCCTAGATAGATTAGCAGGCTGAGTTCTTGATTCAGTTTTATGCCATACAGTATATTTATCCTACAATGTTCCCACAACTGGCACACGGGGCTCCTCTTAGTGTGGAAAAAAGCCCTAACCCATCGCGCGGGTCTACTTTATTACATAGATGTGCTAAATGCGCTAAAAGCAATTATTTAATAACAAAGTAATAGTTTTAATCAAACTACGGCTTACCATTTCTTTGTTACAATCATTACAATCCACTGCTTAAACACAGAGAAACGTTCCATTTGCAATTCACCGATACCAAATGGTCACTTCTCTTGAAAAATTTTGCTTATATAGACATAAAATATTTTTATAGTGCTTCAGCTAACCACTTTAGGAATATGAGCACTAAAATCACGAAGATTATCGTATTATCAAAGCCAAGAATGATTAGGAGTAATAACACCAGCGCGGCACACTCCTCTAAAGGCGACATTGTGAAATTACGACCTTTATGAACACGCGGAAATTAATGAAAAACTAGTAGTTTTTTGTTATAAATCAATTGTTACTGTCCGATAGTAATTCTACTAGAGACTTTCTTGAAGAGCTGCCATGTATGATCTTCGAAAACTACCAAAATTGAAAAAAGCTAATGTAAGTATATTTTTCATTAAATCCATTGATATTTTTCAGTTGGTATTATTTCCCTGCAAGAACGTTTTGACACGGCTGCCGTTTAAAGACTGTAAAATATTATCGTTTCCACATAAACCATTGCAATTAAGGTCTTTTAGCACGGCCGTTTCAGAATTTCATATCAAAGTAAGTCGATGATAGTGGCCTCGACGTTTATTGAACTTGAATAATTCACTAAGGCAATTTGCGCTTTAGTTACTTTTAAAAGTGATCGCATGCCATTCTAAAGAGAAGGTACTTGTGTGTACGTATTTAAAGTAAATCTATTGAGATAGAAACTCTTTTCGAATGATTTTATGAGCCAAATCAAACATCTGTTTCAACCCTTAGTTCCAAACGTGCGTTCCTGCGGTACTGGGATTTAGGTGGATTTTTAACTCACAGATTTTAGAAACTAACTATAAAACTTAAAAGTAAGCTAGTACACAGTACAGCCAGACCAGTACTACCAGACAGGAGCAGTCATATATTTGATTGAAATGTACCTACTACTCATTGCTCTTCTAATGTTTTATTCCTGAATAAGCGGTTGCTTAACTACATTTTTCACACACAGTATTTTTATCTCTAACTGCAGTCGTATAGCAATGTTACGAGTATGGAAACGAGGACGTTTTTTTTTTAAATTTAAGATAAAACAGCCGTGCCAGAAATGAGAGGCAATTGTTATACTTTTTAGGACAATTTGCAATCTAATCTCAGTCTTAATCTATGAAAGAACCCTCTAACTGTCCTACACTTTTGACTAGCTTTTTTACTTTGATTATCATTGAGTTATCACTGCAACTGGAATTTGACCGTCTTATTACGAGAATGCTGAAAAAACCATCGCAAATAGGCGCTGCGTTTTGTTTTTCATTTTCAAGATTCTAAGTAACAATATTCACAATGGAGTTTTTTGTTTTGCCTGTCTGTATGGTTGGGTCTATATGAGTATGGTTGGGTCGATAGGTTCGACTTGGTCTATAAATGGATTTGGACTGGCGAAACGTGGGTGCGAGGTAGTAATATCTTTGCGCGACCTTCGGGAATATGTAAAATTCTATCTCTTCTTTATAATGCTTTATTTTTTTCTTTTCCTGGATTTAAGTCTTCTTGCACAGAAGACTAGCAATGGAGGTAATTAGAGAGGCTGAGGAGTGAAACATGAAGGCATTAATAATAATGTGAGTCTGAGTAGTACCGGGATAAAAATGTATCTTAACACTACGCCTGTAATCACTAAAGGGTAAGGCAGAGGTGTACCCAATAATACACCCACATTTCGCCATTTATGTTTCAGTCTCATGTAATATGGGGCGAGCCTATTGCCATCAGCCAACAAGTTTAGATTTCCGTGGGAATTCCTGATGGAAAAGCCCAATAACGCTGTACCCGACCTGGGAATCAAGACCACTCGACAGTCTCGAAGATAAAAGCTATCCTGTCCTAAACCAGGTCTTTGTCTACCAAGACTAATCTAAGTTGATTAGGATTAGCTAAGTCGATTCGAACTACACAATGATAATCTAGTGAAGCCTGTGATCAATTTAAACAATGCGTAGACATTTTATTACAATAGCGTGACGTAAAATTATTATCGGATGAGCTGGGATGTTTGTAATACTGATATAAAGACAATTAGAGGGAGCTGCTATAATATTAGAAGAATAACATTTAAACTAGCGGAGTCACAATTTTACCTCTAGAACCTAGTCGGAGTTTTTGGGACCATTATTTAAGAAGTGGGTAGTGACTTGTAATTTTTTTGTTTTGTTTAATTTCGAAAGACTGAAAATTGTGAAAATTAACTTAAGTATTATACAACCCTTTATATAAAGGTGGTCAAAATGTTACAAAGATGTTTTTTTATTCAAATATTGCACTTTGTGATCTCTCTAAGAAATATCTCAGTAGCAACCACGGACTCTGGATTTGTCCGGTTGATGGCAATAGGCTCGACCCCTATTTCATGGTAATTAAACACAACTGGCGAAATGTGGGTGTACTAGGTACATATCTGCATAACCCTTCAAGGATACCAGTCGTGATGTTATGTTATGTGTGATCTCTCTAACTGTTCTGTTTCTCCCTACGATAAAAAGATTTGTTATGTCAGTTCTAATACTGGTGAGTAGTGTAGTCATCTTCGTTATCAACAAAGAAAGACGGGTTAAATTGCACGCCTCAGGTAATTTGTAATTGTTACAATCCTGTTACTGATGTAATTGAACCAAGAAACATGTTAGTAGTAGTGTTGTTTTTTACAAGACATCATCGAATGAAATGTAGTGCGATTATAAAATAAATGGTAATGAATAAAACAGCGCAATATAGAATGAATGTCAATGGTAGAAAAAGTAAACTCAATTCATCATCATGTCCTGTCCTTGTCCCATTCTACTCGCGGTCGGCGCAACACGTCCTCTTCTTCCACTCTCCCCTGTCAGACGTCACGGCATCATTTACTCCTTTCTCTTTCATATCAGTCCTCACACAATCCATCAATTTTCTCTTTGGCCTTCCTCTCCCTCTCCATCCATCAACATTCATGTCCATCACTCTTTTAGTCACATGCTTTTCATCCAGCTAACTAAAATAATATCACGTATTTAATTCCAGAAAAAGTTTGGCAGAGTTGTGAAATTATTGAGGAGTTTGTTTGAACGACCTCTTCAGTTATTTTAACGTCACTATTTACAATCAATGGCCAGCTCATTGTGTTCCCCGATTAGTTTTCCTGTTTCAATAATGGCGAGTCATAAAACGTAAAAGAACTATTATTTGTTGAATGTAAAACAATACAATTGGTATCCTCTTGGCTCAGAAAGGAAAACAAAATTGTATAATAATGGGTAGAGGCTGGTACAACTTCCATTATAACCAGACCTGTCATTACATGAGAAATCTAAGCAATGAGAGGTCAGCCTACTATTTAATGGAAATGTAGATGTAGGTTGATGTCATCGGCGCCGTGTGAACGATTGGACACAAGTGTCTGTTTTCGAAAATAATAAACGTAGCTTTGTTGTGATAGTAGATTAAAATAAGCCTTTTCTTTTACGTTGATGTTGAGAACCCTACACCCCCACAGTAACCGTTGGTACTGACTGGTTTTCATGCCTACACTTTACAAACAATAAATTGTACAGACGCCAGGACATCAAGCTACTGCAATCTGTCAAATTTCTTAAATAGATTTTCATCTTTATCGCTGAAGCATTACGTTCAAGGTTGATTGGGAAAATTAGACATTTTCGGGTAGCTTGATGTTCTGTCTGTACCTAACATTTGAATCTTGAAAGTAAGTTTGTTTGCATTACTGAACGGCGGAACGGACTTGGTTTTTTGGCATGCGGATAGAGCATGATCTTTTTTATCCTGGTAAGATTTTTTTTTATCCCATAGTTTCAGACTTCCACGCGAGTCTAGTCACGGGGCAAATTTAGAATACATAGTAAACTTAAGACAAAGGCAATAATTATAGGTGTTACACGATAAATGTTCAGCTAACATTAGTAGCGCTACACATAGTTAAAGTGCACGTTTACTATCAATTTGTTTACTAATTGAAGTACTCAGTAAACAAACACATTTTTCTTTACAATTCATAAACAAATGAATAACTAGTTTCATAACAATAAATATCCCGACAAAATAATGCTAAAGAAAGCATCGTAGCATAGGCCGCTGCTGTAACGGTTCCGTAAGTATTTTTTATCTGCTGCGAATACATAATTGAAAGACTTTTAATCTATCTTTTTCAAAGTCTTTTATCTCTAAAATGAAACCGCATTTTAAATTAAAAGAGCGACTTAGGTATTGACCTAAGCCGCTCTATTAATTTGAACTGCGGTTCGATTTACCGATAGCTTCAATTTTCCTGTCAAGAACATTGATCGCAACGATATCTCATTTTTATTTCCCTAACTGACCGCTTAAGTTTTTTTTTATTAATTTCTTTGCATGTCGTGAGCATGGCCTATGTTTTAGACATATGACAGATGTATTTTTATTGTGGTGGAGGTAATTTTGTGGTGGTTCTCTATTGTTTTTTTAATGTTTTACAGAAATCATGAAAACATTGGAAGTTTCTTATTTAATTTTTATTCAGTACCTAAGTAGTACCACATGCCACATCGAGCCCTGATGAGCTAGACCAACTCAAAGATCAGTGAGCCCTACATCGAAAGAGTTGGAAGTCATTACCTCGGAGGACTTGCCCAGCAGTGGGAAGACGCAAGCTTACAGTAACGGTAAGTATTAACAATGTTATATATAATAGTACATTGGTAATACTTAACGGCACTTAATGTACGCAAAATACGCGCTTTGGACGTGGAAATGCACACACCAGCCCGTTATACAATTTAACACATAAATATTAGAAGCATTAATGGTAACTTCGTTGCTCAATTCCTTTTAACGAGCACGTGTTAGTATAATTAATTGAAACGGCAATGATATTCCAAGGTATTAAATCGATAATACTTGGGAATGGCGCCTTACTTTATAAAAAACCTTATTACTATAATTACGAATCTAGACTGAAATGGCATATGCAAAAATTATGTATAAAACTACCAGCTTTTTACCGCGGCCGGTGTCGCTAGCGTCGAGGTCAAAAATTAACCCCAAAGGACGTAATATCGCGATAAAATTATATTTGATGTCCTAACTTAGGTCATAGTCTTTGTGTCAAACTGCATGCCAACCCCTTCACCCATTAAGCCATGAAAGGGCAACAGTCACATAGACAGATAATGTAAATTTTGCATGTACAGTACCTGTATAATTATATGAATTATACAGTACTTAAATTTAGTTTTGCAACCTGCTTTTTCCATAGCTATTCCTTAATAATTGTCAGTGGCGATATGTTTATTTTCAGGCCATAGTTTCTATATGATTTCCCGAGGGAAATTAATTATGGCAAACGTCATCTCTATATATATATATTTTCTGTAACGTTTTAATTTACTTAAATTACTTTGGCAAATAAGTGGCTGTTTTTTACCAAAGTTACTTTGCTACGATTAATACTGCAAGACCAACGAGGTCAACAGAAGTATGCTTTATATTTCCAAATGTGACAGCCATACAGTGTTTGATTTGCGAGTTAAAACGTACAATTACAAGGAAATTAGAAATGGCGACACTACATCGTCATTACTAGTTTTACGGGTTTTTATTATATCGGTTCTTCCCCATGATTTTTTCCTTTTGTATGTTTTACCTTCTGGGAAAATTCACATTACAAAACAATTATCGAGCTACAAACCTGTCTTTAACAAACAGTTCGTAAATCAACTTTTGGCGCTGAGCTGATTGAAATACACTTGACTATGGCCTGTGGTTTAAGTTTGTTTTACATGGATTACGAGAGAAATTCTATCTAACCCAACTACTAACAATGCCTAGTACTAATACAGTATCGTCGTGTTCATAACACGGTCGCTTAGCAACATAACAACGATTGTTTAGCCTCGAGGAGGAAGACGGTCGGCTGAAGGACTCGATTACTGAGGTAGGTCTCGCTACTCCGACGGTATTTATCAGATTGGTAAAAAGGGCCTTTGTCTGCATCACAAGACACTCGCGCATCAGGTCACTTGCGATCAATGCGACATTAATTTAATTGTCCGTAAGTGTGGCAATTTAAAAAAAAAAACTTAATGGTCTGAGAGACCACACATAGGGGCTAATCACGTAAAACCTTTTTGTATTTTGTCATGATATTTATTAAATACAAGTCAGGGTTTTGATATAAATGAATAATGTCATTAATAACGTTTTTCTGTTGGTATTTTGTTAATATTTTTGTCAACAGGTTTGAGTTAAATCTTTTAGTATATTCGTATACGACGCGTAAATCAGTTTACAATAAAATTAGCTTTGGTATTGTCATAAGTCATTAGCCTACTAAATGATTAACTACTGTGAATGACATACCATTGAATAATTTAAAAGCAGAAAACAATTTTGTTTGAACAGAGGAAAACAATACTACTTAAAAAAAAAAACAATAGCAGGGACAATTTAGGCGCCTATTTTAATTAGAAAAACAATATTTTGGGTTAATTGCTTTGCAAGAATTTAGCGCTTAGCTTTGAAGAACAAATTGATAAAAATTAGCAAGGGTTGTTTTTTTTTTTAAGTAAATATTGGCAGAATAAACTTGATTGCGTTGTACCACAATCTTTTGAGTGTGACAGACGTCAAGATTCAAATGAGTGAGGCATCACTGCATGCACAAGATACATGATTGAATGTATTAATGTATCCATGTTTTGTATAAAAAGGCCTCAAATTGTTTTAGTTTTATATATAATTAATCATTTCGATTCTATGTTCAATTAATTGGTATTGAACTGTAATTTAACGCCCGCCGTAAATATAATTGGCCTAACACTACTAGTTCAATTTTATTCAGATTAAAAGTTAATTATTACTATTGCGACTGCAAAATGGAATTAGTCAATTCACCAGCTTTTTTATTAGTATTTTTGTTCGCTGATGTTTTCGCAGTGAGGGGACAGAACAAAGAAAAAAAATATCTAAATTCAATCAATTGTCCCGACCTGGGAGTTGAACCCAGGCCGGCTATACTCTATATAATGTAATTATATCTGTATAGAGTAAATATTTATGACGAAATATAAAAAAAAAAAACAATAAAATAAATAGTGTTTTATGTCAGGCAAAATACCCTTAAACAACAAAAATATAAATTGAGACAAATAAAGTAATAAAAACAGCAAAGAAATAATTAGAAAATCATAAAAGTATCATTAAATCATTAAAAATCAACAAAAGTCATTAAAAAAAATATATGTACAATCAAAACATTAACAAAAATTTTAAACATAGAGATAAGTTTAAGTACCCATAGTCTTAAAAAATAAAATTAATTTTATCGACACTTTCTGTTCAGTTATTTATAGATAAGTATGGAAGAAGAAGACATGCTGCGCTGACCCCAAATGAATTGGAATAGGGGCAAGAGAATGATGATAAGAATAAATAGCATTGCAAGAAAACACCACACAGCTAATGAAGTCACGCACAGCTAAGATATGTGTTGAACAAGAAAACAATAGGTGTAGAACAGCAGTGGTACTGAAATTAATTACACTAAGTAATGCGGCTGACTGGGTTCGGACCCACGCCACCCACGACTGGACTACCACGAAGTAATGCGACGAAAATTATGCCTTTAGACCCACTGCTTCACCCTAAGGTCTTTTTTTATCAAACTAGCTGTTCCCCACGGCTTCGCTCGCGTTTTGGTCCGAAATTATCCCACGGGCACGTTGTAAATATAGCCTATGGCACTCGGGGATCATGTAGCTTCCTATTAGTGAAAGAATTGACAAAATAGGTTCAGTAGATCCAGAGATTACCCCCTACAACCTCACAAACACACATATTTTACCCTTTTATAATATTTAAACTGATTTAAAGAAAAATTCCGGATACCCCGTGTTTGATACCCTGGGGATCAGTTTTATTTTATTTTTTTTTTCTATTCCGGTCTGAACACCGCGCAGGGTGTTTTGTGGTTTAGAAATAGTCCTTTTTTGTACGTGCCACTTAAAAGATTATTTTGGCATTATTGTTTTTGACATAACACCACGCCTGTAATACCCGACGGGTTAGGCAGGTGTACCTAATAGTACATCTAGATTTCACCAGTTATGTTTAAGTCCCACGTAATAGGCGAGCCTATTGCCATCAAAACCCAGACCTCGAAGCTGTCTACTAAGAAAATTCCTGATGTAAAAATTCAATAACACTTTGCCAGACCCGGGAGTCGAACCCAGGGCCTCATGCTCAGCAGATCAGCAGATCAACGAGGCAGTCCTAGTCGAGGCTTAGAAATAGTTTTTTTATTTTTACAGAGTGTAAACAGCTTTTAAGATTTTTTCGACATTTTAGTTTCCGAATATTAATTTAGATCTGAGTTTGCCAATTAGCTTTTTTTTTATTTATTTCCGATTTAAACTTGTATAACGGAAAATAACCATTTTTAGGTAAATTTATAAATTGCCATCTTGATTTTATATTTCTTCGAACTTTGCCAAACACAATTTTCTAGGTATTTTTTATCAGTTTGTGATTCCGATTTTTTTTCCCTTCAATCTTTGATTTAATCTGATTAAGATAAATAAGGACAATTTTGTTTTTTTTTTCTCCACATGTTATTGTGAATCTGAATATTGACTCCTACTTAATAATCTTTGATTTCTCATTCATCGAAAAACTAAAAAAGCCTTCGTCCTGAAAAAAGGTTAAAAAGACCTTTTCTCAGTTTGCGATTCCGAGATATTTTTTTAATAATTTTATAAATTGCGTTCGCGAGAGTTATTTTTATGTCTTGGCTATCCATTTAAAATAAAAACGTTACCCCGCACTAGGAATTTCTCCTGTATCGTGGGTGTGTTTACAAACATTTAAACTCATAAACACAGACAGCCATATTTTGTACTACACACATCAAAAGTGTCTAGGGATCAAGCATTTTTATGTGGATTTCTTGAGATTGAGATGTGGCTTTGTAATAAATTTATGATTTTATAAATTTATATGGATCCTTTTTGGTGCATTTCATAATTTGAATCAGGAACTGTGAATCAAATTCGAGTAAAAGATGAAAATCAGCTGTCAATATTTTCCCTATAAAAACATACAACGCATTGAAGACATTATTAGTGCTACTGTTTTCCTACTACTGATTAAAACCAACGTTATTATGGAGCGGCGACGTCATTTAAGCAGGGAAGAAATACTCAGAGCCGTGGGAATGATAGAAGCTGGTTCCCGGCAACGTACTGTGGCTTTAGCTCTGAATACAAGTCAGAGTGTTATCAGTCGACTTTGGACACGTTACCGAAGCACTGGTACCGTGGCTGAGCGCCATGGAGGACGGTATCGCTGCACCACACGGAGACAAGACCGATACATTCAAATCTTAACTCGAAGAGCTCCAACAATAACCGCCATGATGTTAGCCGTGAGGCTTCATCACTCTTCAGGGAACTTAATTAGCGACCAAACAGTCAGAAACCGCTTGCATGAAGTGAACCTTCATTCCCGAAGACCGCTACGGGTACCACCTATAGCAATGCACAATCGTAGGATACGATATCAATGGGCTCTTGAACACAGAAATTGGGCAGAAGAACAATGGCGTTTCGTGTGCTTTTCTGATGAGTCTCGTTTTGGTATGAGACCGGATACAAGACGTATACGACACTGGAGAACCCCTGGACGCCAACAGCGATTAAGATCCTGCCAGGAAGTCCATCCTTATAGTGGTGGAACCATCATGGTATGGGCGGGTATTTGGATCGGCGGAAGAACTGAGTTGATTTGGATCAGAGGCAACCTCAACGCTCAAATTTATGCTGAGACGATTGTATCAGACGTCATCGTTCCTCTACAAGTGCAAATCGGTCCCTTATTTCAGTTAATGCATGATAATGCACGACCGCACACCGCAAGAGTTGTAAGACAGACTCTCGCCGCAGCTAACATCAATGTCCTGCCCTGGCCTGCTCAGTCGCCAGACTTGAATCCGATTGAGCATGCATGGGATATGCTACAGAGAAGAGCTCTGCCGAATATGGAGGGTATCCAGTCGCAAGAAGACCTTTTTTTGTTGTTGCAACGAACATGGGCGGCCATTCCACAGCGTGATTTGGATGAACTCATTTTGAGTATGCCAAACCGATGTTCTTGTGTTGTTAGTGTTCGCGGTAGAAACACGGATTATTAATTGTTTAAGTTACCCAATAAAATTTTAAAGAAAACTGTTATTTCAGTCTTTTTTTCGAACTTTTGTGTTAGTGGTTCAAATGTCAAAAATCCCTTTATTAGGAAAATGGCAAATTTCTTTATTAATGCAAAGGTGACTTGGTTTATCGTTACTGTGACAAACGAAAACACTTTATTTGATGAATCCTTAAAGAAAATTTTAATTAATATCAATCAGGAGAAAAGTTATTGCAAAAATATATGTTGATCCCTAGACACTTTTGATGTGTGTATTTGGCATTTATTAGTTCGTGATTCTAAAAATTATTTCTTATAAGTACTTTATTAGGATTCAGTCATTTATAAATAATACAACACCACGCCTGTAATACCCGAATGGTTAGGCAGGTGTGCCTATAGTACACCCACATTTCATTCCACTTTTTTATTTAATCTTATTTTATTAAATTGCGATGTAAGTCTCTTTTATACTTTGGGACTTCGCTAATTTTTGTTAGTTTGAGATTCAAAAAAATATATTTATTAAGCTATATCTTTGACTCAATGCAGATTATAATTATGATGAAATAATTTTCACGAGAAGCCCCAAGTTTTTTTTTTACTAGGCCACCTGCGCCTAGTAAAGCGCGCTTTTTACTTTTCTTTTGCATTTCATCGGTTTGTGATTATGAAAAATATTTCTTACACTCTTAAGTTTAATTCAGATTTAAACTCATTTATCGAAACATGAGGAGCTCTTCGTAATATAATAAATTGCTGTCGACGCAAATTCCTATTACTCCGATTTTATTCCATAGTTCGTTGTAGTATTTGAAGAATTTTCTGGAACATCTTTGTCCTTGTTGTAACTCAGATTTAAACTCATTTATCGAAAAATGAGTAGTTCCATGTAGGATAGTAATTTGTGGTCTGGGAAAAAATCTTAGGTCTCATATTTTTTCGGCCTTTCAATCAATCAATCAATTCATTTACTTCAGAAACCACGATACATAACTTTGTTAGTAGGTACACTTAAAAATAATGTTAATAATTCAATATTCAGAGACAAATACACACCACACACTGTTATAACTAAATTTAACATCAAATTATAATATATAAAAATTAAATAAATATACCTTATGTATGTCAAATAAAATGCCTTTAACTGCTGCAGGAATTAACCGTTACATTTCTTTGATTTGCTTCAGATTAAACTCATTCATCGAAAAATGAGATGTTCCTTGTAGAAAAATAGATCTCGGCCAAAAATCTAGAACTCCTATTCTATTCGAACTTTGACTATGTGAAGAATTACTGCAACATCCTCCATCCGAACCAGATTTAAATTCATTTATCGAAAAATGAAATGCGGATTGTGGAATTATAAATCGCGGTGTAGGAAAATCCGACAACTCCTAATGTGTCCGGAGGCCGCCGCCGTAACATATAAAACGCCTTGTTCAATTTCACGTAAACATAATAAAATCGCCGCCACGCTGCGGCCCCGGAGAAAATGTTTGCCGTATTTATAAAACTCTAGTTCGTAGTGGAAATGCGGAAATTGTAACATACAACATTTTTGTGAAGAAATTTCAATATTGTTATGGCCATTTAATTTTATTAAAGTCCCGTTTATAATATTTTTTTCAGGACAAATTTTTTCACGAAATGTTTTATAAGGATATTTGCGATATGATTTTTGCACAAGCTAAAAATGGAAATTTAGTTGTCCACGGCCATAATTTGTGTGTTAAATCCTTTAATGAAGCAAAGACATGAGTAAAAATGTAATTTCACGGTTTCCGCATTTACACACTTGATTTGGGAACAAAGAAAACATAAAATATTAAGAACGGTCGGAAATAAAATTAAAACATAGAAATAGCTGATAAACGAAGAAAAAAAATAACCCACCCTAAAATTAAACAGAAGGGAGAAAATGAATTTTCAGGAACAAAATAAAAAAGTAGACTTGAAAAACGTAAAAATTGTAAGACTAATAAGCCCTAACAAAATCATGCTTGCGAAAAGCAAACAGCAAAACGAGAAATAAACAAACAAAAATAAATTAATAACTTACCACCAAATTCTGTGTCACCAGCAGCCAGCATTCACTAACATTTTTAACGTAAGGAAACGCGGGTTTTTTAAAGAAGCCACTGAATTTAAATTGGGAAGAGATTAATATTTTTATTTTGGCAAATGGACATTTAGAGCGCGGAGCGTCGCGGCGCGGCCTCTCACCGCGAGGGGCAGGCGGTACTGTTTTGCCGACCGTGGTACTATCAGGAGTTACTAGTTCGAGTTCACCGTATCCTGTGTGCTCCCGGTTAGCCTGGAACGGCTTTTATACCCTGGGGGTGGCTAGGGTGAGGCTCGCACATGCGCATTTCACTGGGGGAGGCTGTGGAATGGGTAGGGGTTGATGCTGCGGCACAAGTTGGAATACACCGTTTTATTTTTATTTTTGACTAGATGCCTTTTTTGTTCGACTTTAGCAATATGAGAAGAATTATAAATTAAAACAAAATCTTCACGATTTTGGGTGGTTTTTCCATGACATTAAATTATAGAATTATTAGTAACCAAATTAATTTAAATCTATTAATTATTTATTCTAACCAATGAACCGCCTGAAACAATCAGATGAAGTATATATATATTCTACACAATGATAATACACCGCTAAAAAGATTTTGTTTTTCAAACAAATTAATTCATTTTATAATTTTTCAGCAAGTCCTTAGTTTAACCAATTTCGGGATTTACAACCGCTCCCCACCATTTGTGTAGGGGGGCGCGAGGGGGGTGCCGCGCTCTCCCCTACCGTCTTTACCCCCACCCACTTACAAGCGAGATAAAATGAACCTTATTGACAAGAATATAGATTTTCTGCCAGAAAAATAAAAATATCTTTAAAAAATACCTTCAAACCTGATTTTGAGCTAATCTATAAAGATAGTAATGATAAAATAGGTTTTCAGAGAATTTCCACCTTTTAGGGCTGAATCTACTCAGATCGTTTAGAGAAAATTTCTGAAATTCGTATAATTTAAATCGATATCTGTTAGACCGCACTAAAATAATATTATGTCACAATTTCATATAGTTTTGGTGAAATATCTTACAGTTTTCCCGATTATTTTTATATTTTCAACTTGCCGTCGGGAACTGAAAAACCTTTGTATAAAAATAACTGAAATACATACTGCAATTAAACTTATTATGGTATGTTTCAAATAATTAATTTAACGTGATTAAGTACTTTTCGGGCAAGGAAACTCTGAAGTAAGTGAAAAAAAAACGCCCGCCCCCCAAACTTAAAAAAAAATCTGTTTTCCGCTTAGATATATTATTAAATACATGAAAAATATATTTTATACTTTCTAATTAATATATTGCAGCTTAAATTTGTAGAATTGAGAAATTTTATTAAAGTTTCTATAATTTATTAAATTTTATATCGTAATTAAAAGAATAACATGAAAAGAAAATATTTCATCTTCCCTGTGTTTTCAAAATAATCACAAAACACCGTTTTTGGAAAAATATAAAAAAATCGAAACGATCTTCATCATAAAATAACGGTAGAATCGTTTCCCTCAGTCTACAAATTCATGGGATTCCTTTCCGCAATAATTTATAGTTATATCAATCTACTAGGCTCATAAAACTTTCAATTCAATTAGGATAAAATTAAATTGTCACCGTTATTCACTTTTTTCGCAACATTTCATTTGCCGACGGAAAGTTTTTTTTCTAAACATAGCCTTCCGACGGCACTGAACATTTTGCGGCACAAATTTTTCCTTTACTTACATGAGTCTTTCTTATATTTGCATTATGGAATAATTAGAAAGACAAAACACTTTAAGGAAATTCCTCCACTTTTGTAACAAGAGCATCCTGTTACATCATAAGTTATTTTTACGACCGGCAATATACGTAGTACTACTTAAATGTCAAATTATACAGGACTAGTTTTCTAAATGGTCGATCAACTCGTGTAATCGTCAAAAAAATTGAAAATATTTCTCTGTGACGCGTGGATCAGTCCTCATAACGCGGAAATATATGTATAATGAACCGACGTTATTTGAAAGAGGCAAAGAGTATAAATTAATATACAATAGTAAATTTAGCACTTCGCTGTTAATAATAATTACTGTATTTTTACTTATTTCATCATTGTTTGGTCAGAGTAAGTAATATTTTTTGATTTCCCAAGATTAGGTAAACTTGCACGTAGAAAGCGGTTGCGGCTCTAATTAATTTGCTTAAATTTGAACTTACGTATCATTTTTTCAACAGTTATAAGTAAGAAGTAATAAAATGAGATATTCCGTGGAAAAAGATATCCATATCTTCATTCCGTGAAAATCACTGTATTTTATTATCATACCTATCCTTCGTAAGGCATACAAAATATGCACAAGATTGTCATAATGGTGCCTTTGATAGCATTGCCATCATGTTCGTCTTCTTTTCTCATCTTGTCGAAGACTATAACACCAGTTAGCGTCGCGATGAGTATATTAGCTAGTTAGCTAAGTAGTAACGAACGCACTGCGCTATAGTACGAAGTTCATATACCATTTCATATTTTATTTTCAGTGTAGTTGTTTGACGTAGGTAGTCATCTATCCAGCCAGTACCTTGTCTGTCGTGCTGATTATAATAATAGCTGCTAAGTAACGTCATACTATAAAGCGTGATTTTTTGAAATTTCATAAAGGCTAATACGAAGATTAACCTTCACTGCCAGGCACTTTGTGTGGTGGAAAACCCCCGCCGGACACCTTTAAAGTATGTTAAATTGCATGTGAAGTTACGTCATTTTATTAAATCTGAATTTTAAATATGTTATTTGGGCAACAATTTGAAGTGGTTTCCCAAGCCGCCGATAGTTTTGATGATTTCCTCGCACCTACAGGTGACCTTCAACTATGTCTGGCTGTACATAGGTCAGGCGGTCACGTGATCTCCTTCTATCACCAACCTACATTCGAATTTTTGTACCACATTATTCCTCTGTCTTTAAGATTCCACATTACAAGTAAGATTTTGCATAGGATTCACTCTAACCTTTTTTTTGGGGGTGGGCTTCGCATTAGATCGGTGGTGTGAGTAAATGACCTTAATTTGGGCGATAAGACTTTGAATTAACATCACCGGACTAAATTTGTGGCCAAACAACTTATTTGATGAAATAACCTTTAGAAAAAGTTCTCTAAGATATTCTGTTACACCTATGACACCTTAGGAACTCATGTTGAGTACTAGAGTATCAGAAACCCGTAGCAAGTGTCCTGACGCTCTGATAAGTTCAACGGGTATGAAGAAAAGTTTTTCGATTATTGGTAGATTTTCCAGGTATTGTAATTTTTACATTAGATTTGGACCTTTTCCACTAAGATGTCATTCTTGTAGCTGTCTTAGAAGTAAGACTATAAATTAGCCTCTAAAAGCTTATTTAATCGAGTTAAAATTTACAAGATATAGTCATAGGAATGATTTTAAAGACAAAAAAAAACAAAGTTCAATCGCACCATGAAGGCAAATGTTACTGAAAAACGCAAAGCGACCTCAGTCGAGGTAGTATTTGACCCCGATGAACATAATCTCGCAAAATTGAACTCGAAACTCACTGGAACGAGCCTCGAAGCTACTACCGAAAGGGAATTCTACGACGAACTGAAATTAACAGGTCAGGAAAATTGGTAGCATGTGCACCTACACGCCACTTCCTCCGTAACCGACTGTCTCCACGAGCGGCCGGAATGAACGGAAAATGCCAGTAACGCTCTAGAGCTCGAAGAGAGAGGACGTACGTCTCGTCTTCACGTGACCACGAAACTATTACGAAAAACACCAATCAAAATCGCTCGTCACGCTCCGGCGAAGTAACAACTGCCAAGACTAAGAGAAAAGGTTTTACTTAAATCTCTTATAAAAAAGATAGATTTTGTAATCAGATTTTGACCTGTTTCTGAGAGGTACGCAACCTGTTGCAGGTTTCGTGTAGAAACTGCCATTTCAAGTTGTTATCAAAAAACATAGACGAGAACTAAAGATGGGGAAAATCAACCCTTCCTTACGTATGTTTCAAAGTTAAAAATTGTATTTTTGTCACTTGAAGGGCTTTGGGTTTCGCAAGTTACAAGAGTTTTTTTTCCAAACACAGTCCCAAAACAGTTTTGGGTCCACCATCAACCCTCCAATAGATGCACAACTTTCGGAGGGGTGATGCTTAAGCAAAAAAAAAATGTTTTATTTTAGTCACGAACGTTGGTTGTGATTCGTTAATTTTAAAGGTCACTGACAAAAAGTACTTGGACATAAATTGACAACATTTTCGATACACTCGCAAGTACAGCTGCTAGCCTACTAGGTAGGTAGGGTGCTACCTAGCTAGCTATGAAAACAGATCAGTAAATGGCTGGTAAAACGTGTTAACTCTGAGTACAACCCTTTTGTTGTGTCAAGCCGGAAGACAGTATGTTGAACAGTTATTGACGGAAATAAGTTCGCATATCATTGGCTGAAACCTAAGCCACAACAACTTGGTGTGTTGTAACATGATTTCAACCTATTATCGGCTGCGCCTGACTGGGATCCTCATGTCCATAAGATTGCATTCTGCAAACTTGTCACCACTTCACTCCTGTAATGCCGAAAATATTAAATCAGTATTCCTATTTCTCTTGACATAGCCATAACCTATCCAGATTGGAAATTTTAATTTTCGCCAATGTACCGAATGATTACCGGTGGTACTCGTAATAAACTCATCAAAAGTCGGCACACCTTCCGCTGATGTGTATAGCTAGGAGTAAGTTGAATTTCCTGGAGCCTGTAACTTCATCGGCTGTAATATCCTTTAAATCAAAGCTACTTGAGAACGGAAATAGAAGTTCTTTCGCAGACGGGCCCCTAAAATACACAGTTCATTTTCCTCGCACTTTTGTTTTGTACTTACTCTTTTGTATCTTTGAAATAAATGTTACAAAAAATTCCGTCCTAAATAAAAAAGAATTCGTTTATTATATTTTTTTGATCTGAGTTATTTTCAGTGATTATTTTTCGCAGAATCTAAATAGAGGAGGTTTTCTCGTCTTTTAAAAACGGCCACAAATTTTCGTCTCAATCAAATCAAAAACAAATTAGATTTACCAAAAGTTTTTACTTGGTATTCGTCTTCTAAAAATATCTGGCATCAAGTTACCTCGATTTTGTTTTCTTCACTTGTTTTGCAAAATTTTGTAACGCCTAGGAAAAAAAAAATATGAGTAGTGGATTAATAATTCAAGTTCCTAATATTGTCATAAACATTATTGTAGACTAGACTACTTTTTTCAGTGACAAATTTTTGTGTCTGGACTTGATTAGCATTGAACTTTAAAACAGTATTAGGGTTGGGTTTTTCTGTCAGGAAATTCCAATTACTGTGTGTTATTGGAAAGAGCTCAGTAACCGATATGTTATGGGGGCTGCATAATGTCGGTGAAAAAGTGGAACTATCATACTTTCCACATTTTCGTTGTTCAGCTGGGGCGTTTGTTCCCAGGCTTTTTCTCCTCAGCTCAAATACTAGGTACCTAGTAGTGAAAGGCGGCGGATTTTGGTGGATCGTCTTAAAATTTCGATTCTCGGCCGTAATTTGAATGAAAAGTGTTCTAAGTCACGTAATATGTATTATGTTAAGGTAAGAGGTTGTTCATTGTTCAACAGCAAATTATAATGTCGAATAATGCACCTCATCAGTCATGGAGGGCTGTCCCTTACACCCTGTATGTTATTCCTATTCTTTAGATTAATATTATTGCTATTTGAGTAAAGCAATATTCAAAAAAACTCCTTAGCGAATCGATGGCAAAAAGGGGAAACATATATGGTTCACCGCATCAAAAGGGGTGGCGTATAACTCAATTTGTAACGTTTTGTACGTACACTCTGTCTTAATGTTAAAAATTTCAACAGCTTTTTGCAGTATAGGGTTTATACTTTATTCAACTTACGACATTCGACTGCTAACAACGGTTTTTATGAGAATTTCCGGTACATTAATAAACTCTCATACACTTTCAAGTATTTTAGCATTTTCAGTTAAAAACTTATAACTATTGGAAAAGTTTCGGGTACATCAAATATTCTCCAAAAAGCTTTTTTAGTAATTTTAGTTTAGAGTAAACTTTCTACTTCTCCTTTGTGTCGAAGGCACCACGAAATATTGGTTTAATTCTTTGCCACTTCTACGATATCATCTGTAGCAGCACAGAGGCCCTTTTACTGCACCTTTGGGGCAGAGAGGGCCGAAAAGAGGCGGTACTACGATACAGCTCCAAATCCACATCTTTTAGAGTTTTGAGGATGCTAAGAAAAACCAAAAGGTAGAAATGAAATATTTTGGCAAAAGTACCTTTACAAAGTATTTCGTCATCTTTTGTTGTTTTTCTTTTTGATTGCCAAAGCGAATGCCAAATGGGACATTAGAAATTCAGCTTTTATGTACTGGACACGTGTTCCTTAACAAAAGGGGTTTGTAAAGCATACTGACAATAAAAATATAGCTTATTAAATCGCCATAGGTAAAGAAATAAGATTTATTTAACATGTTAAGTGAAGGGTGGTTCATGTGACTTGTGATGTGGCCAAAGGCGAACAAAGCGAGTTGATATATTGTGATTTAAATACAAGGCCTTGGTCAAGCAAAAAGACGTGACATCATGTTTCGTTAAAAAAGGGACGAGTCGTACTTTAGGGTACTTGGCTATTTTTTTATTGGCTGAACTGTAACCGACGGATAACTATGACCTTCAGATATAGGGTTAAACCATGGAGGCACGTTTGAATTTGAGTTTTATTCTGACTTCGGTGATGTCATACACGGGTGGACGACTTACTATCCGTCATAGTATGTCAGTTCTCTATCAAAAAACAGTTTTTCAATCACAGTTCGTTCATAAAACTTATACTGGCATAACAATTAAAAAAAAAGATCAAAGCAATAACTTTATTCTGTAATATGACCGTTACAGTCGTTCTTTTGCAAACGGAACGTATAACTCGATAACCCCTTGACATTTTTAAGTATTTTTTTGTTAAATACAAGGGTTAGCTGTCTGGCTTTGTTTGGGTGTATAATCTGTTTCGATTGTAGTCACCGGTAACATTTATTTGAAGTTGTAAAACACGTTTGACGCATGTCGGCGGCGATAGACGGGTGAAGGCTTTTCCAGCCAAAAGTGGTTCACCGATGTTATGAATTTGGTTTTGTGCCGTCACTGAGACATGGGATCAATTCTTTCTCTCTCCTTATAGTAGTTTAAATTTATTTAATTAAAACGCTTATATCTCAATAATCTCTTATTATTTTTACGTAATTTCTTATCCAGTTCATAGGTCAGTTATCTAAGTGTGTTTGATTGCACAATCTGTTGATTTTGGAAACACTGGTTAAATAAAAATCAAGTTGTAAGCGAGATAACCGCGTGGCGCGCGGTTGTACGCTTTTCCGCCCATACATACAGGGTGTAACAAGGCCCTTAACGAAGCCGTCAACTAAGCATTCTGTACATCAAACTAAGTAACTTTACGCAAAAATTATTGCTTCGAAACGACTTTTGTTTTGGGGCGAATAATCACGTTTTACGGTAGGGCTCAATGTAACGCACTTAAAACATTGCGCTGATGGATGGATTGAATAGTACGGAGGTCGTGGAGGTATTTAACGTAAAAATCTTACATTAAAAACATTAATTTAAAAAAGATCTTGTCAAAAAGTTGGCACTTTGACCCCCAATATCTCCGTAACAAGAAAGTTCCCAGGTATGGTCTAGAACAAAAAAATATCCCAATGACTGGGAGAACAAGTGCCTTTCGGCTTCGTTAAGGGTCTAGTTACACCCTTGATATTAAAATACAGAACAATGGTGTAATGACTTTTCCAAACAAAAACAGTTCACAGTAACCTTTGCTTAAACCACAATCGACTTCACAGTCACATGAAACTTCTCTCGGCCTGTCCCAGTCAGTTCGTTATAACGCTTATAACTTGACTACTGCAAATACGTTTTACCTAATTTCTTATCAAGTTCATTCGTTGATCACCTCCCTATGTTCAAGTGCATAATTTGTTTAGTTTGGTGACACGGTGAATGTGTTAATCAAGTCATAAAGTTAGTCGGAGCGCGGCTGGGTCGGAGCTACTCGGAGTACGATGGCGGACGGCGGTACGCGTTTCCTTCAATGACTTTTTTGGTTTTTGAGGTTAATTAACAAAATAAGAAAGACTCATGAACATAATTATAAAAATATATAGATGAAACATTTCAGTGTACCGTTACTTTATACATCTTCTTTATCTGGAATTATAGAAAGCCTTGCTGAAGCTTATAATTGAGAAAATGTGTGCTCCTTCACGAGTAAGTTTAGATGTGATATAAACTGGTCACAGTAAACTTTTGTCTAACGTCAGCCATCTTCACAGACGACGCGCGCAACATGAAACTACGCTCGGTTTGTCAGCAGTGTAACTTAATAACTACGTATTATTTTGATGTAATTTCTTATAAAGTTCACAGATTAGTTATCAGGCTTTGTTCGTGTGCAAAATCTGTTTCGTTTGATGACACGGGTACAATGTTATTCAAGTTGGTCGTAAAGGAGATGGGTGACCGCTTTTCTATCCAGTGGTTTGTCCTAAATCTATGTATGGTCAATCAAATTATCGTATCGCGTACTCAAAAAATCTTATTTTTAATACCCAATTCAAGCTTTTCCACTTTGAGGATGCGTTCAAATATTGTTTTTTTATTTAAGCCTTGTCCATATTAAGATTTGAATAAAAAATACCTAAACATGCCTTTTTAAATGTGATGCGAACTATTGTGACGACTCTTTTGGTGAGCTACAGTCGCCTTCAGACATGCAGGATGCGGCAACAGAAAAATCTCGTTCAGTCTGTTACAACGCTTGTAACTCAATAACCACTTCGAGTTTTTACGTAATTTCCCATCAAGTTCACAACATGTTTATCAGGCTTTGTTCATGGGTATAATCTGTTCCGTTTTGTGACACGGGTTTATAGTAATCAGAGTTGTAAGCAAGTTTTCCAAGTGACGTACCGGGCGACGCTTGTTTATTAACCAGTATAATACCACTTGGTTTTTTAATCAATACAAAAATATCTAAAAAATGTAAGAACATGATAAAAAAAAAATACTTGATCCATATTCTAAATACCAAATTTTTATTTTTGATTTAGATTTTTTTATTTATTTTTTTTATTACGAAGAATTGTGATATTTATAAGCTAATAGTGTGATAACTTTTGCTCACAGTAAACCTTTGCTGCATTACAGTGGCCTTTACAAACGCAGATAACTGAAAACGTCTTCTCTGGAAGTGCCCGTTTTAATAAATGCTTATAACTCGAAAATGACTTATTCATTGCACGTAATTTGATAACAAGTTCACTGTATAGTTTCCAGACTATAATTGAGTGCGTAATTTGTTTCGTTTAGCGACCCGGGTATAATGTTAATCAAGTTAGAAACAAGCCACATCGAACGGACACTGTTTCACCAATCGATTTGTCTCTCAAACATTCAACACGAAACTAGTCTGACAGTCTGGCGAAATGATATCTAGTGATTTGATAAGCTGCAGTTTTGTTACTCAATCGATCACAGTAGTATGAGTTTGATTATCAATCATTTAAAAACAAAGTTAGTGATTTTTCAAGATAATAGAATAGAACAATTATACTTTATTATACACCAAAATGGAAACACAACTGTTTTGCAATATTGATAATTCTATGTGTTGTATATGTGGCCTCTTTGCTTCAACTTCATTCTCTCATATATTTCTTTTTCTACATTGTCATGTCATCTGGTTGTCACTGCGACTGATAGTAATTAAAATATTCAGTCCAAGGAATTTATTGATTCAGTCTATCATGAATTGAATTATTATATAACACTATGGTTACAACAAATGATAATAATATGAGGTGGGTTTACTTTAGGTATACTCCTTCGGATGTTACAAGTGTCCAGGGACGTCACCACCACCTTGTGTTGAACGGGTATCTTTTATAACAGGACATAAATCATTTGGGAACATAAGGGGTTCTGTTTTCTCATCTCTGAACAAAGATCAAAAAGGTTTACTTTTTGGTTTACTTTACCATCTTCATTATCACTAATTATGTCGCTGATTCCGCGGTGATTACGTCGCGTTTTCTATCCGAAGACCCAGACAATGTGACATTCTACTTTGTCTGGGTCTTACTATAGGCGCGGTTGACGATAGAACATGCTTGCCTAGTATACTAAACTATTTACTGTGGACTTGAAGAGAGGTAAACCTTACAGGAAAAAAGTTCTAGGAGTTACACTCCACAATGTACTGTATGCTGTCGCAACAACGGCCTGTTAGTGACAATGAAATTGTTATACTCGAAGTTGCTATGGATACCGAGTGCGACAATACCTCTGTGCCGATATTCCCTCGGATTTAGTAGAAATTTGATACTACTTACAGGTATCTCTCATATCATGCAACATTTCAATATTGCGTTTCTCAGTGAATGTAAAATATTAAATACCCGACTTGCGCCGTCCCTGATATAACTTGAATTCCATATAGGATTGGTATTTCCAATATACCGTCAAAAGGATTGATATTTTCCTCAAAGTGATATTCTTCTTCTTCAACCTGTTGGTCGTTAGTTTGGGTACTAAATCACATCTCTGATGAAGAAAATCTTTTTGAAAAACCTAGATTTTAAGGCACTTTCTTTCTGATATTGCTTATTACCTTTCCACTTAAAAATATACGAATAATTAATGGAGAGGATGCAGTCATTACTTACTCCTGAAGTCTCTGAAAAATCAGAATATTTTATAAAACCTTGCCCTTTTCAATAGATCATTACGTTCAAATGCGCAGTCTGATATGAACGTTATATCGAAGACGGATCTATTTCAAATCGTTCTGAATCGCATCTGATGAGAGAGGTCCTATTCAAGTAAGTTTTGCAGATGGTCTTTACAATATAGACAATATCTGAATAGATTTTGTGCTCAGAAATCTTTTCAATGAATTCACCAGTTTAAAAGCAATCCAACTTAAGAAAATCTCTGAAAAGGTTTGTGCCCAGAAATATTTTCAATAAAATCCATTTAAAGCAATTAAACTAACAAGAGCGCTTCGACTGTGGTTTTGCTCCATGTTTAACGTAGTTTATGTTTCTGCTGCACACACACTTCCTTGTTATTATTACGTGTTTAAGTTTTAAATTAATAGTGTTTTAGTTAATAAGGTTGTTTTACTTTATCAAATAACTGCCTCGTTCGACTACTAAGTATGGGGTCCTGGGTTCGATTCCCAGGTCGGGCAAAGTGTTATTGAGTTTTCCATTAGGAGTTTCTCAGTACCTAGCAGCCACGGAGTCTAGATTTGTGCCCGTAGGCTCGCTCCCTGTAACATGGGACTTAATTATAACTGGTGAAAAGTGGGCGTACTATTAGGTTCACCTCTGCCTAGCCGTTCGGGAACTACAGGTGTGCCAGCCAGCCATGCAGCTTTACTCTTAGGAAGTGCCCATAGAGGTTAATGTGAATTATATTCGTTTGAATTTGAAAGTCTCTAACTAACAATCTAAAAGCAACAAAACGATCTTGCTAATTATGATTCGATATACGAATGCTTGATTCGTGTTTCCACATCATTCTTTAGTGTGGCCCTCTGACTCTGGATTCCGCACCGGACAGTATCTAGCTGCAAGACTGGATCACAGTTTTGAAAAAATAATTATAAGGTCGAGCCCATAATTGAGCCAAAGGCGTTAAAACCGAAACAAATTAATTATTGGCGAATGGATTTTAACCAGTTATTACTTATTTTGTTTAATGTTTTTGTTTTTGTAGTTTATTATCCCCCTGCTGGCAGCGGGGTATTGAGAGTTATAGATGAAATGCTGAACGACGAAAGACCGTACCTATTCACTCATGAGGAGTTCAGTAATGTAGATGACAATGTTGCAAAATGAGGTCCGACTCAGAGCAGCCGGAATGTTGCTGAAAATTTCAGGAATCTGGCTCTGTTTTCAGTGAGTAGTATTTTTGAAATTCAACAAGTTCAGCAACAGTTTGTGGCCCTGCTTTCAGCTCGTTTCGTCGCCATTTATCCTTGTCTTGCGGCTGCTGGGCGCACGATGTTGGGTCTGTCCCGAGGCAAAACCGTGGTTTAACTTAAGTCAAATACATTGATGTTCGTTCTTTCTTCCCGTACGGTTTATTTTTCAGTAGCTCTCTGTTTTATTTGTATGATTAACAAAAGGTTTCTTATATTACGTATGACTTAATGTTACTGACGAAATAAGGGTGTATAGAGCAGCTTTACCGAGAAAACACCGAATTTTCAGAGAAAATATTATTAAAATTAGGTTTATATATCAACATTATACGCGTATACAAAGTTTCATTTCCGTGCTACTAATCGTTGAGGAGTTCTCTCATGAGGAGGCGATCCTGGTTGCAGGATCAAGTCATGTCTGTTATAAAAATGTATTGTCACTAAAACCAAAGGTGTGTGAAAATTTTCGCTCAATCGGAAGGGGGCATCTGGTTTGAAATTCAGTTGCAAAGTTAGACCGATACATACTAACTGACTAATTAAGTAACTAACAAGGCAAGATAAATAAAAGCTTAAATGATATCATTAGGGCAGTCCAAAACTAGAAAACACACTGCAACAATAAAAACAAATCGTGTGTGCCTCACCATTTTGACGTACAGACTACAGAGCTCCTCAAATAATTTTAAGTATCTTTCAATATGGTAAAATTCTTGATTCTTACTGTAATACCGCAAGATTCTAACTACAACCGTTGAGCGCTGAGGACATAGACGACAACAACGTCAACGACAACCAATGAAGTCAACGCTAAAGATGATGCGTTTTACAACCTTTTGCTAATTCCTAGCTCTGGAGTCTATACCAGGTTCGCGAGCTGTACGAGTATGACCAATCTCTAGGCTAACACCCTATTAAATTAAAATCATCACTGCTGGACGTAGGCCTCCCCCAAAGGGGGATTTTTAAAATAAACGCCACGCTATATAAATTAAAATAATACCTGTTATTGTAGTTAACAATCAAGTAATTTTTCATTCTTCTTATCCCTATAGTAAGTTTCAACAAAGTAGTGAAGTATCTTTTATTTAATCAAATAGACAGAGGTATTATTAAATTTTTTAAATTAAATGTTATTTGCGTACGAAATATTTTACCATAGACTTTAATTAATTGTTCAGAAACCGTTACATAACTACTTAGTTTATATGTCAAAGTTATTGTAATACTATGTTTAAGTTCCAATATGCTCTCAAGTAAGTGAAATACCTACTGTAATTGCTTATTGAGAAAAAAATTATTTAACCATAATAATAAGCTAAGCCAACAACAAAATATTGTAACTGTAGGTACGCGTATATTTAGTACTTAAATATAACTAGTTTGTAGACGTCTTGGGTTTACCTGTTAAGTTTACAAATGTTTAATAATAAATAAATAAATTATTGTTTTTTTTTAATATTTAACGAGTAATTAATAAGTCTTGAAATAACCTTTGTAGAACAATAATAGTTTATTGTTAACCTAGAACCTAACCAAGAACAGATTATTTAATTTTTGTGCTGAAAAACATGGTGGGAACCTGTATGGTGGGAACCGTTTGCCTTATAAAGGGACTATTACATTTACCCCCTTTTAACTAAAGAACAACAAAACACGTTCTGAAAGTTCATTGAAATTAATATCACAACTCTCACGAAAACATAATGGAAAAATAATTAATCAAACTTCAAATAAATTCCTTAGATTATATTGTCTACTGGCTTTCTAGAAAAGCACATCTAAAATACCGACCTTTTCCGACTAAATTTACTTTCCTTAGACCGTCTGGAATCCCAATTAGAGCAGTCAAGATGTCAATTATTGACGGAGAGTATTAACCTGCCTTTCAAAGGTGAAAGCTCATCATTTGATACGGTACTGGAAAAATGTAGACTTAAAGCAGGAAAATAAGGTTGAAAAACTTTGTACCTACTGTAATAAGAAAAAGGAAATGCATTTTATTTGATAGTAACATTATGTAAGAACTGAACAAGATATTGATTTTTAATAAAAAAACGGCCAATTGTGAGCCGGACGGGCGTGCGAAGGGTTCCAAAACATCATCTAAAAAAAAAAAACTTAATTGGCATCAACTATGTATGTATGGGGACACCCTTTAATTTTCAACTTTTTTATTTTTCGAATTTTTCCTTTCTATGTGGTGTAAGGCCCTGTTTTTTGCCAAATTTCGTGATTCTAGGTCAAAGGGAACTACCATATAGGTTTCGACCCAAAACCTATAGGGTACTTCCGGTAGACCTAGATGTGTCAATTTTTGTTAAAAGCAAGGTCTTACAGCACAGGGAAAGGGAAAATTCCGAAAAAAAATCTTGAAATAAATTGACAACAATCAACAAATAAACAGAACAAACCTGTTTTTTACTTTCTTCTCTACGCCTCTAGGAACTCAATTAAAAAAGTCTCATGAAAACCCCACCACTATAAACTTCGTTCCAGCTTATTACACTCGAATAAACCGACAAATTGTGTTTGTTTCCAACTACGGTTTGTTGGTCTAACCCGACATTACTTGGCGTAATTTGCACCTACGCATCTGGCACCGGAAGTGCATACAGTGCAGCATGAGTAATATTGTAAGTAATCAGACCTTCCCTTATTTATTGTTGCAATTGGCTATGAATGACAGTTTGTCCGCAAATGTAGTACTAGTCGTTACATTGTTGGTTCGTAATTAGGCGTTATGCGCTCAAAAGGCTCGTTAAAGTTGCATTATCATCACTACATAGTATAAAACACCCTCTGTCTGTCCCTATGTATGCTTACAACTTTAAAACTACGCAACAGATTTTGATGCGGTTTTTTGTAATAAATAGAGTGATTCAAGAGTTAGGTTTATATGCATAACATTGCACCCGTCCAAAGCCGGGGCGGGTCACTAGTCCCCTTATAATTAATGTTTTACCGTTCCAACTCCCAAACTAATATTACTTTGAAAACGGATGACAAAAATTGCGTTTTTCCAATTGTGTTGCGGTCGGCATAAAAATATTCTCTCCTTTGCTTTCCAAAAAATATAAGTCATCATCTGTCTAGTCTTTTTCCAACTATTTAGGGATCGGCTTCCAGTCGAACCGGATGCAGCTGAATACATTATTTGACATGGAGCGCCTGCCTAAAGTAAGTTTTTTCCAGGTAATCTTATTAAGTAAATGTTCAAGTTAATACGAAGAACTAAAATAATAACATCTATACATCTTCTTCTATACATCGATATCTATACTCTATACATTTTATTTTTTATAATAAAATTGTAAAAAATCCAAATCGATGTTCCGGGATGGCGCAAAAACAACTGCATAGATCCTTTTCAAATTTTGTACCATTATTCCTTAATTAATATAATTCCTGAATTTGTGCCCGGTTGGCCTCGCGAATATTAAGGACATTATTACATGCACCACATGTGTTTTTGTGTGCGCGAAATACGATAACATACGGTACGGGAAGTACAGCGCCTACTGAAAAACGAACAGCAACAACTCCCATTAAAACACAATGCAATGTGTGGGCGAGTAGGCGAAAGGCAAGTTAAAGTTCTGTAAAATATTGATTTTGATTCTATGTTTCATTAGTTGCTGAGTTAATTGATGGTGCATAAGTGTCAAAATTCTATTTGAAATTCAATTTTTGAGTTATAGTCATCGTGGTTTAGTCAGCTAGCTGTCCAGGGTGCGCCGGGGGTTTAGAATCGCAGTACGATATTTTTAACGCTGCTCGGAGAGACCCCTTGCATGCACCCGCCAAACCATAGGGCCGATTTGATTTGATAAAGTCGTCTGTTTTTTGATTTGCTAAAAAAAAAATCACGTGTTTTGAATGTACGACAGTGGAAGAAACTGAAATTTTTTAGATACCTACCTAATATCCGTTTTCACCAACAGTAAAGTATAACTAACCGAATGCTTACCTGCATAGCATAAATCACAACTTGTAATCCCAGAAGGGTTAGGCTAAAGCGTACATAATAGTAACCCCAAATGAATGCTTAATAACACTAATACTAAGGCAACCCCTGCACGGCTGCACCGGTGGAGTTGCCACTCTCGCCAAATAGTGCACTTTAATGGGACATTCATTAAGCTGTAGTTCCGAACTATTATGTATCCCTCGGCAGTATTTCAATTTCAACCCGAACTACTACGTATTTATAAATACTCGGATTTCAGCAATTAGAATAAGTCGAAATGTGTAATACCTACCAGGTTTTTTTTTTCTATGTTTTATATTTATCTAAGTTTCATGTACAATAGTGGTACATAGCCGGACTTAATGCACAAACAGTTTGTTAATAAACAAATAAATATTTTAACAAATAACAAAATTATTTAACCTCGTAAAATTGATTACCATCTATTATCCGATGAGAGTTACGAGGTGTACCAATAAAACATAAGATTTGAAGCCGGACTTAATGACGTAACGTTTTCCGAATAAAACACTCGTGTAAATAGCCACCTCATTATTATTACCCTGGACGTCCTTTCATACCTTACAGGACTAGTTCATTTTTTATTCGAATCAACCGGTGATTAATATTGCAGACAGAGATGAAAACCTCTTTCATTACGAGAAAATTGGCGCTCATAATGAAAATTCGGAACATTGTAGTAGAAAAACTAAAATCGTTTTCATGTCGTTGCTGAAGCAAGCCTGTCGCCAAGCCCCTGAGATTATGTGATATCGTCGGCATAACTTATGTTACCAAAGCTATTTGCATCGTCGCATATTTTGTCCATTAGAGTAGTTGCTAAGTTAAATTCCGTCGGATTGAAATATTGATCCCAGAAGATAGGTATTCACCACAGCTTCGTCTCGATAAACACAATTGAATCTATTAGTCGCCCTATGAGTTTGAGAGAAATATTTAATTACAGCGGAATGCATGGCAGAGACTTGATTGGGAGATTCCACAGTGTATTGATTGTACATTCCAGATGAATTTCTATTGTACCCTCTATGAAGCATAATATTATATCAACCAACTAAAACAAAACATACCTTTCGCGTCAAGCAGACTATAAACATAGCCTTCGACACTTTTCACCGCATCTTCAGGCGACAAAGTATACCTTACATCAACGGCATACGGTCGTTAAATAAACTTAAATGAGCACTACGTAACTACCCTTTAAATTGTATTCGTACCTGCGTAGTCATTTATACACCGCGGTTGGGTTCATACGACCGATTCCCTCTGATCAGGGGGACTCACTAACATGGCGAAAGCTGGCTGGTGCATTGAAGAATAGAGTAAATGGCAATCATAATATTTGATAATTAGGGATTTTTTCTATGTACTGGCGAAAGTTGAAATTAGTGAAAGAATTGAAGGGACGCGATAAATGTGTTAACGTGGTTGAAAACAAAAGGAGATTGTAAAGATCTTAGTTCGTGGTGGTATTCTACAGATACTTGACTTGTTTACTCAAAAACACAGAATCAAATTCAAGTAAGTCTTTACATGCTTTGTTTTTTTTAGATAGAATTCTAAAAGATTACTCGCTTACCTCTATAAGGCACTGATAATACCAAGTTTCACTGCAGCTCCTAGACACCGTCAAAGATATGAATTTATACGGAAATTGAATTCATTAGTTAATCTATCATCTCGATAGTGACTTATTATCAAAGGCTTTGAGCGAGCTACCGTGCACTGAGAGGTTCTTCATGGTATATTGCGGAGGTGGGTGGGTGGGGCGGGGGTGGCGCAGCCCGGGCGCCTTGTGCAACGAGGGTAAATAATTTGAGCTCGATACCTGGAATCCCCAGGAAAACATGGCTGAAGCTTCGCTGAGGAATTAAATACGAAATATACGGTAATTGTGGGTTATGCAATTGAATAGCGCGTCGGTTTTATTTTGTTTTCAATATTTTAGTTAGTAAGATAACCCGTAATATCATGCGTGAGTTTTTCGGTGGGGTAATCAGAGGTGCACCTATAGTAGACATATACATATTACAAAACTTATGTTTAAAGGGCGTGCATGTTGTTATCAAACTGGGAAATAATCCAGACTTTGGTTGCTACTGATAAGGGGACTTAAGACTAGGGGCTGCGGTACTTGTAGGTAAAAAAAAACGTTTTAGTTATTTCTTAAACAAGTACATACTCGTTTAATCCTTATTTCGATATGAGTATGGAATAAAGTTCTATGCGAATTAAATACGACTATATAAATATTCTTAAGTAAATAATGATTTCTTGAAACAGTTTCTGAATCAAGTTCATGGTTTTAATTTCCAGTCGTAACATCATTATATATATTTAATAATACAGCTTTTGACTAACATAAATCTTAATCAATTAAAACATTGGAAAAACAACCGATCAAGTGTGTTCCGTACGCATGTATAATATTAATTTCACACTGCAACAAGAATTGGTGTAATAGCCACTGAAAAATCACGCTCTAATTAAAATCGTTTTTTTGCGGCTTATAGGCAACGTTACCCGGGCTGTAACAAAGAATCGATTGACACTTTATTCATCAAATCGGATGTATAGAATGTAATAAGTATATGAATAGTTTAGGCGCTGCGGAGGCATACGTAAATAACTACATACATACCTACATAGACTGCTAAAATCATAACCTTTCCTTTTGGCTTCGCCATATTCGGGTAAAAAGATAAATAAGATCGCTTTTAGCGATAAGACCGCCCATTGTGTCACCCCTTTTATAATGTTTTACATTTATATCTGTAATTTTTATGGTGTACATAATAAAGAGTATTCTATTCTATTCTATTCTAAAAAGCAATTAACATTAGGCATTACTTCGATGATATCATGAGAACCCCCCGCACAAAATGAACCAGTTATTAAAAATGGTTTTAAATGCGATTGCATTTACATAAATCGCTTAGATGCTTGTAAAAGGTTTAAAAAAAAAAATATTCCAAAAATTGAATCGATTTCAGATCCATCCAAAACAAAACGTAGTACATCTAGAACCACAACATAAATCGGCGGCTTTAAGTCCACCTTTGTACAGTGCATAAAGTTTTAATAAATAAATTAATAGGTTTTCTTTTTCATATTTAATCTCCACATAGCAAACAAAGTAAACAAAGTCGCTTCCTGCTGTCTATCCCTATGTATGCTTAGATCAGATAGTCTCATTTAAAGGAAGAAATAAAGTAACACAATAATATTAGAAAAGTTACAAAAAAAGAGAAAATCCAAAGTATGACTGTACTGTGTGCCTCACGGCTGCGCCAAAAAGGTCCATTTCAGCATTCATGCCAGACATGTGAGGCTGTCTGACGCTGGTCTTCCAATGAACGCTATTTTAACGCTATATAGACCCTACTTACACAATTCATGTTCAACTTGCATTTAAGCATTGTCTGAAAAACCTTTTTCATCAAGTATTCAGTTACATCGTATTGTGATCTAATGGAAAAGTCAACAGCTTTGATGATGCGAAAGTAATCTTTTCAATCCTTAATGGACTACCTGTCATTTGTAACAATACTTTAACATGACTATTATTGTATCAGTTTTCCTAGACATCGTACCTAAACTTTTGTTTTATAAAGATCCTTTAACTTGAGCGCAGGTTTAGGACCACCTGAGAAGCGTAAATATCAAGGGTGTAACAAGACCCTTAACGAAGCCGAAACTTGTTCACGTTGTGTGGCACTTGTTCTTCCCGTCATTGCGCTCATTGCGATAATTTTTTGTTGAGGACCATACCTGGGGAACCTTCTAGTTACGGAGATATTGGGGGTCAAAGTTCCAACTTTTTCAAGTATTTTTTTAAAGAAATCATTTAATGTAATTTTTTTACTTTAAACACCTCCACGACCCCCGTACTATTTAATCCATCCATCAGTACAACGTTTTGAGTGCATTACATTGATTCCTACCGTAAAACGTGATTTTTCACCCCAAAAAAAATGTGATTTTGCAGCTATAATTTTTGCGTAAACTTTGATGCACAGAATGTTTGGTTGACGGCTTCGTGAAATGATAAAATAAATAAAACCTATTGCATAATAACAAGAGTGCCAATACTATAATGATTGACAAATAATATGTGAAGTAGTGCCGAATAATTTAGGATTTACGAACCACTAGAAAAAAAAATTAAGTATCATATTAAATTTCCCAGAGAAGCCGTTCCAGCTGCGGCTTCTTTGGGAAATTTAATATTATTCTTATTTTTTCTCTTCTCTGGGAAATCTAATTTTCTTTTATTTTTACCCGATTGCCAAGGAAGGGTTATATTTTTCGCGCGTATCTTGTTTGTTTCTTTGTTACCTCGTATATTCCAAATGGGTAGATGGATTTCGACGATTAAGGTATCATTAAATTCGTCTCAAAAATCCAAGTGTCCTTAAATATGTGTTTAAAAAGAAAATAAAAATGGATTTTTGGCGCTAAACCATACATGCATAATTATTATTATATAGTGTCACAATTTTTAGTCTTGTGTTTTGATACTTTTAATGAAATGTGACTTGTTGTTCATAGTCACTCAATAGTCACTCATAAAAATGAAATATGTCAAACAGTAAATACGCTCATTCCCCATCTCACTGCCAAAACATGTTTCTCTTGATCCAAACGAAAGCCGAAAGAAAGACAGAGCTGTCTGTCTGAGAAAACCTTGACCCGGGTGATTGATATAAATTCAAATTAACGTTACGGTAGGGAGGTCAAAGTTAAGGGTTAAAGTTGAAGCCCCATTGATGAAGGTAATAATATATTTCCCCCTCGAGAATTACGCAAGAACCTTCCCAGTCAGGGTCAATATCATTTTGCGTCAATAAAATGTACGCAACAGGCGATACGAGACGTATTAGCTTTATATTAAAGTACACACTTCACAACCATCATGTAAATTCATTACAACATTGCGCACAAGAAGCGAAAACAACCTTATAATTAAAATATTGTGAATTTAGTCGAGCGATAAAATCAACAGACACTTTTGTTTGATATTGCATCTGGGTTTCAAAAGGGGTTGTGTCTTTTGAGTAGGGGTTGCACCAGGAAGGCAAGGTATTTTGAGTGTTAGTGACAGGAGAGGTAGGTACTAACAAATGGAGGTTTTCGGGGCTGCAGACCAAAACGTTAGGTTGATAAGACGGCCGCGCGATTTTCCTAAAAGTAAAGTTTTTTTTTTTTTAAATATCCTTTAATAGTCTTTTCTGGGAATACAAAGTTTCAAAGTATTGTATTTTACAAAAAATGTCTTATCCAAACTATCTCAGCTACTTACTTACTTCGGTAAGTTCTATGTTGCTTGCAAAACGCACTTTTTTTTGGTAGAGTAAGCTGGCGCGGTAGTCGCATATACATTTTATTATCTTTACTTAGGTAGGTTTATGAGTAATATGCAATTTTTCTTCTTCGTCTACGTGGATGATGTTGTTGTAACTTCTAGTAACAATGTAACATTGAAACTTGACGAGGAACTGTGTGAGATATCACAACTAAAAAAAAAACATAATATAAAAACAAAAAGAAAACAAAAATACCAACCAAAACAAAAAAAAGTCAGAAATAACTTTAGCTTCAGAAGCCGGTGACAAAAACACCAAATCAATCAAACAAAGGTCAAGCTTCAGAAGTCGGTGACGAAAACACCAAATCAATCAAACAAAGATCAAGCTTCGAAGTCGATGACCTTTTTCTGATTTAAAAAAAAAATACATACCCACGAACATATAACCTCCTCCTTTTTTGAAGTCGGCTAAAAAGTGGAAATCAACTTTTTTTTCGTGTCGGTTGTTTGCTTTATTGACTTTTTTTGCCACCGATTTCCAAAAGTAAAGTAGTAATTTTCCACTTTTTGACGTTTTTTTTGCCTTTTGCCTTTTGTTTTTTTTTGGATGATGGAAAATCGCAGTTGTCTTTTGAAGTCTTCTGATACCGTCTCGTAACTACGCACCTTAAGTATATATGTCGGAGACGGTCATTGGTACGGGCTTAAAATGAATCACAAGTACGCGGTGGTGACATCACGCGATCTACTTACAAATCTACCCACACCTTATCGTCACTTGTCACAGAGTCAAGATGGTAATGGAGGATGGTCTGAGCAAGGACGACAGTCAGTCAGTGTCTGATCGCGGCCGAGTTAAGACCTCTTGGAACTGTACCCGATTCATTGTGCCCCGTGTTATTTTGCTAAGTTGTAATCTCAAGTAATTCGTTAGTTTTGCTAGAAATAATTTATTTTATTTATTTTTATTTATTTTATTGATTTAACAATTTATGTACACACTAAATACAGAAAAGAAAAAAAGGAACAGAAAATAGTACAAAGGTGCTAGAAAAAGGTGGTAGAAAAAAGCATTTTTCTAAAGAAATCTCTTCCAGCATACTTGCGAAAGGAGAATTTAAAAAAGAGATGTAGACATAGTGTGTCAAAGAAGAAAAGACAATGGAATACAAAACATAAAGCAGAACTATTTAAAGATAATACCTACTCATATCATATAAGTATATACTAACATACTTATAAATACAAACATATAAAAATACTATAAATACTATAAAATAACGAATACTACTGTATACTAATTTATGCAACTATGACGAAATGGAAAGATAATGTTCTTTCACTCTTCTCTTGAAAGCTGTAACAGTTTGGCAGTCCCTAATATCAGGCGGAAGTGAATTCCACAACCGCACGGCATGCACAGTGAAGGAATAAGAGTAGAAGTCGGTAGAGTGTGGAGGGGATTTAAGGAGGTTCCTAAGATGCGACCTGCAAGGTGCATCAGAAGGACGGGAGTAGGAAAAGCGTTCCCGCAGATATGATGGTGTTTTAGGGTTATGAAGGATGTTAAATAGCAAACACAATATCCGAGAGTTCCTGCGAAGTCGAATTGGGAGCCACTTGAGTATTTTGCGAAAGTTAGAAACATGATCATACTTTTTAAGGTTAAATACAAAATTATCGCTCACACAATAATGTATCGCTCAGCGTCTGTCTTTTCATAGCACAAAACCCATCGTCTGCCCACATGATGTAGAAGCCTCGCGGATTAAATCCTGCCACTCCGACATATAATTTAAGTGTTTTACATAATTTAAGTTTTAGTCAAATCAAATCATTTATTAGGTAGGTACATGAGGTGGTACATTTCACAGAAGTTCTTTTGCCATATTAGGATATGTTTTATTGTAATAGATTATTTGCACACCTGTAAAGGTAGGCCTTTAAAGGTGTGCAAATATCTATTACAATAAAAAATCCTACATTAATCGTTACATATTTAACTATAGCAAATATTGGGGTATTTATGACATTCATTAATTATATAATTGTATTGATATTACTTCACTTAAAAAAAATATTGCATTTATCATTTAAATAATCGTTAACGTTATAATAGGCTTTATTGATCAAGTAAGTTTTTAATCTATTCTTATATGATATAAAATTATACAATTACACATGGGACCGACGACCTTTCTACCAGTCACTTCTCCTCCGACGCATCGTAAGCGACGTAGCAGGATAGCTTACTGCTTGCCTATCCTAAACTCCGATACTGTGGACTCCCCAATTGTATGGCACGAGGAGTCGTATTCAAACAAGTTGACACGAAAACTTTAATAACGCGAAGCAGGACGCTACTGTTTGGATTGTAAATTTGTGCTTTAATGAAAGGGTAGTTTAGTGCACCCCTTTCGATTGCTATTATTTTATATTGAGAAGAGTGTATCTGTACACGCTACGGTACGAGTACTATTATTCTGTGCTATGGTTCCGAGTTCGAGCCTAGGATGTAACAAGTCATTTTTGTTATTTTCAGAATTTCTGTACACATTTTTTTCATTAATATTAATTATTATTTCTTGTATTATCTCGTTTTTTACTATGAATTGAATGTTTCCAAACTTAAAATGATTAATTAACCAAACTTTTTAACATTGTCTTAGGAATGTGTGCTGTGGCCATGTTTCGGCACGTCGTAAGTTCTTGTGTAGAATTATTTATTACCTTTCTACTATTTATAGAAACTTTTGTTCGTAAATACTGATTTAATCCTGTGAAAATCACCAGCAAATCATCATGAGATGTTATTTTACAATCAGTCGATAAAGTAATGATAAAGCGTGCAGGCCCATTCTCATTCGCCTCCCAAACATGTAGGTAGTCATAAATCTGTTGTTTCCATTTTTCAATAGTTAAAAATCACTATTAATACTACCGTTTTTTATAAAATTAAATTTCTTTTATAAAAAAAAAACATAATGGATTTAAAATAACTGCTACTTCTGTTAACAAAGCATAAACTAGCCACTGCATGCACTGGTTAGTTTTCCCCCTCTCTCGAGATATGGACCATTCTGAGACTGTTACAGCATCCAAGTTCGAACTGCCATTAAATAGTCCAACGAGAGCGAATAATAAATAAAATTATAGTGGTAATTTATGAGTAAATGATCACACATACAAGCTTACACAGTGTGTAAGCTTGTATGTGTGTTTCGTGGCAGGAGATGTCTGGTCTCTGGTGTTTTTTTCTGTCCAGGCAAAGATTCCTCTCCATAATTGCAAAATGGCTTGTTCCACATCAATCATTCAATGTATTCAGCCCGTAATACTAACCATTACCAAGAAGCACTAAGTACCGTATTATATTCTATATATAGTTATCCTTTCATACAGTAGGTATGTATGTTATACAGTAGCGAAGGGTCAATTTTTGTAAAGGGTAAGCCGGAGTACATATCTTTTATGTGATTTTGTTATTTGCCTATAAACTAAGGACTGTGCCATTTTTCAAAGGGAAGCCGGTAGGAGTCGAGTTGTATGCAACCTTCGCCACTGATATGTAATAATAAAACGCAACATCCTTTTGTATGTTTATTTGTCAGTAGTTTACAGCTTGAGAGCCGTTCATAAAACCATATTCTCAGACTTAGGTTACACTAAGACATATTCATAAACGTTTCTCAAATCTAAATAAATATGTTCTCAACTTCCGTGAACCCCAAACAGTAACTAAGTTAACATACGATTTGAACTTCAGCGCGACACCGACTAATCGCATCGAGTTTGTCGTATGAATCCCGTGACAGCCCATGGCACTTGTGTTTATCCGAAAAAACAGGCTGTCAGTCAACGGTGTTATAACGGTTCATGTTTCGTATTAGCTAGGCTATACCGTCTGGATTTTATTTTGGGATAGAAAAATCATTAAAGCGCAGTTCTACCACGATAAGCTATTGTCACCACTATGGAGCGTAAATAAGATTGGAAATTGAAAATAATGTGTATTTGTGTTGACATGGGACTAAGCTGCGAATGTCATTTATTTTACAGGTTTTCTTTAGATTATTCAAAATACAGGATTTAAATTACATAATTGTTTGGTTAAAGTTTAAAGATTTGCTAAATCTATTAAATATAAAATTTGTATTTTTGTGTGTATGTTTGTAATGAATAAACTCAAAAACTACTGCGCCGATTTCAAAAATTCTTTCACCATTTGAAAGCTACATTCACCCCGTGTAACATATTCATCCGTGCGCCGGGACAAGTCGGGACGGGCCGCTAGTTCTCAATAAAATAACTTTTGTTATCGCTGGAAATACAGAGATCTTCGACGCCAAAGTTTATTTTTGTGCCGCAATTTCCCAATTTTTTATTGGGAATATTCAACTATTATTATTATTCTGTTCGGTCAAAAAAAAAATTAAGTCCTTCTCTGTCCACTGTATTTTTGCGTTAGATATTTTCATTGCATTACGTCGTCACAGACAATCTAAGAAACCAATTTTGGGGAATATTGAGGTAACACCGCGCCTTAATGTACAGTTTTGAGACAGTCTCAGCAACATACAATTTTAATCTTATAGGCGATACTAGAGAAACGTCGACCCCTGAAAAATATTATGCTGCGCATTTACACCAAACATAACAGAACTCTAAAAATGCAGAGAACAGCTGATTTCTGTTTCACGATTTCCAACTAACTACAATAACTTCTTTTCAATTATTTTTTTACCTACTTAAAGCACATCTTGTATTACGCTTAGGAAACCTAGGTACATCATAAATATAATGCAAAATAAAAAGAAATAGCGACTTAAACCTACACCATTTTTTTTCTGCCTATTGCTATTTTGTTCCAGTCCCCTTGAAAACAGAAAACAAAATAGACCAAACACCGTTCACGAACCCTAAACTGTCTAAACGTCACTTGCTGGCCGTATTTAAACACTCAGAATATTACCCCCATTCTCCACATTCAGGGCGCTGCATTTTTTATCAGCTCTAGTTCTGAAATAGAGCGTGCAGCTAATACCTTAGCGGACTGGCATTCATAAATAAATACCTGTCACTGACGTGAAACGATCGACGATTCGAACACAGTGCACTTATTAGAGTTTAAACGTGCTTTGTTAAGAGATAACTTTATTTCTTTTCAAGAGGGTCTATCTGAAAAAGTACTTGAAGTTTTTTGTGGATTGTGGAATTCACTAACGCACCCCATGAACTTAAACACCTTAAATAAAAAACCTTTGTGTCTCATGCGTTTAATATAACACCATATTCGTCGCCCCGAATTTCAGGAACACTGCTTGGCGTCAGACATAGACCAATTCGTTCTGTGCAGATGTCGACTTTATCGTCTTGTAATAAGGGTTGTAACAGTTCGAAACGACCTTTTAACAAAGAGCACCATTAAGTACGTACTAGTACTTAATTCATTGCCACAATAATAAAATGTAATCTGTTCGGCGGAAGTCGCGGTCCAGGCCGCAACAGCCATACATAAGTACCTTAGTTTGACAGGCGATCGATCGGTGGGGTGCCCAAAGCCCACCCGTCTGCCTAACTTGTTATGTACTGAATCATAAATACGAATAGATGTGAACGCAGGCAGTGTAAGTGATCGGGGGATGGGAGGAGGACCTCGGGGGTTGCTGAAGGGAAACATGAGTAAGTACATCAGCAGACAAAACAAAGAGGGGCTTTCGTAGAACATGATTATGATTTTGATTTTCACATAAGCCATTGGGGTGTTTTTATTTGACTGGTCACTGGACAAGTGGACACTCGAGTAGGAATTAATTTTGCTACCCTCTCCGGAGATTTATAATAGACAAGATTTATATTGCATTTTTCAACAACTTATATCTTCTCGTATAATATAAATAATTTGAAGTACATCTTTGCGGTCCCATGGATCTTCTTAGTAATTATAAAGTCTGGCGGTGTAGTTCAATGTGGTTGTCACCAAAAAAGATGTAGTGTCTTAAATACATTAAAATTAAAGACAGTTATACTTGATCGATGTTTCGTCAAGTTGTACGAAGCAGGGGTGAACTGCTAGTAATACCATTCTCGTAAGTTGATAAGAAAATGATAAAATGTATTGGTAAGTAATTTTTCAATTTACATTTCGATTTTGTTATGTAGGTACTTACTCATTTACTAATTGTTATTAAATATTCAAATCAAAATTACTTGGTCAATTTTTATATCCATTTTCACGATCATTACAAGCTTACTTTTTCGTTTTACTTGAAGTTGAGGCTGGCTTCGAAAATCAATCAATGCAATTTTATTAGGCAATAAGGTGGTTTAGTTGTCGTGTAGTTTATACAGGTATTATAGCGAGGTTCATTTAAACCTGAACGGACAGTTGACGGAACGGACACCGGACAGATAATATACTGAAGTTCTTGTCAAAGTCCACTTTCCGAGTTGTTGAGTCAAACCCCAAAGGGTTTGACTGAACTTTAGCAAGCTGCATTTGTCCTTTGTCCACTTAGCGTAGAATGCATAAATATTATTCGAACTTATCTTTGTTGAATGTCGGCCGGCAGACGGAAACGGCGACGGTGACGGTCTGGCTGGAAACTATTCGCTCCGGCCGCGGCCTCATCAGAGTTCTATAAATTGTACTGTTGTTTATTTCAGAACTGGAACAGTGTTGCTATTTCTATTGTTGAAATTGTTACTTTATTTGTAAATAGCTGCTCTAAATACGAGTAGGATCAAGCATAGACAAAATAAATATTCTTTTCAGGTTCGATAATAGTAAGTGGGTTGAATAGCTGCTGAAAAGGTATGCCTGTAAATAGTTTCTAGATAAAGTGTTTCTAGATAATTAGATAATGTGTATAAAATTAATTTACTATTCTTGTTATAGACTATCCGTTCTATCCTTCAAAGGTTGTTTCATTCAAGGATCAAATGAACAAAGGTTTTGTCAATGAACAGAGCATCGATTAATTATAGAATTATACAACGTGTTTTTTTTGATATCCCATAACTCTAGGGTATGATTGAGGCCATATCAAAGAATCAACTGGCATATGAGGTATGTTCCAATCCTTCGTTATTTTTTTTTTTTCATTTTTCATACAAAATAATTCGGCAAAGTCACGATTATTAATGTAAAACACCCTTACGTGAAATATGACAACGTCGCATTTTCTTAGCTTTAAATGTGAATGATTGGTTTGAATAAAAATGAATTACTTACCTACATATTTTATTTTACTACACTACTGCGAAGTCTGGCAACCTCGCAAAAGTAAAGATTCGTCATACTGGTGACAATTTTTGACCTAATTTAATTATGATTGATGATATCTCCGAAACGATGCATTTTTGGACCACCTATTCTAGGAGTTTTAGTATTATTTTTACCTACAGAATATAACCCTAGAGTTATGGGATATCAAAAAAAACAGGTTGTAGAACTGACCTGGGACGGAGTGTGCGACTGTGGAGTGCTAGCAGCTTAGCTTGTTGCTAGCAAGAAAGGGTGGTCAAGTTTAATTTTAGATCGAGGGTATGAATTCGAGCCTAGACAAGCCCTTTACTTAGTGTACGGAGATCGGGCAGAGTTCAATCATATGTAGCCTCTGGTTCAAGAAGCTTTGTTGATTCAAGGATGCTCAACTTAATTGTTGTATTTGATGCTTTTCAATTAGCAAATGTTTTTTGTAAATCAAATTCTTCTTAGCAATACAAGGTGGATTATACAAGTGATATTTAACAGTATGGGCAGTATGAAGTCTTCGTCACTTCATCATTGACAAGCGTGGGTTTCATCGTGTGCCGAAGTTCACAGTTATTCGCATTAGTGCTAAATGCTAAACGTTTACTAAATTCTTAACACAGCAAAAACCTTATGGCTGTCTGAAAGTATTCTTACAAAACATTATTATGTGCGCACGACTCAAGCAAGGGGTATTGAACCACTGAATCAATTATCAACGGCTCTTGCCTCTTGAATTAGAAGATTTGGTGTCAGTAATAATTGTACATTTTCTCCCGGCGCCGATTTGCTTATGTACAAACCAAAAAAAGCCTTTGACCTTCTTTGTAAATAATGCAATCGTGAATTACATAGTAATTTATTTTTAACTTTTTTGCCATGGAGGATTGTTTTTCGACTCCACGATCATGAACAAAGCTCTTTCAATCTGTTTCAAGAAAATATGGGTCCCGTTCACCGGCGCCGCCTGGACTTTTATCCCGCCGTTTCTTTTATTGCACCACCTGTCACCACCGCCATTAAAACTTTGAAAGATGACATAGTAAGGCTACAGTCAATGTAAGATACAATTATATACATACTACACATAATGGTAAGATATAAACAAATAAATATATGTATGTATATAATAAATGATAATTGAGAGGAAACGTATTTTAGTTCTGTGTCTTCTCGCATGCGCAGATAAGTTGGTTGAAGCCACGTAAAAACTCACAATAAAAGCATCATCTGCCTAGCCTATTCCCAAATATGTTGGGGTTGGCTTCCACTCTAACCTCCACAACCCAGTTAGTACTGGATAATACGATACCCCTTGGTAAGACTGGTTTCAGACTTTCGGGCCACTGACTACTTAACGACTGTCAAAGATCTACAAATGACATCCTGGACCAACGGCTTAACGTGCTTCCCGAGGCACGGAGTAAACTCGGTATTTTATGGGTGGTCACCCATCCACGGACCAACCTAGGCAAGCGCGGCTTAACCTTAAGATCGACCCGAGCGGTTGTTATTATTTACCCACGAGCTCCTCAAACTCACAACAACAGCATTACATAATAATAATAAGTTTACCCATTTAACAGATAGTTAATAATAACTTCACACGTAACACGAGGCCCATAATTAAGCTCATCCAAAGCATTGTCCCGCTCGAGTTTCGAACCCACTGCCCTTTTGCAACGGCTTACATAATCCATTGTACTGGACAAGATGGTCGCGTCTTATCGACACAGATAAGGGCATCGACCATAATTATGGACAAAGTATTTGTAATTTCTGTTGTTTGTATGTTTAATACTTTGGGACTAAAAGATTTTGGTAATGGATTTTTTTAAGCCTTGACTCGGCTTTTTGGGAAAGAGTTGTTGTCTTTACTTGTCTTATTTCGAACATTGGATTTTTATTCTATTTAAGGCTTTGTTTTTCTTATGTTATTGAGGGTTCTTCAATGTAGATCGCTAAATTCTTACGTTTTTTGCTAATTGGAGCATTAACAAGAGCAGCGGTGGCCCAGTGATGGCGGCTCCGACTAAGTAAGTAAGCAGTAAGTCGTGGAATCGATCCTAGGTAGTTGCATTACTTTATTTCAATCAAGATATTTACATTATTTACAAACTACAAATCTATAATCTATAATAGTAATAAAAATATGTACAAGTATCAGAAGGGTTACAGGGCGTCAAAAAATTAGTCCACATCGCTGTCAACAGGAAAAGTGCCCAGAAGGCTGGCAGCATTGCCACGTTGTATGGCAATGCTGATTCTTTGGCCAAAAAATAGGCCCGCCCTCTGGTCACGTGAAGAGTCGACCAACCGCTTGGCGATTTCCCGAAATACTAGGTGGGCACTCGGACCCCATGGGCCTAGTGTTTCAACCCCAAACGGCTCAAACACGTAACTACCAATTAAATTATTGTATTTGCGCCGTTTGAGGTTTTTAGCACCTGCAGCAGCCGCTCCAGCGCAGCTCACTGTGCTTGGAAGATGGGATGGCGCAAGGGTGTCAACGCAAGTTGCATCCCACACCAAAGGCCTACCCAACTTCCAAGGCATTATGGTCATACCATCTGGTCTCTTCCCATCGACGCGTGCTAAGCCAGTCGGTTCTAAGACAGCTGGCACCCCGGCGGTGGCAAGAGCACGACGGATGAGATCATTAATGCTAGCGTGCCGCGCAAGCCGACCTGCACTCTTACTACAAGAAAGCCCATGGTGTCCGAGGCTGTCGACTGCTTCACCACATTGACAGCGATGTGGAGCCCCGCAAGGAGCGCCCAATCGCAAACATGTAGCGAGCCGGAAGGTTGTGTCACCTAACATAGTGCCTATATTAGGTCACGGTAGTGCCTGAAGCCAGAGGCCCGACTCCCACTCACCCACAGCCAGCAGGCGGGCACGCTCAGCAGTATTGGTAGACGTATTAAGAAGTTTATTCCGTACCAACCTGCAGAGCGGCTCATCCCACTGTCTCTGGGAATACGGGTTCTCGGGCCGATCCGTATCCGGGCAAGCCACTTTCCAGGCGTCCTCTGCGTCCGACAAGCACGGCACTTCAGAGTCAACCAGGGAGAGAGTTAAAATTTTCCTGGTTAGCTTTTCAGTGCTGTGGACAGAAGACAGGAACGCCGGTAAGCTTTCACTAGAAATTTTGCGGACGCCGAGGCCACCAAAACGAATTGGTAGGGTGGCTTGCAGCCACGCTCGGTCGTCCAGGGCCACATTAAGAATGTTGCATTACTTTGTATAATTTATTTCATCACCACTGCTCTCAAAATGGTGTAGGAAAATATCGTGAGGAAACCGGCATGTCCTAGAACCAAAAATCCAAAGACATGTGATATCTACCAACCCGCACTGGGTCCGCTTCTCACTTCCGCGTCTCACACTTGTTGTCAAACCTTTGGATTCAATAAAAGCAGTTAGATGCTCTGCATAAAGGAGAGAGTCAGATAAAAACAATGTGAGGGAGCTCTAGAGTCCCTTCGCAGCCATTCCACCCCCCACATCAGCAACCCAACCCCGATATACCGATTGATGAAAATTCAAATAATATACATATCTTTGGTCTAGTGGTCCCAAGCCCAACTGCTGAGCTTGAGGTCTTGGGTTCTATTTCCGGGTCAAAGTTAGGCCCACCCCCTATTACATGATACTAAAACATAACTGACGAAATGTGGGTGTACTATTAGGCACACCTCTGACTAACCCTTCGAGAATAACATGAGTCATGATATATTATATTAAAATAAAATAATTATTAAAACATTTCTCGAAAATATATTTGAAATTATACATATTTGCTGGAAATCATGCTTTTTTATGAAACAGTTCTATTTTCAGTAATTACATTTTTGAGATATCTTCATACAGCAATGTTCTTAAAAATATTTAAATTGCTATTACATTCGAATAACCAAAAGATTTCAACTTAGTGACTACAGCTGTTTGAAACTTGTAAGAGGTAGACCGCAGGTCTTGCTGAAACTTGAAAGTTTAAGTAAACCACCTTGTTAAGACTTAGTTGAACTAGGACCACGACACCTACTTCTGCTGTGTCCTGGTTTGAAGGGGTTTGTTGCAAGATATCTCGTGAACATTGTCTCTGGTTGAAAATGTAAATCATGAGTTCTGCAGTGGTTATATTATATCGGCTCGCCTGTTAAGCATCGCGTCGTTTATTTAATATCTTATGTCTTGGTATCTCACACCTCTTGCCCGAGGACTCCTCGACCACCCCGCACTTTCTCGCGCAATGCTTAACCATAGACGACAGAATATGTCATGATACCATAGACTCAAATCTAGTCGATTATTGTATCGATACACGACAATTTCACCGACAGGCACAAACTACACCGCTCTGTAGCTGGAAGGATTAAACGCACATGATTTCACAAAAAAAAAATTTCTTTTAAACAAGGATATGAACCATTGATGAAGTCAGGCGCTGTGCCAGGCGAAGAAACAGCGAAAGTTTGTTCAATATAAACTAGTTATCCAACCCGACACCGCCCGGGGTCAGATATTAGTGAAAAACAATATGAATTCCAATCACGTAACGATACGAGAGTTAATTAACTACTGTCAAAGTGAAAGATCATTATTTACAATAAAAACTCCTTAATTGATGGTTCGAGAAAAAAGGAGATGATTGTTGTCAGAAATATGTTTACATATGGTGAGTTGTTGATGAGTGTATAATATGTTTACAAGTACCAGTGGGCACGTGGAGTGAACTTATCATATATCCCAACAAATTGAAATACGTGTTTCACACATAATTATTTACTTACTTTTGAGACGTTCTTCATATTTTTTAGATGATCCTAATTGTACTAGTCGCAAAAATTTGAACCACATGAATACGCAAGTTGTGTTTTTAATCTTCTTCTACAGCGTGTAGTTAGTACCTAACCTTTTGTCAGAGTTTATGCCGCCCGTGGGCCTCTGACTTGACTTGAGTGTTTTCAATTAAAAAATAATTCGAATTAACGATACGATAAACCCAGCCAGTCAGATCAATCGTGAAAGATAATAATTTTAAACGATATCTTGATCGGATTTTACACACTAATTCTTATTAAGTTAAATATTTTGCCGGTTGTCATTAATCATAATATTGCACTGTTGGATACCTTAATTAAATACCCTCTTGGAATAATATGAATGAATCAGCGGAGATGACGACCTGCCATATTATCTGAAATGACATCTATTTGCCTGATTTATTTATGCTTCATGTACAAGAGTGGTATATAGGCGTTCTTAATGCCATAAGACATTCTCTACCAGTCATCCTTTGCCTTTAATAGGACAACATAACACAGTGATAGGGTGCAAAATAATATCTAACAAATAACCATTGTTTTCGATATACACATATATAGATACTAATACACATAGACAATTAAAATAAACAAGTAATAAACATTTTAACAAAATACCAAAATGAAAACGAGAAACTTAATAATAATTACTATGACTAGACTTCTAATTGTTCAATATTTAGTCTGACCTAAATAGTGGTTACAAACATTTTGAGAAGAGTCGACTCATCAAACCATTGTTTGGTGGACCTTTGTTAGTGGACGTGGGAGGAGAAAATTGTTAGGTGGTTACTTATAGACAATACTCGCAGGATTATCTGGTGTTGCGTGTACCAGAGGCAATATACAACGTGTTTTTTTTGATATCCCATAACTCTAGGGTATGATTGAGGCCATATCAAAGAATCAACTGGCATATGAGTTATGTACCAATCCATCGTTATTTTTATTTTTTTCATTTATCATACAAAATAATTCGGCAAAGTCACGATTATTAATGTAAAACACCCTTACGTGAAATATGACAACGTCGCATTTTCTTAGCTTTAAATATGAATGATTGGTTTAAATAAAAATGAATTACTTACCTACATATTTTATTTTACTATTTATTTTACTACACTACTGCGAAGTTTGGCAACCTCGCAAAAGTAAAGATTCGTCATACTGGTGACAATTTTTGACCAAATTTAATTATGATTGATGATATCTTCGAAACGACGCATTTTTGGACCACCTATTCTAGGAGTTTTAGTATTATTTTTACCTACAGAATATAACCCTAGAGTTATGGGATATCAAAAAAAACAGGTTGTATATAAATATGAACGATTTTGTAATGATCTGTTCTGATTTAAAAAAATACTTATAATTATGTAAGTATTATACCATAACATAACATTAAATTGGTGTAGGTGTACCTAATAGTACACCCACATTTTCCACCAGTTATTTATATAAGTCCCATATAATAGGAGGCGTGACTAATGCCATCAACCGGGCACTAATCCAGACTTCGTGGCTGCGACTGAGAAAATCCTGATGTAGAAGCCCAATAACACTTTGCCCGACCTGGGAATCGAACCCAGGATCTCATGCTCAGCAGTCGCGCAACGAAGCAGTCAAGTAAGTATTATACTTTACGTAATTTAAAAAAAAATGGGTTTCAATAGCTTATAGTAATTCTGCTTGGAGCAAAAAATGAGCCATGGGATATTTGAATTTTCAATAAAAAATTGTTCGTATTAATATAACGTTTACGACGCGCGTTCGTGTGTCGCGCGAATTATACAGAAACGGCGTAAGGTGAAGACGCGGCGCAGGGGCAGCGCAGGCATGATGGAGCTTCAAAATGTTTTCATACAAAATGTACACAGGCGACGTGTCGTGAATTATTCTCAAGCAGTAGGCGCGGCGCATGCACGCCGTTTCTATGCCTTTATTGACCAGCGCGGGCGGGAACAATAGTGCTTTAAAAGTTTTTGAGCTGCAAGCCCAGCCCGCACTGGTTTTTATCAAAAACCGCCAGCCGTGCATATCAGAAGCTCGTTGTTAATTAAAATTATTTTAGCTATGACTAGCTGTTGCCTGCTACCTTCATTCGCGTGAAATTATTATAATTATTACATGAAAATAAGACTTTCCTTTATGAATCGGAGTTTGTTATCTATTTCAATGGTTTTAATTTTTGCACGGCATCCTAATTTTCTAAAATAAAAGTAGCCTATATTGGACCTTACAATATCAGCTACCTGTCAGTGAAAGCTATCCCGTCAAAATCGGTCCAGCCGTTTCGGAGAGCCGGAACAAAGAGACAGACGGATAAACAAAAATAAAATAAAAATGGTTTTTGTTATATGTGTCGTATATATTTTCATATGGATTCAGTAAAAAGGTGTTATTTTGATATTATAAACAGACGCGTTAATTTTATTTACTTGTAAAGAGTGGAGATGATTTTGCATCATTCGACATCACAATGGTCTTTAGAATTGTTGCTGCTGTTGAGTTGTATTGAATAATATATCAAATAACACTGATCTTTATTGGCGTTTCAATAAGGTTTCTGCTGAGTTCATTTTTGATTATTTTCGGATCATTCTATACTTACCTAATGATATACATATTTATTTACTTACTCTTATTTAATCAAGTTCCTTACTTTAGGATGATGATGTGGAAGTTATATATTTGCACGTTCATTTTGAGTATAGTGTCTTCTACAATGAAGTAGGAACCAATTATCAAATCTCCTTTATATACATTTATTTAGGGCAATTTTGACATGCATCAGGCAGTAGTTAATTAATTCAATGTAATGTTCTATTGCTTAACACGTGTTTCACAAGATCTTAGAATAAAGTTCACATGATTGTCGGGTACAACAATATTATAAAATATATTGATAGTAGCATTAAAAATAGCGCGCGTAGCGTTTTCCGAAACAGCGGAACTGATTTTGACGGGACTCTTATAGGCAGATAGCTGATGTTACAAGGTCTAACTTAAGTAACTTTTATTTTAGAAAAATACTTAGGGTTCCGTGTAGAAAAATTAAAACCCTTGAAATTGTTAACAAAATCCAATTCAAAAAGTGAAGTAATATTGTTTTTATAATAATTTCACGCGAACGAAGGTCGCGGGCAACAGCTAGTCCATCTATACATATATATACTACTTATAGTACATAATATCTCGCCTTTCATTACAATTCATATATTAATTCAAAACGAACACCACTAGTAAGCAAAACGTTTATTGAACGAACGTCATTAAAGTCCAAACCGAAATGAAAGCCAAACTAATGAATATTGTACCTTCAAAGGATTTAATTAAAACTGCTACGTTGATTATTCTATGAAAAGGGGTGCATTCAAAGCGATGGGCACACGACGTAGCGACATAGTACGACAAAAGCTTTCGATATACCGTGGGTGTCCACATGTCAAAGCTTTCGATAAACGGCGGGTGTCCACGTATGACAATATTCACAGAGTTGATTACTTTATGTGCGCAACGCCCGACGAAATATAGACCAGCCTTATAAAGATGAGGCATCGGCAGCGTAAATGACCATGGACCTAGTAACATGTAGTCTGAGTGGCACTGACAGTACCTGACAGACTTTGTTATGTAACTTTAGGTATTTGTTACAGCTACTCTTTTAATATTATCTTGTTTTTAACTTATGTTCTACTTATAACCTAAGTTATAATTTCTAGGTAATTTCTATTTCATTAGAAATAGCAATATTTCTGCAAAATGCTTTCAACGGAATGTAATCATTTACACGTGGCTCTTAATGTGCGGAACTACCCTTTATAGCAGAACTTTCTACGTCATAATATTATTTAGCAAAACAGCGGATAGCATAAACATCATTTCGGAGAAAATATTTTGGCAGACACAAATTCATCATAAATTCAAAACTCATAATCATATCCATAAGAATTAAAAAATAGAACCATCATAATTTTTGCAGAAAGTTCAGTCAGAATCGTCTTTTGGCATACATTTCATATCGACAGTCATTAAAAGGCAGAAAATCAATCAATCAAAACATCAATCATTTCCTGTTAGAATCATACAAACATGTAAACAAGGATACACTATGCATGCAAGCAAGCATGCAGCATGCAACAAGCAACAGGCTTGGAATTTGTCACAGCTCCGGTGCTGCGGGGCTCCGGCGGTCCCACGCGACCTTATCATCGCAGATGTGTTTTACGCTCACCACCTGTTCCTCAGCTCACGGGCCGCCTCGCCCCTCCGTGCATAAACAGGCTTAAATTACGGTCAGACAAGAAGTGGAGTCGGTTTTGCAGTGATTCGTTTCTGTCACTAACTTTTGTAGCACAACATATTAACTTTTTAAGACAATATTTTAATTTTTATTTAAAGTTAAAAAAACCGGAAAAGTGCGAGTCGCACATAGGGTTCCATGGACACTCTTTTAAATCAGCTTATTGTTAAAAAAACCTTGGTTACATCATTCATGTTGAGATGGTACACTATGTGAGAACGATGTAGCAAGATGTGCACGTTAAAAGTGTCCATAGTAAAAACAAAAAAGACAATTCAAAAATAAAGTAATTAATTCAAATAAGCCGTGGCAACTAAGAGATGACCAGTCACAACTGACAGCGCCCGTTCACGAACATGACGCATGGATCAGCACTATTCAACTCAACCACTTTGAAGGGAACTAAATGATCTGACATACGCGACACCATCAGCGAGACATTTGAGTGAGCACTTTCAACCGCCAGGGCACATTCAAGTCAAGAAAGGACGTAGGTTTCCAGTGAATGATAGCTTTCTAGTACGTGAGTACTCACACAATATGGGCTATGCGATAAAATAATACCATAGAGAGATTGAATCTATACAATGCAAAAATAGTTGTACAATTTTCAGCAGCTCCAAAAATACAGTTTACGGCTAGCCAGATAGAGGGAACCCCTTAATTAGCAACGAATTTTCTTTTTCTTTTACACGACTCCCTGGTCTACCCACTTCCATCGCAGCGTCTCGTACAAAAATAAACACGGAGCAAAGTTAATCAATAATTTCTCAGTAGACCTAATTCAGACCGGATTTGTCTCCGGTTGCCGACAATAGACTCGCCCCTTATTACATCGCATTTAAACATGACTGAAAAAATGTGGCTGTACTATGGCATCTTGTGAAAACACTTTTCCATAATTTCGTAGGTTTTAGTTGCGGGTTGGCTGTGCATAAGAGCATGAACGCGGGAAGTCCTTAAAAAACAGTTTTCTTTACTGAGAGTCCATCGTTGTACATCTCTGCCTAACACTTCAGACATTACTGGCGTGATGTTATGTTAGTGAACAAAGTAAAAATATTACATTCATCATAGATGTAGCCACGCTCGCCACGCTCGCCACCCTCACCCAACCCCAGTTTTGTTGATTTTCCGTCTGTGTGAAACGGTGGTTAATTAAAATGTTGAATTCTGTTCGCGAAACTGCACATGAATACTGTCAGAATTTACACTGGTGTTGCAAAATAATAGGGAGTAAAAAGTTTGACTAATAATTGCTTCACATCACATGCTCATAATAGCAATCAATTCGCCCACAGCAATTGACTGGTGCCACTCAAGTTCCGTTCAATAACTACTCTTCCACGAAAATTAAAGCAAACAGCTCCCCTTTTAAAATGTAATCCGTGGGGATGCTTTTGATGACATCCGCACACTGGAAGTCATTAGTCTTTTGTTAGCCCGTTGTAATTTGAGCTCACCCCGTTGGCGTTGACTTGGTATGAACAGGGGGCCTAAAATGGTCACTTTAGCAGAATCATAATCGGATCATAATATGAATTACGTTAAAAATCTTAAAATAGTCACAGACGCAGTTAATACTATAAATTGTCACTTTGTGACCATTTTACGAATTGTAACTTTATTTATATTATTTTCGTATTATGATTCTGCTAAAGTGGCCATTTTAGGCCCCCATCGCGTAATTGAAATGTTACCTCGCCGCCTTCTGCTTGTGGCACCAATTTGTTTATTTGCTGATCGGATGGACTATTCAGTCGCGGCAGTTTGAGTTTATAATATTGTGATGTCGATCATGTCGGGGTTTGTGTTCAGAGGGGACGGGTGTGTTGTAATTTTGTGATTTAAACCATCTTTTCATTCCAAAAGATTGTATGATGACCATAATCATTCGGGTTTTATTAAACATAATATTATGAAAATATGAAACTAGTTTAAGTTCGTCTTTCGCTGGAAACACTAATACAAGTGTAATAACATTAATGTGTGGTACGTACAGAAATGGAATCAATATTGTTTCATTTTCTTGAAAGGTTTCCAAAAGCAATTTTCTAAGAAATAATGTAATTGATTTTTGTAGATGGAGTTCTTTTCTAAAGCAAAAGCGATGCAATTACTGCTGCAAGATTGCTCGATGGTAGCGCAAACATAGGTAGTATTATGTATAAGGTAAGAGGTTTATAGTTGTGACGGTAGGTACATTCGAGTCAGTAGAGTTTCAACAACAAAGGCAATCTGAAGATACTCGACCCTCGACTGTGTAGAGCACTCCATCCTATAATGAGTAACACTTTAAATTGCTCAGACGGAAGAGCTACGGCAATCTTTGAAAAAACATCAGGTAATTTAGTGATAGATACCTATTTCAAACACGGATAATAATGGAAATCAAATTGATAAAATCTAAATATAATTTGGCTCGTACAGGATGTCAGGTTTTTTTTTGTCTGTATTGCATTGCATACAATGATTCTAATTTGAGTTTCATAATTGAGGCGGAACTTTTAAAACAAGGGGGTGACCTTCAATATGCGGCTGCAGGTACTCCGGCCGCGAGGAACAATGAGCTACGGATTTTTCTCACGATGATATCCTTCAAAGAACTCAATTGACGAAAATCATAATGTTTCAATAAAATCAAAAAGAGACGGATTAATTTGATCACTATTTTAACATAACATAACATAACATCACCTGTAGGATTAGGCAGGTGTTATGTACCCATTAGTACACCACTTATGTTTCAGTCCCATTTAATAAGGGCGAGCTTATGTCCATCAACCGGGCACAGATCCAGTCTCCGTGGCTGCTACTGAGAAAACCCTCATGGAAAAACCATATACTTACCATTTTTCACGACCTGGGAATCTAACTCAGGACTTCATGCTGAGCAGTCGCGCTTGCGATCACTAGACCAACGAGGCAGTCATCGGCTGCAAAAAGAAAAGTTATATAGAGACAGGCGTGACTCGCCTATTTTTTTTTAACTAGTCGACTCAAGTATTGCGTCTGATTACATCAATGTGGGACATTTTAATTCTATTGCACTCAGTTTTATTACATTTCCATGTCATTAGCGTATTATTTCGTTTTAAAAACCTTCAATAAAGTATATACTCAACCGTTGATAGTTTGAAGTGGACGGTCAGACAAACACTATTTCACTTTAAAGTAACAAACTAGCTGTAGACTCTTATTTACTCAAATCTCAAACTGATAAAAAAAAAATACGTTTTGGGTGCGTCAGATCCATTTTGTTACTACCAGTCCACCACTCTTTCATCGCCCGCGGCGGACGGCATGCAGATTGGATTAAATGAACACAAACACGACTGCCTACAAAGATAAAACAGCTAAACTAAAAAAACTGAAATGCAAAAAACTCCTGTTGGACGAGGCCCACGCGGAAATTAAATACTGCTGCAGATTTTTTGTTTGCAAAATGGCTGACTTCTGAAAACATGAACCGTGTAAAAAAAACACTCCTTTTTGACAGTCGTCTAAGGGAGTTGAGTCGACTAGTTAAAGTGCTTTTGTCGTATTGCGCACGGACGCACGTTTTCGGCACCGCAGCATTTCGACACGAAACGTCTAAATTGAAAGCGCCCTAAAAGTGTGAAAAGTTATTTCCCTGAAATATATATCCCAATCGGCTTACAGAATTTTCATCATTCCAAAACTAACTCGCAAAGCCATAGAAATACTCGAGAGTATTTTCATCGAAATGTTATATTTCAAATAAATTGGCCGGAGTTCTAGTGGTTAAAACAAGGAATTACAGTTTTCTATTAGGAGTAGTTGTGCTGCAATATTTATTTTGTGAAACAAGCCGGAGCTAGAAACCTTAGCAACGTTTGTTGGAGTATATCGCCGTTCAGTTACGACTTTGTATGGTTTGTTCAAAGGAAAGTTTAAATAACATTCATTTTTATTTACTGCGGAGCTAGAGCGTAATTAAGTTTCTTTGCAGTTTCGTAATAAAATCTTATTCTAGGATTTCGTTTTGAGATGTAAGAAAATAATTAATTTCGTTGAATGTTTGGTTGTAGATTTGAAACAAATATTTATGCTTTCTAGTCCTTTTAAGTACACATTATGGAAACAATGTATGCAGACAAAGTGCCCTCAGCGCTACCACCGGAGACACCGCTGATGTGGCAAAGATTACAAGGAAATATCAAATGGCACGAAGAAGTCCAAAACACAATATGAGTGAACGCAGTATAAATATGATAATATTTAATGTCCTTATGAGTAGGGTGTGAATACTTATACATACGGTCAAGGATAATTAGCCACCCAGGGCACCCAGTTTTTTTCTTTAGGATAGTAAGGCATTGCATAATTGATAAGAGAGTATTAGTTCTATTATAAAATCTGTGTGCAACTGTGCTCCTGTAATGCTTTGTATTGTAGCCCTTATTAACGATAGTCAAAAGTTCATCACGTACTCGTAAGTATGGTTTGTCTGCATTTTGCTGTCCAATTACTAACAAATATTATAGCTGCAGCCACCGCTTCAACCATCCGTGCTTATTTGAACGTTATTGAAAATGTCAATGTAAACACTTATTTCCCAGGCAAACGCAGACGGTTCAACCCGATACTTTGAGTCATTTAACACCCTGTTCACGACCTCGGGCAATGCAATGTAAGCCAAGCAACACGTGCGTGCGACGATTTTAGTCCCCACGTGAATACCGTCACGGCCCCAGTCGCGGCGTCGCGGTCACTTGTGACATGGGCTCATGCTTTTATTCTTTCGTTTTTTTTCTACAATTGCTCTCATGACACGTCTGTTGCTTGAGCGTGTAGACCGTGGCCTAGCGGTTCCAAGACCAATGTAAATAGGTTATACCATCATCATGCTAATTATGAACGGTAAACAGTTAGCTTTGAGGTCCATATTTCTTTGACGATGTTAATGACGTGGTCGCAAACATTGATATTGACTTGTATCGGTCGGTACATCAGACCATGGTGAATTCGATGATTTCCAACGTCAAAGGGAACTGCAGCCAGTGTCTAATATTTGTATTGCAATTTATTATTTGTACAGGATATTGCGCTCAAAGGCTCGCTATGTAAATATTATTGCGTTATGATACGAAATCAAGCTCTTTCTACAAACTTTTATTTAACTTGCAATGTTTGTATTCACGTATGTTTGTTTGTTTAAGTAAAAATGCACCTGAATTTTAAAAACCATAGGTACCGATTGAGCTGACGTTTTGCATACACGTTTATTTTGAATTACAATTTTATGGTTAGCTAAGTGACGTCATCCTAAATACAATATGGCGGACTTTCAAATGTGTCGGACTAGTTTTTTTTCAGGCACCCGAATGATATGAGTGCCGAGAGAGAACACGAATCAAGCGAAAACTAAAAACTAAACATTAAAAAAATAAACCTTCTTCTTTAAACGGCAGGAAATAAACTTTGTCAGTTAAATCTCGCGACAAGCTGATTATATACACATAAACATACAGGTAAATCTCGTGTAAAGCTTTTATAATCATTGTATAATCTATAAATCTAATAAATGTATGGGTATCATTTAATTTAATGCATGCGTGCATGAGCATAATGTTGCAGCAATGGAGATTTATTTTGTGTGCAAAAACACGCACTTTAGAATTTTTAGGGGTAAAGTTCTGAAATCAATCATTATTTCTGAATGAAATGTGAAAATCAACCACATATTTTATATCAGAACCATAATATTTTGGGTATAAGTTTCTTTGTTCTCTAAACACGTTACAAAAATTCAGACGAGTCTTTCTGACAAAAATAGGTTCTCTAAAAAAAATTCTGGGTGATCAATATATCAATATCAATATTATTTATAGAATGTCTTCCTTCCTCTCACGACGCCTACCTGTTGCTGAGCGGGATTCCTTTGTCTCCAAAGGGGAAAATGATGGTGTACTCTTTTTCATTCAATGACGTAGGGGCTAAAAAAACACAAAATTCTCGAACGTTAAGAGAAGAACAAAGAAGTTGTTCTCAATTCTCCCAAACTATATTTTCTATATGTGTTTTTTTTTTAATAAAAGTCTTTTTTCTACCTATCATTTGTGTTTCAATCAAGAAGCTTTACCTACCTGTTGTAGGGCTGTAGGGTTTAGTTTTTCCTTCAAAGTAGGAATTATTGTATCTTAAAATAAAAAAATAGGCTGACGTATCCTTATTGGTCTATTTAAATGTCCTGAGTTCCCGACATACATACTATTGGTTATACAATAAGTTGATACATAAGCTACGGGTCTGGATTTGCGCCCGCTTGATGTCAATAGACTCGCCCCCAATTATATGGTACTTAAACATAACTCGAAAAATGTGGGTTTACTATTAGATACACCTCTGCCTCACACTTCGGGGATGAATAAAAATAAATAAAAAAAAAGTCTTATATTTCTTGCAATTTTAAATGGTCTACATGATGCTATTCTACTTACTACACTATTTTCTACTAATCTAGGTAGTAAAAGGATTTTTTTTTCTAATCTGCAAGAATCCTTCGTGAGGTGAAGGCATCCTCCAAGGAATTCCATTTGGTTCTGTCCTGGTCCTTTTCCATCCAGTGTGGGCCAGCTGTTTCTTTAATGTCGCCTTCCCACCTCGTGTACGGTCTTCTTCTGTGGCGTTTCCCTTCCGGACCTTTCCACGATGTGACTCTTATGGTCCATCTGTCGTCTACTAGTCGCGCTACGTGTCCCGCCCATTTCCATTTAAGCTTTTTATCATATTTTAGAGCATCGGTGGCTTTGGATATGTTTCTTATTTTGGTGTGTCGTATCTTTTTAATTTTTCTAATTTAAACATACTGCGCTCTAGTCCACGTTGTCATGTGAAAATTTTATTTTTTTATAATGGACGTGTATTTCCAGGTCTGACACGCATATGTTAGACACGGTAGAAGACAACAGTTCATAACTCTAGTTTTAGTTTTAACTGGCATGTTGCTTTTGAAGATCTCTCTGAGGCTTAATATTTGTTCCAGGTGAGTTGTATTGGCCTCTCTATTTCCAGTTCATTACTTCTCATCTCTAAGCAAATTTGTTTTCCTAGATAAACATATTTTTCCGTATAGTTTAGTTTTTCTCTGTCAATCGATATTGCCATTTCCTTGCTGTTTGTCATTAGCATTGTTTTTTCGAGGTTCATCTCTAGACCTATTTCCTTACTAGCCATATTCAGTGATTGAATCATGAGTTGAAGTTGTGTACTCGATTCCGATAGGAGTACCAAGTCATCCGCAAAACCAAGGTGACTCAGGTATTTGCCAGCGATGTTCAGGCCCCAATCTTTCCAGTTAAGTTTACTCATTGTTGACTCTAGAATGGCAATGAATAGCTTCGGGGAAGTTGGGTCTCCTTGCTTAACTCCTCTTTCAATTTGAACCCATCGGGAATTACTGGCCTGAAACAATACCTACTGCAGCCCACTATATTAGCTCTGTACAGTTGTACACAATGTTTACTTAATACGTATGTTTACCTACGCTCAGCTTTATTGCTTGCAACATCAATAAATACACACATCAAAAGTGTCTAGGGATCAACATATATTTTTGCAATAACTTTTCTCCTGATTGATATTAATTAAAATTTTCTTTAAGGATTCATCAAATAAAGTGTTTTCGTTTGTCACAGTAACGATAAACCAAGTCACCTTTGCATTAATAAAGAAATTTGCCATTTTCCTAATAAAGGGATTTTTGACATTTGAATCACTAACACAAAAGTTCGAAAAAAAGACTGAAATAACAGTTTTCTTTAAAATTTTATTGGGTAACTTAAACAATTAATAATCCGTGTTTCTACCGCGAACACTAACAACACAAGAACATCGGTTTGGCATACTCAAAATGAGTTCATCCAAATCACGCTGTGGAATGGCCGCCCATGTTCGTTGCAACAACAAAAAAAGGTCTTCTTGCGACTGGATACCCTCCATATTCGGCAGAGCTCTTCTCTGTAGCATATCCCATGCATGCTCAATCGGATTCAAGTCTGGCGACTGAGCAGGCCAGGGCAGGACATTGATGTTAGCTGCGGCGAGAGTCTGTCTTACAACTCTTGCGGTGTGCGGTCGTGCATTATCATGCATTAACTGAAATAAGGGACCGATTTGCACTTGTAGAGGAACGATGACGTCTGATACAATCGTCTCAGCATAAATTTGAGCGTTGAGGTTGCCTCTGATCCAAATCAACTCAGTTCTTCCGCCGATCCAAATACCCGCCCATACCATGATGGTTCCACCACTATAAGGATGGACTTCCTGGCAGGATTTTAATCGCTGTTGGCGTCCAGGGGTTCTCCAGTGTCGTATACGTCTTGTATCCGGTCTCATACCAAAACGAGACTCATCAGAAAAGCACACGAAACGCCATTGTTCTTCTGCCCAATTTCTGTGTTCAAGAGCCCATTGATATCGTATCCTACGATTGTGCATTGCTATAGGTGGTACCCGTAGCGGTCTTCGGGAATGAAGGTTCACTTCATGCAAGCGGTTTCTGACTGTTTGGTCGCTAATTAAGTTCCCTGAAGAGTGATGAAGCCTCACGGCTAACATCATGGCGGTTATTGTTGGAGCTCTTCGAGTTAAGATTTGAATGTATCGGTCTTGTCTCCGTGTGGTGCAGCGATACCGTCCTCCATGGCGCTCAGCCACGGTACCAGTGCTTCGGTAACGTGTCCAAAGTCGACTGATAACACTCTGACTTGTATTCAGAGCTAAAGCCACAGTACGTTGTCGGGAACCAGCTTCTATCATTCCCACGGCTCTGAGCATTTCTTCCCTGCTTAAATGACGTCGCCGCTCCATAATAACGTTGGTTTTAATCAGTAGTAGGGAAACAGTAGCACTAATAATGTCTTCAATGCGTTGTATGTTTTTATAGGGAAAATATTGACAGCTGATTTTCATCTTTTACTCGAATTTGATTCACAGTTCCTGATTCAAATTATGAAATGCACCAAAAAGGATCCATATAAATTTATAAAATCATAAATTTATTACAAAGCCACATCTCAATCTCAAGAAATCCACATAAAAATGCTTGATCCCTAGACACTTTTGATGTGTGTACATTCAATACATTTTAGCTTATACTATTATTGTTCTTGCTGATACAATATCTTGACCCTTGTGGTAGTCTAGTGTTTAATGAACTCATTTTATTAGAAGCAGCCTAGCGACTCCACATCAGTTTATAACAAAAGTTGTAAGAACGGGTTCACAATAAGAATAGGCTACGATAAATGTTTACCACCACATGCAAGTAAAAGTATTTTTTGTTAAGATGCCGAGTGAAAGTATCATAGTTAAGTTTAGTTATCTGTTATTTTGTCCGTAATGAGAAATTCGTTGTTTGAACTTAATCTATGTGTTTTTCCAGGTAATGCCCGCAAATATGGAAGAAAGTATTCGCTGCTTGGGTTCAGTGGAGCGTGGCGACTGTTTTTGCTTTTTCAAGATGCTAGTATACGGTTTATTCTACTTTGTTCACCTGGATGATATAAAGTATACTTCTTGGTGTCCTCATTTCACCTTGGAAGAATTTCACCTTGGTGATATCACCCAGGTGAAATGATTCGACAAAAGCGGAGGCCTTTGTTCACCTTGGAATAGATTCACCCAGGTGTGTTCCAAAGACCAGGCGAATTCACAGGATGCGGTACATCATTTTAACATAGAAATTATTCATCGGTTACAAAAAAATAAAAATAAAATGCTGTCTCCTACAACAGTCCAACCTACACGATCAAAATGTATGGAACAGCTGTTTTTTTCCTGTTTCTCTTGTGCTTATGACGGCCTTTTTGGTATAGTAGCTGAGTTCGATTCCCAGGTCGGGCAAAGTGTTATTGGGTTTTTTCATCAGGAATTTCTCAGTACTAGCCACAGAGTGTGGATATGTGCCCGGTTGATGGCAATAGGCTTACTCCCTATTACATGGGATTTAAACATGTCTGGCGAAATGTGGGTGTACTATTTAATTAGGTACTCCTCTGCCTGACCCTTCGGGGATTACGGCCGTAATGTTATGTTGTATATGCTTATATGTTGTATATGCTTATATGTTGTATATGCATATATGTTTGTATGGTTTTTCATCAGTTTAGGTAACTCGTAAGATTCGATGGCTAGAGGTTTGTTGGCAACTGCAATCGCAATGCCGTTGGACGCCACTCACCTTATTTGAAACAAATTGTGGCCGCTGCAACAATTTATGCCATACTCGTCAGTTACCAGGAATTAAGGAATCGTCCATATAAGTGCTTCGATAAGACATATTTGTCGTGTTATCAACCACATTATTAGTTTGTTTCCTGTTTCATTATATCATTTGAAAGTCTGTTTTATAATCTTGGAGAGTGATTAGACTTGTATTACCTACTTAATTGGTATTATAAACTATTAGCATAAAAAACGTTTATTTGCGTTTAATTTAGGAATGCTGGTGAGCTGTTACAACATTATTTTTGATGTATGGAACCAAAACTACTTATCACCTAGTAATTATCTGTATATACATTAGGCAGCTATGTAGGCTATATAGTATTGAAATCCTCCTCTAATGAAGGGTAAGATAATCCCCTTATTTTCCATCACTAACGAGCAAAAAGAAATACTTAAAGAAAAAAAAATATAAGAAATTATCTTAATTATCGTCCCGCCATCTCCTTCGTGCCTGCCGCGACCCCGCCTCACTGTGTCAGGGCATGCATGCATGCGGCAAACATGTTCTGCCCTTTCCCTAATTTATTTTGGATACTTAAGTCTACTTCTTCCATTCTTTTTTATAAGTCGTCATCCCCAACCCTGTCTAACTAGGTCACTTTCTACATAGTCCATCGTTATATTATTGTTCCCCTATTCTTTTAGCCGTACAAATTCATACTCGAAATTTCATCAAGACGTTGTTCTTCATTTCTCTGAATCACTTGCCCATAACATCATTATTGATTTCCATACACCAGCTTTAAATTGTGTCAAAATTTTGTCAAATTATTATCGCATAAAATTTAATTCCCCTTAAAAAAGATTAGGAAGCTAAGGATTTTAATACTAACTGGCTCTAGTGAAGGGGTCTTATTTCCCATCATTAACAAGCAATGCAATGTTTAAGTGGTAATACTTCATTTCCCGTGGGTGCCTAAGTAACCTTTCGTAAAACATCTTTTTCGAAACAAGTGTTAAAATCTGTTTTGCGGACAGAATGGTTCAAATATTTTTATTTTCTAAAGCTTTTCTACAAGTACTTTACAATAGAAAACGTTGTGTTGTTTGTCATGGTCTTGTCTTACTTTTTAAAGGAAAATGAAAATAATCCTTTTTGTAGAGAAAACAGTGTTTTCAGTATTCTTTTATTCGAGCATTGTCAAGAGAATTTTACTTTACAGTCTCTCCGCCTTTGTAGCTCGTAGTTTGAAATAAAGAAAATAGGATTTCTTTATTTTCTTCAAAAGAAATCAACTGCAATTTTTTTTTAATTTTTGTAAAGTGAAGGTAAGTTACGAATGGAATAAGAGAAAGAAATACACATAGATAGAATCAAGAAAAACTAAGGACGGTGCAAAACAGACAGCTACTGCACCACTGCGTACTGACAAGAGTAATTACAAATTAATAAGGTGAACTGAAATTTACACAAACTTAGGTTTGCTTAAGCAAATAAGAAGGATCTTTTTTACCGTTACTGTAGCACTACTAAGATGAGCTTCAGATCTACTTTAGGAGATTACTCCACTAAAGCACGAAATCTATTTAAAAGTCAAAGTAGAGTAGCGTTCAAGTTTTAAACTTCCATTTTTCAATTCCGAAATCGACAAAATGTCGAAGCAGTTTCAGTGCTTTCCGCCCTTATTCCCTTTACGTTGCATGCTCAATCCATACACATCAACATTTTCGCGCGAATGAAGTCCCAGGCATGTGTTACCCGAAGGGTAACCAAGGTGACCCTACTACTAAGTCTCCGCTGTCCGTCCGTCCTTCCGTCCGTCTGTCTGTCAGCGGACTGCATCTCATGATCCGTAATAAATAAACAGTTGAATTTTCACAGAACGAGTGTTTCTGTTGCCGGTATAGCAACAAATAATGAAAGTAAATTAAAGGGGGCTTCCCTACGACGATGGTACGGAACCCGTCATGGGCGAGTCCGTTTTTATCCCGGTTGTGATGATTTCCTTCCGCAAAGCGCAGGCGCCGGAAAAGTCAATAGTCTCTCCTAAACTTTACTAACCAGCGTTTTCCAGACCTCCCTCAGCGATGAACAGGAATCGAAGTATGCCAAGAACTCTAAACTACCAAAATCATATAGGGAACTGCCAATCAATCGATTTAAAACTGCTTTATTCAGATGGCTTATAGAGAAATCATTTTATTCTGTGAATGAGTATCTTAACCTCAAAGAATCACGATGAGTTTTTCCCATTATTAATTAATAGAAAATTATTGACATTCTTATTATTGACATTTTTATTAGTGACATTCATATTATTATAACATACCAATTATATTAGATTCATGTATTGTATTAATGTAATGTACCTATTCTTTAATTTTGCATGCTAGTTTTAGCGAATTGTGTCATCAACTGTAATAAAACTCGACCATCTATAATGTACTACAATTCTAGCAAATAAATTTCATTTAATTTCATTTCAAGATGACCAGTATTCTATAAATAAAATCTGTCTATTACGTCACAGTGGTACTGGTCGACTATTAATCAACTATGCTGATCTAGCGGTGTGCGCCTAAGTCCGTACTCATCACGTACTTATAATAAGAGCCGGCCGTTGCGTAAACTCGACTTAGAATCTTGAATGCATTGCGTAAGGTACGCATCAAGTAATATATTTTTCTGGTCAAGTCATAAGGTACAGCGGGTTTGTGGATGTTAATTTATTTGATTTAATTAATTTATCTGCGACTCGGTTTGCTCCGTTTGTAATACCTGTCTGCCAAAATATTGTAAAACTATAAGGCGAGTGTTGATAAATCATACAATACACTTTCATTCGGTTTTATTTTAGTTTGGGTGTCGCGTTGTGATTGTTGCACGGTAGCTATACATATCAAGTATAACCTAACCTCATTTTATATGAGCTTTCCGTACAAGTACTGTGTACATCACAGTTAAAGGATACCTTTGATTAAACCATAACCAAACAGGTGTAGGCTGTTCGATTAACGGGACCCTCGTCAATCATATTTCATATGCAGATGATATGGTTCTTCTAGCTCCGTCGATATCAGCGATGTGCAAACTGTTGGCTGTATGTGAAAATTACGCCACAGACCACAACATGATATACAACCCGGACAAGTCTGTGTACATGATGTTTGAAAGCCCAAACAGCTGGATGGATTTGCCGCCAGTTCAACTTTACGGCACGGCGCTTGAGCAAGTCCACGAAGTTAAATACTTGGGTCACATAATAACAGCCGACCTCTCTGACGACGCTGATATAGAAATGCAGCGAAGAGCGATATTGGTGCGAGGCAACATGCTCGCTAGGCGGTTTAGCCGCTGTAGCGACGTAGTGTAGGCCCAGATATTTACCAGCTACAAGCGTCTACACAGTCGAGTTGTGGACAAACTACACCAAGGCGGCACTGAGCTATATGCGTCTGCAGTATAACGACGCGTGGTGTGCGATGTTTCGGCTGCCTCGGTGGTGCAGCGCGAGGGCCATGTACGCCGCGGGCCGCGCGGCCTTTGGCAGGCGCTGTTTAGGAGCCACTCGGCCGCCGCACGCACGATACATACATCGATCAACCAATTCCTTGGTGGCCGCGGTACGAGACTGGTATCATAGTCCCCTACACATAAGGCGGCAGTCCTACCACACACCGATTACCTAATTCGCCGCATTTGGGGCGCGTGTGTGTGTATAATGTCAACGTGTTTTATTTATTTTAGTGTATGTTTGTGAATGTTGTTTATGGATTTGTATCTGTTAAATAAATATTTCAAAACCAAATTTAAAAATGAAAAAAAAAGATCGCTTTAAAAATAAGTGAACTTTGTGGTGTGGGTTATTAAAATATCCTCCTTCCTTTACAAACGGAGCTCATTTGTTTAAATTGTTAATTTTGGATACCTACCTTACCGCTTAGCTCACTCCGCTGTCCGCTCGCTCTCAACGTTCGCTCCACTCAGCCCCAACTGCATGTAATGTTGATTCCATTCACGACATTCGCACAATTTCTCCTCATCGACGGCGTTGGGATTACAGATGTGCAGTTATTAACACAAGTGTTAGAGCCTTAAGTTTATTTTATTCTTTTTCTTACGGTACTGTGCAAAGAACATAAGTCTCCCCGTGGCTACCCTTGCTGCCCTCCCCAGCGACGCACACTGGTCCCAAATTAAAAAAAAGTGGACATTGATAGTAGACCGCTGATATTTTTTTTTATTGTTGATATAATGATAACAGATAAGGCAAAAAAATATTATTGTCCTACTTCAAATACTTTTCTCTACAAAAAATATTTCTTTTTTTTTTGTATGGGAGTGATTACATTTTACTCAATTTCTCAAAAACCTTAAGCGATGTCGAGATGGCATTCACATATGTTAGAAAACTAATAATTCTGAGTATTTGGCTCGAAGAAACTTATTGCTTATCTCTGCGTACTTTCGAGATAATAGTGACAGAAAATAAAATTTTTTTTTAATGTTAATTGTTCGCTTTTTTTTAATCATAGCCTTACTCATATCGCAATAGGTCCGCTGGCCAGCAAAATGGAGCTTCGACGCGAGTTTGCCGGGATAACAAGATGGCCGCCTCTCATGACGTAACGTAATACGGTCACGAATCGCGCGCGTACACCTCACTCAGTGTACAACTAAATGTGGTTGCGATAAGACGTGTCCTTATTTTTTCTGTGCGCTTGAAGAAATGCTTGTTGTTTGTTTGTTTTTCTTTATCAAATAATTTTTGTTTGTCTTTCTTTCGTCGAATTTGTTTTCGTAATTTTTTTTGTTAAAATCAAAGTCACTTTGTCTTTGATATCTTTGATTCTAATTTGTTTTCAATTTTCCTTAAAATTATAATATGTCCGCATTTGTCACCAACTTAGACTTATACGTTGTTCTTAAATCTGGAGGTGGTTTTAAAAATGTCGAATTTTTATTTAATGCCCTTATTGAACGTATTGGTGTTGAATTGTCTTCCGAAGATTTGAGTAATATTAAATTATTTTGTCGTAATTTTTCAAGTAATATCTCAAAAAGATGGTCTGCTTCCAGTAGAGCTCAAAAGACCTTTCTTAACAAAAATTCAGACTGGTTACAATCCCAAATAGTTTGGCCAAAATGTCAAAATATCGATTTAAGCAGCATTTTTAAAGTTGCCGAGGAAGTAATTCCAAATTTCGAAACGCAAGTGGATACTCATCAATTAAGTTATGGTACAAGTAAAAAACCATTTCTTGATATATCTGATAAACAGAAGAAAAGGCGTTCTCTAACACTTCTAGATCACACAGAGGAGGAATTAGTTTATGCTTTATGTGCCAAATTAAAAGAGTCTAAAAAAACAAAATTAGCAGCTATATTAAACGAACTCAGCCAAAACAAGGAAAAATGTGAGATGGTACATGATGTACTATTCGCTAAAAAGACTGACAAACCGTATTTACCAGATGATAAAACGTTAGCGCTTTACACCTCAACAAATTTGTCAAAATGGCAATATCGAAATTTAAGAACTATTCTTGCTTCAGAGAAAATGTATGGTCTTCCATCCTATCAAAAGCTCCTGGAAGCTAAAAAAACTTGTTATCCTCCAGAGTCAGACATAACTGTAACTGAATCTGATGCTAAGATAAGACTTCAATCGCTTCTAGATTTGACAACTAATAGGATATTAAAAACAATTCGGCACAACTCTGCCGACAAAAAATCGCTAAAACTAATAAGCAAATGGGGTTTTGACAGGTCATCTTCTCAAAGTAATTATAAACAAAAGTCACACTCCGACACTAAAATTGACGATTCTTCAGTTTTCATGATTAGTTTGGTTCCGCTTCGTTTGGAAGAAGAGAGTGGTACTATCTTGTGGCAAAATCCTGCTCCCTCTTCAACAAACTATTGTCGTCCAATTGGCTTTATATTTGCAAAAGAAACAAATGAATTGATAAAGAAGGAAAGTGCATCCTTAGAGGAAGAAATTCGTAATCTTGTTCCCACAATTGTAGATAATTTTGATATTAAACATGATTTGTACATGACTATGATTGATGGGAAAATTTCTACTGTGATTTCCAATACTTCTTCTGCAGCTGTTTGTAATATTAGCAATACCCCACCTAGCAAAATGAATGACTTGGACTTTGTATCCAAAAGACTCATCAGAGAAGATATGTATAAATATGGTCTGTCTTCGCTTCATATGTGGATAAGATGTATGGAATGTATTTTACACATTTCGTACAACTTAGACTTCAAAAAGTGGGCTGCACGAAAAGAAGATAAATTGTTAAAAGAAATTAAAAAGAATTTGACACAAGAAGAATTCCGGGAAAGAACTGGTTTGTTAATTGACATAGTAAAACAGGGATTTGGTACAACCAATGACGGTAACACGGCAAGAAGGTTTTTTGAAAATTATGAAGTATCTGCTGAAATAACGGGTATCCACCCTGATTTAATCAAGAGATTTGCAGTCATTTTACAAACAATTTCATCTGGTCAACTTATTAATACCAACTTGTTTAGGGAATATTGTAAAGAAACAGCAATGCTATATGTAAACTTATATCCATGGTATTACATGCCTTCAAGTGTCCATAAATTGTTGATACACGGTGCTGATATTTGTGAAAATTTCTCCTTTATTCCGATAGGCATGCTTTCCGAAGAAGCTTCCGAAGCGAGGAATAAAGATTTCCGGAATGTTAGAATGGCACATACAAGAAAAATCGGTAGAGTTCAGACTAATTTAGACATTATCCACAGCTTTCTAATTAGCTCAGATCCTTACATCAGCCATATCAAACCAAAGTTTGCTCGTTTACATAAACAGTTGTTTCCAGAGGCTAGTGCTTTGATCTTGAACAATGAATTGCTTTCGTTGGAAAACGAGGAAATAGAGATTTCTCAAGAGAATATAGACCCAAATATTAATCTTTCACCATAATATTTTTTCAGAATCGTTTGTGAACATATTCAACTTTATGTTTGCAGCTTTATTTGTCTTCATTTTGATTGTTTTTTAGAACTGATGAAAGTACTCCTTCAGAAAGGTCATAGCTTTTCAGTCATTAGTGAGCCCCCATAACCTCTTTTACAGAGAAGTCTCTTTTTACTTATTTGACATTACGCATACATTATAATTATGTGCTAAAGTAAGGCTATGATTAAAAAAAAAGCAAAAAATTAACATTAAAAAAAATGTTATTTTCTGTCACTATTATCTCGAAAGTACGCAGAGATAAGCAATAAGTTTCTTCGAGCCAAATACTCAGAATTATTAGTTTTCTAACATATGTGATTGCCATCTCGACATCGCTTAAAGTTTTTGAGAAATTGAGTAAAATGTAATCGCTCCCATACAAAAAACAAAGAAATATTTTTTTTACCGAATAGTATTTGAAGTAGGACAATAATATTTTTTTGCCTTATCTGTTATCATTGTATCAACAATAAAAAAAAATATCAGCGGTCTACTATCAATGTCCACTTTTTTTTAATTTGGGACCAGTGTGCGACGCTCTAAGCCGAGGTTCATACCCCGCAGTGGGTGCCCTTAGCGAGTAATCGCTTAGTTTGTAAGCTCATTTTGCCCCTGGCTGGAGGCCTTAAATTCAAGGCATCCACAGGATTAGACCGGTTAAGCAGTAGCCAGTCTCATAGGCTGAACTGCGAGACTCGGGGGTGTTTCTCACATCAAGCGGATTCCTACTCGTACAGCTTTATAATACACGGTGTAACAAGACCCTTAACGAAGCCGTCAACCAAGCATTATGTACATCAAAATAAGTAACTTTACGCAAAAATTATTTCTGAGAAACGACTTTTTTTTGGGATGAAAAATCACTTTTTTCGTTGGGTCTCAAGCACTCAAAACATTGTGTTGATGGATGGATTGAATAGTACCCTGGTCGTGAAGGTGTGTATAGTAAAAATATTCCAGTAAAAACCAGTATTTAAAAAAAACTTGTGAAAAAGTTGGAAATTTGACCCCCAATATCTCCGTAACTAGAAGGTATGGTCTAGAACAAAAAAAAAATCGCAATTATGGGTAGAACAGGTGCCTTTCGGCTTCGTTAAGGGTCATGTTACACAAATTTGTACATAGCTAATTTACAGTATAGTTTGTGTAAGAAATCCAGAAAACCAACATTTATCTATCTTTATAATATACATATATGTAAAATCGTTTGTATTCACTGAATGAAAACGCGCAGCTCTAACCACTCTGGATGGATCGGGCTAAAACTTGGCATACAGGTAGCTATTGTAACTTAGGCATCCACTGAGAAAGGAATTTTGAAAATTCAATCCCAAAGGGGGTTAAATAGACGTTGAAATATTTTATGAAAATCCGTCGGGCAAATCTAATGCAGTTCGGCTAGGCATTACTAAGATTTTACCCAAATGGACAGCAATAGAAAACCACAACAGGTATGTTCTTCGAAGTTGTTATGTTCCTCAAAACTGAGGTAAATATTATAAACGTTTTCCGTGAAGAAGTCTTTGAGCAAGAATATAAGAAGTATATCTATCTTAGAGGCCGCAGACATGATAAAAATAGATAAGCACAGCAGGCTAGTTATCTATAGATATAATAGTGTCTGGAGCGGCTATTCGAAGTCTGTGCCTTAAAGTTAACTCAATGCCGAGTTATTAATAAAATCAGCCAACCAGACCTGAATTTACCTGATACACAGCCACTAGACAGAAATGCCAAAAAGCTTAGGTTTTGGTGGATAACAATTTGTTAAAAAAACACATACAATTGAACACACAACAGACTCATAAAATTGTTTTTTTTTTAATGATATCTATCGTTAACTGCCCAGCAACTTTTTTCCCCTTTTACACTTAAAAGTTTTCTCTTTTTTTCCTATTATGTCAGTTAATCATGACATGACGTCTAGCACAGGAGTATGGAATAAGATGACATGCTGCGCCGTCCGTAATTAGATTGAGTGCAAAACATCAAAATGATGATGAAGACAGCTCATCCTAGTCCACACCAGCCGGACAAAGGCCTCTCCCGAGTTACGCCTCACCGACAATTTGCCTCCATTGTCCGCATCCAGTCTTCCTGGATTTTCCATTATCTCCACAATTTGTGATTTATAGGAACACAGAGCTAAACTAAATAATTTTGGCTCGTTATAATCACAACACCTGGGTGTATTGTCTGTGGCAGCTTGTTGACAGGAAATCAACGTTCGATGATTAAAATTATCCGGAGCACACTTTTGTTGGTGACACTTGATGCAATGCTGACCTGCGACAAAACGTTTCCAACCCAACCTCATAAAAATATTTTAACAAACCAAGAAAAAAAAAGAAAAACTCTAGCACTACTAGTTTTTTTCATAGCCTCAAATGTCCTACAGCTTAGCTCTACTTGACAAATGAAAAAAATGACCGCATGCCAGACGTGACCCTGTGGGTGTCAGCCCAAACTGAGATGGCGGGATGAACAAAAATTGATCGTTGGCAGCTAAAGACAGAGAGAGATAGAAGGAGGGTAGGCCTTAGCCCGTAAGTCACAATTTCTCTTTGAATGGCCTGCAGGCTTAGCCAAGTTGACAATCTACAATCGTTAACGCTAATAGAAAACTAATCAAATATATGGGAATGACGTCATCTCAGCGTTAAGTCACGTGGTTTAAACAAACGAAGAGAAAATTCGTAGACAAGCAGGCTTAGCCAAGTTGACAATCTACAATCGTTAACGCTAATAGAAAACTAATCAAATGTATGGGAATGACGTCATCTTAGCGTTAAGTCACGTGGTCTAAACAAACGAATAGAAAATTCGTAGACAAGTTTACATCGTTCGAAATGATAGAATGAAATGTGATCCTTTCTACAACGTTGAACGCTACATCCCATATAAATCGTAGCCAAGTCACAGATTTGACAAGCGCTAACGAAACGATGTCGAAGTTTATGAACGCCAGCCGAGCGATCGCCGAGACCCAAGAGAAAACGATAAAAAAATGGTGCCTATATGAGCCAGCCGTGTTGAGACCGAGAAGTGTTTTGTTTATTTACCATAATTTTGGACTGTATTTATCATTTCAGAGAAACAAAGGGTCCATTGATAAGTAAAGGGTCAAACACAATTGTTTTGATTGTGTCGTAAGTAGTAGTATTAGTTTTACGTTTCTAACTTTCAAGTGCCCAATTATGATAGAATTTAACAAAGGAAGATTACGAAATAACTAACTTACGTAAGTACCTTTCCATAAATTCTAATAAAGCTGCGAACTGTTCCGGGCTTGCTCGAGATCTAGATTCCATCCTATAAAAGTTGTTCATTTAAGGTATCTTTTATTCAAATACACGATATCATATTATTTTGAGTGACAGTAATGTTTAAAATTACATTCCGCACTTGATATATTATAATCAACCAATTATAAGTAGAACTCGCACCTTATTTCGCTTACTTTTTTAATACGTTAGACAATTATTCCTTTCTTAACAATCCAAAACAAAACGTGAGCTCGCGCACTAAGTACACAACTGTGACCTTGACGTTAGTTTGACGTTTGTTGGAACGCTCACCATAGACTAAAGTATAGGTTTTATCGAAGTTCATTGTAGAACGAGCGATCGACTCATCGTGTCAAGTTGGCTACCAAGTTAGCGTTTTCTACAATCGCTTACGCCGAGGCGTTAACAATTGTAGAAAGAGAATAGATACGAAACGTTTGTAACTTGGCTAGGCCTGTTGTCCTACTGCTAGACGAAGGCCTCCCCCACCCCATAACTTTCCCATTTTCTGAATCTTTTGCGTCATTTGCCAATCAGCTAGGAGCAGGTGAAGATCAGCAGCGTTTGTTGGGCTTGTCTCGGTGATGTCCTTCTCCAGCCACAGTGGCCTGCAGCTATATTCGCTCATTGGTCTTGTTTCATTCTTGAAGCGTGAACCGCCCAGTCCCTTTTAACCTGTGGAATAATAGGGTCTAGAAAAGTTCTAACGGTCCAAAAGTTCTAACAGTTTAGTGATCACATGTACTGGCGATACGATACGATCATAGAGTTACGTCACATGACCTCTTGCTTCCGACAAGACAAGTGTGAGTCTTCCCTTAGTCGGCGATGCAATGCTGACCTGTAACGCAGGGTTACAACAATGTGTGTGAAGCCGTCATCATCATCCATCACCTACTGACGAATTGTACGAAAGATAGGTAAAAAGTAAAGACATTAAATTGTACTTATGTCAGAACGGAAACGCGAAACGTGATCTGGTGGCCTACCATAACGTCTTAAAGCAGGAGCAATTCCAGTGTGGGATATAAATGGCGCTAGATGACCTATATAGCTCTGTCTCTTTCCCACATTGGAATTACTTTTGCTTTAAGACGTCATAGTAACCCACCCCCCTGCTCACAAGATCTAAACTGACCAAAAACCAAAGACTGCGAAAAAAAAACGGCAAAACCAAAAAACAAGCACATTTTAAATCTAATAAAACTTGAAAGAAGGCGGGAACCATTTGAATTTGAAATTAATCGCAGTTGGGGTTTTTGATTATCATTATGTTCAGTTTTTTTTTATTGACAAGAATTTTTCACTTTTTCTACGATTTGTCACTTCGAATTGCTTTATAACGTATAAATTGTTTATGTTTTTGTAATTACCCTTTCAAACCCTTAATTTGAACACTCCGCACAATATGGCATACAGGTCAAACACATAAACCTCCTTTTGGGCTTTGCCGCAGTCGGGTAAAAAAGGTCTGCATTGTGCCAAGCTATGTTGTGTAGGACAGGTAATAACATCTAGAAGAAGCTACCCATCCAAACAAATGTCATAAAAAAAAACGTGAAAGTAGTGTGGTGACATGCATGCCCAGTGTGACACGTTACACTTGTGCCGAACTGCCGACTATGATTTTCATCGGTGTCGTCCTCTCGTAAGTACCATAACCGACCAAGTGCGACTCGGAGTCGCGCATGAAGGGTTCCGTACCATTACAGTAGGGTATTATTGTTGTTGTAGCGGCAACAGAAAAACACATTCTGTGAAAATTTTAACGTCTACCTATTACGGATCATGAGATACAGTCCGCTGAACGACAGACGGATGGACGGACGGCCAGCGGAGGCTTCGTAATAGGGTCCTGTTGTTTACCCGGGTACGGAACACTAAAAAGTCTTTCTGTAGTGTACCAAGTGTTTCATAAACCAACTTAATTTTTAAATTCGTCACGATACACATCCGGAATTGAACCCCCTGTATCTCACGAGATCGTGTGTCAGAGCCGCAAAGCGCAGATCAAACAAAGAAACATTTCCTGAGATTATTCACACGTATTTAAACTTCCTTTTAACACCTTTCAAGTACCTTCTGTGAGGCAGACGCCTGTCTCCTGCACTGTTTGCATGTAAGCCTTTGCAGAGCGGAGCTTCCGCTAGAACTCGGACCGAGATTATGACGGCCCGATGTGCCGGCAATACAAAATACGTTAGTATTTGTCCACCTCGCCGGCGCCCATTTTTGTTTTTTAGTTTGCTTTATTTGAATTGATTAAATAATGGCCAAATAATTTAAATAAGATATTTATTCATTAATAGAATTAGTAGAGAGTAAAGAATATCTGTGGGACTAAACAAAAGAAGTATCGAAAGACGAAATATTACGAAAAAATGTATAAATGTACAAAAGCAGAAGAAGTTGCCGCCGCGCCGGTTAAACGCGGGCATTCCCTGGTTCGTTTTATTTCTACGCAGTACCACACACGATAGCTACAGGAAACCGACTGAACCACCTAGATCGTCGCGGTGGACAAACGACCGCCGCCGCCGTCACGTCATCTTGATTTCGGCTAGAAATAAACTCGTGACGGTGCCGCGGCCGCTGACGGTGACGGTGTTGGTGGACAAACGCCCTTACTCTCTATTACAATATGAAATTCAAATAATTTTATTTGTATACCATAGGTAAACAAAAGTACAGATGTCAAAATGAGCGCTATGTCTTGCCGTCAACGGCGTAAAAATATGATAATTATAAAAATATTATTATGAGTAATTGGTTTAAAATATTAACAATACTTAACACAGTCAAAATTTATATTGAAACTTAATTATAACACTCTCACACTTTCACTCAATTATAGAAATCGAAAATAACTGAAGAATTTTGAGTCTCACTTAGGTACACCTCTGTCTAACCATTTGGATACAACAAGCGTGCCTTTAAAATAAAATAATGTAGGGACACTTAAACTTCTACCGCTCCTGTGCATCATGCATCCAGTCGACTCCCGTAACCTTCAGCAGTTCACCAGGAAAACAAGTCTCCCGCAGGGAGACTTACTGCATGTTACAAGTTTGCTATAATAAAACGAACTTCTTTTCAATTATACTTTCGATCACAGCTCGACTGCCTGACCCCGGGTTCAAATCGCGATAATATCAGTATCATAAATTCGCAATTCTCCACGACCTCGCGTGAAAGTGAAACCATCATTGTTACCAGTCTGGCAGCCATACTTGTTAGTCGTCTAGGACATTCTAAATAACTGGTTAGAAATACTGCGAGGACTTCATTATGTAGCGGCGTGTCCCCCACAATAGCTCACATTACCTGCGTACTTGATGACTTTTTGAGTTATGACTGTATCACGGAGAAGAGTTCGCGTGAGCGAATTTTGGGCCAACAACATGATGATTAATTTTAAAATCTCTTAAAATGTTTTATAATTCCCGTGGTGTCGGATTTTTCCATTAAGACGTCAGAAGCAGCCCGGACTGTGAACTTTGAGCATGAAGGACACCCTCAAGTCTGGGGAATCATGTGGTACTGTTGATCCTACACCTAGTCTGCCCCCAGTGGGGTCGAACTATGACACGTATAGAATAGAGAATGCGCCCGCAATACGGCACATACTTCAGGACTATGATTCCTCTTGAGTGCTTAGTTGAGGAGAATATTATATGGTTTTCAGCTGCATGTGGTTTTACTGGAAATCGATGCCAATCCAAAGTAAAAGTAATTCCTTGAACTAACTGCTGCCTGTCTGTGTCATGAACTCATCACTGTTGTGAGATATTGGCACTGAATTCGCCCTTCGCTCGAAATATGCAGAATGATAGGCAGATGTTTCAGTGCTGAGGACAGGTCAGATTAGACATACCAAAATGTTAGGTCAAGCTTTGAAAAATTGTGAAATTGCCTTCACTCCAGTTTTTCTTTCTCAGCACGGCGTTTTTTCAAGTAATTTTTTTATCAGTTCCGTCCTGTTTCATTGATTATAAACGATGAGCTGTACTTTTCCGTATTAAATATTGTGCTCTTTTTGGCATTTTCAGTGTTCTCTTTTAATTATCACCTTCTTATAACTTAACTCGATGTAGGCCAACCGTATTATTTGATGAAATAACCAAAACCAAGAAAGAGGGTTAAAAATCTTACGAAGTATGTTTTACATAACAATATTACGTATCTTTATTAAGAATCGTCTAAACATGGACCTAGATACCCAGATGCGTTGAATCGTAAAGTGTGGGTAGTCAAAACATCTAATAACAAAAACATCGATAGAAGTCCCACAATCGATCAGTAACACAAATATTACATGTACCGTATAACATAATTGGAATCGATTGAACACATTACTTTATGTTATTCCTACAATATACAAATATGCAGACACCTCAGAGCCAAATGTTGGTCAATTAACGATGTACAATGCTGGCTTACTTACAATCAACATCATCTGCATAGTCTTATCTCCAAACTATGTTGGGGACAGCTACCAGTCTAACTGGGTGCCATATAATTTCTGTAGGTATTTTAGATGGAATGACTGCCAAGTAAAACCTATATGAGGGTGGCACAGGGAGGGAAAAAGAGAAGTGAAGTCAGGCTTGCTCGTGTAACTCCCACAACCAGTAGCTGGTTACCACGATACCTCTTGGCGAGGCTGGTTGTCAGCCATTCCAGCTAGCTTTCATATAATAACCAATTATAATAAAACAAAAGCAGAAATGGTTACGTCTGGCAGTAGAGATCCGTTAGATATTTTTGTGTGTTGATTGCATTCCGATGTTACGTCATTTTGAATACAATATTGGCGGTTCGGTTCATTTGTCTGCTTTTGCAGGTTAATTTATGATTGCGATGGAGATGACTTATAATAAAATAATTTAGGAGTTTATTTTTAATAGTCAGATGATTTTAATCTCAGAAACAAAATAAAATATTCTTACAGAAAACGGAGATTTTTTATCTAAGATAAAAAGTAGGTAAGTGTTATATATGGAAGTAATCAACGTATTACCGTATTAACTCAATGTATTACCGTACAGGTTATGTTTTGTTTTTTTTGCAAGTGTGGCTCATTGAATAGACATACTAAAGCTGTATTGCAAATAATCACATTATGCCTATCATTTTACTAAAATAAAAATAGAAACCGGTGAAGTGCGAGTCAGACGCACTGTGAAGAGTTCCGTTGTCAGGACGCATATTTAAATATGGAACATATATTTTCAATTGCAAAAATAAGTTTGTGCTTCATAATATTTCTTGAAAACTCTTACACTTTCTCAACAACAACATCATAAGCTATACAACAACAGAAATCGGTTGTAACCGAAAATATTACTACCAGTCTCATAAAAGGGTAATAAATGCTTAACTATTTAGGCTCCATCAATAAATTACCCGCATTTTATTTGTACTTTTACTATATTATCACTGTTAAAAGATGTTCAGAATACATCTTTCATGTACCTACATAACATAATTATACACAAAAACCATGGACTTTCTTGCCACTTGTTCTCCATTGGAAACGACCAACCCGAACGGTGCACCCTTTCTCGACGTTTGAAAAGTGCCCCTGTGGCCTAAGTGAATTAAAAAATTGATTTCTTCCATACTATCCATGATACAATGTTAATATATTTCAAGTAAAATGCTGATAAACACCCTGATATACGCAAGCCATGACGACTTTCTATGGGTTCGTTTCTTGCTGTTTGATTACGGAACCCAAAAAAACATTGAATCTAATGTGGCATGACACTTGTATGTCAAGTTACTTTTAGAATGTCAAATAAAAACGATGGAAACATTCGTGATTGATTTCTTATAACGTACGAGTAGTTACGACATACCATCACATTTGTTTATATTACACTGTTTTAATCATACTTTATTCTGTTAAGCGTATTTAAATGGCATTTAAAAATAATCTGCGTCAGCCTCGACCGCCTAGTGGTCGCAAACGCGACTGCTGAGTATGAGGACTTGGGTTCAATTGCCAGGTCGGGTGTTTTTCCAGAATAATTTCCCAGTACCAGCCACGGAGTTTGGATTTGCGCCCGGTTCATGGCAATAGGCTTGCCCGCTATTACATGGGACGCAGTGTAGTGTTTGTTGCGCGATCTGTCCGCTTAACACCTATATAATTATGCTGCGCTCCATTGCCCGCTGGCAAATCTTGAATTTAGACTTCTGTTGTTCAGTAAGTGACCAACTTTGTGCACCGTAGGTTAGGACGGGCAGGATACACATGAATCTTACTATTATAGGAAATCTATATACACATTCAAAGCTTTCCTCACAACACGGCCCTTTATTCATCGATGTAATATTTTAATGCCTAACTGAATCAATGTCCGTGAATGACGTCGGCTTAGGACTGATTTAGAAAAGGTTGACGTATACTTGTTTGTGTGACATTTTGAGAGAAGCCTTTTGAAATACAAGGGAACTGTTACTGGCGCATATACCAGTACCTATTTCTTAATTTAAAAAAATCATAACCTTCCGCAACTTTCAGTGACGTACTTCAAAAATAACTGTTTGCTGAAACAATAGAATGTTTTCTGCGAAAAACAATTTCAAGCGTTCATAACCGAAGAAAAATTGCAAAACCCTTTTATAAACTTGAAAAACTGTTTTTAATTTTACTTTGTAAGGTTTCCCCTCGCGTAGGTAGCACCTATTGTTGTTCTATTTAAACTTCCCTCAAAGTACCAGGGGAGAACACGTGTTTTCTAGAAAGTAAACGGCGTCTAATTGTTGCAGATATTATCTTAATTACTTGTTTGCTTTATAGAAATCTCGCAGTTTCCGAACGGTGCCGGTGGGAAGATCCACGCGTTCTCGAGGAAAGATAATTTGTCTCAACAATAAACACTATTAGCGGAATTCGCTACGGGAATAAAAAAATTAAGAAAATTAAAAAGCCGAGTGAGATTCACTTAGTACGTACGTACTAAGTTACTAACCTAACTAAGTCACATATCGCTTTCAAAACACAAGTGTTTTTGATTGCCAAATTTTTGGTAGCATTTAGCACTTTAGATTTTTTGGGAGGAGCCTGTGATCAACAGTGGCCGAGTTGATGGCAAAAGTAACATAAAATATTAAGGTTCCTTCTTTCTATAACGTGTGGTTAGTGTCTAATCTGGTATCACAGTTTTTATGCCACTCATGGGCCTCCGGCCTCCGGCCGGATTATTTGACGGCATGTAAAAAAATAATATCTCTAAGGCATGCTGGTTTCCTCACGATGTTTTCCTTCACCAAAGCAAGTGATCACTATATAGTATAAAACAAAGTCGCTTCCCGCTGTATGTCCCTAATGTATGTTAGATCTTTAAAAATACGCAAAAGAGTTTGATACGGTTTTTTTAATAGATAGTGTGATTCAAGAGGAAGGTTTATACGTATAACATTGCACCCGTGAGAAGCCGGGGCGGGTCGCTAGTTATACAATAAGAACATCAATCTGAAAAATCAGAGGTGCGTGTCTTGGGTTCGAACTTATAACCTATGGATTGGCAGTCCGCGGACTGCCAATTCAGACGGACGGTTACACCATTAGGCTATCACTACTTATAAAAAATAATATTATGCGTAAATATCAGTTTATCTCTCTACATCACAATTAAGCTTTAATCAAATTAAGCGATATTATAACTATTTACTGTGTAAACTAATTATCTAGCCAAACCTCAGAGCGCTGATGCTTTTCGGACTCAGTTATTTTGGTAATTTAATTACCATTAGGTAATGCATAGTGTGGTTTCAACATTAATTAATCATAATATTCAATGATCTGGGTTTTCATAATACTTGTGTGTTTATCCATCCGGATAAATTTAACGATGCGAGTTATGTTTAAAATTGATTGAAACTAGTAATTAATGAATAAATGTTTGTTTCGAGAGTTTGTGGTTTCAATATTTGCGTGCATCCAACGAACCAATTAGTAGGTACTTGTCTGTTGGTTGTATTGATCAGCAGTTACCAAAATTTTACAGTTGTTGGTGAAACTGATGCTTTATTTCGTATATCTACCTATAAATAGTTGGTACAAAACCATAATAGTTTGTCATGCCGCTACATTTGGGCCTAGTACGAACTCATGATCTTAACGCAACATTTTAAGATATAATTATCTATACGTACGATAGTACTACTAACAGAGGGAAATAAAAAATCACGATATAGATACAGGGTGAATTTTTCAAGTGGGCTTGGATGGTAAAATCCGAAACTATGAGGTATATCGAAAAATGCTTAAAGGAGTCTCGAGTTCGGTTTTGATGAAAACTAAAACTGCATCATTAGATTTTTGAAAAATCAATATTCCTAGCCCGGAATCGAACCTATCGCTTTTGAACAAAAAAACACATACTCTATTATTTCGATGGTGTCGTGTCGCAATACGAATCAATAAAAGGGAAACAGCAGACACTTAGGCACTCTTAATAAAAAAATATCACACAATGTAACATACTTAACTAGCTTTTCATTCACAAATAAATCAGACCCAAGAAATCGGATTATCCGATGTTCTTCACCAACTACAACACAACAAACATTTAATATCCATGGATTAAACAACCACAAAGTATAGAAGGTGAAGTAGTTTCGTTTCTCATCAACTGTTCCTTTTTTCTTAGTCTGAGACGCTTTTTTTTGTACATACAGTCCCACAACAGTTGGCCCAACCACTGCAATTCTTTAAAATCAAACCAATAATGGCGACCATCAGAAGATGTAGAAAAGCTCGCCGACTCCAGGAGAAACGATTTCCGCTACAAAATACGACCATTTTTGTGAGACACAACTACACAGACTAGGCTGTCCCACTGCTGGGCGCAGGGCTCCAGTTACTCGGAATCTATCTTACGCATCTCGTTCGTCACTTCCGTGTCCTTTGTAGCCGCAAACCCGTTTCACTGTCTCAGGGCACAAGTTCTCTGCTATTTTGCCTTAAAGTTTGTCATGTCAGGGCATGGTGTATGTCCTGCCCAGATTATCAAACTATCTGAAATTAGAATAGAATACTTATTTATCATAGTTGTAATTAAACTTCTTGAAAAAGACACGGTCCACAAAAATATTTCACTTCGGAGAACTACTCAAACACAATAATGCTTTTCTTTAATTCTGTTTGGTTTTCTTTATCATTAACTAGAAACTTTATTTAATTTGTGATTAAAAGTCCTGCCTATTTCGTATTTTAATGGAAAATGTATTGTACACTGAGTTAAGACATTGTCTTTCTTTTAAATCCAAAGTTTGAATGGAAAGATCGACTTTTTCTCAATTTAAACTCTATATTATTTCAGTTACAAGGTTAAACCTGAATATTTGGGGCCTGAGTTGTGATGGCCTTAAAAATAATTCACAGCAATATGTGAACATGAATCATTTTTTTAAATAATAATTTGCAAGTTCTTGTAAACAGTAAAATAGTACATTTATGTAGACTACAACAAATAAGCGCTGTAACATGCGGCCATGATGAATTTCGGCAAGCTCCGCCTCCCGTGTGTTTTATGGGGCTATGCCGTTATCGCAAACACAAGGGTTGCGCCCTCGGATGCAATAATAACAATGTGCCCCTATAATAATACATTCGCTAAATGGATTCTATTAGAATTGAGACTTATTAAGTATAATAATCTCCCTCCAGATACACAAAAGCGGACCTACTTTAAGTTAATCTTGATTGATCGTTAATCCCTTTTTGAACTTGCACTAGGCGCCACTTATATGTAGTAATAATTTAACATATTGTATACTGTAACATTATTATAATGCTTAAATAAAATCTAACACTTTAGATTTTAGCGCTCGACTATTTTACAGGCATGCGTTTCGAGAAGCATTTTGGATCTAGGGTTAAATATCTGAAAGGCAATGCATAATTTATTTCATTTTATGGTCGTATTTGACTGATGTAATAAATAGAGTATGAGTATTCATACAATGTAATCTCTTTGTAGTGTCACAAACAGTACTTTGTATTCTTACAGTTTACATTGCGTTATTTGTTCCCGGCTAAATTATAAGTTATTAACTTTACCAAAAATAGGGATTTCTTATCAATACAACAGCTTAAGGTTTTCTCAGGACAGTTTCTTTAAAAGTAAGCAATATCATTAAAGAGGAATGATAATTTAATGTCATGTTTTTATTGTATCATATCATGACCAACCATGATTAACCTTCTGAACCACTCATTCTACATGAACACGATAGGTATGTTTTGTTTTTAAGGCCAATGCTTTGATGAGCTATTGTTGGTACAGTGACGAGTTTTTGCCGTGTCTGTGTTCAGATACTTCTTTTTAGGAAGACATTTCTTATCTTCCGGTATTATATAACTACCCTATTGCTAGTATACTTTTATGGGACACAACACATAGGACGGGCTTCAAATACCGAATGAACGATTATGGATGAAGTTTGACATCACAAAATCTATTTATCATCATCTAACTAGCCTTTTCCGAACTAAGTTGGGGTAAGCTTCCAGTCTAACCGAATGCAATTGAATAACAGTATTTTACATGGAGAGCATGCCTGTCTAACCTCTGCAATTTAGTCACTATGTAGCCTAGCACCTGGCGAGAAACACAGATCTAAAATAAATGCAAGTTTGACATTTCGATGCATTTTTTCTTGACGAGAAGCGCCACCATAAACTCACGAGTAGATGTCATCTGTCTGCGATTGTTTTGGTTCTAGTGCATGCCGATTTTCTCATAATGTTATCGTCCACTATTTCGTCAGGCTTATGATCTAGTTAAATATATTTAGGTATTAACCCCAAATATAGAATTGTATTAACCGACTTTCTTACAAAAGGAGGAGGTTCTCAATTCGGTTGTTTTTTTTTTTATGTTTGTTACCTCATTACTCCGTCATTTGTAAACAGATTTGAAAAATTCTTTTTACATCTGAAAGGATGTGCTTTCCGGTCCCATAGAAATTTCATCAAAATCGATTTAGTTGTCACATCACGCGACGTCGCGTGAAGGCGCTTTGATGTACATCACGCGACGTCGCGTGATACTTGCTAGTTAAATTTGACACACTTCCCGATTTCTGATTGAAGTGAAATTTTGCACGCATGTGTATATCGCGAGACAATGCAATATTATGATGACATGGAGCTGGAAGGTGGCCATAGGAACTCTGTAATAAAATGACGCAAAACCGTCGAGTTTGGACTCGTTTGATTCGTCTTGACAAGTACTAAATGGTAACCAGGGTCTGAAGATGGAGCTGGAAGGTGGCCATAGGAACTCCGTTATAAAACGACATAACCCCATCGAGTTTGGGCTCGTATGATTCGTCTTGACAAGTACTTTAACTAACTTCTAGTTACAATGTAAAAATGATTTTGATGGGTGCTTTTAAATAAATTTTAAAAATTTATTTAACATTATTTATATATACATTAAAATTTATAAATTAAAATAACCTAAAGTAACTAACTTATTAATAAAATTAAAAAATAGCATCAAAAAACTCCTCCTCAACGCAGTCAACTGGTAATACATTACCAAGAGAGTCATGAGACTGGCGGCATTGCCACGCTGTATGGCAACGCTAAGCCTGTGGCCAAGGTAAAAGCCAGCCCTTGGGTCACGGGAAGAGTCAACTAAGCGTTTGGAAATATCCTTGAAAAGGCTGTGAGCACTTGGACCCCACGGACCTAGAGTTTCAACCCCAAACGGCTCGAAAATATAGTTACCAATAAGGTTACTATATTTACGCCGCTTGAGGTTCTCTGCAGCCGCAGCGGGAGCGCCAGCACAGCACGATGAGCTTGGAAGATGGGACGGCGCAAGAATATCGACGCAAGTTGCATCCCACACTAAAGGCTTACCCATCTTCCAAGGAAACAAAGACATGCCGTCCGGTCTCTTGCCATCGTCGCGTGCCAAGCCATTGGGTTCTAAAATAGCTGGAACGCCGACGGTGACAAGAGCTCGTTGGATGATGTCATTTATATTCGCGTCGGCTGCATGATAGGCTGTGGTGTTCAAGGCTGTTGACAACTTCACCACAGTGACAACAATGAGGAGAACAACAACCTAGGCGTAGAGAAGTAGCGAGGCGGAAAGTAGTGTCGTCGAACAACGTGCCTATGTTCGACGACGGTAGTGCGTGAAGCCAAAGACCCGACTCCCACTCACCCACAGCCAGCAGACGTGCACGCTCAGCAGTAGTAGCAGACGTGTTCAGTTAATTATTCTGAACTACTCTGCAGAGCGGCTCGTCCCACCGTCTCTGGGAAAATGGATGGTCGGGTTCTTCAAAATTGGGGCAAGCGAGTTTCCAGGCATTGATAGTCTCGGAGAAGCACGGCACATCAAAATCAATCTACAACTAAAAAGGATAAAATAAAAAAAAACTTTCTGCGAAAACAAAACCGACTTCTAAAAAAACACTAAAAAAGTCTAAAATAATTGACTTTCGGAAGTCGGTGGCAAAAAAAGACACCGAAAGAAAGACCGACTTCCGAAAGTCAAGTTATTTTAGACATTTTTAGTGTTTTTTTGGAAGTCGGTTTTTTTCTGTTTTTTATATGAGAAAAGATTTAAAATGTTGATAAATAACAAGAGTGTAGTATTTTATAAAATGAACTATTATCATATGCCATTCAATATAGGTACAAAGACTCTCCATCTATTCTCTGCATGTGATATTCAGTCGGTACACAAAGATTTAAGTAAATGTTTTATTGAATTAGTTACCCAAGACATTATGAAATTATGATTTGTGAAAAAAATAATTTGTTTTATGAATATCTACGCCTTTGTACTTAGTTAGCGACTTTGACATAAATATTCGCAGTTTGGAGAGGGAAGAAGGTTACGCTTATAAGTAATTTTAGCGTATGTAGTTTACTATTTATAAACAAGAGTAGTCTATACACTCGAAAATAGTTATGTAAAACGCAGTAGGAGCGTGTCGTGCAGCGTGCGCAGGGCTGCCACCCTCATAGCGCCCGCCCTCTTTCCCTCAGTATTCGAATAAATTCTCGTTGTCTTGTCGTAAACATGGAGCGCGTCGGCCCGAGTTACGCATTGACCGGTATCTTTTGGGAAGCCAAAGAAAAAATCGACAAACAACTACGTAAACGTAATCGTGGAATCACCAGAAGAAGAATAAGGACTCAATCCAACAAATAAATAGTTCCCGATGATATGATATATGACGTTGTCAGTCAAGATCTCGTGAACAACAATTACGTGGGCCATCAACACATCTCTAACAAACTAAAAACCACATACCCAGTTCAATTACAATACGTAAAAATGGTCCTCGATACATGCGGACTATAGCGTATGGCTAATGCTTGGAATGACGGGCAATAGCGTATGGCTAATGCTTGGAATGACGGGCAATAGCGTATGGCTAATTAATGTTATAAATGTCAGTAGCGTGCCAAATGTATTAAATCCTCGCAATTTAAAACTTTACAGCATAGTTGACACCACCACAAACTTCACGATCCTTAGACCGGTTCCAATGCAACAGGATGCATGGCTGGCTAAAATTGGCTTTTGGGATTTTTTTTGCCGAATTTGGTTTCCCACATACAGTATTTGCACCAAATACTTTGGATGTTGTGGAGCGAGGAAACGGTGGAAATAGGTTTTAAAAGAATAGCACCTGACGTTATTTTCGCCCAAAAACTTATGGAAATAATCAAGTCAAGTAGTACGAAAGTTTTAAATCTCCTTACGGAATGGGCTCGTTTAGCACCAGAACCTTTGTTAGAATTGGGATGCAAATGCAACAGGTCCAATTATACACGACCTTCTAACGCACCTGACAATTACAGGCATACCGCATAATTTATTTTATCTTAGAAAATGTGCGTGGTATAATTATTACGCAGTACCGCAGTAGCCGTAGGTATACTAGAATAACTGATTTTCAAAATCTATTTATCGTTATTGTATTTTAAAGCTTTGTAAATTGTTTATAAGTTGTATGTCACTTATCTACTAATACACAAGTTAAGATGCTTGATAGAAATCTTGATATATAGGTACTAACCTACAGAATATAACCATTGATATATTTAAAGAATTTTCGTTAAGCCAATATTTTACAAATCTTAGAAATGTCTCGAACTTACAAACAGGAAAACTAATTATATTCACAAAATAATTGTTAGTATACTAACAATATTATCCCACGGGTTTTTAAATTAACATTTCAAATAATGTCATTACAAGTTTCCTCATATTGTTTGTAATTTGTAATTAAAACGCATTCCGCATTTCAACCATTTCCGTGGTATGACAATACATACCTGTTGTATGTAAGTCCATAATATATAGTGAATGAACAGGTATGTACTTAGACGAAGCAAAATGAGTTTGTGACGATATGGGCACATGGCAGTGTGTAGTTTCCTCTTGTTGAAAAATCTCCTAAGTGACAATTTCGCAGATTTTGAGTTTTATGTATTGTTACAGTTAAAACCCGTTTTTAGTTATAACACGTTTTCTTTAGTTATAACTAGTTTTTATAAGAAGTTACTAGGTACTTTATATATTTAATTTTTAGGTAAACTACACTAACTATACTTCCAACTACGAACCATACTGTTAAACCGAGTATTAGAGAAACTTGTTGAGGATTGAAAATATGGATATTGTTTATTAAAAAATATGTTAATAATACAAAGAAACATTGTAAGGAACATCAACATATGATAATAAAGGGGGGCGGAGAAACCTTGTTCCTCATCTCTGATTTGCTTTTATTGGACGGTCAGAGTGAACGTTAATAAAGCTCCCATCTCTTGCTTGCTTTAATCGGCTGTCATAAGTGGAGAACCGCAAGAGCGTCGGCTCAGAGCATGATGCTTAGAGGAAGGAGAAGCATTCCAGTAAAATTCTGTCTGAAGAAATTTTGAAATAAAATAAAGGTTAAAACGTTGTTCGATTTAGTTTGGTGTAATAGAAGTTAATTGTGATTTCTTGCAAAAAACGAATAGCTATCGAACTTCAGAAGTCAGCTCCGCTTCTTCTCACATAGATGAGGGCTGTATGTCCAGCAGCAAACTCCAGCAGAAGATGCTAAACTCATCATCATCATTCTTCTGCCCATCTATTTGTAGTCCTTCTTCTTCCATTCTTGTCTATTACTCGTCACCTCAGCAGTCACCTCCTTTCCACAGTACCTATACCTACTAATAAAACGACTGGGAAATCTTTCTTCATCAACGAACAGGGCGGCGAAAACTGTCAAATGGCAGACCACCAATGCAAAGTAATAACAAGGCAATATAAGACAGCCACTTGAACGTTGGGCTATAACAATAATTTTCAAACAAAATAGAACTTTATCTGCCAAGCATCTTCCTAAGTATGTTAGGATCGGTTTCCAGTCCTACCGGGTAAAGCTGAATACCAGTATTTTACATGAAGTGACTGCCAATGTGACCTCTTACAACCCATTTACTGGGTACCAAGATAGCCCTTGGTAAGACAGGTAGTCAAACTTACTGGCTCTTGGCTTCTGACTACACGTAACAACTATCAAAGATCTACAAATGACAGCCAGGACCTCGTGCGACCTCGGCTGCCGCTGGCAGTGAAGCTACGCCATCTTCACCACCAGCGGTTGTTACTATTTAGCCGTGAGCTCCACAAACAAACCAGTACTTAGCCACTCAACAAATCACTGCACTTAGCCGACAATGGTTGAGGATGGCACTTACAGTTTCCCATCATTGTCGGAGATTGTCAATCGAAAGTAAGTTCAAGTACGTCGAGTTCCCACGCGTGAGACAAAGATTAAGGTATTAATCAGAAGTGATCTCCTAAGTCATTTCCGGATGAACGCAATTTAACTAAACGATGTCGCAAGAGCGAATGCCGCGCATGAGGTCTGCGAATCGAAGAAACTTGCAAATTTATGGAAACTGTCGAGTTGACGCAACTGTCGAATTAAATAATCTGACGAGTGAGGGAAACTGACGCGGAAAGTTACGCGGACTCATCTAATTCGTTATTTTATTAGATAGAGCATACTATATTTCACACCAAAACTTTTATGATCTTGTCACTTATAGCGGTATATTCCAGACAATCTTGGGGTCCACTAGTACAATTGAAAATTAACGTAACGGGGCATTAATAATAACTTTAAATTTAAATAATTGCGAATGGTTTATGACTTATGAGACATATAAATAAAATTGAAGTGTTTGTTTGTGACATAAAAATAACACTTTTTTTACTGAATGCATTTGAAAGTATATACGGTTCTTATAACAAAAATATATTTATTTTAATTTCTGTCTATCTGTCTGTTTGTTCCAGCTAATCTCCGAAACGGCTGGACCGATTTTGACGGGACGAGTTTTACTACCGATTTATATGTTCTACGGAGTAACAAGCTACTTTATTTCAGAAAAAGGATTAAGGTTCCGTGCAAAAAGAAAAGAAAACCTTTGAAATTGTTAGCAAAGCCCGATTCAATTATGGAAGTAAAATTGCATATTAAAATTATAAAAATAAAAATAAAATAAAAAAATATAATAAATATTATATAATAAATATTATATTTATTCGGAACTTCACCAAAAAAAAACACCAAACGGCGGGTAGGTAACTACCACAATTTAATAAATAAATAAAAAAACGCCGTTTATTCCATATCTCTAAAATCAATTACAAATGACTACGATAAAAATTATTGTACTGTCAGTGAAAGAAAACCATAAATCAATAAACTTCTAGACACAACTGTCATGTCTGCATTAATTACCTATTAATCTATGTCCCGGAGATAATTGTGGGAACATAACGATACAGGAAGTATGACGAGTGACCGAGCGAAGATTTCTAATCGATTTAAAAATGAGATTAGGTACACCTAGATATGTTATCGATTTATTTACAATACACAACAAATGGTATATGGTTATGGCAGATTTTTTATTTTGCAAGTAACATTAATTTTGTGTGTCAGTAGCTAACGCATTATTTTAAGATGTCTGATGTGAATAATTACTGTCTTCAATACAGATTGGTGTTATTTTGTTTTAAAATTAATGACTTTTCGCTTGTTACAAAACGTGATTTATCCAGGTTGAGACTGAACATGGTTATTAAAGAGCTTTTTATTAAACACAGCAGTGTTCTTATAGTTTTTAAAAGTATTTGCTTACAAAGGTGCTCTCGAAGACTGCTATTGGAAAATATCGTGAGAAAATAAGAATGCCCTAGAACCAAAAATTCGAGGACTTGTGACCTTATAACGTCACGTTTTCCCGGGAGGGGGAAATGTAAAGCCAGAGGAACACTATCCCATAACTAACAGGGCTTGGAGGAGTCACGGTTTAAAAAAAATAGAAGGGGTGACAGTACAACAGTATTAATATAAATAAATTAGGTAGGTACCTATCCTATCAATAAATACCTAACAAAGCTGGGGAATCCGGTGGGCGGGGAAAGTTGAAGGTCACTAGGAAATGAGGGGTCCAGAGGTTTCCTCAAATAGTAAAGTTGAAAACTCCAAAGTCCAAGGTTGGTAGGCTGTAGTAGAAAAAGTCCACGAGTCAGGCTTCCGAGTCACCGACATCGGAAAGGTAGGTCGCAGCAAAGGAGCTGAAGATACCGGCCGTGAATGTCTCATGGGCTTCCAGCTGTTAATGCTTCAAGGGATAACGACGGTCACTCCAGCATAACTTAATCAGCTAGGAGCACTGCTCTTCTCCCAACGGATACTTAGTTCTTCGATCGTTCCCCTAGTTCACGAGCACCCAAAGCAGACTGAAGACCGCTCCGGCTTCCTTCTTATTTTCCAGAAGACCGGCCTTTTGAATTTTGAATTAAGAGATTTCTAGAACATACAAGTACAGTAGTTTATAACAAGGTCTAACATCAATTTACCTACAACCTAACGTCATAGCTCCAGCAGTAAATTAAAAATAATAACTAGGCTTGACATTATCTGACAGTACAAAAGGTAAATAAACATTGGGAGAGTACTAAAAACCTACAGAAAACACTAAAAGTACAAAATACAGAGCCCAAGGAATGCTTTACCTTCAGACAAAGGCCATGCAGTTACCTAGGAGAGAACCTATGGTACAATATCTAACATTCTCCTCCACCAACCTGCACTAAGTCCGAATGGTGGATTTCATGCCATTTACTCAGACAGCGCGTAGGGTTAGCATTAGAAATCTCATAGACTAATCCAAGCCCAGTTTTCCCTCAGATAAGCTATCCAACATTCGTTTTCAGGCTGTGGCTAAACTATGTTTTGTAAGCAGATGGTTCAAGTAGTAGGTAACGACTTCACTTAATGAGGTAACTCGTAAAGGTAATATTGTTAGTGCGCGTTTGTAAGTGAATGGCGTTTCATGCATAGTAATGTCAACTTTGTGCAATGTTCATGAAATGGTATGCAACTGCAACATGAAACTTATAGGAAATATGTTTGTTACATAATTTTCAAGCTTATGTTTTGCAACTTGAAAAGAGCAACTTTTACTGTGGACAGAATCAGCAAATCCATATCTACAGGTGTAACAGGACCCTTCACGAAGCCGGCAACCAAGCATTATGTACATCAAACTAATTTACGCAGAAATAATTGCTGGGAAATGACTTTATTTTTGGGATCAAAAATCACGTTTTACGGTAGCATTGTACTCAATGTAACGCACTCAAAACATCGTGCTGATGGATGGATTGAATAGTATGTGGGACGTGGAGGTGTTTATAGTAAAAATCTTACAAACATGTATTAAAAAAAATGTTGTGATAAAGTTGGAACTTTGACTCCCAATATCTCCGTAACTAGAAGGTTCCCAGATATGGTCTAAAACAAAAAAATGATCGCAGTGACGGGGAGAACAAGTGCTTATCGGCATCGTTAAGGGTCTTGTTACACCCTTTATTTATCTTGAAAATCAAGCTTGATCCCCGATCAATTTCGGTCATGACGGCCAATCTCAGTGGAGACTAGCCATCATCGCAGGTTTAATAATATTGTAGTAGACAAGTTCCGTGCCTGCACCATGCGGTTCATACGGCAGGACGCCGCATGTCTTGGAGACATCATATGTGGTTGCGATCCTCAGCAGTGAGGGAACGACAAAGAGGAAAAAGTAGACAAGTGTTTGCGGAAAACACAGAAGAAGAAGAGCATCAGGGACGGCTTAAGGGGTATTCCGAGACACAAGGCATAAGTTCACCTCGCTAACATCTGCACTCCAGACTGCTGTTGAGATACTCCTTATGAAAAAATCGAAATCATATTGCCCAGGACCCCACTCTCAACCAGGCGCACTTGTGACCACGACACCAGTGGTGTCGCAGTTTGTTTTTAGAAATACTGTATCTGACATAATATTATGATGTGTTGGCACACCGGTATCGATATAAGTGCCCAAGATACCGTTAGACATGGCTCTGGAGAGAGGAACCTCCTCACGATGAGTGTCATAACCAACTGCCAATCTAAGTGCCTACTGTTGGTTTTTATTCTAGGCTTTAATGCGATGGGCTGTAACGAAGAGTTAAGAAGGTGTGAACCGGGTTTGAGGTATCCTCCGACCAAGTTCTGTATCAGCTGGGATGTTTTCACACCTCGCGGATAACTATCTTCGCACGGTTTAGGATTTCGCGTAGTGATATGTACGAAGCTTAAGTTCGTATATGTTGTAATAGAATATATCTGCTAAGTCAAAATATTTGATAATAACCATTAATTATATGGAGCTAGGACTTGTTTTTCGAAATAGCGACACTAATCAAAGCGTGTAGGAGCCGATACTCCTTCCTCCTCCGTCAGACCAGTTATGATGTAAATAGTGATGTAAACGAAGGCACGTAAAAGTTTGCATACTATAAATCAAATTCGATGTTGCAACATAAAAACTGGCAGATGCACCTCTCTCCTTTTTAAATTACAATCATGAAGCTGTTTAGCAGAAGCTATTATGAACTGGTCAAGTTTCGTCGACCTGACGTGATCGATGTTCCGTACTGTTACTGATTACCGTAGCAACTAGCAACATATATGTAGTTAACGTATTATATTCTGCAAAGCCTTTTCCCAACTGTGTTGGGGTCGGCTTAAAGTGTAACTGGATGCAGCTGAATACCAATATTGTACATGGAGCGACTGCTTATCTGACCGTCTTAAGCCATCAAGTAGACAAGTGACAGTTACAGGATATCACGATATCACTTGGTAAGTCTGGGTGTCAGAATTATGGGCCATTGAATACCTGTAAAGACAAAGATCTACACATGACAGCTGGGACTAACGAGTTCACGTGTTTTCCAAGGCACGTTGGAAACTCGTAGGAAACTGAAACATCCACGAACCGACCTTGGCAACAAGAGCTGGTTAACCTTGAAGATCGACCCGTGTGGCTGGTATTATTAAGCAAATAGCCTCCAGTTCCTCCTCCTATAGATATCATACGCATGTGTATTATTAATTCATAATACAATAGCTTGTACTTTACATTTTTTTATTGGGCCTCCTAACATTATTTTTCGTTGAGATAAACATTCTTTGCGGAATCCCAAACATGATCAAAACTTTGTTCTCAAAATCGGACACTATTATACCATCAATACGGCAGACAGTCAGACAGATAAATTATAATGAAGAGACTTAATGCCACGGACACAACCTCACCCAGTGAAATACATACATTAAAAACCGCACTTTCAAAATACACCCATTATTTTTGAACGGCTGCACCCATCTCGACGGCATTTAAACCAATATAAAGCTAGAAAAATTATCATTTTTTCTTTGAAAACTTCATCAAAATCTGTCCAGGATTTTAGGAGTTATAGCGCATAAATAATGGTTAAAGCGAGATGTGCGCCTGAGTTTCGCACTGGTTACATAAAGCGACTTTCTTTGCAAAGGTCGCGGGTTCGTTGCCCGGGTCGTGCATTGAGGTGATCTCTCGGGTTAACGGCGCCGCCCGTCGGCGTCGGCCCTATTTATATTACGTATTGTATCTTAACGCTAGCTGAGTATGTCATGTAAACTAAGTTGTACGAGTTTGTTGCATTGATTTTTAGGTCGTTTCAGATTCCAAGGAAGAGAAGCTTAAAGTAAAAATATAATATGTTTTCGTATCCTTCTCAGCAACCCCTTGTAATTGTAGCCCATATCATGGGTGCATTAAAAATAACTAATCTGCCTTCTTTGGCAGAAACGTCGGTCATATTGGCTTTAGAATGACGTCACTTAGCTAACCATGCAATTCAAACTAAACGTGTATACAAAATTTCAGCTCCATCGTTTGGAGATAGCTTGGGCCGTATTAGAATACCAGCACTGTGACTTTTTTTTTAAGTTACAGCATTGTGCGCCTTTTGGCGTCGCACAGGACCTATTTCACTTGTTTTATCAATGTTTGCTTTTTTATATAATTTTATTTTAAAATTAATTCAACCATTTCTTTCCTTTGTGAATATATTAAATACTTTTCTAACTGTTTCAGTTGCAAGATTTGATTTAATCAAACACAAACATGGCAAGTTCAACAAAAGCATGCAAAAAGAGAACGACTAGTCCGAAGACTTCGTCCAATACCAATTTAAACCCTATGGGTTTAAATTATATACGAAGCAATTGAAAATAAATGATTTGGTGCACTGTTCAAGCAAATTGGAATACCCAGGGGTAAGAGAATGAAAATAAACAATTGGAAGTACCCTTGCGCTTAAGTCTTTCCTCTTTATCGTGTGGTTAGTGCCTAACCTGGTGTCAAAGCTTTTATGCCGACCATGGGCCTCTGACTTGGCTTTACATGCCGTCGAGAAATATCTCTCAGCCATGCTGGTTTCCTCACGATGTTTTCCTTCACCGAAGCATGTGATAATTATACAACACGCACATGAATCCGAAAAATCAGAGGTGCGTGTCTTGGGTTCGAACTTGAGATCTATGACTTTGCTGTCCAACGGTCACACCATTAGGCTATCACTGCTTCGATATCTGCGCTTAAGTTTTTTTAACAATCTTACAAAATCAACTACTAATCGGTGTTTCGATATTAAAATGGACTAGCTAATGAATACTTCTCCCCCCTTCATTTTATGTATCAGACGTAAATTCTCACAGAATGGTAAACAGCAGAATGGTGCCGAAAGCATCACTATTGGCAGTACACGTACATAGTTCGATCTTCGAATTATCCGACAGGTATACCGAGTACAAAGAGTTTCGCAACAGATGAGTTCCTACACGCACTCTTGCGCAACCTGTGCAATAGACCGCATGGACAATGAGACGTTCAGTTTGTTTGCTCCAAATTACCTTTATTTTTTCTACATTTTTGTCGCATTTTGTGGTCTCATTGTTGTTACCTCACCTGGATGTTTTGGGTTCTTGGACTTATAACCTACTTACAGTTTTGCTTTTATTTGTGAACTTTTGCTTAATCAAATTGAACGAGTCACCAATAAAGAAGTAATATGGGTTGGTGTCATTATATCAAAATTAAATGTATAATTTCGATTCGATTCAATTCAAACAAATAAGATTCTGTACAGCGGATATCAGAACAATGAATACCATAGAAGTAATTTGTGATCCTATTTCTCAATAAGGATTACAAATAATTGCCAAGTTTGCCACGTTACACGTTATACGTAAAGCAACCAATTGACTATTATGATTTTGTTCACATTGTCGCGTCTCTCGCAAGTGTATTTGAATGACTTTGTTGACAAATGATACAAATGATGTGAATATCAATCTGTCATAATCATGGTCTGTAAATGTCATTTCTGTAACGATTGCATTTTCTATCGTATATCTCAATGCTTTCAACACTTTGTTTCTTCCTGGTCTTATGATCTCGAATCGGCATCAAGTCGAGATCCTCTCAAGGTTTGCTACCCAACAAAGTTTCTGAGCAATGATAGCCCAGTGGAAACAGCCGCTACTTACGAGTCGTTGTTTAAATCCAGGCAGGTACTTTGCTTGGTGTAAAATATTTCGTAACCATTGCTCTCAAACAAGGTGAAGGAAAACACCGTGAGAAAACCAGCACGTCCTAGAATTGAAATATTCGAAGTCGTGTAACTAGGCCGGTGTGGAGGATTATGGCTCACGTACAGAGACGACCCCTGTGTCTACTATTGGCTGATTATTCTAAAGTTTCTACAGGGTTTACTCCGAACTGCCCACATGGTCCGGGACGAAACTAACAATGTATGTAAGAATAATAAGCCATTTAAAAAGCTCCTACTCTCACTATGGGGATATCCAACATCCAAAATAAAGAAAAAATCAAAAAAGTTTTGTACTACGGAACTTCCAGTCTTCTCAACCGATGTTAGCGATAACCGCTGCCTATGACGAAATGCCATCGTCGATCACATCCACCGACGGACAGTCGCACTTGCGCTTATGGCATGACCTCAGCGTAAGTGCCATCGTGCCGTTACTTTTACTACCATTACATAGATGGTGCATTAAAATAGCATGGCGTCTGGAGAGCCTAGGCGAGTTAAGAGCGAGTGAAGAGTTCAAAAACGTATTGCATTGGTTAAATTACGACGACAAGAATACGTCGATCCTATTGGATATCGTCGTAGAAATACGAAACGCTTTGAAAACAGTTAACACTTGTCGATGCCCGTATGGCCGCGGACGAATAAAAAGTAGTATGTTAGAATAGTAGCAAGAGGTGTTCTATCGTTCGAAAAAACCAGCACCCAAAGTTTATTATATTATTATGCATCACAAACAGCCTTTACAATGTCCATTTCGGTACAAAACTTAAAGATAACATAACATGCATCAAAAGAGAACGTTCTACTTGAAATGCACTAAATTCCTCTGTCTTTCTGGTTCACTTTATAACACGCGTATTCACAAACAAACATACCGCCTATTAGTATGATGAGGATGCCGTGTGTGGAAGAACAGCGTAAGCGCCGTCACGTGCGCTTATGTAACGCAAGCTAAACGCAAAGAGAATACGGCTTTCTACGTTTATAGTAGTTTTGTTTACTTTTGGAGGATATAGTTTATGATAGGTTCTAGAAACTTATATACCATGTAATTCATGACATGAATAATATGTTAAACCAGACAACATCTCAAACTGAAGTTGTGTATGTAGTCTTGGACAAAAGCTTCAAACGTATCGCAACATGAATAGCCAGTTACCCTCAGCTAAGCAATATTGAACTTAATATAGCTTTTCTGAGGGTGCCATTCTGCGGGTGTAGTGGCTGGCTCCATTGTTTTCCAGAACCTTTCTACCCCAACGGTTTTCGGTTTCGCGCACTATCCTATTATATAAAAATAATAAAATCGTTTATTGGACTCAGTAAAATATAGCCTAATACAATGTCATCCACTAGGGGTGTACAAAAAGGCTGCAAAAAAACTAAATGGACGCCTGACTTCCAAACTAGGTAAAGATCCCTTATATAAAGATCCCTTATCTTCGAAATCAGTACACTTCCAAGGACAAAATATCATTATTATAATTATAGAATTAATAGATGAAAAATTGACAATTCCAACCCTGGTATACTACAAAATTTAGATATTTAACATTATACAATATTTATATTAAAACTGACTAAGAATTAAAGAAAATGTGGTCGTTTTATCAGTTTAGTGTGGCGTGTGATAGTGAGCATGTTTGTGATAGTGTGTATGGGTGCTTTTGTGTGTCTGTTACTGGTGTAAAATGAGTGTGAGTGTTTTGGTGTGTAGTCTGTGTACGCAATTTTTTCTTTATTTTAGTTCAGAGAATGAAGATGATGTTGATGTTACTCGTAGTTCGGAACATTTATGATTTTTTTCTGTTTGAGGATAATCAATGTTAAGGAGCCATCGTGTGACAGTTTGTTTGCATTTTCGATTAGTTGGGGATAAATTGTCAGTGCCTGATTAATTTTATTATATGGCCACCTAAAAATGTGAAAAATCTCTGCGCGAATTGAGTACGGCAGGCTATTGGACTCGCAAACTGTATATTTCCTACGTTTATGTAGGAGTGCAATAGGATCATAAGTCCGACGTCCATGCATTTTGATGATGGTGTGAAGTATGAAAAGTTGCCTGTTAGAACTTCACAGGTTTGGTAAAAGGCGATAGTAGGATTATAGAACGGAAGAAATGCACTAACTTTAAGTAACGCTCTTTGAGCACGCTCAAGCTCAGCATTACGGTTTTACACGCCCCACCCCAAGACGTTACACAATAAACTAAAAGAGATTGGCGTAGAGCGAAGAAGATTGTTTTTAAGATTTTTGAGTTTGCTATATGTCTGAGATTTTTAAATATATATACCTATTAATTTACGAACTCTAGATGAAACAAGGTCGATGTGGGGTGCAAAATGTAGTCTATTATCAAGTTTGCTGAAGTGGAGGACAGTCACAAGGTGATAGGCAACTACACATGTGCGAGTGTGCGATAATTTGTGCGTTAGCCAAGAGCGTCAGTGGGACATTCCGGAGAGAAAAAGTTAGAGATTTGGTTTTGTCGACATTTAGGGTTAGGAGATTGGTTCTCAGCCAACGGTTAACAATGTTAAAGCCACGCTGTGCGTACTGAAACGCTTTGTCCCAAGAGCTATCTCAGATAATGAGGGCCGTGTCATCTGCAAAGGCAACAATCTTCCCATTTAGAAGTTCAAGGTCACAAAGATCATTGATATAAATGAGAAACAAGGTGGGTCCGAGGATGCTTCCTTGAGGTACTCCGTAGGAAACGGGAAGACCGCCACTTATCCACTCACCAACTCTCACACACTGAGACCTGTCGCTAAGATAATCCGTGAAGAGTTCAAGTGGTAAATCCCTGATTCCCAGTCTCTCGAGTTTATCAATTAGTCTGGGGACAGAGACCGTGTCAAATGCCTTAGCTAAATCAAGAAATATTGCTATGACTTCATTTTTGCCATCGACATTGATTACAATAAAGTCCGTAACCGCATGGACTGCATCACTAATAGCTTTATTTCATTTAAAACCAAATTGAAATTCAGCAGCTTATTTTTTTCCAAGTATCAGTCTTTTGTTCATAAGTTTCTCTAGGATTTTACATGGCCATTTCCATTTATTTATGTATGCACTCTGCAGGAGTCTATTACCAGGAGTTTTGGTTAAGGGTACACTAGTCGGTCGTACTTCCAAACAAATTATATCGATTTGTCTCATCCATTTAGCCAAGTATGGAAACAAAAAAGTTACAAAAACACCTTTTTTTTTTCAATTTTCATAATTTATTTTTTTACTCTTTTGTTTCCCTAAATACAAGGCTAGATAATGATGAGACAAATCGATAAATAGAATTATCACCTATACACCATCTAACAGCGGAGTAATCGCCATATTACGTTTGTTTGTTTTGTTTGGAAGTACGACCGTCTAGTGTACCCTTATCATTAACAAACTTAGCACCGCAAATTACACGAAAATCTTTTGTTCAGTTGGTTAAAGATCTTTTTAAAGTCAACACTTGCTTTTTATATTTGACATTCTAACATAATATTATTTAGGTAACCAACCGGTCACAATCTATTTAGATTCTAGTGCGTATTTGTTTGTGATTTGAGTTAGAAACACGGTTCTTTTGGGTAGCACCGCCGCCGTACTGTCACCCTGTACTAGGTGATTTGTTACACGTTGGCTTTAGAGGAGTGTAACTCATGAAAATGTATATATTATCTTCACGTCAAGCTACCCGAATCTGTTAAATTTTCCCAATCGAACATGATCCGAATGTTTTAGCGATAAAGTGTCATCGTATCGTGTATCAAATTTCATCCCATCAGCCTATGATAGTACCGCGAAGAGAGAGCGCACCTGTGTTGGTAATGTGAGCATGCTTGTGGACTATATAATATTTTATGAGTCAATGGCTACTGTCCACTGGGATTGGTGGCCACTGAAAGCGAACTGGAGGAGTTTAGTTATCTTATCAACAATTTAGCAATCTTTCGTTTAGCTACAATTTTCATCTCGAGTGTCTTTCCGTCTTCGTGCGTTAGTTTATCTGATCTTCCAACACTGCACGTGACGAAGCAGTAACAAGGAAGTTACCATCTTATCAGTCGCCATCAACCCATCGAGAAGTTTTCTTAACTCTTTAATACCTGCTTTCAGATGAGGATGTGGTACAAATCAAGCTTCATTAAGACTAAGTGTAATAGACGCTGCGTGTTTATTTAACTGAAGCGTGATCTATTGCATTAACTGCATCCATTGTTAACCTCGCTGTTAGCTAGATGTCCTATAACCTGACCTGACCTTATTGCAGAAGTGTTTGATTCAGGAGATCCACTCGGTTTTATTATATCCTAGACGTTTCTGCAGGATATTTACCTATAAGCTTTCAGTCTAGCGTAGAGAATGGTAGCAGGAGTGCTGTTTAAACTAATTTCTAAACTCAGTTCTGACAGGTTTTAGTGAGATTTCGTCGGGCATAGCTAACCAACTAAAGATTTTGTCAAGAAAAGAAAGTAAGCTATCTCAGACCTAGTGCAAACTGCGAAAGCTATCAATAATTTAAAAACAAATCTTAGATAAAAAGCATCCGTAACGATTAACTGTTAATTAATTATAAAATAGCCGATGACCGTAAGCCTCCCGCCACGCCCTCCCTATTCTGTCGGAGTTCGCGTACTCACTCTAACTATAATGTTCGTTTCGCGATGTTTTTAATTTTCTATTGTTTTTATTTTCTGTGGTGTCCGCAAAAAACAATTCAAGTTCATATTAATTTCCGAAGTTTTCATTTTTGTCCGGCATCGTCAGTGTAGACATTAGCAACCCTAAATTATGTATAATTTATAACCAAAACCTATATTTTTGCTTCAACGTCCCACCTCTCGGCGGGTCATCATCATGACTGACGTAAACAAAAAAAAAATATGGTACCAACATTAAAAAAAAAATAAACACAAGAAATCAGAAATCAGAAAGCTTTATTTGTGAACATAGGTCAAGTTATACATGGTGTGAGGTGTTATAAATAGGTAGATCCTGCATGTTTTGCCCAGAGGCGTACAAGAAACTACGAAGCTGACATTACCGTCCACGTTACTACAAATCAAACAAAAAAAAAACAGTTGAATGAACTTCAATCTTGAAACTGGTTTCATTAAAAGTGCAAAAAAACTCTTGTTACAAAAAACTGTGACGACTCAATTTAGAATTATCTAGGTTCCACTATGTTCGACGGAGATCATAGCGCATGCTTCGCGGTTAACCGCAAAATTCTTGCGGTTTTAACATCATGATAACAAAACCGCGTGTTAACGACATCTTTGAGGATATTGATCCGTGCGTGTATGAAGGGGACATGGCGCAAGGAGTATATAAGAATAGTAGCAGGTGACGTTCTATAGTTTCTGCGCACCCCCACTGGAAAAACCCTTTTGATAATTTATTTATGTAGGTATGTATTGATCCGTTGCAGTCTATATGAGGCCACCTCATATAGACTAGGTGTGGCCGTCAGCCTCGCGTTATTAGGTGAAACTGTGCTTGCTATATTCAATTCCTGGATGGATGCTGGTATTTAAATACCAAGACCTCTCTGTGTCTTGAAAGCATACTAAGAGTTCAGTTTCTACTCCAATTTTAATCATTATGATTTAATGTTCAATAGTTCCCAGCCATTCTGTAATTAAATTAATATCTTAGTGAAACGGCTTAGCCTTTTCCCAGCTGTGTCGGGTTCGGCTTCTAGTGTAATCGGATCCAGCTGAACACCAGTATTTTACATGGAGCGACTGCCTATCTGATCTCTACAACCCAGTTAGTACTGAGTATTATGATACCCATTGGTAAAACTCGAAGTAGTAAGTTACGGGCTACTGACCTGTAACGACTGCCTAAGATCTACAAATTACAGCCAGGACCAATGTGCAAGGTGCTTTCCGAAGCACGGAAGAAACTCGTTATATAATGGTTGGTCACCCATCCACAGACCGACCTTGGCAAGCCTGCTTAACCTTGAAGATCGACCCGTGCGGCTATTACTATTTAGGTTATGTGAATAATAATATATGTACTTACGTGTGTATCTGCCTCATTGGCCGTGAAATTTTCACTCTATTCTTAAAAGTGCCAAAAAATAACAAAACATAGTTATCCCCTCTTACGTGTTAACTCTAAAAAGAAAAAAAAAACCATGATTCTGTGTCTATTAATTTAATTAGTTTATAATTATATATGTAGGCTTTAAAGTGGTTCTCCACGTCGCTGTCATCCGAAAACAGTGTTGCATTAATAGCAACGTTGAAAGTCGCCGCTATTTCGGTTTAAACTGAATTTAGCTTGTCAATTAGTGGGAGTTTTAAACCGCAGTCAAATGGGGCAGACAGTCTGGGCGTCTGGGCCAGTCCACTGAGTGAGCTATTTGTAACATGGAGCAACAATTTTACTAATATTCGCAATTTGACGGCGGACCTCAAAATGTATTATCGACTTTATGTTGCGGTCAGATTTTAGCTTTATGTTGGTAGGATGGGTAGCAAGCACTATCCATCTATCAATAAAATACTAGCAACAAGCAAGATACAAGCTTCCGCTCGTGGCTTCGCCAGCATGAATTAATTTTTGTTTTAGTAATTAATGCCTATATTATATTAGCTGATGTTTCATCAAAATCTGATTAGTAGTTTTTGCGTAAAAGAGTAACAAACATCTACAAAAAGTATCGCGTTTATAATATTATAAGTAAGAATGATAAAACAAAAGTTTCTTCCTGTATCTATCTATATACCAGCTTAGATCTTCCACTTTCACAAGCTTTTGGTGCGGTTTTTTACTACCAATAAGAGTATTATGTTATTTCCGGAAGATTTATATAAATTACAACTTACGTAATTAATCAGCAAATCTTGAAGTCTTGTCTAGTCGTAACAACCGTTCGTAGCAGGGTTGGGTCAGTATCAGTAGTGCCGCATAAAATAATCTATTAGCTAATTTAATTAATAATCAATTTACATAAAGGCGTGCGGCAGTAAGTTGCGGTGCAGTTGCATTGAAGTTCAAGTTCGATTGCGCAACATTGTATGTATCTGTATTGCATGTAGCAGTAGCATACGCTCTTATTGTGCTTATTTTATCTTGACTCGAGCGCGCCTAACAGGTGCAGAGAAAACAACATGCGTTATTTCGCTGGAACTTCAATCTTCAAAAACTAAAAACTAAGTCACCTCCACGGCGCCGGCGTCGTCATCGATGGCAGCGCAGAGGTCACTGTGTGTGCATGTTTTGAGGCTCAGCGAGCAGGATAAGAGGTAGATTGTAACTTGTGGCAATGCTCCACATCCAGAACCCACTGCTGTTCCTGTGTTTGTTACCTACATTGCAACTGAACTTATAGAAATGTGGTATAATTACACTAGTAAGAAAGACACCAGTCTATGACTGTCCCACACAGTTCAACAGCCTCTTCTCAAACAGAAGAGACATGAGCTTTGATCACCAGATTCAATGCGGATTAACGATTTCAGTCTAGCCTTTTCCCGACTATTTTTGCGTGGGCTTCCAGTCCAACTGGATGCAGCTGACCAGTATTTCACATGGAGTGACTGCCTATCTGACCCCCACAACCCAGTTAGTACCGGGTAATACGATAAACCTTAGTAAGACTGGTAGTCTATAGGCCCACTGACTACCTGTATAGTCATGTCATTTATATTATATAAAAAGTATATTATACGTATAATATGTTACGTATTATATATGTGCCAAAACTCAAAGTGTCGTAGGAAAAGATTACCTGAAAGAATTTGAGGTGGACTTAGCCGATCATTAAAAATGATTTAGAAACTAATTAGCACGAAAGTGCCATTATTCAGACAATGTAGAATAATATCTAGCGATTTGCGGTCAACCACCGAATTCCTGCGGTCAGTTCCCACATATCTGTGCTGTAACAGTTTTAAGGACTGTAGTGTACTGCAAGATAGGCGACACCGTTAATGAACCGTATACTGAATACCGAATACTGAAGAGATGTTGTGTTAGTCAAATGAGTGACATTATAAAATTGCGGTAAATAAAAAAATCTTCAGCGACGATTCTCTCAGGGGTGGTTGAAAATGGATGAAAATTCAGGCTAAACAACGCACATTTAAGTATTAAGTGCTTAGATGTGCTTTGTTTAGCTCGAATTCTACAACATGATTAGACTATGATCGACATAACGTACATTTTGACTCTGAGTCGTAATTTGAAATTTTATGTACACGGTACATCGGTATTTTAAACTTCGAATTTCAGCAATACAGTCGAGATGAATCAATAACGCACTGCGTAAGTAGTGCTATTTAATAATAATACTTGAATAATAACAGTAATTTGCTGAGTAATGTTATATAATTTATAAATGCTTCCTCTTTCCGAACTAACTTATTTTACTGTGGCCGACGGGTCCATACTTTGATTATAATGTCGGTCCATTATGATCTAATTATAAGTTTACCACCTAAGAATACCTTCATGCGGAATGCAACTGTAATTGTTACAATGAAATAGTTGAAACAACATTCGAAACAAACAAGGTCGATCGTCACGTATACCTAACAATCGGTCTTCATACATCATCTCTCCTTGCGATAAGTAGAATTGAGTATAGCTTTGAGTGAGCAAAATCATAAACCTGATAACTCTATTAATGTCGAGTATAGGTATTGCAAGTTACAATCATTACACACTATGAAATAGTATGTATGATTTTAACTGGCCATTACCATTTATGAGCATATAGCCATAAAGTTGTATTTAATAAATACTACCTATGTAATAGCTTCATTTAGGTGGTAGTTTAGGTTATATAGTGCAGTTGATGAAATTAATGAATGAGATGGCCGGTCCAAAGTAATAATGTTGCGGTCAAACTACTATTAAATGGCATTTAGTATGGCCTCTGGCACGAGGAAGATATATTCTGTTAACGCCAATAAATCGGTCATTACTTGGTCATGCCTTAATCATACTCAAACAATATGTGGTATGCATTTATTTAACTGGGTTAGAATAGAATGAGCGATGTGGTAAAGAAAATCGTTTTTTTTTTTGTGTGAAGCATGTAGAAAAAGCTATAAGGGGTTTTGTGTAAGGGGTAAATATTACCGATGTGCTATCTGGGAATAATTTACCAACTACGCAACGCATTCAAGGGTTCAATTGCATGATTTGCAATTGAGACTTCAATTTAACGCATTTTTTCATAAAACAACATTTGCGTTACTGTCACTCTTTTTTTACCCATACAAAGAAAAAAACAGTCCAAGAATTCCAAAATTACTTTACATTAACAACTCTTAATTCCCAGCCCAGGAGGTGAACCAGTGCATGCATCGAACATTTCCAATTCCCTAACGCGAAACGGCATTTACATTAAGTATTGTTCCACCCAGCAGCACATTACAACCCCGACCAACTTTAAATTCCCTTAGCTTTAACAGGCTGAGCGGTACATTGCAACAAGTCGCTAAGTTTACCCGACTGTGCCACCCAAAAGTAGATTTGAAATTTTTGACAGCCATTTCAAGAGAGGTGTGGAAACGGTCAGGATATTGAGGAAATCTTTCTAGTGTGTTTGTGTGGAGCCATTCAACTTTTCTGCAGCCTTTTTTGCTGTCGGGTATTACATTTATTAATATTTTGGAAAAGTTCATACTGATTTTTGAAAGGCTTGCAAGAGACAGCACTAAAAACGGCCATTTAAAAATTCGCTGATTATTTCATTTTGACCAACATTTAAGATATTTAAGGGAAGGCGGATCGAGAATGGTCAATTCCAAAATTTTTTGAAACGATATAGTCACGCAACAAACTGCCCAGCAACATGATGCTATTGTGTTACGAATTCCTACACTTATCAAATTATCATTAAAATGCTCGGAAACGCAAACTATGAATCTTCCATGGTATTATTTTAGCAAAAGTGGTACAATCAGCTACAAAAGTCGATTCACACTTCTAAGATATTTATTTAAAAAAATGACTAAACTATTGTTGGACTTTGTGAACGAAACCTCTTTATCGACTCTATGATGATTGTTTTTGGTACTTATGTGTCTTTCACTTTTACCGTGTTCTTTTTTATCTCTCTTGTCATGGTCGTGCAAATAAAACTATTGAGATCTTATTTGACTAAAGTATATTAATTCCACACCTAAACACTTATTCATAACAACTATATGGTATATTAAGGAATGCTGGAATACCTGTGTCACCAGTCACCAGTCAAACTGGTACGGACTTTACAATCCGACTGCGGACATCGGACACAGATCGATACTTCAGTATATTATATTGGTATGGAGGTATTTGTATCCGGGACCGCGTCTGCAATTCGTCAGTAAACCAGTTTGACTGAACCATTTTTCGATATTTGTCGCTTACCGTACATACCTGTGACAAATGACAGTCGCTTAAGAGGCGTCATTATGTTATTTTTTAGTAGCCGATTGAGGACTGTAATGTTGGACAGTGACAGATGACTTACTATGGGACGAGGCACCTTCTTGCATAATGTAATATTACATTGTCACTATCGACCTGCGAATCAAGGGTAAGGCAATATGCAATGTTTCATTTAGTGAAAGAATTAGCGTGGGGTATCTTCAGACTTCTCTTTTTGTCTAGAATTTCATACCGAAGGGTTGAGCTTGACATAATTTCAGCCTTTTAAATATTCAGTTTATGACCAAAACATGGTTTGAAACTCGAAATTATGTTCATAAGATGTTAGGGCTATCGATATTGAAGTGTATTTGGTAGCTTATGTTAGTTCAATACATTTTCACATTTCCAACGTCGTCATCGCTGATGTTTGATGGCAAAAGGCTCGAAATATGGGTGTAGTTACTATTAGGTACACCTCTGTCTTAACCTGCGGGGATTACAGGCGTTATGTTATGTCTTAATTAGTCTTGTAAAATGCCAGTCTAGGTTCGAACATAAAACTTATAAGTTCTAAGTCGCGGCCGTTCGCGCTGGTCCAAAACTGACAACTGAGCGATACCTATGTTACTATTTATATTACTGACTGTGGCGGAGCTTTGTGAAATAAAGACTATTTTTAGTACCTGCCGACTGCCTCGTTAGTCTAGTGGTCGCAAGCACAACTGCTGTGCATGAGGTCTTGGGTTCGATTATCGGATCGGGCAAAGTGTTATTGGGGTTTTCTATCAGGAATTTCGCAGTAGCAGCCACGAAGTCTGGATTTGCACCCAGTTGATGGTAATAGGCTCGCCCCCTATTACATGGGACTTAAACATAACTGGGGAATTGTGGGTGTACTATTAGGTACACCTCTGCCAAACCCTTCGGGGATTACAGGCGTTGTGTTATGTTACGCTTTATCTTGTCCATTTTACTGCCATAAACGATTACGTAAAAGAACGCAGTGCAGCAAAGTCCCCACACTATTGAGTAACTCCAATTAAATATTTGGTAAGTAAAAGTGTTTTGCTACGTCTTAGAAACATGTTTTGATTGAGTTTCAATCAACTGAACGGTATTTTCTTTAATGGTAATTTCTATAATTGCCATGTTCATATGTATTTGTGTGATTTAAGAGCCAGTATTTTAGGTTGAAATGTGTTGAAGTTTGGAAAGTAGTGTTTGTATGTCATTCCATCCGCGGTAACGACTACGGAGAAGTTAGAAATGTACCGAATTGACAGAAGCTTGACTCAATCATATTGAAAGTCGTAGTAATACGAAACGTGTTGATTGTAACAGATAATTTCTCCTACTGGTCTGATTAAAATTAAAAACTATTAAAAATAAAATAAATAAAGTAACAACTAACTATAAAATGGCATCGAAAAACTCCTCCTCAACGCTGTCAGCAGGTAATGTGCCCAAGAGACTGGCGGCGGTGCCACGTTGTATGGCAACACTCAGCGTCTGGCCAAGGTAAAAGCCAGCCCTTGGGTCACGGGAAGAGTAAAACATGCTCAAAAGGCACACTATGTAAGCAAGCATAATTATTACAAGTTGGACGATTATATCGCTGATAAAAATGCTTGGCCGGTCCTGATCCACAAGGACAGGGGCGCATAAATTGATAGCATTAAATAGTATTCTTAGAGCTGCTGAAGATTGTACAACTATCTTTGCATTGTATAAATTCAATCTCTTTAGTATTAGATAATCGCATAGCCCGTACTATGTGAGTGCCATGTATTACAAAGCTATAATTTACTGGAAGCTATCATTGTAACCATTAAAAAGTCAAGATTAACAAGATAAATAACTAATCTTACGAAATTATACGTTTACCAATTGTAACTATTTGACCTGTTTAACTACTGAATAAGTTCCAAAGAAGCTCACACATTCTCAGCACAAAAAAAAACCATTAAAATTATCTGCCATCAGGGGCCTTAGTCTGCTATTGCAATAGTGTCAGAATGGTCTATCATTGATTTAATAAGGCCCCTAGCCCACGGCGTATTGAAGCGCGTTCGAAACTCGTTTGACGTGCGTACAAAGGGTAATTCGTCTGCGCGGGGCCTTATTAAATCAATGATAGACCATTCTGACACTATTGCAATAGCAGACTAAGGCCCCAGGTCACATAAAATTTTTTTTCGCTATGTTATTGGAAATTTTGAGTCAATAAAAAACTTCTATCGTCTTAATCAAACGAATAAGAACTACAATAATAAATAAATAAATATTGCAACAGTTTACACATAGAATGTTGTTTTGTATCAAAATATTTTTATATGAATTCTTTGCATAATAACACATATATAATAACACTATCGTCACTTGTGGTAGACTTTCAAGTAGAATTTTTTTAATGTTTCTAAGATCAGTGTTAAGGGTACTTAGATAGATGTATAGTATAGGTAGGTAGTATTTATTGGAACATCCATTCAGTTTAATATTGGCTGACCTTTTTGACTAATCAACATATTGCACTACACAAATATGGCTTTTGAAAAGATAAATGTTTAAGTTCTGTGGTTACTCACAGAGGTCGTCACACATTACTAATGTGTTCCCAAAATATAACATAATAATAATATATTGAAATTTAAGTTAATTGAAGTTCCTGACTGCTTGGCCAAAGAAGACAAAACACCGGGAGAGTTGGAAAGGAATAGAGGACGCCTTTGCCCAGCAGTGGGATGGAAAAGGCGAATTAAAAAAAAAATAGAAATTTAGTATACAGGGTGTAACAGGACCTTTCACGAAGCGTCAACAAACTTTCCCAGCAAAAATTATTGCTGAGAAAAGACTTTTTTTTGGGGTGAAAAATTACGTTTTACGGTAGGACTCAATGTTGAATAATATGGGGATCGTGGAGGTGTTTAAAGCAAAAATCTTACACTAAAAACATGTATTTAAAAAAAATACTTGTGAAAAAGTTGGCACTTTGACCCTCAATATCTCCGTAACTAGAAGGTTCCCAGGTATGGTCTAGAACAAAAAAATATCGCAATGACGGGGAGACCAAGTGCCATTCGGCTTAGTTAAGGGTCTTGTAACATCCTTTATAACTATAAAATATTCGTCATCATCATCTGCTTAGCTTTTTCCAACTATATTGTGGTCAGCCTCAGTATATCCGGAAACAGCTAAACACCAGATTGTACATAGACCTCCTGCCTATCTAACGTCTATCATCCGTGGGTAAGACTGGTTGAAGGGCATCCAAAGAAAAAAAAAATTTATACATCATTTACCATAACCTTTTCCCAACTATGCTTGGGTCGGTTTTCAATATAACCAGATGCAGTTGGATACCAGTATTTTACACGGGGCGACTGCCTATCTGTCCCCCACAACCCAGTTAGTACTGGGTAATACGATTCCCCTTAGTAAGACTGGTTGTCAAACTTTCGGGGCGCTAACTACCTGTAACGACTGTCAATGATATACAATTTAAATGACAGCCAGGATCAACGGCTTAATGTGCTTTCCGAGGCACACAACAATTCACAGACTAACTTAGGCAGATCAGAAGATCGATGCGAGCGGCTGATGTATTGTAGCCACGATTTCCTCAAAAAATATTAAAACATAAAATATATTCCATTTTAAAATAACCCTCCCTTCTCTCTAATGGTCCCACAAATTTCTACAAGCAATTCTCTTTTCCCAGTAATTTGTTTTTCTCTTCAATTTAACAAATATCAACGTCCTACCTTCAAAGTAAATGTTTCGCAACTAACAATCTTTTACTGAATTCGAACAATACAAAATGTCTTTAGTTCTCTTTACCAGATATACCACAATCGGATCTAAATATAAATCCTGATGCCCAAAAGACTTGTGTTAAATGATAAAAAATGTTATAGCGGAAACTGTATTCTTAGGGGTAACTATCGACTCAAGATTGCAGTGGGGCGCGCACATTAGAACTCTTTCGGGTAGGTTAAGCTCAGCTACATATGCAGTAAGGAAAATAAGGCAGTTAACTGATCACAGCTAGGTTAGTATACTATGCTTATTTACACAGTATTATGTCTTATGGCATTCTGCTGTGGGGATCAGCAGCAGACGTTGAGTCAGTTCTATAGAATGGGTCCTCACGAGTCCCTCAGAGAAAAATTTAAAGAGATCGATATACTGACTCTGTCTTCACTTTATATCTTAGAATGTATTTTATATGTCCGCAAGAATCGAGGGCTTTTCAAAATTAGAAGCGACTTCCATAATATAAATACACGCAGTAAACACGAAATTGAAACTACTTAAACCTTGCAAGTATTTTCTAATAAACAGTAACAGTTACAACTTTTATAAAAAGTTGTCAAAGTCAGTTATGGAACTGACCGATGGAAAGTTCAAAAACTACACCAAACGTAAAAGAATATTATCACAAAATCAAGGACTACGTTGAAGATAAAGCAGTTTGGCATTAGTTCCTTCTGCGCATGCGGCTTCCCTGGTAGCTCAAAACGGCACAAATATATATGGAAGTCTCTAACTATTCTCAATCTCATTTTTTCTTTTCTTTCTAATAAGATTTTTTACGATATCAATCATTTATACATCTTTTGCTCATAATAGTTACAGCACTGATGACAATATTTGTGTCACATGATTAATTTAGTCTTTTTATAATATTATTACCGATACCGATTTGTGAATGTGTGAACATTGTAGGCTTTTTAGATTCCCAAATGCTTGTTAACTTTTTATCTTGTTTTACGTTTTTTGTGCACTTTAGTATTAATGCAACATGATAATATTGTAATACCAAATGATTTGAAAAGAGTAACCATCGTGTTTCTTGCCGTTCTTCTCCATAGGAAACGACCAACCCGAACCGTCGACGTTTTATAAGGGCCCATGTCTATGTGAAATAAAAATATTGATTTTGACTTTCATGTCAAGGTATAACAGTACTCGTACCCCCGCCGTTTCTATCGATTGTTATCAAAACGCCATTTTAGCAAGAAAAACATCATTATAAGACGCATAGATCGTCTAAACGCGGTCCATTAAAAATTTCTCAGAAAATTTTCCATGAACCTTAGCGACTTAACAAAGCTTGTGATTTTATAAGGAAAATATTCTTCAAAGAAAATATTTGTAATAACATTTTCTTCATGGAATTTGAATTCGCTCGCGTAAAGCTTCTAAATTGGGTTTAGAGTTGCTTAGTACAAAATAACAATATAATAAACAAGCAAGCAGTGTTTTTATATTAACTGCTGTAAAGTAAACAAAATAATCCTTTGTATAGTTTTTCATGGTAACAAGGTGGACAAGAGGACTTCATGGAAAGTTTATAATGTTGAAATTGCCTTACAAGTGTGGAAAACATATAGGCATTTTTATTTATTGCTGGGGAAGGAGGAGGATACGTTTGAGTAAAATAATTTAAGATAATAATAGTAGGCTATTATTGGCTCACTTCAGGGCAAAGGGTGAACTTTTCTATTCAGAGAAGGCATGCATGGTCAGAATAAGTCCAGGTTAAGCGCAGGCCACACCGCCAGCTAGCGAGCGAGCGAGCGAGCTGGTGTGCGAAGTGAGGCGATGGAAACTATATAAACTATGCGAAGGTATGGCAAGCTAAATCACACCGAAAACTATGGACGGACGCCCCGAGCGAGGAGGCGGGAGAGCGAGGGGAGCTTTCCGTTTCGCACCGACCGAGGCGGTGTGGCCTGAGCTTTACTCCCGATGTCCACGATTAACAAAAATCTAATTAAAATAGCTGAACTAATAGCCTCGTATATCTTAATGTTTGGGAGTCTCGACTTTTATAATATGTATTTGATTACAATGACGCAGATAGTCTTTCTACGTCACAATTTTAAATAGCATTTTCATAATCTTTGCTAAGACCGCAGACAAGCATTGCCAAATGCTAATACGAAAGATTTTGAAAACGATCCGTTTATGGATGAGAACGAAGCGTAATAAATTTAAAAGATAACATTTTAGCGGTATGCAAACTAACACTTTTATGAAATAACCTAGTTATATAACATTTATAAGTAGTAATTTGCTTAGAGAATTCTAATTGGCCGGCTATAATATTTGCAATCACCTTTTCTACAGTATTGAGGTTACGCCGCCGCATCTTGTGTAGATGCGTAGTGATATTGATTGGCTCATTGGTCTGGTGGTCACCAGTACGATCTGGGGTCGCGACCAGGTCAAACAATAAGGTACCTCTTTGTTTACCTTACGGTTTTCCATCAAGAAATTCTATGACAGCATTCTCTGAACATTATTAAAAACTAGTAAGCATACTTCACCGATTAAATACTACATTGTTACCCTAGGGGTGAAACTAACTTATTCAGTCCAGCGACGGGGTTTGCCAATAGTTCGAGGGACTAAATAAGTCTTTAACCCGAGGTAAACACTGTGCTTTTCATTACGAATACAAGGAGAGTAAAAATAAAAACATAAATCAACAAGTTCGGTGAGATATTTATTTAAAGTTTATGTTAAAATTAGAACAATTAGTTATAACTAATTGTTCTAATTTTAACATAAACTTTAAATCTAACTTTAGTTAGTTAAAGGTCTCTCCAGGTTTACACACTTACACTTAATTTTTGAGATTTGAGACCGCTTCTACAATCTCATACCACGAAACTATCCTATCAGGAAAAATACCACATTATGCAATAGGACAGACAGACAGGCAGAGTCTAATGAAACGCTCATACAAATGCCTTACCACACAGTGTAGTGCTATATCGTTTATTTTATGGTCATTTCATGGGCCACAGCATGCGTAATGGGGGATATAGCCGCAATTGGCCTTAAGGTTAATGGTCATATAGGTTTCCAACACTTTCCTTAGGTTATGTGCCGATATGCCTACACGATGTGGCGAAATGTGACGGTATGCCTAGAAATGTTAAATACATTCTTATGGTTTGCTGCTTATCCTGCGGGGAACGACAGAAACTGCTTGAGAATAGATCCTACTTAGGTTATATGTAAGCCAGTCAAGGTATTATTTGGTTGACTATCGAAAACCCAAATATTGTAAGACACCAAACCGAGCACAATCCACACTTTACGGTCAGTAGTATCTGCAACGAGACATTTTTGTAAATGCCTAATTGTTTATTTAAATTAATTAAATTCCCTTCCTCATAATTGTTTCAATACGAATATACCCCATAGTTACCAACCACGAGTCGATTAAACTTAATTACATTTCAAAGGAAATGAAAACGCAATTCCGTTCCAAAGAGGATTTATTAATCAATAAACCTTTTTTAAAGCGGAAAAAATTACAGCGTCTGTCGAGTTATACTTACTCCTATCTATAGTCAAGCTAAAGTAATACTTGAGTTTAAGTAATTACCTATGCAGACATTTTCATGCATTAGACCATTTAAACGAAGTAAAAAACGTCAAAGGCCTTTGACGTTTATGCTAAGAATTCTAACTTTTCACAGCTGTAACTATAAGCAATTACTTAACTACGTAATAAAAATCGTATCTTTAATAATGTCTTTTACTCAAGTAAACACTTTGACTTGTTTATAGATACGGTTGTAAGAGTACCTATTATGGCTTGGATTCGGAAATTATAAGAGAGAGGTCCTAGAGGTTACGGAACCCTAAAATTGGACTTGTTTTAATCAAAAGCCCACATGAAATAAATTGTAAAATAGTCATGCGTATGGTAAAGTTTGCAAATTAATATTTTGAATATGTCCATATTCGAAATATTAATTTGGAAACTGCTCACAACCAGATTAATTATATGTATGAAATGAAAATAAGTGAATATTCAAAACTAAGCTGATTGAAAAATGGTGGTGTGCAACATGAAAGCAAATAATGTTTGCATAATAGTAATTGAAATCCTTTTGATGCAAATAACGGTACGGTTGAAATGAATGTAGTTATTATGTTGTCATTTTACATGGAGCGACTGCAAATCTGACCGCTACAACCCAGTTAGTACTGGATACCCCTTGGTAAAACTGGTTGACCGCTGACTACCTGTAACGACTGTCAAAGATCTTCAAATGACAGCCGGGACCAACGGCGTAATGTGCTTTCCAAGGTATGAGCATGTGTTTAGCCAATTCGTTTCGATTTTATCATTCGTAACTTTAACTACATAATGGGTGTACCCTTAAGAAACCGAATGTCAGTTATTCTCCTCGTCATTATGATCACTATTTTGTTCTAGACCATACCTGGGAACGTTCTAGTTACGGAGATAAAGGGGGTCAAAGTTCCAAATTTTATTTTATTTTAAATACAAGTATTTAATGTTACAACTTTATTTTAATTACCTCAATGACCTGCGCACTATTCAGGGCCTTCATCAGCTCAATGCTGTAAGTTCTTCACATTGAGTCCTACCATAAAACATGATTATTCACCCCAAAAAAAAGTTGTTTCCTAGCAATAAGTTTTGCATATCGTTACTTGGTTTGATGTACATAATGCTTGGTCGACGGCTTGGTGTAGGGTCCCTGTATAATCAACCTAGGAGAAATGTATCAACAACCTGGCTAGGATGAGACTCGCACAGACAAAGGAAGCATGGCACAAAAGGGCCTAATCGCAACTATTTGTGGATCAAGGCTGCCAATGACAATTAATTAGCTACTGTCGTGTTGTGCGTGTTAATTTTAGGGTCCAGATAAATTATATGCTTGTACTAAATTTGATAAATATTTAATAAAGGTTCACAATAACACGGTTATAGTAAATACGGTAAATTAGGACGTGGCAGGGAGATGGTATGTAAGCGACTGGCGAGCACGGCGCTGGCGTTCCTTTACCCTAACCAAAATGCAATGCGTATAATTCCGTAAACAATTCACAGAGATAATACTAACTCAACCCTTTTCATTTTCTACACAAAAGTTAATACACGAACGCATTTATATATGTCAACAGCAGAAAAAAACTCATGACCGATGCATTTTAATCGGTGGCTTCGGTCACCGTTATCGATCGACCGCGTTTACGAGTAATTAATATTGAATGCAACACAACACAGGCTTCTTTATTGATTTATTTAGGGAAAAAAAAAAACAATTCTAAAATGTACTTATCTTACATATCAGAAGTGGGCTTATTGACGTTGTTTTGGTGTAATAGCATAATTCTGGCGCCGTACTAATCGTACGTCATGTAGTGGTATCACAATAGGTCCTTGTGTTGAATGTCATTGACAGACGATAGCGGTCACTGCGTTAAGGGATTCCCCAATATTTCGCCATTGAAATACCAAAGTCGTATTTAGTTATTTGGTCACGTAGCATGTTGTTTTGATAGTTTTTAGTTGAGTAAGAAGTATGTACTTTTATTGGACGAATAATTCTGTCTTGTAAATTAATACGGAGTTAAAAGTTGAATCTAGTCACTTACGCAACCTTAGTTTTTGGTTCCCCAGAACCTCTATAAGAGACAAATGTTTTTTTTTACGATATCTGCTTGATTCCATAGTGGAAATTGTTTATAGTAATGTGTACATTATGACTCTTTAAGAGGTTTAGTACATAAGGTTGTATATTTCATTCCTTTTTTAAGTTTTACCATGTATTGTCACTTCAGTGACCTAGACCTCGCTCTTTGCACTTTTAACGAAGGCGTTTCTTATATCTTGCACATCTAAATGGAGGTTTAGTAAGAGGACAACCAAAATGCCAGTAATGTGGCAATAGATACCAGAATGCAAATATTTTTTTTGTTTTTGAAACCGGCTCTGTTTAATCAAAATCTTTTGGCACTATCTAATTTTTATTGAAATCGTGTCTGACTTATCACGCGGCTTAGCCCACGCACATGGCACAACTTCACCCACAGGTATATACAAGACTGTTGACAGAAAGAGATTCAGGTGATTGGAAAACATTCAGAAGATCGTGGGTAAGCCTAATGGAGACTCGTACACATCAGGTAAGCATGGCACCAAAGAGAGGAGGCCTATGTACAGTAGGTTAGAAATACAAACATACATACATATCATCGCCCCTGTAATTCCCGAAGGTTTAGGCAGAGGGGACGCTAATCCAGTATCCGTGCCTACGTGCTACTGAGAAATTTCTGAAGTAAAAACCTAATAACCCTTTGCCAGACCTAGGAATTGAACCGAGGACCTCGTGCTCAGCAGTCGTGCCTGCGACAAATGGGTAAGGTACACTGCCAATCATAATGGGGATGATGAAAGAGGAACGTACCCTCGAAATAAAAACTGTCCTATAGCTTAGGAGGAGGTCGTGGCTTAATAAGGCTTATGCCCGACCCGTCACTGTTCCGACTGGTCAATAACAGCCGGGCGGGTTGATCTTAAGTGCCTAGGTTGGTCCGTGGATGGGTGACCGCCCAATACATACCTAGTTTCCTCAGTGCCTCAGAAAGTAATTTAAGCCGTTGGTTCCGGCTGTCATTTGTAGATCTTTGACAGTCGTTACAGGCAGTCAGTGGCCCAAAAGTCTGAAGACCAGTTTTACCAAGGGGTATCGTATTACCCAATAGGTACTAACTGGGTTGTGGGGGTCAGATAGGCATTCGCTCCGTGTAAAATACTGGTATACAGCTGCATCCGGTTAGAATGGAAGCCGGCCCCAACATAGTAGGTAAAAGACTAGGAAGATGATGATCCCAGCCTAGACCATGGTCCAGCTGTTAAGGTGTGAAAAGATTATACATAGACGGACAAGAGTTACTTTCGCATATTATAATATAAATTATGGAAGTGTGGCTTCGATTTTTTTCTTACCCACCCACGCTTTATGCAAAACTTTTGCAAAAAGATAATATTCTCTTTTTGACTGCCGTAATTAGGCAATAATAATATTTATGATCCTGACTACATAACTATTATCTCAAGTCCTAAGCATTTCACAAGAATTAGTTTGTATGTTTCGCAAATCCATTACTAGACAACACTACAAGACAAGACAATATACGGATAGAGATATTTAGGGATCCATACCCAATGGTGCCGCGTGGACCCTATTACTATTTATTGGCTGTCTGTCCGCCTGTCTGTCACAGAGTCGTCATAAAAAAATCCATAGTGTGTACTGCTGCGGCTGCCACAACCAAATATAAAAAAGTTAAAAAATAAAGAGAACCCTCTTTAATTTTTAACTTTATTTCCATTTAAGAAACGCATTTTTTTTTCGTCGTTTTGTTTAGGGCTTCGTAGCCAAATGGCAAAAACAAATCTACAAGGGTTCTTAATTCTTAGTCCGTCCGTATGTCACAGCCATTTTACTCCGAGACTGTTGGTACCACACAGTTGAAATTTGGAAAGCAGGTGTTTTTTTATGAACCACTAGGTACACAAAAGTGAAGTGAACAGACGTACAAAAAAATATGGGCGGCCATACATGGAACAAGGGGAAGAAAAGAAAATTACGTATAAATATAACTGTGTGCGGGATATACCAACAAACAGCTCTAAAAAAATTATATTGAGGTTTCTGAAATACTTTTTTCTTAAGTCAATGGTTGTTGAGATATTCGCATCTAAAGCCGGTAAAGAGAAAACATGTAGGTTTGTACAACGTAAAAAGAACTTTGAACGCAAATTGGTGTGAATAAGATTTGGTATTAAGCTAAAACTGCAACAGCAGCAACTTTGTTTTCCATTACTTGGCTTGGCAAATGGGTGGCATAAAAACTATGACACCAGGTTAGGCACTAACCACACGATATAGAAAGATTAAAATATGAACTATGTAAAACAAATTTAGTTTTACTGTTGAGTGTAAATGGACCTATAAATGAGCGTTAAAAAGGCACTCTTTCTGTGCAAGTTCGACTTGGCTGATTTTTTTTGTAGTGTTAATATTGTACAGTGGAACGGAACCCTTGCTTTGTGACACCGACTTGCACGGCGCCGGTTTTTTTTTTAAATGATTCGTCGGTTTGTATGCAAATTGGTTGAAAATAAAAACTTGCTAGTTAAGAAAGTAAATTATGCGAAAGTTGATGATTCGCATCACTGGGTTCTTCCAATTCAATTATTTTATTGTAATCACACCCATAATGACTCGTAGGTGATAAAAAATCCGAGATTTGCGAAGCACTCGCTTTAATGAGAGAGAGTGATGTGTAAATAATATTGTTTACTAGCTTATACAGGGTGTAACAGGACCCTTCACGAAGCCGTCAACCAAGTATAATGTACATCAAACTAAGCAACTTTACGCAAACATGATTGCTGGGAAATGACTTTTTTATTTGGGGTGAAAAATCACCTTTTACGGTAGAACTCAATGTAACGCCTTCAAAACACTGTGGTTGGGTTGAATAATACGGGGATCGTGGAGTTGTTTAAAGTAAAAATCTTACATTAAAATGTATTTTTAAAAAAACTTGTGAAAAAGTTGGAACTTTGACTCCCAATATACCCGTAACTAGAATGTACCCAGGTATGGTCTAGAACAAACAAAATATCGTGATTACGGGGAGAACAAGTGCCTTTGGGCTTCGTTAAGGGTCTTGTTACACCCTTTATGCCCGCGGCATCACCGCGCCGTGTTCGGTAATTATCCCACGACTCGAACTACCGGATACCGGGATAAAGATATCCTATATGTTAATTCAGGTTGTAACGTATCTGTATGCCAAATTTCACCCAAATCCGTCCAACCATTTTTGCTTGAAAGAGGAACAAACATATGTATATACATCCTTACGAACTTTTGCATTTATCTAAGTACTAGTGAGACGAAACGGGACATTGTGCAGTCGATTCATTTCATTGGAGTAAATCTATTATTTGCTGGATGTCCAGTTCATTGGATTGAGAAATGAATTCCGTTGTTAGAACATTTTTTTATTACTCATCGCAACGCATATTATAAAAGTAGTTTGTGAATTTTCGCATATTGTCGGAAATGTGGGTACTTACCTAAGAAATGTAAAAGATTATTTCTTTACGGGAAGTAACTATTTTTAGTCAGGCTAATTAGCTCTAACATTATTATTGTCCCCCATGATTCATCGATCCATCCCACTGTCTATTCGGTATAAAACAAATGCAGTATGAAACTGCCATGTTCATGTTGTATTAGTTATAAGGGCTTATGCCCGACTCGCCACGGTTTCGATTGGTCACCAAATTTTTTTCCATATAAGAAGTCTCGATTCGTCATAACAATTAAGTTAGGATTAATTATGGCGCATTTGTCGCATTGGGCTATGCTGTAATGGTAGATGTAAGTGAGATAAATAAATGTTATTCCAAATAACACGGGAAATAATCATACCGAACATGAGAACAATCAAATAGATACCTACTAATGAAGGCTTCCCTACTCAAGCCGCTATACGTCTTCATTCTCTATGGTGTCCGCTAATCTGACCGAATCAGATGTATCGTTCGATCGACACGCTAACTGTGTGCTGTTAGCCTGCGGTTTCATTTACGCGTTAATTTTAAGAACAATTATATTATACTGTCAGCCTCGGTCAAGAGGGCCGGGACAAAGTGACTTTATTTTAGCAACAACGATGATGGAAATGAAAATATCGGTATTGGGTTCACAAAAGTTACCAAACACCTGCTGTTATAGAAAAGCAGACACAGACCTGTGCGGGTACGTTATTGCCGCTTGTCTCAACCCTCTCTCTGCTGATGCCATCCAGTGATGATTGATTTTAATATTCAGAGGCAGAGGTGGCCTAATTCAATGGAGGTTTAGCGAAATTGGTATCTGTGGTTAGTATTACTAGTAGAAGACGAAGTATTATACAGGGTGTAACAAGACCCTTCACGAAGCCGTCAATCAGGCATTATGTACATCAAACTAAGTAACTTTACTCAAAAATAATTGCTGTTATCCGTGTTACTTAAAAATGAAAGCAACGTAGTTTGAGCGCCATCTTTAAATATTCTTAAACGTGGAACAGCAGGGATGCACGGAAATAAGTTTAATCACTCGAGTCAGTCGTCACAATGGTTTTCATTTTTACAAAACTAGAAAAAAAAAGAAAAAAGATAGCTTAAAACGCAACGCATTTATTATACGAAATTCTTCCGAAAATTATTGATGATTTTGCAAAATTTTATTGATGTAATGACATTGACTTTAATTGATAATTTGAAAAAGGAGTAGCTTGTTTTTTTGCACAAAATTGCACATCCAATGCTAACGCAAATTGTTTATTTAGAAAAAGATTAATTATTTTAATTAAATTTATACAGGGCCACTGGAGATTAGTATGTAACATTAGAATCCATTAGTCATTCAACCTTTCCTCTTTGGAGATTTATCTCGTAAACGATTAACTTGTAAAGTTTAAATTAATTATTGATGATCGATTGCAAATTAAGTCAGAGTTTATGTTTCTGTCGTCTGTCTGTAAATATGTTGTCATAGTTTTATGATTTAGTGCGTAGGAGTGGATATTAGTTTATAATGTTTTTTGTTGAGGTCAACCTTGAAATATGAGAAAATAGAGAGAAACTGAGAGTTCAGTTATTGGAAATCTAAATTACTTGGCTTTTAAATCATGATGTAATTTGATAGTCATAATAATAGGTGGAGATTCATAACTAGATACAAGACGATCTTTTGACTACGATGAGAATGACAAAGCATTTTGATAAAGTTTTATGTTAACAAAAAAAAAACTCTGAGTAAAAGTAGAACAACCATGTTTTTCAAAATCACAACTTTGCGTGTACGAAAACAAATAATAATTACTTGCAATAATAAGTGTAGGTAATAACAGCAGGCGCGCGTAAGTGAGCACCGATCTTTAACGAGGGAGGCAGACAAGGCCACATGCATTGTTCTTGTGTTCTCCAGTTTTTTATTTACGTGTTACGCTCCGTACCCTGACGTGTTCCGGGCTTTGTAGAGAACTACTTGAGTTTTGACTTTAATTTACAGTATTTATGACGAGTGGCTGGTGATATGGAGCCTGTTGGCAACTGCCACCCTAATAAAGTAAGCTAACTAGCTTACTTTATTAGGGTTCGATCAGACTGGTAGAAAAGAGAAAGATCACGCAGCGAACAGCGGTCACTGATACATTTATCTGTTAGTGCTCAGAGTACGGGGACACGGTTATTATATTCCACTACCGCTGCTCTCAAAACGGTGAAATAAACCATCGTGAGGAAATCGGCAAGTCCAACCTCCACTGGAACTAAGTGGGTTACAATTACAGCCCACTCCTCCTCGCAGCGAGGAGGCTCGTATCGCAGCAGTGGCAGCATTTTAGGTCGACAATGAACCTTGAACTATTCTGACAAAGTCTGTTTCGCTACTTGATGGACACAAGCCGAGATAACTGGCCCACTACTAAGACGTCAGTCTTTGTTATAATTACAGTGGCTTGGCGAATTATGACGTTGCTGAATACAGAAAACGAACTCCTAAAGAAATCAACAAAAAGTCGGATACCAAAATAACTTAAATGCTTGTAATTAACACTTTATTTTCAATCTTTATAGTAATATCAGTATTAGATTAATTTTACGGTGTCATAAAATCGTTGAATATATTTTAGTGGTGTTATACAAATTCTTTACATTAATTTTGAATTAAACCAATATCAGCTTTATTGACTGCTAAAAAAGCTTGAAAATAATTTGAAGTCATAGAAAAAGCTTAATATTTCTTAGCAAGGAAATGTGAAATTTACTTTGCGGTCATTAAGACTAAAAACTGTTTGTCAAAAACTCAGAAACTTTCAATTTAATACAGATACTTCGTGAAACTTTGCATTAAATTGGAATATTTATTGTGTTGTATTAATTTTTATTGTATTCATCGTTGTATTATATCCAAAAGATGTTATGTTTGATAAAATGCAAATTGCTTGAATATTTTATAAAAGCGACTCGTGACCCTAAAAAATCTTTATTAACTGTGAGCCTAGCACGAACGCGCGGAGGCCACGAAACGGAAATACGAACGATTTTAAAATTGAAAAACAGTAGTTTCGCTTATACTTACTTATATATAAAGGGTGTAACAAGACTCTTAACGAAGCCGAAAGCCACTTGTTCTCCTCGTCATTGTGATCATTTTTTTGTTCTAGACCATACCTGGGAAACTTCTAGTTACGGAGATATTGGGTTCAAAGTTCCAACTTTTTCACGTTTTTTTTTTAATACGTTTTTAATGTAAGATTTTTACTTTAAACACCGCTATGACCCCCGTACTATTCAATCCATCCATCAGCACAATGTTTAGTCCGTTACCTTGAGTCCTACCGTAAAACGTGATTTTTCACCCCAAATAAAAAAAAGTCTTTTCCCAGCAATATTTTTTGCGTAAAGTGACTTGCTTTGATGTACAAAATGCTTGGTTGACGGCTTCGTGAAGGGTTTTGTTACACCCTGTATAGGTAATACTAATAAATTGTGCTCGTAGCGCAAAACAACAAAATTTTACAGAATTATTGTTTCGTGTTCACAAATCTTCTGAATTTACGTTACATTTACTGCATGCGTTCGTGCTAAGCTAAAACTTGCAATGAAAAAAGTTAATACACCACTTAGTGATAAACAATTAATATCCAATAAACAAGTTAAGTGACTGTAAATGCTAATAGTTGTTAACGCTGCTCCGTCAAGCCTCGTAATCACGCAAAACAAAAGACGCGCAATATTGTTGCGCCAACACGTTTCATTGAGACACAATCATGTTGCTTTGACATTACAGCCTCCAATGTTGAAAGCAACATGTTGAACTGCCACTACCACTTTATGGGCGGATTCTAACTACATGCGGGTGCTAACGTCTATTTTAATTTACCCGCATATAGGTTCGTAGACCCTGACACTGGTGACGCCTAGCACTGGATCCCATCTCGTCATCTGCCTAGCCTTTTCTAGTTGGGGTCGGCTTCCAGTCAAACCAGATGCAGCTGAATACCAGTATTTTACATGGAGCGACTGCCTATCTGACCCCCACAACCCAGTTAGTACTGGGTACAGACTTTTTTGGCCACTGACTACCTGTAACGACTGTCAAAGATCTACAGATGACAGCCGGGACCGACGGCTTGACGGATTCCACCTGTTCACTCTAAATGACCACTTGCTAATGATCTGCTTCATGATCTACCCAGCCCTTTCCCAACTGTGTTGGGGTCGGCTTCCAGTCTAACCGGCCTGTCTGACCTCCACGACGTAGTTAGCATATTTTATTACGGCCTGAGTAGATATACCCGTGATCTGGCTTGTGCTGAAAAGAGGAAAAAGCTTATAATTCCTTTTATTGTGTTTCTATGGAGAAATACTTCAATAAACTTGTGACTGTATAAAACCCCGTCTTAAAGTTAATAATACTTATGTCAACGTGCCAATTCTTAATAAAGGCAGCGTTTTAACAATGGGCAAATCCCCAAGGTTTCCTCAGTGCCTTTCATACCATGACACGTGTTTCGACTTTTCAGCCCACACCTAGTCTGACTTTGATGTACCACCCTAAAGCGCAGGTTATACCGCCAGCTGGTGGGCTAGCGAGCGCCGCGAACGATGCCCTTTGTTTACTTGGTTCGTATCTTTCGATAGTTTGCGGCGTGAACCAAAGTATGAAAAGAGGTGAAACGATGTGTCGTTTGCCCGCTCGCCCGCCCGCTTTCTGGCGGTGTGACCTGTGCTTTATTGAGCAAATCGGGTTTCTTTTCAAAATTGTACTTACGTGCATGTCTTAGAATTTAATGATACCAAATTGAAAAGCAACTTTGATGACAAAAGAAATATTATTGTGTACGTACTAAGGATCTGATCCACCACGTGTAGAGAATTAGAAGGTTTTTTTGTCAGTTTCCAAGCAGGTACAGTAACAAAACCAGTATTTACTGGCCTCTTATTCTATTGGAACTTCGTACTACATAAGTTAGGTGAGTTCAAGATCAAACTGTTACCGGTGAATGCGGCCCTCCTGTACTGTCGACCAGAGCAACTATATACTACATAAATATACCTACTTAGGTGCAATTTGTCTTTGACTTTGGCCAATGTCGAAAAGACCGTACCTTACCAACCGTATGTATACCAGAAATTGTGTAAGCAGAGTAAAACAGGCCTGTAGTAATTATTAAAAAAAAATACTTAAAGAATCGTAAAATCTTTCCATCTTAGTTAGCTAAGAATTAAATTAGCATATTAATTACACTAGCTAAGCCTTCCGTGGTATTGCCAGTTGCTTGAACCACCCGTAGCACCACGACCTCAGGTAATCTGATTTGCAAGCCATGATTTGCTTCAAGCTAGACATAAGTGTGTCCCTTGTTTCCTTGAGGACCGTCACTTCTCAAGACTCGTCGCGGTCGCGGCGACTGGTCGCGCGTTCTAAGCTTCATTTGCTTTTTCTGCAGTGGGTGTGGTGTCGCACCACGCAAGTCGTGCAGGTTGTGGCCCAGCGCGAAGTAGGCTCGCTGTGTTGTCAGTGAGTGAGTATGCCACGTTGTAGGTAAGTATCATATTACAAAGTGTAGACATCTTACATGTCTGCTCTTCCTTTTATTGACTGTTAATGATTTTACCTATTTCTACTACTATACTGATGAAACCATTAAAAAATTAAGAAATGCTTTATAAAACTCAAATTACTTCTAGTGGTTTTAATTTCGAGATTCGATTCGGAAACGGATAGATATTATCTGCCATTTTGTTTTAAAGATTTCTCTTTCGATTTAATTTATTACGATGATATTTCCGTCTTGGTTAATTGGACAGTAAAATATTCAGTTATTAAAGTAGTGACTTCAACAGGTTAAAAACTTAAAACCAAAAACAGATAATCTATTTTGGGTTTTAGAATGATACAAAATTCAATTCGATAGAATATCAAACTGAAACTCAGTTCCTCACTCATTCGAAAAGTGCCTGTAAATGACAGGCACTTTTGAATGGTTAAAAACTAGAAGATTAAACTGCGGTACAGCCACAGGCATTTAAATAACTGTGAAAGGTCTGTAGTTGCCCATCCCGAAGCTAAGATCCCTATGCTCAGCAGCAGTTTAATGTTGCCATCTGATCACAAAATCAATCAATCAGAAGCAGACAAATTCTAAAGGATCGAGTCCTCTGTACTTTTATATTTTTATGGAACTGCTGGTTACGGCTGACATTTAATCAGACAGCAATAAAGTTTTGTCTGTTGAATTTAACCAGGACAATGGGTCCACCGGCATGTCCTGGAACAAAAATATCGAAGACAGGTGACATCTACCAACTCGCACTGGGGTTGCGTTGTGGATCATGTCACACTACTTCTAATAGAGAAAAGACCTGTGACTACGCTATGTGCTTTTGCTGAAAAGTGGACATCAGTAGCAGACCAGAGTCAGAATTAATGCTGTTAGATTAGACGTGATCTTATGTTAAGAATGTCTCGAACGCTCTTGTTCACAGATGTTTCTTCAACGTGTAAATCATTTTCTTCACGCCGCATAGCTTTTGGGGTCGATATAGTAAACACCAGCGCAAGTATAAACGATCTGCAACTGTGCCTTAACTGCCTTCGGCTATTAAGGTAGAACATTAAATTTTGTAACTGACATTTTTATTAGCTGGTTAACCCATCTAATGATTCTTTGAGTGAAAATTGTGAAACGGCAAATGTGACCACACAATAATTTTAGCAGCGTTCATTTTTCTGACCTGACCATCTACAACGTCCCTCAAGCCGGAAGACGAACCACTTCAGCAGCTGGATTGAGGCTACCCCCAAGCGTCACCTCGCATCTAGCGGGTTCCCTTTGGATAACAGGGGAAATCCTGTCGTCTTATTATACATAGCAGATTTTGGCCTGATCTGTTGAGGCCAGTGGCAAACAGGAGGAAGTCTATACTCAGCAGTGGCTAGCAAAGCCTGCTGATGATGATTTTGATAAAAATATTAGCCCGTCAACAAATTAAGTAGCATGGCTGATTGTCCAAGGAGTGCCGAGTGAGTACGAATCTTCACTTGTGAATGCTCTGTCTAGACTAATGATTGATTACACCAATAACATTCAAAAACAACCATTCAAATTACATGAAACCAAATATATATATATCAGCAAAGTTCATGGGTTAACCCTCACACATAATATTAGGAGTTGGCGCCACATCAATATGCATATTACATGTTAATAATTTTATATTCAAATTATTTTAATATTCTCGGTTGTAGTATAATCTTTTTCTTACAAAACTGTTGTTGTTTGGGTGTGTCGAATTCTTTAGATTACGTGAAAGTAGTTTTAGTGAACGTTATGTTAATTGTTCAGCTCGGTTTAGACGCTACAATAGGTGGATTAGAAGGTCGTGGACTAGATAATGAGCTGTTTATTGTGATGTTCGCAACTAGGGGGCGTGAAAGTCAGGAGCTGCAGGTATCAGAACCATCACATGTCTTAGGAAATGTGCTATTTTTTGTGCTAACTTAGAAAAAAAAGGGAGAAAAGGGGTTAAGAATAGGTAGCATTCAGTAATATTTCATAAATATAGAATGGATTTAACTGCGTATTGATGGCCCAGTAGGTACTGCTCCGAATGACATCTCGTAAATTGGTTGTGGATTCGAACCCTGGCGTACCTTTTACATATGTGTATATGTTTTATTTGTTTTATCACCACTGTTCTCAAAATAGAAAAGAATAAAATAACGCGGGGAAAACAGCGTGTGAAGATGAAGATGTTTATTTCTATTTCTTGGTTGTTACTGGTTCCATAAAATCAAAGACATGTGCACTCTGGGCCCGCGCGGGAACCACGGCCAACACCCTCTCACTGAGAAAATGCCCAACTCCCAATAAACATTTACAAGCTGTGTTAGTATTTCATAAACATTATGCTAGAGATGGAAATGAAGATGGCGGATACACTGGCACGTCTCAATGTGAGCATGAGCTTGTAATATTCTAATTGTCTAAGGATGCTGCTGAATTAATAGATCAGCTCTTGAACTTGATGACATGTTGAGGAAACTGATCAAGATTACGATGGAATGATGTGCCCAGTAGTTGCCACTGCAGTCCTAACATTAGACTTGAGCTCAGCCAGACCTCACTGTAACCACATTTGTAATGAAATATGTCTTTTTTGCCAATATTTATATTGTAGATTGAGAACTTAACTGCACATTTTACAAATCGCGTTCGAATTTAAACCAAAAGTTTAAAGATTTCCAAAAAAGACTTTCAAAAAAACATGTTTCAAAATCTAAATATTTGCACTGACCTTACGAAATAACTATAAGTTGTTTATGCAGTAATTATCCTCCTACTGAAGTCTTTAGGGAAATATATTATTTTAATATGAGAGAACCGATACTTATGCAGATTAGAATATAAACCCCGACACCGGATTATGCTAAAGATGACCGTGTTTATTGTTATTATATTATGCGTAAATTAGATTATAACAGTTTTGCGTCGTGTTGAAATATCTTAAACATACATGGTGTTGTTTATGTGAAGTTAATGTGGTGTTTTTTGCGTTGGCACCTAATTCGGTTCTACTGGCTGTAGTTTCTGTATAACTTGTTTAAACTGAAATAAAATTAGTTGCCACAATCAAGATTTTGTTTAAATTGACTAAGTAACTTGTTTGCATCTGAGCCTATCAAGCACAATGATCACAGCTACTACTTTTATTTGATTTTTATTTGAAACGGGATCTTGATTGGAGTTATCACAAAACCTATTTGCAGCAATCAAGTCAAATAGTAATAAACACAACCAAATAGTGGTAAACACAACCAAGGAACTTATTTAGCGCAAACATTTAGCGCAAGATTTGATCAAGTTGTATGGTTAATACAATTAATTGCAATGATAGATGCTATCAAGTCAAATCAACTTAATAAAGTTTCAATGATCTTTATCAAAATGCTTGATTGACACAACTAACTTATTTTGTTACAGTCATTTTTTTTTACTCTCTACAATCATGTCATGTTAAGGGTAATCAAGAAACTTGTTTGAGCGTTCAATCATTTGAACTAGTATTGCTGCGATCATGTCGTGATGATCAACTCAACTAAGATTTTGATTAATCTAAACAAGATATCGTCAATCAAGCTAAAAAGTCACTTGATAGGCGTGCATCTTTTTCAGTGTAGACAATCCTCGGCCATCAGCCTTCATACCAACTCTTTGAAATGCTATCACTAAACTCAGCTCTTTGAAGTCCATCGCTGAACATAGACCTCTCCGAAACCGCGCCACTAAACTCTATCCACGGTTTTCCGAAAGTAGTCCAACACAGCCTTCTTTTAGGGTCGTCAGTAGACCTAGCTGAGAGGCGGGCGTCCTGCACTAGCTTGTTGTTGAAAGAACGTACGAAATCTAATGTCAGTCTCAATTTGTCAAAAAAATCGGCCAAGTACGAGTCGGACTCGCGCATGTAAGAAGTCGCTTTTTGTTGTTATAGCGGCAACAGAATTGACACTGTGAAAATTTCAACTGTCTAGCTATAACGGATAATGAGATACAGCGCGCAGACAGACAGACGGACGAACGGACAGCGGAGGCTTCGTTATAGGGCGGGGGGGGTTGGTAACCCCCGGAGGGTTCCAACGGGTACGGAACGGTACGGAACCCAAAAATAACTTGATAATATTACTACATTTAATTGTCATGGAGATGAAATAGCGACTATATATTTAACCTTTTAATTACGAGCTTTGACCTTCAGATTTAATTAATGACAACTTACATTCAAGAGGAGAAGCTATCGAACAATAACAGCCATAAAATATTATAGAAAGCGCTTCTTAACGTGATCATAATGTAAACCGAATGGTCACACACCACATAATGATGTTTATGTGGCATTACCCAACGCCACGTAACTTGACTTAGTTAGGTAACGGTCTAAGTCTATGTAATGCCTAGTTTCTAGTGTTAGGTGGTTCACTGTTATATTGTGGAGTAGGCACGAGTCTAGGTAACAAGAAGATTTTTATTTGACCTAAAATGTCACGATTTCATAAAATAGTCATTAAATATTGTGAAACTGATGTGGTAGGTAATCGGTTGTCAAAGTATGGGTAGTGAGAAAATTTCGCGAGGACAGTTTTGATTATAAAATACTAGCTTATGCCTGTAGCTTCGCCCGCGTGGCGTTCGGTAATTGTCCCCCGGGATCGTGCCACTGGGATAAGAAGTATCCTATATACCTATCTTCTCAGAGTAGTCAGATAAAAACACCGGCCCCATCTAGTTAAAAAAAAATGACGTGTAAAAGTGTTTGTAAAAACCTATTTGCATAATAAACATCATTTATCATTATCATTCATTTATCATTTATGTGTTAATCTAGGTTATAAACTATCTGTGTGCCAAATTTCATCCAAATCCGGTCAGTAGTTCTTGCGTGAAAGAGTAACCAATATCCCTCTATCCATCGTGACTAACTTTCGCTTTTCTAATATTATTAGGAATCAGCAATCAAAGCTCCGTCCAATATTTTTTTATTTATTAAACTTACACACACTATCTTTACAGGATGACCCCATTACAATAGTGGATTGCAAACACACCAGATAAATTAAAAATCAACTTACGGCAAATACATAAAAAAAACATGATAGTACGGAGACACTAAATCCGATGAATGACTGTGTGGATGGCTGTGAAAGATGGTATGGCTAAAGGATGTGACTACAGAGGAACGACTAATACACAAATAGGGAAGAAGAAGACATACCGCGCCGACCCCAAATATATTGGGTTCAGAGCAAAAGAATGATGAGTCAACGTAAGATGTATGATTCAACTTATAAAACTTAAAAATCCACAGACTACCATAAATAAATAAAGCCTAAAAATAAATAAAGTCCAAAATAACTATATACGTAGTTCAATACTATTTTTTCAGCACATTACAATACCAATTCATATTAAATCATAATTACAATATTACATTCGATTAATTAATTAGATTTTTATACATTTTTAAAGATTTAAATTATATTTGGTTCTAATACAATACTATTTTTAAATTGACAGGCTACCATAGTGACTAAAGTTTAAATTACGAAACTATTTGCACTCAAGTAGTTGTTAAAAAAAAATAAAGCGCAAAAAACCATCGCCATGTTTAGTCACTTCGACCTTCTCACACGTGTGAAATGAAACCACGACAGAGTTTACACACGGCAGCATCAACAAATGTTTGTCGGATCAATATTGAACTTGTTTAATGTCCCTTTTGTAAGATACCAGTTTTAAACGCTGGGAAAAAAAAGAAAAAAAAGCACGCTAAGTTAGCGTGCTTTTTCTTTTTTTAGGTACTTTCTTTGAGTACTGTTTTTTTGCACTGAGAAAAATAAATGATATTATGTATCAAGAATGTGTCTCCGTCATTCATGTAACTTATTTATATAGGAACGCACAAAGGTGAACGATTACAGTAATAAAGTACATTGAGCTGTCCGTAGTAAGAATACTTTATGGATTTCGCTATGATTTTTGTAGATTTTATTAAGAACTTGTTCACTTTTTTGGCCAATCGCAAAGCGTAAATAAGTATAAATAGTCGCTTTATAAATTTTCTCGATTAATTTGAATAATTAACTTGACTGATATTAACTTGCCCTTTAACAAAGTGTTTAGGTCTCTTGTTTAAGCTAATAAAGCACTTGACCAATGGTTAAGTCACTTGATTGATTTAAACATCTTATCTGATAGATTAAATCATTAAAATTGTAAGTTTTAAAATGAAATATACTTATAACGATAGGTGATTTGTTTGATAGGATCATGTCAGATGATATATTTAATAATGACAATTAATTGATTGATGTAAGTACGTCTTTGTACAGATCATGTAGCTTATTAAAGTTAAGTAATTAAAAGTGTTGATCTGAATTAAGTACTTCTTTGTTGTGCTTAAGTTGTATGTTTGTTGCTATTAAGTTGTTTGTTTGTTGCTATTAAGTTGTATGTTTGTTGCTATTAAGTTGTCTGTTTGTAGCTATTAAGTTGTATGTTTGTTGCTATTAAGTTGTATGTTTGTTGTTATTAAGTTGCATGTTTGTTGCTATTAAATTGCATGTTAGTTGCGTTTAAGTTGTATGTTGGTTGTGATTAAGTTGTATACTTGTCGCTATTGATTTGTTTGTTAAGGCTCAATTTAGACCGCCGCGGAATGGAAGCGAAGCGACTTTTTGCAACGAAATTTTACATAGCATAATGAACTTTATGTCAATTGGTTAACGTACAAATTACGTACGTTACACAAGGTTCATTATGCTATGTACAATTTCGTTGCAAAAATTCGATTCGATTTCGGTGTAAATTGAGCCTTAACAAACAACTCAAAAGCAACAAATAAACAACTTAATAGTAACAAAAGACATACAACTTAAACGCAAAAAAACAAACAATAGCAACAAACATACAACTTAAACGTAAAAAAGATAATTTGAAATAGTCATAAGTGTTAGGTACTGAAATAAAATAATCAAGTAATTTGACTCGTTTATTTTTAATCAAAACAGTAAGTTAAATAATCAACATAAAATAAACGAAATTGTTATAACATTAGAATAAACGGGTGTTAGGGACGGTGTTTGTGTCTTTGAGTTAGGACAAGCATCAAATAACTCTCATCTGGGATATGTTTCACAAATGCTTCGCGACTCTCTGACTTTGATGGTCTCCATTTGCTTTCTTTTCCTCCCTTTTTTTTCTTAGCTTCTGGTGGAGAAGATTCTGTTCCAGAACTAGTAGGCAGCGCCACAATACTTGGCGTTATAAGTTCCGTTAGGGATAATATAGCTGCAAGGTTTTTATTTTCTTCAGTGTCACCTGAAAAAGAAACGTTTTATATTAATATACAGGGTGTAAATCACCTCATCACGAAGCCGTTAACCAAGCATTCTGTACATCAAACTAAGTAACTTTACGCTAAAATTATTGCTGGGAAACGATGAAAAATCATGTTTTGTGGTAAAACTCAATGTAACGCACTTAAAACATTGTGCTGATGGATGAAATGAATAGTACAGGGGTCATAGAGGTGTTTAAAGTAAAAACCTTACAATAAAAACTTGTATTTAAAAAAAAACTTGTCAAAAAGTTGGAACTTTGACCCCCAATATCTCTGTAACTGGAAGGTTCCCAGGTATGGTGTAGAACAAAAAAATGATCGCAATGATGGGGAGAACAAGTGCCTTTCGGCTTCGTTAAGAGGTCTTTTACACTCTTTATATTACACATACACCCACTCACTCACCCCCACACACACACACACTCATGTGAGCTTGCAATCCCTGCTGTCAGAGGTTTGTGTAAAAACCAATGTGAGAAACAGTGACCCAGACCAGACCGTGCTATAACTCAGTTCACTCGACTCAGCTTAATAACTCACAAACGGTTTACTAAACAAAAAACGGTCTCCTGTGACCCCCAGTATTATTGAAAGACCTATCCAACGATACCCCATTGCACACGATAGGGAACGCAAAAAAAAATTATCTTCTCCACTTTACACGTAGGGGAGGTACCGATTTTATTCTACCACTTTGTCGGCGTAATTAACTTGTGTACTCATGCCAAATTACAACTTTCTAGTACCAATAGTTTTTGAGCTGGACCGTGGACGAACAGACAGACAGACGGACATGGCCTAACTTTAAGGGTTCTATGTTGACTACGGACTCTAAAAAAGACGCTGGGTTGTACATGCTAAGACAAACTTTAGAGGCTGCACTTATTTTTTCGTCCTCTTTTTTTTTACAAACTTAAATTTTAGATTTGTGTCCCCGGTGGGAATCGAACCCACTACATGCGGGTGAACCAGAAACGTTGGCTCTATAACTAGCTTTCCGCCCCGTGGTTTCGCCTGTTGTAAATTAGATATACTCATAGGAATTAATGGGTCTTTCTCCAGCTATCTCAATTAATTTCATCAAAATCGGTGCAGCAGTTTAATCGTGAAAGCTTAACAGACAAGACAGTTTCGCAATTATAATTATTACCTATGGGTGTTAAGCTTAACGGTAAAGGTTCCTAGTCACCGGAACCCTAAAAATTATTTTAGTTACCTACCTAAAATCAATGCATTATTAACAGTAAAATTTCTAAGTTAAAATTCATACTAAAGGGAAGTACACTAATTACATAGCACCATATTAAGTAGGTCCATCCCCCAATATTCTGTGACTCAATGGCATCCGTTGCAGATCAGACCATCATGACATATGGGTCAGTGCGGGCTGGCAGATAGCTAAAGCCTTGTCCACCACGGACAGTTGAGGTTTGAAGTTGTAGTTTGGGACTCCTTACAATAAGGCTTATACCATGTATTGATAAAAATATAAGATTACTCACATTTTGTACAATATGTTTATCTTTATTGGTGCAGTGCTTGTTATCATAACCCCTGAAGATGTACTTGGCACTGTAGCTGTTGCCTCAAAAGTAGTGTGCGATGTAAAAGCATCTCTTGATGTGTATGTAGCTGGCACTGCGGATACAACTGACGGGCAAACCGTAGCAATGCACTCCGGAATTGAAATATTTTGAGTTCCTGATTCTGTCTCAAAATTAAGATCCTGTAATAAAGATACATAATGTAAAATCATTATGATGACAATCGTACATTGGAGTGAAGTTAGGTTACCACTTGGACACTGCTATCACATCTTATCTCGGTTGATATTTTTAAGATTAGTGCCTAAAAAGTAATAAAAAAAATGTATTGTACTATCAGCAGCACAATCTTCCAGTTCTTTCATCCTGCCACTAAGTAGCATGGCTTCAGGACAGCACAGGGAAAAAAAAGGCTAAATGTTATTTTATTTATATCATGCAAGTAAGGTACTTAGTAAGTAGGTAGGTAAACTTACACTTATGGAAATACTGTTCAGATCTGATACTGATATATTTAGAGTAGTGCTTGTAGTGTATTCTGAATGCCAATTTTTCCAGCACCTAAGGAATAAAGCCCTGGGCCCCAATTGAGGGATTAATTCTTTAATATCTTCTAGCGAGAGGGCGGCTAGGGCGTGCAAATTAATCGCATTTTCTGTAACAAACAAAATGGCTGTTGTACCAATTACCTACTTTGGACACCACAGAAGTGTAGACGGGTTCCATTGCAATGTTTTTTTTTATATTGTTCGACTTCATAACTTGCCAAACATAGAGAGACTGAACGAGTGATGCAGTGCCTGTGGCAAGCAAAGTAGGTCCTACACAAGAATTTGAGCATCATAAAACCTTATGTAGGTAGGTACAATTGGATTGATTGTGCTAACACTAGCAATAAAAACACTTTTAATACTTTTAGTTTGTGGTAGCTTTAGTCCATAGCTCCTCCGGCATGCGACAGATGTGGCCAGCCCAGTTCCACTTGAGCTTGGCAGCCGTGTGACTTACATCGGCAATTTAAGTTTTGGAACGCAGTATCGAGTTCCTTACACGCTCAGTAAGTTTCACTCCAAGGATACTGCGCTTCTTGGAGTGAAACTGCTGGAGGAGCTATGGGCTAAAGCTACCACACAATGGGTCGATTATAAGATTTATAGAATATTAAATAATTCCAGCCAGTGGAGCGTAAACCACGAGGTTACACTCCACAGTAGGTAGGTACTCATTCCAGAAAATCTCGCATTGCGGCGTTACCTACCAGTTCCCGCCAGTATTATAGTATTCTTACGAAATTGTGATTGGTTTGAAGAGAAAATAAGCAGTACTCATTGACAAGTAATGTGGAAACTTGGAAAGTAGCTATGCAAAATACTTACTGGTGAAAATGGGTTTTAAATCCGAGAGGCCCCACGCCTCCAGTAAATCACCAGCTTCCTCCATCACACACTATTCACTTGCCGCCCCGACTTGATATCCGGACCACTTTTAATAATAATATTATAATGGCAAATAATCAGAAATTTAAATTTAACACGGGACAATAATTCACAGAACATTTAAACAATAATTGCACTAAGAAAATAACAAGTTTCGACACGAACGAAAAAAGAGCGCGCGCGCGCCACCACAGAACATATATACCGCCACACACAGATTATAAAATCAATCAAGATACGTCATTGTAACAACGACTGCATGATTGAAAAAATAAAGACGAAGTTTCCATTTTATAAACGGAGACATTAATTTTAAAAAGTTATTGATTTCTCATATTATTTTCCGAACATTAAATATGTATAGTATTCAGAAGACTGTTATAAATGTAATAAAGATATTTTATTAATGTTGTTAATCAAGTAATAGGATTTATCATGAACTACATTTACATCACTAACGTAGCTTTGTGACTGAAATAAATGCAAATGATTAAAATACCCCAATCATTTTATCTTATTAGAATAAATAATGGTTTATGACGTCACCAAAATTAAATAAGTAATTTTATTGTTTTAAATATATTTCACTTTATAAGCGTACAGTCACATAAATTTGATTTTCACAATCAATTGTGGTTTGTTGTTTCAAAATGATTAATGATTAATTTAATCGTATTTTACTCAATCAAGCAAAATTTCAACTTGATAGGAGACCAGTTTTTTCAATGTGGGTACTTTCGTGGGAGCCTTGTCAATCTCACGGTACATCGAATGACAGATTTTTATTGTCGTGTAGACACGTGTTGCCATGTGATGCTGGTGTAAGAACCTGGTCGCTTATCAAGGCCTTCGGGTTCTTAGCAAAATCAGCAGGAAACTATGAAGTGGTCAAAGCTAGTCATTGTAAGACAGATAGAAAAGAGCTAATGGCTTCTATATCATTGACATCTTCATGTTCTCGTCCATGTTACTTGAAGTCGGTGCAGCACGTTTTCTTCGTCCCTTCTCCCCTGTAAAGCGTCACTCTATCGAAATAATAAGAAATTACTATACTACCTTTATTTAAACTGACCTATTTAATCCTGCCGAATCATTGGCAAAACTAAACTGATGTTAACAGCAAGCATACGAACAAACACGCAAACATTACTAATCCAAATACTCAATGTGTGCCTACGTAAAACTAGTGAAAAAACTTTGTAACCTTGACATCATTAAATGGGACCATCCAGCTGACCGCCCCTTGAGATCAACCAAAGACAAATACGAGTAAAGTGAAATACCTACGCATAAATTGTTGAGCCGTTGAGTTGTACAAGAAGAAAAATTAGTCAGAGTCTGCATGATGTATCGGTTCGCTGATATTTATTAATATCTAAGGGTAATACTTATTGTCTTTTTCGAAAAAACTCAAACGAAAATGCTATATGATGGTTGTATTTATATTTTAAAAATCCGACGATTTTACAGGCCATTGGAAAGAGTAGATCATCATTGACCAATGACCACATGACTCACGACAAATGAACAACAGGATTACTCGCGTAGTGAAGCTGGGTCTCCATTTCATATCTACTCTGTACAAAGGGCTCGCGCCCACGACTCAACTGCTTAAGTCACGAGTCAAGAGAACTGTTAGTTGTAGTACATTAGAGGCCCGGCAAGCTAACAGTGTTTAGCAAATACACCGGTAACGCTTTCACACCTCTTCAGAACATGGCTTGGTTTAAGGCAGCGAGCACACCAGAAACAGAACACATTTTGTCGTTGGTCAAAACAGGTTGTTCTGTACATTTTCCCAATATAATGATGCCACTAACTTATTAGTCGATCATACAATCAGAACTTGAATAGTTCTAAGGACAAAAAGTAGTAGCAAACGATTTCAAAGCATTTCGTGTTTCTACTATTATAATATATAAGCTTTTCGCTAGCTTCATCATCAGTCTACAGGAGTCCACTGCTGGACATAGGCCTCCTCAATCGCACGCCACTCAACTCGATTCTCGGCAATTCTCATCCAGTCGCTACCAGCCACCCTGCGAAGATCATCGCTCCACAGAGCCTGAGGGCGTCCCGCCTACGCTTGCTTGATTCACGGTCTCCACTCAAGAACACGTCTAACCCAACTACTATATTCAATCCATCCATCATCACAATGTTTTAAGTCCGTTACATTGAGTCCTACCGTAAAACGTGATAATCCATCTCCAAAAAAAAAAAATTGATTCCCAGCAATCATTTTTGCGTAAAGTTACTTAGTTTCATGCACATAATGCTTGGTTGACGGCTTCGTGAAGGGTCTTGTTACACCCTGTATGAGCCCAAATACTTTAGGCACCGCAAGCAAACTTACAAGTACCGTAATGGCAACGCCTCAGATCGGGATCAGCTCGTAAAAACAAGGTTAGCTGATGCCCATCCGGTGCAATGCTTATAAGGCCCATCTCAGAGAGATTCATAGACTTGTATGATAGCATTGATAGCGTTCACTGTCCAACACAACGTTGAGAAGCCGAGGCCGAGACTCGCCCGACCGGCCGAAAGTTCAGTCGGCAACCGCGCGTGCAGCGCATTTGATGCGAAGGCGATTAAAGGCTTAGGAAGCGTTCAGACCGAGACGTGTGCCACCCGCTCGTATACTCTACACCTTAATTAGTTCTCGCATTGACTTACACATGTCCTTGCCTCTATCTTGAACTTGCAATTTGACAACTGTGCGATAGTGGCAGGATTATCGCTTTAGTGCTAAGTTACGTTTATAAACTCTCGGCCTTATTTCAACATTGTAAACAAGAAGAGCGAGCGCCTGCACACGGAACCCTGAGAAAACATGTTACGACCGGTCTTCTGTGCACACGGCCGGCGCCATCTTCTCCCTGAAATGGGCCAGATCTATGGGCTTTAACTCTTAAAGTGGCACTTTAAAGGGTTGAAACGATTGTGTGACCATGCCAGGTGCCTGAAGGGTTTCCATAATATGGAACTACTATGGACACTAAAATATATATTATATATTTTAGTGTTTATTCGTGCCACTACCTGTCAGATCAAAACACACCGCTCCGGGTAAAAGCGAGCAGTGTCAGTGTTTTTTAATGTAAGTTTTTATTTCCACAAAAACGTTGTATTGCGAAATAACACGTCTTGGCTGTTTGCTCGCTATTGGCTAGTCGAATGATATTTGAACGAGTGATTACTTGCTTTTATAAAAGTGTATATTATTATTTATTTATTTACTACTTAGCCGTATGTAACACTTAAGGGCCATGACAAAGTGACAGTGCTTAGCAATAACGATGATGCAAGTCGTTCTAGAATAACACAGGTTTCGCCGATCATGTGTAAGTCCCATATAAAAGGCAGGCCCGGGTGGAGTCCGGGCCTCCAAATAGCTACAAATAACTAAATGATACTGGACTACCTAACACCATATCTCGTTTTCTCCTCTCCCGAAGATAAGGATGGAAAAAAGTCGTCGAAACACGTGGTAACACCCACTTGTCGCCAATTATATATCTTTTGTCCCAAATGTCTATAGTGAGTGAGCCAAACGATTGATTTTGTTTATAGGAATAGACAACCTTGTGAATGCTTCACCCACTTCGAAAATAAGTTCCAATAAAATCTATTCAAATAAATAATATTGAAGTGTTTGTTTGTATTAACAAAATAACAGTTTTATACTGAATGCATATGAAAATTTATACGGCACTTTTAACATAAAACACATCTTTTTTTTTAAATTTTCAAACAAACCATTAGGTACCTGAATATCATGCACTGTTTAGAAAGCGTTTCAAGTTTATAGAACAACTGGCAATACTGATATAATTATGCTAATGTGGAATCAATACGATTTTCGACTTTTCCTTTATCACTGTCGGTAAGGTATCGGTGGTAAATCAATTGCGAGCTTGACTATACAAATACAATATCAATTTTTGAAGTTCATAATTAGCAGAATCATTGTCACGTCTATTGCACCTTCTAAAAAAATATCACGAAAAAAATTAAGTAGTTTAACGATAAACGTTTAGCGTCCAAGTGCGAGTTTTTACTCAAATATTAGTTAGACAAGTAGCTTGGATACATTCAATTTAAAGTTATTTCTACAAATATTTTGATATGGACATACATAATTAAGTAAACTGTCACTATACAGAGTCTAATGAGAATATCTATTGAATGTCAACCTTGACGTACCTTCTACGAGTACTACGACGTCCTACCTACTATGATGGCAATTAGGAAATTGACATCGATGTATTGATTTGCCTGTAAGAATGCCTCGTTGGTCTGGTGGTCAAAAACGCGACTGTCCAGCATGAGGTCCTGGGTTCGATTCCCAGGTCGGGAAAAGTGTTACAGGGTTTATCTATCAGGTATTTCTCAGTAGCAACCACGGGGTCTGGATTTGTGCCCGGTTTATGGCAAGAAGACCCTATTACAAGGGTCTAAGACATAACTGGTGAAATGCGGGTGTACTATTAAGTACACCTCTGCCTCACCCTTCGGGTATTGCGGACGTGATGATATGTTATTATGTTATGCATAAACGATGATGATTCTTCTGGTTTCTACAGTAACATGTCGGTTCTAGTTCCTAGTAAGTAGAATAGGTTATGATTATACAATGTGTAACAGAAAGGGTATAATCATATGGAATACTGTGGTACGGACCATCAAACTGAACAACTTTCTCTATGGGACCACCATAGAAATCGTAAAAAAATAATCAGCTGTCCCATACATTTGGGTCGAGTAGGTATTGAAATTTTCTATGGGACAGCTGATTATTTTTTTTACGATTTCGATGGTGGTCCCATAGAGAAAGTTGTTCAGTTTGATGGTCCGTACCACAGTATTCCATATGATTATACCTTTTCTGTTACACGTTGTAGATATTTAAACATAATAAAAACAATGTACATACTACATACGGTACGGAAGGGTATCCAGCGGGGCCCTATTACTAAACCTCCGCTGTCTGTCCATCCGTCTGTCAGTCAGCGGGCTGTATCTGATATCTTTAATAGGTAGACGGTTGAAATTTAAAAAAAAAAAGTATTACTACGATGGTACGGACTCCTCCATGCGCGAGTCCAAATCGCAATTGCCCGCTTTTTCGTTTTGTAGATATCGAAGCACATGACTCTAGAGTTTAGCTAGTTCATATCATATCTATCTATAAATGAAGAAATAAAACAAGAAACGCCCCTTAGCTTTAAATACAACGAAACCTCCTAGATGATCGCATAACCCAAACAGAGCCCCAAGATATACCTACATCACGACACACCCATAAAAGTATTGTAACACGTACGGCATACCCACAACAAGTTACTTACTATTATATCACCCGGTACAGAGAAAGTGACTTACAGAAAACAGATCACCATTGCCACTTGTTACCGTTTTTGACCTTACGAGTAGGTACTGGCCGGTTTGGGAACATACTTTTGGAAGTTGCCACAATTTTTGCGTTACGTCACACGCTGGTGTGTACTCGAAATTAAATGAAGGTTTTATGATTAAACATGACATAATGACTGGCTGACTTTAACTGGTCTTAAATGTGTTAAGATTACTTTAACGTTTCCACTGATTCCTATTATGAGATAGTATGGGGTGGCCAAGGTTAGGCCAAAGAAACCAGGGCCGTTCTAAAGCACATTGGGTCAACGATATCGTCAAAGTCGCGGGAAACACCTGGATAAGGAACCCACAGAACCAGGAAGTGTGCAGGCCTATAGCCAGCAGTGGGTGATTCCAAGCTGATATGATGATGACGATGAGAGGGATTCGCGGCTAACGTGAATTGGTGACTATTCATTATACACCCCCACATATTTACACCCCTCCGTGTCTCAGAAAGCACATTGAGCTGTTGTTTCCGAAGGCCGTAACGGGCAGACAAAAGCTGAAAAGTCTGGCAACCAGTCTTCCAATATTGAATCGTATGACCGTGCTTAGTATTGCGTTATTGTTAACAAAATTTCCATGAAAAACTATTTCCTTTGAATCAGACTAAAACAATATTACCCATTTCCACTAACAATAGACGATTGATCATTGAACTCTCGGCGCTGAACTAAAATGGACACAAATGTTATAATGATAAACCTAATGGCATACAGAGTGAAATTACTACTCAAATCTGCTGATGTTATTGTTAGAAAAGCTTCTATTTATAGAATGATCTGTATCAGTGCCTGAACTAATTAGCTAGCGGATTAATATTTTAATGCGCATTGTTTGTGCGAGGATTATTATATTACAATCTATGTGGGTAGTAAGCTGCTTTTTTATGAAATAACAATGTTTTCTTCGTACTAAGTATCTTGTTTATTCCTGATAAAATGTTTTTTTTTGGCTTTACAGGCTTTTGCCTTGAACTCTTTTCACACATAATGAGTATGTCAATAATTGGTATTTTACTATGAAATTGTCGTATTTTTCTCACATTTTGTTCTGTTTTGATTATTTGTATTAATTAAAATAAATGCTTTCAGTTTGAGTTTGTAACTTTGACGTATAGTTATATTTTTTCCTAATTCCATTTTTTTTTATTAATTGTTAAATTACCTACTTTTACCCTCCTATTAATAAACACAGACTAAAGTTATTCCAAGTTTAAACCTTTGAAAATGTATGGTTATTCCTTTGTTATTCCTGGTGTAATTTTATTCCGTGTTTATTAATAAGAGGGTTAAAGTTTAAAAGCGTACTAGTAGTTGCATATTCATAGGGTAGAGTGTCAAAACCCCTGTTGTAATGCGCCGTAGGTTTTACTACTTCAAGTAGGTATACATAATCGGTTCAGACGTTTCCAAGGAAAATAAAATAATGTTAGTTTGGAAATATCATACTTTAACGTCTACTATGTGGTCCCAAATCATTTATTTTCAAATATGGTAACTTCTTTCATGGTTTAGTAGGGCCTATACTATCTTTTTCAAAAATGTTCAGAAAAGTAAAAGGATCAAACAGAAATTTAATAGACCATAAAATTTCTTAAAACATCACGCCTACAGAACCCATGATTATTTTATACACTCCACCATTACAAATAGCTAACGGAATAGGCCTAAAGATACGCATGTTATGCAAACAAAATAGTCATAGAATATTTGACCAATAAACTCTTGCTTCATATGAAGTAACACCGAGAACTTGAAAATAAAGACCAACGGTCATTTGAGAGCAGCGATGGCTCAGTGGTGGCGGCCCCGACATACAAACAGTATGTTGTGGGTTCGAACCGAGGCAGTCGTATTACTTTGTGGAATTTATTTCATCACCACTGCTCACAAAAACGGTGAAGGAAAACATCGAGAGGAAACCGGTATGTCTTAGAACCAAAAATTCGAAGACATGACTGTGACATCTACCAACCCGCACTGGGCCGGCGTGGTGGATTATAGCATAGATCTCATAGAGATCCGCGTGTCCCAGCAGGGAATATTTTTAGCTGATTATGCTAGAGCGGGATCACCAACGCTTCAACGCGAGTTTACACGAGCCGTTCGGGATTTTTTAATCTATGAGACTCCATATTGCAACACCGAATGCTTATAGCATTGCCATTGTAACGGCATCGTCGGCTAGTAGCCGTCGTCCTTCTAACGGTGAGACATTGCTCGAAGTAAGGCTAGATACGCAATGCGACACCAAGCCGCAAGGGCGACGAGCGTATGGCGACGCGGTGCTGTGAAGTCCAGCTGTGTGTTCACCTTTACACATCTCAGGTTATCATAAGATACAGTACGTATTACACCACAATTTTCTATAGAGAAGTATTACTTAAAGATGCTTTCGTTAGAACATGTTGAAGTACCTTTGACGTTATGAACTCCTGGTACTTTATGTTGTGTGCACACCTTCTTTAAGCTTTGCTGATGATGTAGAAAAGTTTACAGTTTAAACAGATGAAGATAAAACGAGTACGTAAGTAATATAAATGTTAATGAAAAAACCTGAGTGCCAAAAGGTATGTTCATCAGTCTTTAGTCACATGCGTTTCACCCTTCGTAAATATCTGTCCAATGCCGAATTTATTTTTTTGTTGCTGTCAGATTCCTTTTCAGGCAGTCGGATGCGTTTGGTGGCTGTTATTTTAGTTCTATCTTGCATTCGATGGAATCTGAAAATATGGTCGAAAAGAAAATACTACTGAGACGACGTCGTATAGAAATGACACGTATGAAAGATGAAGACAATGCTGCACCGACCCCTAAACCATTAGGATAAGGGACGGAAGACGATGACGTATGGGATCTTAAATCCAATGGCGTACAACATAACAAGTGAGGAACACTACTACCTACGGTTCTGAGAAAATATGTTTTCTCTAAGGATTGCGAAGGTCGACTAGAGTTGGCGTGATTTGCAATAGTTATCATTGGACAAGGAACGCTTTAGGAATGTCGTGTGTTTGGTAACAACGGCATGTTGTTTAGTCAGACCTTCACCACTGATTTTATGATCCTACATATTATTATAAAAATATTTTATATCTTCTTCTAATTTATGGTCACTACGATATTGAAATATGTTCCAATCAGTAAGACTAACTTACGACGATTTCACCATATTATATTATATTTTTATTTAACACATCTGATCTCAAAATAGCGAAGGAAAAGATTATGCAGAAACTTATTTGTCCTAGATCATAATATTCGAAAAAATATGACATCTATCACCCTGCACTAGGTCCGTGTGGTGGATTACTGCCCACTCTCACAGGTGGGGAAATTGTAGGCTGGTCATGATAAGGTGGAGGACACTCATGAAGATAGAATTATTCGTAGTGAACTCTTCCAGCTAACCAGTAAAGACGCCCTAGCTAATAATGATGAAGTAGGTATATAAGTAAGAGATCTTGACCAAAAACAAATTGTAGAAATTAACACATCGTCATTCAAGATTATGTTTTGTAATAGCGAAAACACACAATTTCCTATGAAATCTTATATTGTAAAGTATTTGCCTCTGCACTTCAGAAATTACCGTCAAATTCTAACGACCTTACATAATTTCGTAAGATTGAGAGTTCATGCAGGACTTTAGACCCAGCGGCATCGAGAATCGCAATGAGAGGCGTAAGTGACGTAACTTTCTCAATAGCCTGTAATTCACATGCATTGAACTTTGGACTTGTCAATGTTTTGGCGGTTACCTAAGCATCATTTGATGCAACTGTAATTGTATAGCAACACACCTGAGATCATGATATTTCATGTTACTAATTTAATTAAGATTGCTGAATTCTTCAGATACAAGCTTTTTCATAAGACTTTTGAAGTATGTAGTAAATACCTTTAGCGATAATTATGAAGGCCTGGACTTAGCCACCGCCAGGTTTGCAGTGAGTAAACAAGCAATTGTTATCATTGTTGTTATTGGCTGGGACTGGTTGGTTGTTTTGCTCGTTTTGTTGTTATTCTGCTTTGTCATTGCTGCTGTGGAATCATGTTTTAAGTCATGCTTTCCGTTTCTGTGCATGTCCACAATGTTTTAACGCATTGAGTTCAGTTTCAGTCAGGTAACTTGTGGTTTATTAAGTAGTACTTAGTTAGCAAAGTCTTCGAACTATTGCAGGAAAGACTGGTATGTTATGATCATATTTTTATTATGAAATGTCACTACCGAACTATGACTTAGCACATTTTAGCGCAGATCGTCGATGAATGATGACATTACAGGCTGATTCATCGTGATCTTTACACAATACTCACTGCGTAGAACATTTTTTTAAGTATTACATAAACTGTACTTAAAAGTCAAGTGCTTTTTCTAAAAATTTTCGTTCTCTTTCGACTTGAAGTTTTGCCATTTCAGCAGGTTGCTTTGTGTCATGTAGACAGGAAAATATTAACAGATTAAACACATGACGTTTGTTGTCGTATGTTTGTTGCTGGCTGGAGAACACTAGCCACTATTATCCAATAAATTCAAAAATGGAACAGAATGTGTACGAAATGAGCTGCCAAGTTAGTAAACGGGAACTTGATCGCTGGTGCTGAACAGACCCTCATTAGTAAAGATTTGTGAGCCATCATCACTCTTGTCCTAGAGTAGGTAGCCAAAATAAAGGCAGCAAAATAACATAAAATATATAACCAAAAACCATATATTGTCGGTATAATTAAACAAATAAAGATATAGATATAGACAAAAGCAAATAAGTAATTACCTAATAATATATTTATATCACATAAAACTATAAACACCATCAAGAGTATGTTAATTAACATTATAGAAACCATAATAATATACTTGATTCGCAAGAGGTGTCAGCAATGGGGGTTGCCACACACCATGTCACATTAGCACTTGTAAATGCAAGTCATTGTAAAGGCTTGTACTTAATGTTTTTAACAGTTAATATTTCTAAATATTTTATTTCGGCGTTTAAAGGGAGTCTCGGAGTTAATTCATTGATATTTAGGAATGAGGGTTTAAGAATAGAGATGCTTGCAGAACGGGGAACCCGCAGAAGGGATATATTGATAACTAAACAATAAGATGTATCAACATTTTATTTTTGAATCTTGTAAAATTACTTGAAATAACATTATAAAAATCCGTTAAATGTTTAAGTATTTTTTATTGAACTCCTTCACTAACTGATTCCAACAAACAAATGACTGTAAAGAGTTGCATCAAGAAATTGTATGAGTACGTCTAAACGTTTTTTTTTTTTTTGAATTTTCAGATGTTGGACCACAATTCAATTTGTGAACCAAGTTGCAGGCAAAGCTAGTATAATTTTGAAAAACATAAATAAAGTTTAAGCACCTCTGCATTTTATTGTTTGTCAATACAAAGTTGTGAACGCGGTTTGTGTATTCTGTAATGAGTATAACCATTTAGTGCTATTAGTAACGTCGTGAAAGACGTTACAATCTACGAAGGTCAATGGCAAGCTATTTTTAAACACACTTAGGTACTACTTACTTTTATTATTAAACTAACTGTTGTCCGCGACTTTCGTTCGAGTGAAATGTTTATTAAAAAAATATTATTTCTCTTTTTGATTCGGATTTTGCTACCAATTTCAAGGGTTTTAATTTTTCTTCTCGGAACTCTAATTCTTAGTCGAAAATAAAAGTAATAATTACTCCTTATAACATCAGCTATCTACCGGTAAAACTCCAATCAAAATCGGTCCAGCCGTTTCGGTGATTAGGCGGAACAAACAGCCAGATAGACAAAAATAAAAACTAAAGTGTTTTTTGTTATAAGTGCCGTAATTATTATGCATTCAGAAAGAAGCTGATATTTTGATATTACAAACAGACACATATGATTTCAAGCACTTGCAATTGCAAGTATGATAACTTAAACTGGGCCGCTTTGGCAAATAGGAAAGAATATAGAAACACAAATCTGTACCCATCCGCGAGAAATAAGGAACATAAGGAATCTTAAGTTCAATGGTAAAACAAAGAAGAATGAGAAGAACGAAGAGACCCGTGGTTCACTTTTTTTAAATTTATGTATCCATTACGAAAACCAATTGAAATTACATCAACAAAATACCTATACATGGTAACATACTAGTTCAACATTGCGGTTATCTGAAACCACCAACTGTAACACTTTTGAAGTAGTTCTAGGCAAGTATATTGAGTGTGAGGTAGTTGTGTATAGTTTATTTATTTATTAATTTACCTATTACTTCAGAAAACCGATAGTACAGTGCCAAACATGCTAACACTTCACTTGCCTAACTAACTTATGTGTTGAAGTACCACAATGTATAAATTGACGTAAAATACTCAAGAGCCGCGAACCTTTTCTCTCAACGTGAATACATTATACTTAAAATATTACTCATACCATCGACGCCCAGCAAAACAGTAATGTAAGAATTCCTTACAACACTGTTTTGTAAACTCCGAACAGTGGATACAATGTTTACATTAGAACGGATGAAAAGCCTTTTTTTATTATTAAAATTTATCTTTATAGTTTCCTTTGACATTTACCCCTTTAGCAGTCCATTGCTGGAGATCGGTCGCTCACAATTTCCACCACAACCCCAAATTATTAATCTTACACATCTATCTAACTGTAGTGCAAATAAGCTAGAGAGAATCCATTTTTTTGTATCTATTTATGTATATAAATTTTAAAGTAATACATCTAAAGCTATTTACTATATTTCATCATCTGCCTAGCCTTTTCCATCTATGTTAGGGGTGGCTGCCAGTCTAACCGGATGCAGCTGAATATCAGTATTTTACATGGAGCGACTGCCTATCTGACCTCCACAACCCAGTTAGTGCTGGGTAATACAATACCCTTTGGTAAAAGTGGTTGTCAGAATTTTGAGCCGCTGACTACCTGTAACGACTGTAGCGACAGAGGTCTACAAATGACAGCCGTGCTTTCCAATCCGTCCCAAATAATTTAAATAAATTAAAGTATTATAGTGTTATAGCATAAGCTTCTGGTGCATTAGCTCATGCCGTGATGCAAAGTGATTATCATTGACCGGTAAAAGACATTCGTCATAAGTCAAAAGAATCGTCAAGACGATCACAAGGTCACAAACCTTTCTACTAGCGGAAAATCCCAGTAACACTATAATTAACATAGTCAATTATTCAAATCAAATGCGTTTTGACGCTTCTCTGTCTTCCGTACTTATATTTGGTAACCTTAACCTAAAGTTCTGCTTACCTCTTTGTGCTGTTATTTTAGAAATTAAGAAGGCCTTTTATCAGGGGGGTCGTCGCTAATCTCCTCCAACTATATTTTCTACTAATTTTGCACGCGTCTTCGCTCTGGTTACTATGTATTCTTATTCTATTATAGAAACTATATTCGCAAAGAACCCTCTTATTCTATATTGCCAGTGATAATGTTAATTTCCAACTAAAGCTTGTTTATTCTTCTGTTTTACTACAAACGACACTTTTATTTTTATGTTAGTAACAATTTCAGAGAAACCTAGGTGATAAATTCTATATTAAGAGTAGAATATTACTACAAAACACGTTAATGTTAAAAACGTGACTGTAACGGACAAAAACAACTTTAATATAAAAAGTGAAACGGTAGCCTAAAATAATTCGGTCACTTGTATGCGGCGGGAGTGTGACCAGACAGGTATGAATGGGACTCTCACGAAGAGAAACTGATAGTTAAGTGATTGGATAAGTGTAGCATCATACTGTTTTACTATTAGGCAACAATTTGGAACAAGACGCCTGTAACGCCGAAATGGCTGGCACAGTTGAGGATAACACAGACATTTCTAGACTATTAAATTTGCCACATGCGTGCCTCACAGGCTTTGGACCGCTAATAAAAAAATTCATATGAACAAAAAGAATAAAATCTATCTCCCTACTGCGAGCATTATTTGAAAGCTAAATCCAGGATGGGAACACCCCAATAATCCCATTAAACCAACACTCGGCTAAACCCATTATGCACAATCCGTAGTCTGCGCCGGTCAGATGCATCACTAACTTCACCGAAAGGGGACGGTAATAACGTTACTCTGCGGATCTAATTGATGTTACACACGAGGTGATTTCAAATCGCCAAATAATAAACTTCACGCGGTCTGTTGTTTTATGTAATGTTAAACAGCACACAATAATGTACACAACCTGGTATGCTTTGGTCACGTTCGACAAAATAATACTACATATAAATGTTTATTTAGAGGCCATTTATGTCACTTGCAGCATGGTGGTCTATTTTGTCTTTTACTATTTGGGATCGGTGTTTTCTGTACCGCGATAGATATTTCATTTATTTGTTTTGTAAGGCTGAAACCCAATCCATAAAAGCGCAATTATATTTTGTAAGAGCACCTACATCTCTTTCAGCCGTTGTCGTCGCCGTCATCCCAGTAACAATAACTCTTCTATCCGATCGTTGTGTTATATCAGTACATCATCATTCTGCTGCCCTTATCCCAATTTATTTGCGGTCAGCGCAGCATATCTTCTTCTTCCATACTTCTCTATCACTCGTCATCTCAGTAGTCACCTTCTTTCTAGCCATATCATCCTTCACACGTTTATTTCTATAAGTACGTTTTCATTTATAAAATCGTCCAGTACAAACCAGCTCTCGGTGGAGTCCCCGTTTCGGCACTAATCCAACAAATTTAGACGTCAACGTGTTAATTAGTATCGTCTGCTCCATGCGTACACCCTCCTATCTTTTCCCTTCCTGCTCCTAGACTGAGTATCTCGATTAATATGTCCATTGAAAAAGGTATCCATGAGTCCTGTGCTGTGACTATTGAATTTATCAGTTACAGTAATTGGTAATGTTTTCTACGATCATGTAACGGAATATTAAGTAAAGTTTCTCCAGTTGCTGTTTAAAGTACCAAGAGCACGTTTTGGTATATTTAACGTGTTTTGAATGCCTCAGACTTAATCGTGTTTATAGTTAAAGTTTAAAGTCTCACGTAATGATAATATATAAGGAGGATGGGACACCGAGGCTGAAACTTTTACAACATTTTCAGTACATCATTCTGAACCCTAAAAAAAAAACAGATTTTTCCTTTAAAAATGCAAAACTTACACGGTCCAAATGTAGGGGCCTTTTTGGAGTCGGTGTCCCCTTCTACCTTGTATAATACTACATAGCCACTGCGAGCATAACCCACCATTCAGACCAACGCGTTGCGCCAGTACATTACGATTGTCAACAGGTCATCATTGACAATGCAATGTACTGTCTGACAAAAGACTGACTTTGCGCCACAGTTTTTCATACTTTATTGCACTTAATCATATCTTTTACCTAATGACATTGCATAAAACTTTACCTGCAGTTTCTCCAGCACCTTCGATTTCCTTTAAAAAGCAACTTTTAAACTGTCATTAAATTAATACATTCACTTATTACCAAACAACATAGCATCCTAGCCGTGTCTCGTGACTTGTACGTCACCGGCTTGCGTGGTACGGTGACATAGTTATCTTGCATTCTCTCCTACAAATTATTAATCTAGATACTAATATTTTACAGAGGTATAATTTGTTTGTCAGTTTTTATGTAGCGGATTACCCGCAACGAATCTCCAATTCTCATTCAATTCTCCGGAACGAATGATCCAATTTAAAAAAAAATCTTACAATGGCAGAAAGCAGCATTATTAGTGGGTTCGTGGGTTTATATTTATATCATTCTTCCTCTCACCTATGGGAGCGCAGACATGGTCACTAGCCCAGCGTCAAAAGTCCGCACTCGGGGTCCGTCAGCGAGCAATGGAGCGTAGTATCTTTGGAGTTAAACTTACTTATCGTATAAGGAACTCGATACTGCGTTTCGAAACTCAAATTGCCGATTAAGGTCACACGGCTGACAAGCTGAAATGGAACTGGGCTGATCACGTCTGTCGCATGCCGGAGGAGCAATGGGCTAAAGTAACCACACAATGGGTCCCAAATAGCAGCAAACGGCAACGCGGCAAGCCCAGAAGGAGATGGCGGGACGAACTCGACCCTTTTCTCAAAGATTGGCGAGTTACAGCACTGAATAGGGTCATGTGGAAAGAGCGAAGAAGGCCGTTGCCCTGCAGTGGGACACAAATGGCTAATAATAAAATAATAATATTACCCGAGCTATCACAATTTTTGCGGACGAAGTCGCGGGTGAAGTGCTTGTTATTAAAATACATACCAATATTATAATTTATGTTAAAGTAACTCTCTCTGTGTGTGTGAGATGATCATTTTTTACCTCGGTACTACGTTCCCGCGAGATAATTTCCGACAACCAAGTTTCCAATTTCCCGACATGGCGGCAAAACCGTCGGCGGCAAAAGCTTGAATAATTAAATGTTTATTCGTTCATATTTAATGTAATGCATCGCGGGGGAGAGACATTCAATAAATACCGTTTAAATAGATGTGTGTTAATATTAAGAGAACTCTATAGGCAGACGGAGGAATGCTACTGTAATTTGAATACTTACAATGAAAATGAAGGGTAAAAAGTTTTTAAACTAATCCTGTTTTAGTCCTGCCTCTTTTTATTCGTCTGTAGGTAGGTGCATATTTACCAATACGTCTTTTTAGTTCATGGAAAACTAATAACATTAATGCAAACTCACAGGTTTGCAGCTTTACATCCGTGAATGTATTGTCTGATGTTACTACACTCTCGTGTTAACAAAATACGAAGTGAAGCCATTCTCATATCCCGACACGTCGTCGAAGCTTCTGACTTCACACAAGGTACAGCAGCGTCCGGAGTACGATACCAGAATACTTACAATACGGCCCAATCGCAATCAGAGATGCAAACGCACACCGTGACGGTGGTGTGAAATTAATGAACAATGAATAGCACAGCATCAGACCCTGATTTAAATTAAAGATTTAAATCCCTAGATTCGCCCTGCCAAAAAATTCTGCAGTTCTGCTTTCTTGACACTGATTTTTGCCTCGCTATAGTTCCATGCAGGATGTGCGAGATCGCTCTTCTGAGTCTGTACATTTTTCGCTTGAACTAGGTCCGGGTACGGCACATCTAATGTTTTAAACCGTTGGTTGTTTGGCTCAATTAGTTTAATCATTGGGAAAACCTCGACTGCATGGCACGTTGCATGTATGGCTTGAATAATACCATGTGGGGGAAGTGCCACAATAGTCCTGAAATGAACAGGCTAATCTAGGAGCGTTGATGTATGCATATGGTATGCTCTTATTACGTGATATTATTATGATATTTGTCGGGTTTTGCGTTGGAGTATAAATTAATGTATCTTGTGTTCGAAATGTTTTTTTGGGATTGGTATTGGTATTTTTAACCAAAAATTATAAGGAACGAATGAGAACTGCCCCTTATGACACTGACAGAAAGCTTTCCGCGCGCTCCATTGTATTGGTTCAATTCGCCCGAAATGTCTCTATGGCGGCGGTGTATACTATACTACGTTGTTATTTTAGTCAAAAAATTATCATATTTGCTACAGTGGTTACCAACAGAGGTTATCAAACAAAGATTGCATCAATGTGATGATTGACGTCTAATAGACTTGATAGATTCGTAATAAATCTGTTGTTTACGAGGCTGTTAGCACCTAACTTCTGGTGAGGAGTCTTTAGTATTTTAATAGTAAATTATTATATACATTGGCATCGTTAAATGATCATTAATTTATCTCAACATACACATTCACATTACGCTGTTTTTCGCTAGTTAGCAGAAACTACAGCGCGCCATCTGCGACGATGCCAACGTGCTTCTATGGCATCGACCACATTCAGACGCATGCGCGTCGCGCGTCGGTTGCGCCGGCGCGTGCCACGCACCTTACCTTTACGAACAAAATCACTAATTAATGGACGTTTCCCTCATGTCTTCTCTGTGAGTACAATTTAGCAATTCATTCTAATATCCAGTACCAAATCCCGTCCGCTTATATCGGATACTATACATATATTTCTAGACCAATCCAAGTCATTCGACTTTTTGTTAGAAGAAATCTTCTCCATTGTTTAATCCGTTCAGTAATTTAGAATATACAGGGTTACAAACTGTCAAACCAACATCTACCTGTGATATCTAAAACTCATCCTTTGACCACAACCACCAAGTAAACAGATCTCCAATAAAAAGTTTTGCGTAACCACATACCACAACTATACGCATCACAATTTTCATAATAGCGAACCTACAATAACAAAATCCAAGTCGCGATGTTAAACTCCGCCATAATAGGCGAAAGCGTGATCCGAACCATGGGGAAACATCTCGTAAAATCTGATACCATTATGTAATACTCTTACTATGTAATTAAACTACGGCCGGTACAGAGTTCACTTGTCTATGTGTATGGGTTACGTAAGTGCAACGTGCGGGCTGTTCTGTAAGCCTTCTTCCGCCGCAAAGTTACAAGTTGCTAACAGTTTATTTTTGGTGTTAGGTCTTGGAACCTTTGATGAGGCAAATAATTGTGTTAGGTAATAATTTAATTAAATACTTTTGATATCAAGAAACACTAGATATAGATGGATGATGTGTAAGGCGCCTTAACTGCTATAATATTAATATTTTCTTGATAGTCGTTATCATAAGCAACGCATTGACAAATTTGACTGCTCTATACTAAGTCATCACATCAGGGTGCTGACTAAAACGAATTAACATAAAATTGATGTAATGATGTAATTTTAATTTGAAGAATGAATTTTAATGAATGTAACATAATAACCGATTGCCTTACCACTTACATAGTTCTTAAGTAATTATTCACTAACCCGTAAGCAACTTGTTGTTCGAAATAAATAATTTGATAAACAGCTGAGTCATGTGCACAAGAGCTCCCTATAACGAAGAAGGTGAGCTACTTCTTCTTCGTGTCGGTCGCAGCATATTATATTTTGTGGGCTCAAAACTTTCTTTCCACGTACACTATCAAAGGATTTGGAGAAAATTTATTCCATTTACCAACAAGGTATTAAAGTTCGTTATTTTTGGTGATGGAAATGCTATCGGATATGCGGCTTGGAGAATTACCCTAAACGTTTGTAGCCCCACGCCCCACGTATCCATTTCAAAAGCCTAGGTAGACATGTAGGTAGTATAGCCACACTTACTACTAAACCTTTCGGGACCAGTCCCATCGGCTATTAGCAACAGCCAGCGAGGAACTAATAATATCCCTACAAAGTGTCCATCAAACTGGACAACATTAAGGAACATGGGACAAAAAAAAATGACTTGCTATAAAGCATTACATCGGCAGATCCAATTAGTGGGAAGAGTTCGATTTTTTAGAGGGTTTGTCGTAAGATGTTGCGCTTGATCTGTCACACCCTGTACGTATCTGTTACTGACACGGGAACTACAATCTTTTGTACGTTCCTTGAGCGAGAAATAGGCGATAGCTGCTCTATAGGCGTCGGCGGCGTGCATGCAATGCGCATGACGTCCACGCGGGTTTGGTAATAAAAATCGGTTTAGTCCCATCTCGGCACCTTCCCATCTCGGCACCAATCGAGGATCTAGTATGAACGCTGTTCGTAATGGATGCAAAAAAAAACTACCTACGTGTTGTAAAAACCCTTAAAAAAAGTTACAAACTGTTACTCATTCGTTACATTTTGAAATATTTTTGGACCACATAATACATTCTGGCCTGTATTGCTGCATCATATATAGCTGCATCTCCGGTTTACATAACCGAAAGGAACTCTGTCTCTGTCCTTCAGAAGGAAGCTGTCACTTTTAAGACGACGACCAGCATACATTGAGTGGTTTCGTCTATTTTTTTAAACTCATTCCTTCAACCTCAAAAATACGACTTTCAAGAAATAATTAAACACAAGATGTTCTAGTAAGAATCATTTGTATTTTCAAACAGTTATAGAAACTAGGTACCCACCTATACATATTGTTTGAAAATCATATCATTATAATAATAATAATAATCTTTAATAATAAAAGTTTACATAAATGCGACTTGTGGTAATGAAAGTGCTAAACTTAATCCCAGTTCACAATCATTAACTCGTCATTCAACTAGTTATTTTTTATAATTACCTTTAACCCGCTAATCTCTATCGGTTTAAATGACCGTCAATTTGGTCAAATTATCTATGAATACATATATTTTTATATTATATTAACGATAATTATATTTTGCGAGTGAATACGTAATCACAAAATGAGTTTTACGCAACCATCACTTTGGAATATTTACACGAATGTAAGTTGTGTTATAACTATAAGTAACCGATTTTGTCGGTTTATTATGTGTTTAACTGCAGTTATTATTTTTATTAAAGTTAGTTGTTATGTCAGCAAGTCTCTAAATCTCTGTTATGGATATTATAGTTATAGTGCAAGCGCTATAAGGTTAGCTGAGTAAGATACTTAGTAGATATTAGCATAAAATCGGGATAGTAGAGTACTCTATCGTATCAGGGATTCGCTACTTGAAAGTTTAACCCCAATTAATCTAGCTAGCTATTTATACTATTGCAACTGAATGACGCATCCTTGGCAAAAGTATTAAATCCTCCAACGAATCTTAATGTTTTTATTCCGTGAATAGCTACCGGCAAGATTAGTCTCTTATCGGACCACCATCCTTCTCTCTTGGCTTATCACCGTAAAATATATAATATCAACCCAAACATCTAGGTCAAAAACACAGGCAATACATCAGTGTCTTATCATCAGTTCATCTGACAATAAAACCAGTATCTGATATGCTTACAATTCTTGCTATGCACACGATAAGGCCAGTATTAAGTGGCACATTTGGGTCAAACAAGCTACATTAAAATTGGGCGCGATGGAAGTCCATCGTAAACTGGGCTTAAAAAGCCTCCGCGTCAAAAAACTAGTTTGAACTCTTGCTTTCATAAAAAGGCTAACATAATATAAGTACCAGCATTTATTATTGGAGAACAATTTCTAATGTCATCATTACCTAAGTAGTTCTGAGTCTGAATAAATATTATGTCTAGAAAATAAACGCATTATTCAAGGCTGTATATATTGTGAAGAAGATGTTGCACAATTTGAATAGGCGAAAATGCTAAGTAGCTCTACGTTTATAAGTACTCTGTGCAGAAAAGTATTTGATAACTTGATCAGTTCGTATTAGGAGTCCATCCAAGGAACTTAAGTGGGCCCTTTCCGGCCCGTCTATCGTCAAAGCGAGCATGGTCAAAAAGCTCGTTGTTTCATCCAGAGCCACAGCGGCGATTTTCTTTCAACTCCCCCGTCTTACCCCGCCCCGACCCCGCATAACTCGTGTCCCACGCACCTCATACCGCCTAACGCGATGACATTGAACGAAAAATAGTGTTCGAAAATTTCTTAATCTTGTTCCAGGAAATACGTGTTTTTGAAAAAGTCCTACAAGTTTAAGAAAAGAAAAGTAAGACATAAATATTTATCATTATGAATCTCCATTAAAGTCATGTGCAAGGTTTCTATCGAGATGTTTTCTTTATTTTTACAGTTTATGAGTACATTATGAACGGCCAAAGTTCAGGTAACATTGGTGCAAAACAGCAATTTTTGGAGGCTTATACTGAATTTGTTACTACTTTATTTTTTTTACATCCTTAGAAACCTCGATATAGTGCACAAAATACCTTTAGTTCAAGAAAATCAAAGATAGATGTGTAACAACGGAATAATCATGTACGAGCGTTTGTATGAAAAGTATGACGGGTTGGCCGCTCTTAAGTAAAGCACTTTCGACTGAAACAGCATTTTTTTTCTACCGATGCGCGACTAGAGACTTCTAAACTGAGGGATCTGGAATTATTTTTACTGATTTTAAGGTAACAATGGATTGTGTGAAGAATGATATGAAAGAGAAAGGAGTAAATGATGCCGTGACGTCTGACGGGGAGAGTGGAAGAAGAGGACGTGTTGCGCCGACCGCGAGTAGAATGGGACAAGGACAGGACATGATGATGAATTAAAGGTAACAATAGTGGTTTAAAGAAACGAAAGATAAAGATCAAAGAAATTTAAAAATATATAAAAAATAGTCCAAGCTACCGATGGTTAGGGCTCTAGAAACAGGAACCTCCTCACAATGCGAGCAGTATCGAGGAGTACTGCCTTCTGAATCAGGCCCTTGATCCAACCACCAAAGGAGAGCCTCGAAACATGGTTTACAAATAATAATAATTATAAATATCGTGAAATAAATAATAATTAGGTATGTTTTAAAAAGACCACACATACACAAACATAATTATTTGTATACACAAGTTGATAGGACAGAATAAATAACCTAATTTATCGAAGCAAAGTCAGGTACATTACGTAATTTAATAGTTTAGCCAATTAACTACCAATTTAAAATGCCAATGTAGGTATTCAAATTATAACTGTCATTGTACGACAGTTGTATAAAACGGCTGTCAAGGCTAATTGGCGCAGTGTGTCAACTTGATGTACAATTAATTTCCCTGACTCTTTCTAAGTTAAACGTCGACTGATATGTAGGTTTGACTGATTATAAGACTCATCATTTTATGAAAACTTAATAACTCAAGCATTGTTATATCTACTACTAACTGTGGCCCGCGACCTTCGTCCGCGTGAAAATATTATTCAATTGTTACATCCCTATCCCTGGAATCGGGGTACCCTAACCCTTTTTCCTACATAAAAGTAGTTACTCCTTATAACATAAGCTATCTGCCAGTAAAAGTCGGGCCAGCTGTTTCGGAGATTAGCCGGATCAAACAAACAGCCAGACAAAAATTAAAAAAGTGTTTGTGTTCTACAGTACCGTGTATACTTTCATTTGCATTCAGTAAACAAATATTATTTTGATATTACAAACAGACACGTCAATGGTATTTATTTATAAAGATGTATAGATTACTTAGGTACCACGTTTAATACTCACGCACAATTCTAAAACGTATTATCTCAGAGAAAGTGTCATGTACGCAGTAAATCAAAAAACCGCGTAGCGATTGGAATCACCTCACTATTACGACTCGTAAGGTCACCGGTAATGACAGTATAGTTCACAGCTATGTAGGACGCAACAGGTAGGTACGTATACATCGTTTCACTTTTGTTTTCGTTTGTGAGAAGACAATCTATACGGTACGACGAGCGACGGAGATGGGAGGTTGTGGGTTTAAATCTTACCAAACCGTGGGTACTATACCCCGACACTACTGCCTAACCATTAGGAATAGCGTGATGTTATGTTATGATGTAAACCGTGACTCCTATGAAGAATCGGCAAAAATGAAGAACTCTAGTACTTATTACAATTAATGTTCCGTGAATTTAAGATTTTTATAATGAACAGCTTCGATGTTCTGCAGGTGTAGGTGTTTATAGGCCAAGTTATTTATAAGTGAACTTTGAACTTTCTTATGTAAGCATAAGGTATGTTTTGTATTAAGATTTTTAACCGTAGGTATATATACCTTTGGGTTTTGATTGGAATAACTATGTCAAAGTGGTTTCGAACATGCTTTTCTTAACAGACGGCTAGCGTAATAAAATAAAAAGTGGCCAATTGCGAGGTGGACTCGCGCATGAAGGGGTCCGTACCATTGTAGTAGGATAGCCCCTTCAATTTGTAATTTACAGAAATACACATTCTGTGAAAATTTCAACTGTCTTCCTATTACTGATCATGAGATACCGCCCGCTCACAGACAGAGGGACGGACGGACAGCGGAGGCTTAGTGATAGGGCCCTGGTTACCCCTCGGGAACGAAACTTCTTCTTCGGTCTTGTTTCTAGTTTAGCCATACCTGAATCTATCCAAGTCCATTAAGGAGAAAGCCATCATCTTAGAAGTGACCTGTCAAAGAGCACAATACTCCCAGAGCTCAACAACCTCAAGATATGTGTTGTGTCGTTACTGTACAAGTACTATACGTCATTCAGTGCCTCGTACCAGTCCATTCATGCACACTCTAGCACTAGACAACAAATATACGAGTTCAATCACCCCAACGAACGTCACGTAAGTACATTTAATCTGAAGATAGGCAGATCAACATTACTCTTACTTTGCGGGTGAGTTAAGAGAATTAATTTCGTTTGAAAATTATTCGATGATGAAGGAACATTCGTTTTTACTATTTTGTAATATGTTTTAATCACTTAACATTTGTGGATCCTTATTTGTTTTACTTTTATAGTAAGTAGTGAAAAAAGTGCACGTTGATTGGTAATTGGGTGAATTTCGTGAAATGGTTGATATTGAGCTTATTTGCTATAAACATTGCCCTGGTAATGTTACCCTTTTTTTTTACGGATGGGAAATCATCAAATAACCCCTCCCGCTCTGGGCTGAGCAGGAGGGAGTGTCAGACTTTTACAGACTAAAACCCGTCCATGTTCCTTCCTTTGCCCTTTGTATTCCAGGGCCGCGGTATCTCTTTCGAACAGTCCCGCAACCCTGGCAGGCATCGGTCCTTACGGACCCCTTCCTGTTTGCTGACTCTTTTTGAGGCGCTCGTGGGACGACGGACGGACGGCGAGCTAGCCCATAGGTCGCCGTCCACAGGCCCGCGCCTACGGTGGCCGGGGGCCACCACGTGGCCCCCGACGCCCGGTGCGTCTCCCGCGGCGGCTGAGACGTGAGGCTCTCTCCCTCTCACGTCCTGCCACCTCCTTCGCCAGCATGACTGCTTCGCAGAATGAGGTGACGGCGTCCCATTCCGTCTCGCTCCGGACCATGGATTGAACCAGGGCCGGGCGCGAGAGGTCGCCGCCGCCGATTGCCGATACGAGGACACGGCGGTGCTCCGCCCAAGCGGAGCAGACCTGCACATTGTGCTCCACCATGTCCTTCGGTCGATCCTCGCAGTGGTGACACCCGGGCGTTTCCTCCCGCCCGATTAGGTGCAGGAACCTCCCGAAACAACCATGTCCGGTGAGGACCTGCGTCAGGCGGAAGGAGAGGGCGCCGTGGCGCCTCTCTAGCCACTCCTCAAACCCCATTTACCGCCACTATTGTGGCGTGCCCGTAATGTTACCCTGGTATATCAAATATCGAAATACTGAACTTTTTATAAATGGGGAATTCATATTTTTGAATATAAAAACAGTAAAGCCTAACCACCGATTCAATTTCATGCTATATTTTACATTGAATTTATCCTGGATTTCCATTTATTTATGTATAAATAAATATTAAAACAAACCTTCGTGATTCATTTCCAATGAAAGCTAGGAAAAAATAAAAATGGTAGCTAACGCAGAATCGCAATATCAATTAGTACGAATACCTCTCTACTTATAATTGGACGTCTATGAAATATTTTAAGGGCTCCATGCAGTGGGCACCGAACATGTTTGATTACTAACCCTACGCGTCGTCTGCACGTCCGTGCATCATAGGGCGGCCTTTTGTTAGTTTATTTGAAGGTATACCCTGCTGCCCTGCACAAATACAGGGTGGAGACGGACCCTTCGCGAAGCCGTCAACCAAGCATTCTGTACGTCAAACTAAGCACTTGCAAAAATTATTGCTGGGAATAGTAGGTACGGGGGTCGATCGTGGAAGTATTTATACTAACTAAAGTTATAAAGTGAAATAGGTAGGGGAGGGAGGAGGGGTAGGGGGGTGGTAGTGAGTGTTGTGTTGTGTTTTGTTGGTTAGAATTTTAAAATGTTTCTAATATAGGTTATGCACCTGAAATAAATGAATTAGATTTGATAAAAAAAGTTTTGATTTTTTTTTCACCAAAGATCCCCAACGTCTCCGTAACTACAAGGTTCCAAGACAAGTTACAAGGTACCTAGAAAAAAAAAGTTATCGCAATGATGGAGGGAACAAGTGCTTTTTGGTTTCGTTGAGATTACTTTTATATCCATTATAATTACCTTTGTAAGGATATAAAAGAGAGATTGTTCTCAGAATAAATGTGTCTATAACTTGGCAAATAATAAAAGTAAATCGTGTTACGGAACCCTTAGAGCATGCGACTCGAATTTGACGTTTTTCAATTCGTCGCGGCATACAAGCCATACCCATAAAAGCTTCGATACGTTCGGATTTGCAGATTCCAGTGAGAGGGGGGAACACCCCCACACTCCTGAGCTCCAAACTATAAAATAAAGCGAAATTGCGTTTGTGCTTGTCCATGATAGATATTAATTCAATAGCAGGTGGGAGCTATGCAATTTGCTGTATGCGACTTTAGCCTTAAACAGACAAGACTTGCATTACTGTGAGGATTAATGTTTGATATCTCGTCACGTGGCGCGATCTTCAAGGTTAAGCCTTGCTAACCATTACTACATACCGAGTTTCCCCCGTGCCTCGGAAAGCATGTTAAGAGTTGGTCCCGTCTGTCATTTGCAGATTTGACAGTTGTTGCAGTCAGTGGCCCAAAAGTGTGATAATCAGTCTTACCAAGTGGTATTGTGTTACGTGGGCTGTGGAGGTCAGATAGGTAACCGCTCCATGTAAAATACTGGTATTTAGCTGCATCCGGGAAGACTGGAAGTCGACGCTTACGTAGTTGGAAAAAGGTTAGGCATATGATGATCTCGTCACGAGAACGAGTAGGTATAAGCCATCATTACTGTGTTTCTGTGAAATCAGGAATCCGATGCAACTTCTAAGTTCTAAGTTGTACAAAGGTGATTAAAAGTATAATGCTATTTTTGGCAATAATTAGTTAATGCTGTTTCAAAGATAGATAATTCAACAATACACTAGTCTTAGCAATGATCTTTTTCTTTTTAAAAAATTAGCTCTTAGTTGAAATTAGGTTTTTTAGCCTACGTGCAGTATTTTTCTTTGTGTAATTATGTTCTTCTTCTGTCGTTTAGACATCTTAAAAGTAAAGTATGACTAGTGATGATGAAAGCGACTGTTTATTTTTTTGTAGTCACTTTTGTACATATTATTTATTTATTTAAGGAAAATCAAACAGTAGCACAATAAAAAATAGTCATAATTTATCTTGAATATTATATTTAAAAAAATATAGGGTGTAACAAGACCCTTAACGAAGCCGAAAGGCACAGGTTCTCCCAGTCATTGCGATAATTGGTTTGTTCTAGAGTCTAGACCATACCTGGGAACCTTCTATTTACGGAGATATTGGGGGTCAAAGTTCCAACTTTTTCACAAGTTTTTTTTTTAAATACGTGTTTTTAATGTAATGTTTTTACTTTAAACACCTCCACGACCCCCGTACTACAAAATCCATCCATCAGCCTAATGTTTTGAGTGCGTTACATTGAGTCCCACCGTAAAACGTGATTTTTCACCCCAAAAAAAAAGTCATTTCCCAGCAATATTTTTTGCGTTAAGTTACTTAGTTTGATGTACATAATGCTTGGTTGACGGCTTCGTGAAGGGTCTTGTTACACCCTGTTATTATGCTGCCCGCTACCTTCTCCACAGATTACAATTAAAACTAGCTAGTAAGAACACAAGTACAATACCTATACAACGGTCATTACCTGAACTAATATCTGGATTTTTAAATATTGTATAAAAATAAAAGAAAACTTTGTGTGCGCATTTAACGTTACATTATTATAATATAGTCCTACTGTATTTCAGGCAACTTACTAAAGAAGAGATGGATGGTGAGGTGATTGTGTGAGGAATGACATGAAAAAAACGTCACGGCATCATTTACTCATTTTGATTATTTTGCCCCACGTGTTAAGTTATCACAATAATGTTGTATAACACTTATTATACACTTGAGGGCTAATGTTTTGCTTTTGTTCCTTTTTTTATTTCGGTCTTTTGAGATGTATGAGTTACATACAGGTTTTATGTTTTGTTATTCTGATCTTTTTCAATGAAGTTTTTGAAAAGCTTTCAGATTCGTCGGTCGCAAATTCAATGTAGCCTTTGTATATTCCCATCCTTTGTACACTGAATATTCTAGAACAGAATTAGGTCAGCCGCCATTTAAATCATCCTTTTCCTGAAACTGGGGGATGTGGGGGAGGCGAAATGAAATTCAATACGTTATTTTACGCAGAAATGGGCGTATCTATCAGATGAACAGGGAGCTACCCCACCCCCCACCATTTCATCCTCCTACCGGGGAATAGCTCGGCTCTCGTCGAATGAGCTGCCTGTACCACCCCGCTGCACTAGCTTGGGAACGCCCCAAATGGAGTTTATTAATAACGTTATTGAAAATGGATTGGAATTTTTACAAACAGCATCATGGCTTTACCAATCTTTGTCAACGATGATCTGTAATTCAGGACCCTTCTATCTCCAACACCTTGCTCTATTTAAGATTACGCATTATCTTTTCCTGTGCCGATGATATGATGTCGGTCGCGATATATGAAGAATTATAATTGTCTGCTTGATGCGGCAAAAATAAATAAATTCGTTAATTGATACGAGGCGTAGACTCATTTGATTCAAGAAGCATTACACTTTGCACAAATGGTTTTGTAATGAAGGTTTATACGAAAGTCACGCGCGTTTGGACGTAATTAGCTTGATGTAGATCGATGATGATGTGGATGTGCCTAGGGTGGAGCACGCTTGTCTAGAAGATACCGATTCACTCGAAATTTGAAAAGATCCAGATTAGAATCCACAGCCTGGCGGATCGCACAATAAATGTGGTAGAATAACGCTTTTTTCAGGTCCGTGGAACTTCAAGCATAATTTAACGTTTACGCTTCGCCGTATATCTGCTTGTCCGAATGTAAGGATTATCGAAAATTCGTCGTCGTCGTGAGGATACGGCTTGTGGTATTAAAGACAAGACATTTAGAAAAAGTGATTGAAATAAGAATATTTCTCTTGTGGATTATTAAGTTAAATTGTTTTTAATCTTTACTGCTAGTGCTGCCTGAAATCGCTTCCATAATTATTTACACATCTTCGTACCTTACAGATAGCTGAATAGCTGATAGCTGTGATTATCAGAAAAAATGTCATAGAAAAATATGAAATTTAGTGACATTTATGTAATGAATAGACAGCACCAGCCCCCGTAGCATGACCACCGTAGAAATCCGTTTCTAAGGTGTGTTCTCCCGCCTTCGTCTTGCAATTATTCGAGTAAGAATTTATTCGCGTGGTACCGTCTATCGTTCGTATTATTTCGTTGGCAGTTTCTTTAAGCACCCACTGTGTGATGACCGTGGCCTATCGTATCATGTACAACAACAAAAACCCATTATTTCGATACATAATATATGACTATATCTTTCTTATTTTATGTCCCCTAATAACACGATGGGGCATCTGCTTAACTATTTAAGGCTTAAGCGTGAGCGATGCGATTGTGTTGTGTTGCAGTGGGAGGCGTGTGGGACCTCCTTACTATTTGACGTAAGTTAGTTTCAAAGACTTCTTTAACTCGCTGGTTAATAGATTTTTTTTAACAATGAATAAATTTCATATAGTGGCTGCTTGTCGCGCTCAGGACCTTGCATGCTGGCTGCTACTTAGATGGTGTAACATTTAACAATATTAGTTACGCTGGTGACGTGGCGCTGCTGAGCCCGTCAATGGCTGGTCTTACAAAACTTATCAAAGTTTGTGAGTGTTACGCGGCTTGAGACACAATACGAACAAAAGTGAGTTCTAAATGTTTAAACAGGGTGTACCTACTACCTTCTATTAATTCTGTAGTTACATTTTCAATATTCACTAAGTTGGATGATGATGGCAATGATGAACAAGAATAATTCTTGTACGAACTCAGTATCATCAAAAATTTCGACATATCGATCAAAACAGTTACGGTTACTGTTCTGGCTTCGATCGGTCAAAGCCCACAGAAACCCACACGAAGTGGTGCTGTATTCAAATGTTCCACCATGATTGTCACCATAAATATGGTGGGCGTTGAACTCCCAACCTTCGCTCGTATTAAGCTTGGTATTAAGCCGCAACGGTGTTCAGAACAAATTGATGGGGGTAATAAAGTAATACTTTACATAATTCTAAATGAGAAATACATGTCTATTTATGGTGATATTATTTATCATTTTGAGGTTAAGTGTGGATTGACAGATTAGATTATCTGTGGGTCAATGACTTTGTCAAGGTCTTTGAGTTAAAAGAAAATAATGTTATCACGGTTTTAGTGATGTGTTTTGTAGAAAGAATTGACAAAATGCACCACCCAAGAGATTAAGTGACCCAAACTTTTTCAGCTGTATAATGCATCAAAGCTGCTTCGTTGGTGTAGTGGTTGGAAGTGCGACTGCTCAGCATAAGCTCCTGGGTTCGATTCTCAGGTCGGGGAAAGAGTTACCAGGATCACGGACCATCAAACGGAACAACTTTCTCTATGGGACCACCATCGAAATCGTAAAAAAATAATCAGCTGTCCTATACAAAATTTCAATACCTACTCGACCCAAATGTATGGGACAGCTGATTATTTTTTTACTATTTCGATGGTGGTCCCATAGAGAAAGTTGTTCAGTTTGATGGTCCCACAGTATTCCATATGATTATACCCTTTCTGTTACACGCTGTATATGTAATATATATTTTATATCTATTGATGAATCTGATACATTGTGGGCTCACTGATCTCTCTCACTTTGTCTACAGAGCGCACAAAAATAATTAAAAAGACATTAATTATTTCTTAAAGTGTTGAGTTTATTCAAGTCTGTAGTCAGTTCGTCATAACAAAGGAAAATATTTTTCAAGATAATATTAGTATTTATCTTTAAGTATCTTTTAGTACTATTAATTTATGAAGAGCTCGTGAGTAAATGATACCAGGCGCTTGGGTAGATCTTCAGGTGCAGCCGCGCTTGCCTGGGTTGGTCCGTGGATGGGTGAACACCATACACATACCGTGTTTCCTCCGTGCCACGGAAAGCCTGTTAAGCCGTTTGTACCGGCTGTCAATTGTAGATCTTTGACAGTCGTTACAGGTAGGCAGTGGCCCGAAACTCTGATAACCAGTCTTACTAGGGGTATCGCATTACCTAGTACTAATTGGATTTTGGAGGTCAGATAGGCAGTCGCTCCATGTAAAATACTGGTATTCATTCAGCTGCATCTGGTTAGACTGGAAGCCGACCCTAACATAGTTGGGAAAAGGCTAGGCAGATGAGAGTAGTATTTATGTTAAAAAGAGAATAATGCAGATATAAACGTTTAAAACATCACCACGTAACACTCTGAATTTACTTTCGCCAACACTGCATTTCCGAACTTTGAGCTAAAACAATTCAAATGAAATCCACGATCGCGCCATTTACCCGATAGTATTGACCACAACCTGTGATGTGTTTGCAAACTACGCCGTTGAAACTGACAAGTGCATAATGCTCTTGCGCAACATACTTTAGTTACTGCTGATGACGTGTTGGCAAGGTGTGAAGATAGGTAGCACCTGCTTAAGTGTTTTCCGGGAGACAGTGAATAGATATATCAGCAGGATTAGCATGAGCTAGCGTGACGAGTGCATGCCGGCTGATTTTAGTCAGTTATAAAACGATAAAGTGACACAAGTTTTGTCAAAGTAACATGGTAGTGTGGTGTGTGACTGTGTTGAATCGGGCAGACCCAAATAAAGGTAGGTATTAGAGGGGAAAACCCAAACAATTTGTCCTAACGAGTACCTAATCGGCGACGCATTTGATGAAAGGTTTATCATTTGTATCAAGACATGCTTCAAATAGCGAAAACGTAACAGCAAAGTAGTGTACCGAACCACTTCGATAAATCTGTAATGTTCTGAGACGAAAAGAATTCAGTAATGGAGATTGACCATTGATCCTGCGCCTGATGGTCAAGTCGAATTGCCGTCCCAACGAACTATGCGAGCTAAGAGAGAGTTAAGCTGTGTCACGGAGATGCACTTGGGCTCTTTCTTCTTCTCAAACATTTGTGCACGATAAAATATATTATAATTAAATAGGTAAGATTGGTTCGTATGGCCGAAACCGAGTCCAGGTGAACTACGCCAGATATTTGAGTACTTTTCGCTCCGGAAAACACATGAGAAAAACCATAGGTGAAGAATTTTTCTTTTAAAACGGTGAAGTAACCCTAAGCACTTGATGCGTGTCACGTCTCCCTGCGTGCTAACTTGTCACTGATATGAATCACTGCCACGTACTGTGACGATACTGCGCTGGCGCACGGTAATTAAAGCAATGACATACAGGTCAGGTGTGACAGCTACTTGATGAATATAATGGCGAGTGAACTCACATGTTCCCCTAGCTTGTGGATATCGCAGTTACTTTTCTGTTTTCTTACTTAGCTTATTGCAGAATATTCGTGAACGGGGAAATCAAGATCTCTGTAATAAAAAGATGCTTTTCTTTTATTTTTCTTTTCTATGTGACCGCACTCAGAGCAGTAAAATGGGAGTAAAAGTACCCTGAACTAAGCCGAAAGGCACTTGTTTTCCACATCATTACGGTATTTTTTTTTTGTTCTAGACCGTACCTTGGGAACCTTCTAGTTACGGAGATATTGGGGGTCAAAGTTACAACTTTTGTTTTTAAATAGACGTTTTTAATGATATAACTTTAATTTAAATACCTCCACGCCCTCCGTACTGTTCAATGCATCCATCGGCATCAGCACAATGTAAAACGTGATTCTTAACCCGCAAAAAAAGTTGTTTCTCAGCAATAATTTTGCGTAGAGTTACTTAGTTTGATGCACAGAACGTTTTTTTAATGGCTTCGTGGAGGGGCCGTTTTCACTCTGTATTATTTCGAATGTATTGGACGGAATATGTTCTCGGTGTTGCACGTCCTTAGGTCCGCGTGTGAAAGTGCCACTAATTATATTCGAAATTTCGCACAGGACGACTCATTTTATATCAAAGTACCTAATTTGACTACTAAATCAACCATTACTCATTTTCACGCCCTATGCCTGTCAGTAATTGGAATTTGAGCTGTGTCGATTCCAGCCATCAGTAGTAAGGTCATCAGGTTCAAGTGGCAAAGCTTCTTGGCAGTGGAATCGTTAAATAAGGACCTTACAAAAGGTCTTAATGTATCCAATAAATTCATAAGACAAAATTCAATTTGCATGAGCACTTTGGATGCGAGATACACAGCGGGGGAGGAAGTTTCTTTTGGCGTCGACTATCCCTTTATGTTTAGAACGACTTGTCATAATTCGAGCTAACCCGAGTGGCATTTTCTTGAACTTAAATCTACGTAAACTTATGTACCTAAGTAAAGTACTTGTGTAACCAGGAACGCTCAGGAGATTGTTGAAAACTTAAATGAATCACGCTACCAAAGGTTTACCTTAACGGGACAACATTTGCGGGAATTAAGACCTCACACAGAGGCTCATGGCCTACTCCATTGCGGTGAATACAAATGTCAATATTATCCTATAAAACACGGAGTGGTCGTTCAATTAGCACTGTAGGCATGTTTCGATTAGCACAAAGTACTCGTCAAAGGCACCTACTATGAGTTACAAAAGTGAAAACCAAAGTTCTAAAGCTAAAAATAAACTACAGTATATTAATTAGCAAGAAGTTTATTAGGCTAAGGCTTTGTTATGTAACAGTTAGTATTCTATTTACATTTGTTACAGAATAATATGTAGTTGAAAGGTAATCGTCTGTCTTGATGGTCACTATGTGATGAGGTGTAGTGAAATGCATGTGACTAAAAGAGTGAATATAAATGTTAGTGGTCGGAACGGGATATTAAAACTAAAAAAAAGATGGATTGATTGTGAGGAATGATATTACGAAAAGAAAAAAGAGTAAATAATAGAAGTAACAGAAAAAAAAAATGTGTACTAGAACCCCAACTATATCCTCCCAGTATACCCCCTATACTGTGCCATAGTTTAGGGTGCAAGGTTTCTTTTATCTACTTTCTTTCCCAACGACTTTTATTCGGGATTGAAGTAAACTTTTCAGAGGCTTAATTAAACTCAATATTTTTTAAATTGCCATTAATAGGCCCGGACACCACCGAAGCGGAGATGATACGACAGGAGAGAACATGTGTTGTGTACACCACCAATATAATTTCATTAATTATACTTCTCGTCTCTTCTTAGCGTCTTCTCACCGTGGGAACGGATGAGTAGGAAGGAGAGAAGATGTCTCGTAATTGTTTACCTCCCTGCCTCCGCACTCCGCAGTCAAGTGCACAGCGGAAACGGAAAGAGGCGTGAGCGACGTGCGGTGAGCGGTGTGCTGTAAGGAGCGACGGGCGAGCGTTGTGCTATGAGCGGCGTACGGTGAGCGGTGTATTGAGAGCGGCGTGCGATGAGCGGTGTGCTGTAACGGGCGTGGGGCGAGCGTTGTGCTATGAGCGGCGTACGTTGAGCGGCGTACTGTGAGGGGCGTGTGGTGAACAGTGTGCTGTGTGGGGCGTGGTGCGAGCGGTGTGCTATGAGCGGATCCGCTAGATGCCCCCAGCGCCTAAGCATCTCCGCTTTAGTGGAATCCAGCCCTTAAGTTATTTGGTAGTTTGTGCCCATCCAATACGATTTTGACTTTCCATCCTACTTACCGATGATAAAGTGTCACTTTGACAGGCGCCATAATTATTGGAGAACTTTAAATACCAATTTGCCTTAGAAAATCAAGGCCCATTCGTATTCATTTTAACACTTGATCCATGAATATTATATTTTCGATACACCAGGCATAAATAAACACACAAGAATGTTTTGTTTGCTTAAAAAGCCGTTTGAAGCCATAAAATATTTATACCTATTTAGGCATAGTTTGCGAGATGGCTGCGTAACAGATAACTAACATACAGGAAGGAGTTTTAGTATTAGTCTGAACTGAACTTTCTCCTAGCCTGCGCATGCGCGACTCTTCCATTAATGTAAGCCTACGTACAACTGCATGGACATTATATCATCAACTTACTACCGCACTCTGATTGATTCAGAGAAATGCGTCCATCAATGGCGGGTGGCATGTGTAGACAGTCGACCTTGTTGTTACTTTGCCACTTTTAACAACTAAGCTTTAGGGTGATACGTAAATGACGAGTTCGACTATACTCTCGGTTAAATCGCATAGACGTCTGACCCGTATCGACGCAGCTTACGTGTTCAGCAGTTTATAATGACGTTTTCAAACTACTTATTCTATTATTTATGTGTGTGGAAAACACACCACATCGAAGCAAGGTGCTTGCTGGTGTTTGAAGAAGACTATGACCAGAAAGTGACAGTTGCGCCCCAGTTTCGAAAATGGGTGCCTGCTGCTCTTTCTTATGGGTGAAAGAGACAGATAGCACGAAAAGGGTCTTTTTTCCATTCTTCTCCCTCTGAGCTATTTCAGCCCAGTCCTTGTAGAAGGCCTTCTCATACCGCCATCCTTTTCTGGGCCTGTAGAGTCGCCTATACAAGTGAAATTTGTTTTCAAAACGTTTTGCTTGTTTGTCATTTATTATGTTTATCGGTATGGGTTACTCCCTGTGTACCCCGATCTCCGAGGCCCTCGTCCCGGAGAAACCAGAATACGAGCATTCATGTCACTCCATAAAGTTTTTACTTGTTCAACATCGACAACGCTAAAGAATATCCCTTTAACTTAGCTCCCAGGATTCAAATGGTTCCAATGAAATTTTGAGCAAAATCTTCTGAAATTTATTTTATATCGGCCATAATCGTCGGTGAGCTCTTTCAAAGTAAACATTTTATCAAAACTCTCTGAAGAATATTTTCTGGAAAACAAATTCATAAAGGCTTTCATATTCTTTCACATTTTACCCGTAAATCTAATTACCAACAAGAATTTAATTTCAGTAAAAGCAGTTCTACCTAGAACTTTGATCTTGTGAAAGAGCTCGGACAAACATAGTTCATAGAAATTCTTTATCAAGAATTCTATAAACTTAGCTCACCTGGGGAACATTTTCGCATTTAATACTACAGTATTAAATGTAGTTTCCTGTATAATTTATGATCTTTTTTCCATTCTTCTCCCTCTGAGCTATTTCAGCCCAGTCCTTGTAGAAGGCCTTCTCATACCGCCATCCTTTTCTGGGCCTGTAGAGTCGCCTATACAAGTGAAATTTGTTTTCAAAACGTTTTGCTTGTTTGTCATTTATTATGTTTATCGGTATGGGTTACTCCCTGTGTACCCCGATCTCCGAGGCCCTCGTCCCGGAGAAACCAGAATACGAGCATTCATGTCACTCCATAAAGTTTTTACTTGTTCAACATCGACAACGCTAAAGAATATCCCTTTAACTTAGCTCCCAGGATTCAAATGGTTCCAATGAAATTTTGAGCAAAATCTTCTGAAATTTATTTTATATCGGCCATAATCGTCGGTGAGCTCTTTCAAAGTAAACATTTTATCAAAACTCTCTGAAGAATATTTTCTGGAAAACAAATTCATAAAGGCTTTCATATTCTTTCACATTTTACCCGTAAATCTAATTACCAACAAGAATTTAATTTCAGTAAAAGCAGTTCTACCTAGAACTTTGATCTTGTGAAAGAGCTCGGACAAACATAGTTCATAGAAATTCTTTATCAAGAATTCTATAAACTTAGCTCACCTGGGGAACATTTTCGCATTTAATACTACAGTATTAAATGTAGTTTCCTGCCGGTCTACAAAGATTTGAATCTTTAGATGTACCCGTATTTTGGTCGCGCGAAAACGTACTCGCACTAACAAGAGTGAGCGCGCACCTACGCTCACCCAGCAAAGACCGATTGATACGATTTTCAGTACGAGTGAGCGAGATAGTACTATTCAATCGCCATTGTCAGAGAAATAGAAACCTGATTAATTCTGACACGGTAGAATGTAGAGTGAATCTAATAATTTAAATTTTTGCCTGCTTAGCTCAAAGTGCTGCTTTTAAGTACGACGAAGAAATTTCCTTTGACGTGAGTCTGAGTATCTACGGAGAAACTTACCTCTGTGATGCAGCTGATCTTCTAAGAAAACAGACTACAAGGTAATGATTTCTGTCAATGCTTTGCAGACACTAATGAACTTTCTCGACAACGGCTGGAGATAAGTGCACGGTGAGGGATTGACGTCAAAAACATTTAAAATAGACTTATGTTAGACGGGATAACGTGTGCAAAATCCGTATCTACTACCAGGAGGCAACTAGTTGCTGTCGCTACAAGTTTAACGTTACAAACTTGGCAATTATGGCACTTTACTCAATGAGAAATAGGATCACATTTTTACTATGATATTTTCTGTATAGTATCTCCCAAATCTCTTTGTTTGGCGCTCATCCGATACGCGCTAACCAAAAATAGAACACAAAAACAAACTAAAACGCCAGTTAAATTTTGCTGTTAATTAAGAGTTTGACAGAGATGCATAGGCTTTTATAGGCACTCCATGAAAAGGGATAGGTGAGTGATGATAATGGCCATCAGTACCTTCAACCTTATATAGTTTGCTGATTGTTTGGTTTAGAGCGTTTTGGGGGACTGTATAATATTTCACTCTCTTGATATTGATTAGACATTGCAGCAAAAGAGCTTCTAATCAAAAACTACGTAACTATTTTTAGCTATCCTCTTGAATAAGCCCGCAGATGAGAAGGTGGTCAGACATGAGAATCACAAACATTAACAAAAATATCGCACAAAACTTAAGGTGATAGGTACGAGTATATTTGATCCCTGTGGATCAAAACCTGCTAGCCTGCTTTGTTCAGAGCTGAGAAAGCGAACCCCTTATGTTCCCTAGTGATTCATATCCTATTTTAAAAGAAGCCAGTTCAGCACAAGGTGTGGTTATTAATTTTGTGATGTAAATATTGTTTTAAAAGACAGAAAATCTTTTAGAACACTTTTAGAAAGAGGTAGTTAAACTCAAATTGCTGTGACACAGGGACTAAAATACCTCAGATGAGATTCAATTTTTAAATCACTTACTCACTCACCATCGCATCTCGTATGTTTCGTTGAAAACCCTTATAACCCTATAACCCATACATATAGCTTCATACATAACATGGGGCGACGAGATCAATCATGGGGTGGGGAGCTATCGATTCAGCCTTAGGAGCACTAAAGAACACAGCACACATATCAAATCGGAAAGGGATCGGCACCGTATCAACTCGAGCCGTTCAGTATTGTTTATATGAAACTCCCAACTGCAACGTACACTAATCGGAATCGTAACGTAATTGCCTCGCCTCCGGACAAGCTCACGATCCTCGGTGCGGTGCGTGGTCAACTCGCGGCTCATCGTCCCCGCGCTTACGTCTCTCCGTACCCGAGCTTACGTCTTACGCACACTATTGTTGACACACGTGCTGTCATTCACAGGGCAACCTTTAGTTGTGCGGGAAGTCGGCGAGCCGTAACTGCGGGCGTCCCCTAGCCGTAAGCGCGGCGTCGCCTAGCCGAAGCTGAGTTGACGTAGCGGAGCTGCTGATCCGTTTGCTTACGTCAGGTTGACGCCTGTTTGACGTCGAGGCGAAAGGCGATACGGTGCTGATCCCTTTCCGATTTGATATGTGTGCTGATGTCCTTAAAAGGGTGTTAGCCGGTACCAGTGGACAGCGTGCGTAATTTCAATGAAAAGGAGGAACGTATAACATTAATTAAGCATTGGAATACTAATAATATAATAAATCTTTATTTACAAGTTATTGCTTATACATCAATGTAGCCCTGGCTCTTGTACTAGGAGTTCCTGTATCACAAGAGCCAGACCTCTCAATTTACAGAGAATATAAAGAAAAAAACAATAGACGAAAAAAAATGAGATACAATATGGTGATGCATTAAACTTAAAAGTATTGACAACTTAAAACGTAAAAGAGAGTAAAAAAAAAATTAAAAGTGAAAATAATATTATTAAGAGTATTTGAGTATTTTTATAAATTAAATTAGGTTAAGTACCACTAACTGCGTTCTTAGGAAAGTGTGGGTAAGTGTGACTGGGATGAGTGTGTGGTGTGGGGGTGATTGTGTGTGGTGTGGAGGTGTGTGTGTGTGTGTGTGATGAGTGTGTGAAAGTGACAAAGTGTCATGTAAGGCTTCCGAATAGATTTTCTGATTCGTCATAATCGCGATTATCTAGCCAGTCAATAATAGTTTTTTTGAATTGGAAGTTATTGAGTTTCATAAGGTGTTGTATCCCCTTTTCATGGCCGATTTTGTTGTAAAGACGTGGGGTATACATACAATGGTAGTGTTTGCTGGCGAAAACGCTCTTGGTACCTTGAACTGGGCACCTGACAATTCTCTTGGATGACATAGGCAGACTTGGGATGGCGTATCGGTGATATCTTCGCAGGCATTCGTAAAAAAAAGTGCTTGCGGACGCTAAGTACTTTGGCTTTTCCGTATACCTCGGTCGTGGGCGTCCGGTATTTCAATGACAAAAGTACTTTTAGGACGGCACGCTGAGCTCGCTCCAGCTCAATCATATGGGTCTAGCCTGCCCCGCCCCAAGCGCAAACAGCGTAACCTAGGACACAATGGCAATGGCATATTAATAGTCTAAATTACGTAAAGTACTGTAAATGTAATTTTTTTTATTTTTTATTTTATTTTATTATTTCGCTATATAAATTAACATTGAGAGTCACATTAAAATTATAATATTTCTACACCGGCAACGGTAGTATATGTGAACTATATATAAATTGTAAGACCTTTATGTACCTACCATATACTCAGAAATAAATGATATTCTATTCTATTCTATTCTATAAGGCTTTATATGTTTGCAACAGAAGTTTTACACTAGCAACATGTCTTAGGGTTTTAAAGATAATATATGGATCAACTTGCGCACTCTTTTGGCGGTAACCGAGATATGTTGTGCCCATTTTAGGTTGTCGTCAACGATTACTCCTAGATATTTAATGGAGTTCACTCTGTCTAGCTTGGGGCACATGCAGGAGAAAAAATTATTGCTATTCCTATTGCAAGGAAACGTGTGGCTACTAATTTTGAAGATTTTGGGACTTCCTGCTCTAGTCTTACTAAAACATAGATATTTTGTCTTAGAGGTGTTTAGTGAAAGCAGACTATCTTCGAGCCAAGTGGTTACTTTGGCAAGACCCGCTTCACAGACTGTTTCTAGATCTTTCCATGAAACAGAAGAACTATGTCGTCGGCAAACATTATGACATCGGCTTTATTGATTGTGATATCGCACAGTTCGTTGATGTATACCAGGAATAGGGTTGTGGCAATCGTACTTCCCTGGGGAACTCCATATGAGCAGGAAGCTTCGTCGCTAGTTGTATTATCAAGGCGAATGCATTGACTTCTTCCTGACAAATAACTTAATAGCCAAATAATTAATCAATAATTAGGAATAATTGTGATCATTCGAATGCTGATTCTGAGGTGAATCCCATGCGGATCGCGTTTGAACACCTCCATACAATTTAGCTGGCACAATCGACGCGAGCGAATTAATTTTTCCTTTTTAGTTGAAATATCTTAAACAAATTCAATGTGCTACTTATTACTTATCCCCAATAAAATAAACATAAAGAAAACTGGCGAATCGTGTGTTTGAATGTTATGTTATAAAATTGTGTAAACAATACATATCCAAGCGATTGTAGTAATCACGACAGATTTTCTGTCTAACATGAAGAGTTCCAATGTCCATCTCCAAAAGAAAAAGCAGACGATTTGATAACCTCCTCCTTTTGGATGTCTGTTAATAACCCTTCTACATTGCAAGGTTAAGAACCAATCGATACTATGCTGCCCTACGTTGCCGGTATCGCACCGCAGCCCCTCTCCCGGTTTTCAACAATCTATTCGTTTGGCCACTCGCGTTCACGACCTGCCGTCAAAATAAACTTAATTACTTACTTTCTCTTGAATAGCTGAGCAATGAGCATCCAATTGTTTTACATGCGTTACTGGATTGCGTGAACATCGCCGTGCCTATATGTCTGATACATGTTAGTTCTACGGCTATTACTGATAAGATACGGTATAGTGTTTCGGAGTCAGTGGCGAATTGCAATGTCGTAAGATGCGAAAAAAGGCATGTTAGTATAAAAATACATTTTGTTTTATAAAAATTACATGTATCGTGCCTGTATGTATTGATTACAATAATTTCAAAGGCACTTATGAAAAAGATGTGCGAGTCTAGCTTATGTTATGTTATAACTTTAGTATAACTGGTACAGAATGCATTTAAAATTGACTTAGTTAGCTCTTCTATATAAGTTATATCTAAGTTTAATTAATTACCATGTGGATTGTGGACGTCGTAGTAAGCTAAGTACAGTCAACCACGGCCGTAGGGTGACCCAATCAATGTAATCCACCCTTGCAGCCACGATACCAGATGGCATCGTACTCCAACTGTTCCTCTTAACGATAAACTGTCCAAAAATCTTAAAAATTAGCGCCTATAATGATACAGTATTCAATCAAAAATCCCATTTTTATTAAACAATACAAGTTCTGTTATTTAAGTGTAGCAGCTGTCAAAACCTTAGCTTCCATTGTTGAGACTGAGAACAAACACTTGGAATTCAGTTTGATACGTAAAGTTTGTTTATATGAATATAAACCTTATTCTTGTCCAGTTATGTACATATTCCAGTGCGTGAGCAATGTCATACTAACGAAGCTCACATAGGCACCGAAATTGTTGATTTTGACAGTCTTGGTAATCTCCGCATCATTATGATCTTCCGATAGCGTGCCAATGAAAATAATTCATAGGTCGTAGGAATTAATGGTGTCTTGTTAATTATCTTACAATTGAAACATTTCTTATGATCACCTATTGATATGCATTTATTAGATTTTGCTAACTTACTTCATTTGTATGACAGACAACACTATCAAGTGTCGAATGTATGTAACATTAGACTTGTGGAACAATGATAAGCCACAATAGCTGACTTGGAAACAGTATCATGTTTTCTTTTTCGGCTTATACTAGAACTAACATAAAGCAAATATGTTTGGATCAATATTAAATTCAGGTCAGTAACAAATCCAGTATACTAGGCTTCTTATTATATTTAAACCTCGTACTACGCAGGGCTATCAAGGCATGATCCGGCGAACCAGTCACTACAACCTAAATGTGACTATTGAAAGCAAAAAACCCTGATATTTAAATGCATCTGTAAGTCTGAAAGCCGACCCTAACTGGCTGGGCGGAATAGGAATTCAACTTGCGGTATGACGTTCGAGAATGAAATTATTAACGTTGCCTGAAACTAATTCCGCGCAATCCGGCTTCATATTATCTCGAATACGGTTTAGTTCGAAACATACTCGTGAAATGCTCTGATACAGAATGTTTGACATGCTGCAGTTCGTATTCGGTATTGAAATTGTACGTCAAACAGTAGCGAATATTCCACGAATGGTTGATGCGCTTGAATTGAATCAATAAATTTTATTTTACAGGTACTCATTTGTGCCGTACGAGTGTGTGGGTGTTGCTATGGCGACCGGAGGGGCCCAGACCCCAGGGGAGGCAGACGTTGTTGTTGTGGGTGCAACGCATATCCAACTAAACTTATGTTTGTGCATATGTGACGGCTTCGATGAGGGATGAGGCTTCCCGCGCCCTTTTTGCTTTAATTGGATGTACGTTTTGAATACTAATTTCATCTCTTGAGTTTGTTGCAGACATAATAGATCTTTTGTCTGCGTAAAATACCCCATCTACATAATGATTACCGTCATTTATAGATTTTACATAGAATTTAATCTAAGAATTCATTGCTGTTTAAAGAAAGGTTCTCTTTAATTAACTAAGGTATTAAAAGACAGGCAACCTACGTGGTACGTGACTACAAATGCCAATGAGTATTAAACTAAGGGTATTAAACCGAACTATTAGCATCGAATTACATCACAGTTAATATGACGAACAGCAACATTCATGAATGAGAGTACGCTACATGAATATATTATAAGTCACACGCCAGTGAAGACACTTGCGTAGGTAATACTGACGATTTTCGCGAGTTGATTTCAATAAATGACTCATTAATTCATGATACATACAATTAAAAAAAATTAAATTGTCTGTTTGTAATTTCAAAAGGAACAGCTGTTTACTGAATGTTCATGAAAATGTGTAATGGTACTTAGAAAAAAAAACTTTTTTTTTTAATTTGGTCTGTCTTTTTGTTTGTTCCGGCTAATCTCCGAAACGACTGGACCGATTTTGACGAGACTTCTTCTGCCAGACAGTTGATGTTATAAAAAGTAATTTAGACTAATTTTGTTTTAGAAAAAAATTTGGGTTCGGTGCAAACAAAATTTAAACCCATGAACTTTTTAACAAAATCCGTTTCAAATAATCATAATCAGCCTATAATGTTCCCACTGCTGGGACACACGGCCTCCTCTCTATGAGGAGGAATGGGCTATAATCCACGGATTCAAATATGATTCAAATAGGGTAATAATAATTTCACGCGGATGGGGTTCGCGGGCAACAGCTTGTATATCTATAAGTACATCACCATCTTCTGCCCTAACCCTTATTCAGTCAGCGCCGAAAAGTGTTCCTTCCATAGATATCGACCAGTCGCCGTCTCCGTACCCACCCTCTTCTTAGACATAGGCACCACCTACAACTAAACGGTTTCTGAATTGAGAATTTGAATGAGAGAAATACTAGTTCTCACATCAGCAGTAGCATTACTTTATGGTGGATCCTTCAACGTAGTCCGGTGATTTTCTGAATTTCTGCGCAAGTTTTAAGTAAAAAGTAGAGTTTGCCAAGTTTCAACTTGCCCGGGTGAAAGTTTAATGAATCCTCATATAATCCTGTTTTGGACCACATCGGAAAAAAACGCAACCTCATTCAAAATTCCGACCACTACTTGGGACCACGTGCACAATGTGGGCCAAGTTCAAACGAACGAATTGTCAAGCATTCCAATCAAAGTATATTGTTTTGTAATAGGACTATTTAGAACATAAGAGATGCCGCGCGCTTGGCTTGCATTATTCATTTTTGAGTAACACTTGCCTTGGACAATGGTGTGAATGGTGAAATGTATGGAATAATTTAATTGTTGTATGATCTTATATAATGGATAAATTGATTTGCTATTAGAAACGTTTATTTAGATTGGAATGTAGTTTCTTGTAGGAAATTGGTCAAAACGGTTCAGACAAATAGCGGACTTAGTTCCGCACATCGGACACTGACCTTAAGAAGTAAATGTTTGACTGATTCATAACTTAGAGTCGGAAATACAATTTTGTCCCTGTACTTTAATATCGAAAGCGATATCTATAAAATCACAAAATAAGCATATAGGATATCATGTCAACACGCCTAATAAAGGACAAGCAAAATAAATGTTTTCGTCGAACTGTCACACTAATGTTGACTGTTCACCATCAGTCGACCCTCCCAATTGAGCCCTATAGCAATCAAAAGTAAATGCACAAAATAATCGAGAATTTAAATGAGCTGCTAATAATTATAAAGTTTCCATTCATTAGAACAACAAAATCACGAGCTTTGATTCACAATATACGTAGTTTTCTCTAAAAGCCGTACTAATATAGTAAATCACTAATTAGTGACAGCTTCAATCAAAATGATAATTTTAATTGCCATTTTTGACACGTTGCACTGGTCTGTTGGCCTTTGTTGTGTTCTTCGCGTTGTTCAATCTATAGTATTTAAGTTAATTCTTCCGCGGCTATTTATCCGAACACGTTCCGTTTTTGTCTCCCGTCCGAACTCAGGCCCTACTGGTCGACGAAAGACAATTTCTTTTACAAAATAAAAAAGTATTATTTAAATTGAAAAATATGTTCAAATCTATCGAAAGAGTGTAACAAGACCCTTAACGAAGCCGAAAGGCACTTGTTCTCCCCGATTTTTTGTTCTGGATCATACCTGGGAACCTTCTTTTTAATGTACAATTTTTACTTTAATCACCTCCATGACACTCGTACTCTTCAATCCGCCCACCATCAACGTTTTGAGGGCGTTATATTGAGTCCTTCCGTAAAGCGTGATTATTCACCCCCAAAAAAAAAGAAGTTTCTCAACAATAATTTTTGCGTAAAGTTACTTATTTTGATGTACATAATGCTTGGTTGATGGCTTCGTTAAGGGTCTCGTTTCAACCTGTGTACAAAAAAAAATCATTGCCACATGTATACGGAGTATTATTTTGAGGATGGCTCTGCCATTTTTTTTATTTGGATCGTAACTTTCAAAACAAGGTTTGTATGAAAGAAAATGTTGTTTTTTTATTTTGTAAACGGCATTTCTTATTTTCTTCATTAGTAAATTGCACCCGTGCGGAGCCGAGATGGGACGCTAGTTAAAAATAAAGTTTTTTTTTTTAAGTTACTTTATGCCAGGACGTAAAAAAATTCGAGATGGTAACCCTAGACTCAAATGATTTTAATGATAAAATTCATGAGATTTATAAACCGTACCGCGGCATTTTCGTCGACTTGTTTTCTTAGTCATTTATGTAATTATACGATTTACGTATGCAGTTCAATTTTACGGTTCTGAGTCAGTTTGTTAATGAGAACCGAATTCTTTTTAAATGCAAATTAAGTTTTTTTTTTATTAAATGCAATGGTAAGTTGATGTTTCTTGTGTGTTACATTGCGAATTTGTATATTTGACATGCAACAAGCCTGAAGGAAATACATTTGGGATGAATTTTCAAAAACTGTCCTCCGTGCTCACTTTCATTATAGTTAATTTTAAAAAAAGATAAAGTTTACGAAACTTTTGGGTGACATTAAGCTTGCTGTGTGTCGTGTCAGTGGACCTTTATTGATTAGTACGCATTTTACCGGCGAAATGATTTCAGATGAAATTTGGCATACAGGTTAACTTTAATCAGGCTAACTTTATTTATGTTATACTCCTCAATGCAAGTTTAAAGCGCAGGCGAGCGAGCCAGCCGGGCGAGCCTCTTTTCATACTTCGTTTCGGCTCTTTCGGTAGTTCGCGGTGTAGCAAAGTATGAAAAGAGCTGAAACGATGCCTCGCCCGGCTCGCTCGCTCGCTAGCGGTGTGGCCTGTGCTTAATAACTGTGCGTATAGGTACAGATAGCGGGTTTGCATATTTATCGGTTTATAAAACAAATCTTCCTTCAGAAGCCATAACCATGAACCAATCATAGACTCTTTGGGATGCAATACAATATCAAATTCCCAGGAATATGTTCTCGTTGGAATCGTGACTGCAGACGTTGATGAGCTAAATTTTGACTAGATTCGAGGAAAATACAATTTTCTAACTTGTAGGTAACTGATTGAATTTCCTAAATTCAAAGATAATAATGTTAATAACAAGGAATAGCTGGAAAAGGTAGTTACCAAAGGACCTAGATTGAACTTCTGAGTAAAGGGAACGAAGATTGGAACGATATTTAATCTAACTTTCATGACTATTTCAAAGATACCGTCTTTTTGAAGAGAACTCCAAGCCACAGACGCTTTCAACTTAATACGTATACAGCTTAACTTTCAGTTTAGATATTTATTCACTGACCTCTCTAGTTTGTTAGTCTGTTTTATACGAAGCGACGCAAACGTCTTGAACTTACCTAAAGTTTATTTGAATGCTTTGCGTTAAGAGTTGCTTAAGAAGTCCCTGTTAATATTATGTTAGCCTGGTAGGTGTTATGTTATGATAGGTTGTAGGACTGCAGTCGTAAAATGATAATTAACTGAATACGGGTTGTATTCATTGGCGTGGATTTTACTATGATGTCGTTCAACGTGTAAGAAAGACTATGCCCAGAAAAATAATTAACAAACCATCATCTTCAACGTCTGCCTAGCCTTTTTGCAACTATGCTGGGGACGTTGGGGTCAAACCGTTACTCTCTCTCCTAATTAAAAGTTATAGCAATACGTAAAAAGAATAAGAGACAAACCAATAACACTCTTACAACTAAAACAATGTGTAGTAAATGTGTTGTTGTTCCACAAACGAGTGTCCTGCTTGGCCTGTTGTTTTAACAGAATGGACGCTACTGAAAGAGCTAAACACTTCCCCAAATGATAAGCCTATTCAATTTAGATTGCCACGTTGACACGTTCAGAAGAAGAACTAACACGGTGAACTGATTAACGAAACCTCCCAATGAACAAAAGAAGATGTTAGTATAACACAGACGATTGTATACTATAGTCAGATCAGATAACCGTAATTGTATAGGTAGCTGATCAGTGTATTCTCTTCGAACAATGTGAGTAGCAAGCATGTGTGGCAGCACACAACACAGTACCTGCCCCGCAGCTTGCAACAATATCTTTGATCTCCACACAATGCAGTTAGATTAGCTACCGTGCTATCGACCCTTGCGCGTCCATGTATAAGGATAGTACATAGAATAGACAGCCTCTGATTTAAGGTTATTAATTATTTTCCCAAAAATGTCAACAAATAATACGTATTCATTTTGAGACCTACTAACAAACCAACGACCAATGTTCCACATTAACCCTGGTCGAAAACAACTGGAAGTCACCGGTAGAGACCCTGGCCCAGCTGTGGGATGACGTAGGCTAACAGTATCAGTATCAGTGACGTTACGCTACCTCCAACATCTAATTTTTAAAGGCCAGGCGTTTAATGTTCAGAATAAAGAATTGATTCCAATATTGGGCACGATCTCAGAACTTTCCTCGACTGTCAATTATTAGAAGAAGATCGCTGTACAGGTGTTACATTAGGTAAATGAGGGACAAACATTAAGCGAGTCAAAGGTTCCATGAACAACAACAATTAAACAACTTTGATTATGTGCCGAATCCTGAAATCGTGAAAAAGACAGGCACATTTATGTTAGCATGTCTCGACTTTAGGTAAAAACAGCTGATTCCGTTTTCCGAATTTCATAGTTAGCCCCATTGAACATTTTGTTCATTTCCTTGTACACACGGCTACACATCAAGCTATAGTTTTCCAGTATAAGCTGACCTCGCATTGTAGGGAAATTCTATACAATGCGAGATCAGCATAAACTGGAAATGTATAGATTGATGTGTAGCCGTGTGTACCTACACTCCACGCCCCTCTCTTCCTGGAAATACCAACTATATTTCTGTGTAAACATTGCTAAATCAAAGGATCGGAACTAATTGAACCAAAGAGACACCGAAACCAAAACGTTGTCTAAATCACTGCTTCTATTGAGCTGCAGCAATTAGACAGTTCCTAGACATTTGTACCTTCCAATAAGACAACCAATATCTTTGATGTTCTAACCAAAGATATTGGTTGTCAATAACTATGTTATTAGCTACTAGCTTTTGCCCGCGGCTTCGCTTCGCTTTTGGTCGGAAATGATCTCACGGGCACGTTGTAAAAATAGCCTATGGTACTCGTGCATAATATAGCTTCTTATTAGTGAAAGAATTTTCAAAATCAGTTCAGTAGATCCAGAGATTACCCCTACATACAAACTTACAAACATTCAAACTTACAAACGAATTTTACCTCTTTATAATATTAGTATAGATTTGGTACTGGAATTTTGCCTCGGTTGATCTATCAATGTCAAAAATAAAGGATGATATTGTAGAGGAGGTACCGAGATGGTTTTGCCAACCAATATTCTCCGCGAATATTTATTGAGTTTAATTTATGGTAAAAACAATATGGTTAATGTATTGTTTACTATATGGTACCTATAATAAATTGTAGAGAAATGGTCCGATATGGTTATTTTAGTGCTTGAATAGCATTGTCAACTCTCTCCCATTAGAGATGGCATGAATCAAAGAACTCGTTGCTTCGTCTTCATATATCTGGTTACCAGGGCTCCAGAGAGACGAATCTCCTAACAATACGAGCCGTGTCCAGGAGTACCGCTTTCTGAATCAAGCCCTTGATCCAGCTGCCTAACGAGAGCCTCCTCAGGTATTGATCGAGGCTTTGGCAATTACGCCATGGGCTGATACAACTATCGGCACTATGATCGCTGAGCCCTTATGTTTTATTATTACCGTTTTCATTTACCAGCGCGATACTATCATACAAAAAACATAAATGATGTTTCTCAATCAGAAATAAAATGTAAAGCTTATTTTCACAAAATGAATAATATAGTTACAGAAATTAAGGTGCATATCTAACAACTGACTTTCTACCAATTTGATACCTGTTCGATAGCGATGAAATCATCAAGTTATGTCTTCCATTCTAAATAACATACATATTTTTAAAATCCTTTAATATTTTTAAAACGTTCTAAATTACGGCAGTTATTTATTAATGTAAATACACATCACCATCAACTTAAAACATGAAGAAAATCACGCCTGGAATACTATCACATTTTGCCAATTAAGTCCCAAAACACACACGCGCACACCTTTCAAGTGATCACATAAACACAAGTAAACTTTATAATATTAGTATAGTTCGTTTCAATAACAATCACGCCAAACCAAACCAAACAGTTTACTTGAAACAGTTGTATCGCTCTAAGAAAGACCGCACGAACACGTAACTAATAAACGTAATACAATAAATAAGAACAAGATTTTTGAATTCTGAACTAAAACTTTCGAGTACCGTAGCTTTTTAAAAAAAAATTAATGTGTTTCTTACAGCGTACAGACCTTAGATACAACTCACCTTAAGTAGATAGATAAGTACTGGGTATAGCAATCGATAATCAAATAATAACAAACTGTGCTTGTAAAGCATTACAGTTGTTATTTGATTAATAGGTTAAACGATATACGAGACGTGCCTCGAATCAATGTTCTGGATTCGCATTTCAGCTAAAAGTGCTTTTTCATGAATTCAAGCACTCTGTTTTCTCTGCTGCGTAAACATTAGAATATTTTTCAAAAAGTCGTGTATAGAAATACAAAAATGTTGTGTAATTTGACAATGAAAAGAAAATACGTAAATTGGACACCGTTCTGTGTTGGCACAAGAAACGTTTTTAATAAGTAAGTAGGTACTGTAATGTCAAATACATACAACAGTAGAAACACGATTAATTCTAAGTATAACTTTTAAAAACCCACTATTCATATAACTACAAAGTAGATCTGTGAAGAACCAACACAAAACTCAAGTCTCAAGAAATCAACAAAAAAAAAAACAAAATTCGCAAAGCAAACACAAAATAAAAACCCGCAAGAGCCCGCAAGATAACCAAAACAATAATAAGTATCGCATACGCCGTGACCTGCGCCTGCGTTAGAAACTGAACCCTCCCCTACGACACTTTTGGCAGCATTCTCATCACGGTCGCAGGAGCAGGAGAGGGGTCCGTTAATAAAAACGAGCGCGAACGCAGCATCGTCAGTCGCGGCGGACATCATACCAAAATGAGGACGCTGACTATTACGGTGGGTGCAGTGTGTGACAGTGTATATCGTGTTCTTTCAAAAAAAAAAATATACAAGTGTTATTTTCGACATATTGATTAAACGTGTTCGATTTTAAATTCGCGAAAAAAGTTTGGGAAAAATAAATTCGCATTTTATTTTAAAATTTGGTGATTTTATGTTTTAAAAAATCTGCTTTTTAGTATCTATATCTAATTGGATTTATCGTTGCAATCCAATAAATGTATCGATCGTGAAAATAAATCTAAACGGAAATATTTTAGTGATCGATCTGCGATGTTTAAAATCGGGTTAAAACATTCTTAAACAAATACATATATCTTTAAACGTTTAGTGATCCGATAATAATTACAGTAATCCGAATAATTGACCCGAGCCGCGTTAAATAACATTTACGTTCATACGTAACAGCATATCATTCATGTTCGACGCGGGCGCAACTTCAACTTATGAAAGCTCAATACCGATTTCTAAAGTTACCGATAACATGCATAAATACAACATTAACATAAAAACTCTATCAATATTAATTAATAATATTCTTTGTGTGCACAACATTTTTTTATTCTCTAAAGTTTTGCATCAAATATTATATTCATGACGTGAATTATAACTAATGAATCCATAATAATTACATGTACGTAGATCCTTACATAAGATGTACAACACAATAGAGATTCCAAATTAACTCCGTAAAAGTGAAACTAGTAAAAATACATCGACCATTTAATACGAGGCTTAAATCTTAATTGTTGGAAAGTAAGATCATGGCAGGTATTAAAACAAGTTTGTTTGTTGCAGATATGGCTAGTGCTGGCTTGCGCCGCGTCGTTGGCCGTGCCTATCCAGGAGACGGCCAAGGACAGCGAGTTATCTCGGGATAAGCGCTCCCCTGGAGGATGGCACTCGCCACCCCCGGAGGGAGTGTGGAAGAAGAAACTCGTGTGGAAAGAGGAGTGGAAACAAATCTGGAAAACCGAAAAGAAACTGATCTGGAAAACTGAATGGAAAAAAGAAAAAGTTCCAGCATGGAAAACTGAAAAGATCCAACAGTGGAAAGAAGAACAAGTGCCTGCATGGAAGATAGTTCAGAAGCCAATCTGGAAAGAAGTGCAGGTGCCCATCTGGAAGGAAGTTCAGGTTCCAGACTCGAAAAAAGTATGGAAACCAGTTTGGAAAGAAATCCAAGTCCCCCACACCAAGGAAGTTCAGGTACCAGCATGGAAACAAGTCCACGTCCCAGAGTGGGTGAAGGAAGGTGTACCCGGCGAGAAGTACCTCGGCAAGGATCACCACGGTTGGGAGTACACCAGCCACGACCTGTGGAGAAAGAAGATGATCTGGAAGCCAGTATGGAAGAAAATCTGGAAGACCGAGCACAAGCAAGTGTGGGTTACCGAGAAGAAGCTCGAATGGAAAGAAGAGTGGAAGCAGATCTGGAGAACTGAGAAGAAACAAGCGTGGGTCACCGAGAAGAAACAAGAGTGGGTAGAAGAGAAGGTACAGATCTGGAAGACCGTCAAGAAAGAAGTCTGGGTACCTGTCCAGAAGAAGATCTGGGTAGAGAAATGGAAGCAGATCCAGGTACCTGACTGGAAGACCATCGAAGTGCCAGCATGGAAAAAGGTATGGAAACCAGTCTGGCAGAAGGTCTGGGTACCGATCCACCACGAACACCACGAAGAACATCACGGATGGGACTAAGCTTAGGTAAAGAAACCTTCCTTGTACATATGTTTTAGTCATTTGTTAACTATTTGTTACCGTCATATACCAATTATTGTAAATATTTTTATGTCGATAAGTGCCAGGCGTACGCGAAGGTAAATGCTTTCCTCAAGCGAGTGTCCAAAAATGTTTTCTTTTCCAAAATTGCGAATGCGAAATGTGTTTAGCTTTGCGTGCGCCTTAGGAAGTGATTTTTACGTAATAGTTTCATACATTTTAACGCAGTTCACTTCCTTCTCGAAGTCTATTGTTTGTGGACCGACAATGGGCTAGATCCCATGGCCGATTCACTCATGTATACATCTAAGTTTTACTCTCTCGAAACAATATAAACTGCGTTAACTTAATTAACGTACACTTTTACACGATACTTTTTGTCCGTTTATATTCTTTCAAAAGTGGTAAAAGAGGCTTTATGTTATTTGTTATGTTATGTCTGTTGAAAGACATGTTTTTATTCGACTGACTTTTTTGCTGATTTAAATCGTTAATAATTTTTGCTCCCAAAAATACTTAAATTAAATAATTGGAAATTCAAATATACCTAACAAATTATGCAATTTTTATCAGCGGACATGTATAAATTGAACTAACATTAGATGTCTTTTTGAACACAAAAAATATTATCAAAACATTTTTCTACAGTGAAAAATAATCGAAATTGACATAGTTTTGTGGACATAGTAATGTTAGTTCAATAAGCCAAAAGAGGAAGCTCGGGTCGCAAGTTCAAGTCTCGGCTGATGTAAAGTACAAGTTTGTTTTGTTTTAAGTTTTAGTAATACACGAGTTATGAATAATGAACATCTAGTTTTATTTTATCTCACCTAATTATCTATATCACCTAAATAGAACATTAAAACTGAAACAGCAATACTAGCACACAACATAGATTACCAAAGATCTCAATTCATAAAAATAACACTTTAATTGAACGCATCAGAAGTTTCTTTACCAAGTCACACATGGTCTCGTTTTAAAAAGATAATACCCTACAGACGGATGGACATATGGACAGACCGTAATTACAAGGGCTAGGGGGGGCGCACCCTGTGCTTCACTTGTGCACTATAATTGATTAACTCTTGTGCCTCTGGCTTTAGTCAACTCTGAGAATGGGCCATTCCATTTACGATTTGAATATGGAATTCTAAAAATGGTTACCATTTACTCTAATAATAAAAAGAGGACAGACAGACAAAGTATTCGTTACAAACATACAAAATTTGTGTAACGAATAAACTCATAAACTACTGAACCTATTTCAACAATTCTTTCACCATTAGAATGCTACATTATCCCTGAGTAATATAAGATTTCTTTTTTTTAATCTTTCCCTGCGAAGCCAGGACGTGTCGCTAGCCACCCTATACAGTTTTTTACCCATATATCGTTGAACTTTAATAGACAAATTATTTTCTATAAAACCATGGGTTTATCACCACCTAAAAGTCTTGAATGGTTATTTACCATTCAAAAAGTGAAAACACGAACATTATACATCACTCAAGTCGTAGCTCAAAGGCTATGTATAGTCATTGGCTACATGACCCAGGCGGTCTCGAGGTCGTGGGTTCGAGCCCCACCGCCGCACGAGACGTGGACGGACTCCTAGAGCCAAGTGTTACGTGATGTGCTCGTTGTTAGGAGTGCTAACGTTACGCACTATAATGTTACCTAAACGAAATTAAGGAAATATTATTTTGACGAACATCTTCATTAAAATAAGTTTAAAAAGCACTTTTCAATATTTAAAAAACACCGCAATAGTGGTGGATACAGGTGGGTGAAGGTGGTTGATGCCAATTATTATAACCTAAAGGCTAATTCAATACAAATTTTATTTTTTGTTAAAAATACCTCATTGCCATTGTACCAGTTGAAGCTACTAAAAGTTAAAAGGTGACATTATTTTTTTATTTACACTTATCAAATTTATGTATGTATACATTCAATCATAAGCTATCTTGTATCGTCCCAGTCCCACCGCTGGGCAAAAGACTTTCCCTTTCCCACACTCTTCTGTTCTCTGCCTATGTAGGTAGAAGTCAAGCTCATCTAATCGAATCATGTCCACATTATTATGACATAGAACATTATGTAAAACAGTTAAATGCTCTTTACACAAGAGTCTCATTAACATGACAGCTGTCAAATAGATTGATGGTCAAATCTATTGTCCGAAGCTTGAGTAGTACCACCTACCACTACTACCTACTCTGTTCACAGATAGTTTACCTGTGACAGCTGCAAGCCAACAGGAACCTTATAATCATTGCAATAAAGATTATTTTAATTCTAACAGACCAGTCAGTGATTGTAAGTTTACAACAACCTTATTGTTATCAACTTAGAGATCATTGCGATTTTGACAGCGAGGCAAGGGTGGAGGTAAATAAATGTGAAATAACTTTACCTTCTTGTTTACTCATTGCAACACGGAAAGAGAGCTTTAGTTAGTACAACAGTAACTATAGACATAGAGTGGTGGACTGACAGTAAGTTGGTGTGTAAGCAAATAAACACTTCTAAAAATTATTTATGTTTAGTTTCTTTTCAAAAGCATTGTAATGGTAAGATTTTCCTGCGTCGTCAACGTAGTCCACGTTACTTGGATGGTTGAGCTCTCAATTATAAAAGGCCTGAAAACTGAATTCTACCAGCCGTTCCTACGTTTCACACAGCAATCTTTGTTTTTAATAATAAACAAAATTAAGGCTCTCATTAGGAGCTGTTAGCTGGATCTGGGGCTCAACATACAACAGAAAAAGAAAAAAAAGTGTTTTATTATATACATTTTATATAATAAGAAAATGAATAAAGGAGGATAACAAAATAATGTTAAAAGACTCGAACACATTTCTATAGGTAAGGAAACAAGCATGAGTATACAATCAAAAATAAAAGAATAACAGACTAGCTTTTTTCCGCGTGAAGGTCGGGAACAAGAAAGACAAAGCTATAGAAACGTATGGAATCCAAATAACAAAAACACAAAAAGAAAATAAGACATACATGACGTACGACGGAACATTGGCGAAGTCTTGTCATCTCAAACAGATTAAAATCCTATGATAAAAATACCGTAGCAGTGAAATCAAACAGCCCCTTTACTTTATCAGACAAATTCGAATTAAACGTGCATTTCAGATGATTTCAGTCGTACCCCCAAACCGTGTCCAACCTCACTAGTTGCCGCGGAGTCAAACGTCCTAGATTACCTTCAAACAACCAGCCAAATACCAGAAAATTACTGCAACAGTCTTGCCGTGAAAAAACACAAACCAATCACAATTAATAATATATCATATTAATATTTGATCGAATTGATTGATCTGTAATCAATATTAATTACAGATCAATCTCCAAACGGCGACATAGACCGCTGTGAGTCTGGTTGCGGTTCTCTCACTCTGCTACTGCGAAGAAAACTAATGAAAATAAATTGCTTATAATATGCCACAAGTCTCCGCGTCTTGCGACTTGCGACGCAACGGTACTCACACGGAGCAAACCAGTGAAACACAAAATTCACAATCATATCATACGACGCAAGTTGCATTGCCCGAGGTCCTGAACAGGGGCCGGGCATTCGTTCTAAAGTTAGTTTCCGCAAAACCTTATTACCGAGCATTTACGACTGCTCCCGAAATATCTCGCCAAACGTTAACATGGAACTGCACTTTAACCTTTTAGTTTCTAATTAGCTTTTGATAGTGTGAGTTAATTTGACTCCGGGCTATTCGCGGATGCATGAGCAGGTCCTTACGGAATTTTCTGTAAATGAAACCAAGTTTGTTGCAATTAGCAACCGACGGTGTACTTAGCGACCGGGTAAGTTTCCAGCAGTAATTATTTATAGTGCTATTAATTTAATTGTATTATTCCCTACCTGTGGTGGAAAGCCGGGAGCTTATTAAACTTACCTGCTTTCCGATTAACTCGATTCCTACCGGATTCCCTTTGAAAAATGGCACAGTCAGTATTTACACAAATAATATAATCACTTTATAGATATGTACTCCGGCTTACCTCTTACACAAATTGACCATTCGCTATTGTTGGTTAGTGTTGAGTTTGAGTGGTTTGTTAACTTTGACGCATGTTAACAGAAGGTACTGGTGGAATGATAACCACAGTACTATTGCTACCTGCTAGATCCTCCTGTTGTAAAATAGATTAGCCGATGACGATTATAACGGCTTCAGTTTTTTTCATCAGAAATTGCAGTAGTGTAGCAGCAGCCACGGATTATGGATTTGTGCCCTGTTGATGGCAGTGGGCTCATCCATAGCAGGGCTACATGGAATTTAACTGGCGAAATGTGGGTGTGGTTAAATACACCTCTACGTAACCCTAAATATTTACAAGCGTGATGTTCTGTGACATCTCGAGCTTTTACCATTCATAATAAAAAATAAAAAAATAAACAGAGCACTTTGCAATGTATAGATTGTTTGAAAATAATATTTACATTCATAGTTTCCACATAAGTACTTTTACTGACAACTGGCTATTAGACTGGATTGGATACTGGTGTTGGGAAGTGCATGACCAAAATGAATAACATGCAATACAAAGAAACTCCATAAAACAAAAAAGAAACAGGCGTTGTGTACTTTAGCTGCAGGTAAATTTAATTAGGGCCTTACAAGAGCTGCCCGGAGTTCCGTCTACCACTCCCCCTCTTTCCCCTCCGTCCTATCCTCTCTTCCGTCTAGGCCCTAGGATGTCGGCGAAGGTAGAAAATTGATTATTAAAAAGGAAACATGCTTCCCCCCTCACGTAATTGAAATACTTTAAAGTCTGACGATTTTAGTAGGAATTCCGTTTTTAATAGTTCATAAACAATTCATTACGAGACGTTGTAAAGTAATTTTATTATAATTTAAACCTCCTTGTGGAAAAAATCGTCGGCGTACTTCCACCACAGCTGCATAGCTGCCAATCAGCGTTACTGTGTTATGATGACAAAATGGAAGCTGATGAGAAATTATATTGTATCTGGGATAGCAGATGCGTATAGGCACCGCCTTAAGATGGAGAGTCAGCTTACAATAACAACAAAACATGGCTTTATTGAACTATGAAAAACTGTCTTAGTTGATAATGTTTGCAGTATTTATTGCTATTTAGTCATTGTGGAAGTCCCAGAAGGTGAGAGGCGCGACAAACTGAACTGTTTATTTAAGTATTAGCCGCAACTATGGATAGGAATAAGTAGAATGAGGGAAGGGAAGTCCTAACCCTGCAGTGCAACACAAAATAATGGCTGATAATAATGAACTAGTTGTGCTTCGATTTAAACTTTGTATGGGTCAGATATCAGAAGTTATACAAAGGGTGTAACATGACCCTTAACGAAGCTGAAACGCACTTGATCTCCCCCTCATTGCGATCATTTTTTTGTTCTAAACCATACCTAGGAATATTTTAGTTACAGTGATATTGGAGGTCCAAGTTCCAACTTTTTCACAAGATATTTTTTTAAATGCATGTTTTTAATGTAAGATTTTAGTATAAATTCCTCCACGACCCCCGTTCTATTCAATCCATCCATCAGCACAATGTTTTGAGTGCGTTACATTGAGTCAAATATGATATTAACCCCAAAAAAAAAAGTCGTTTCCCAGCAATAATTTTTGCGTAAAGTTACTTAGTTTGATGTACATAATGCTTGGTTGACGGCTTCGTGAAGGGTCCTGTTACACCCGGTTTATACAGCGTGTACTAGAAAGGTGTGGTCATATTTCAGCGTGTGATTGAGGCCGTCAAACTGAACCACTTACTCTAAGAGACCTCCATCGAAATCAGCTGTCCCATCATTTGGGTCGACTAGGTATTAGGGTTTCTTGTACACGCTGTATTGTATCACAATATTACAAGGCCTCACACCACAACAAGTGTTAAATGAAACTAAAGCCATGAATGTAAATTGGGTTCCGTAATGTCAGCAATTTTAGCACAACAGCTCGAAACTTGGAAAAAAGTTAAAAAATCTTATCTTTAGCAAGTGCAAATCTGCGAATTACTAAAGTTACAGATAAGGTAATAAAAAGTAACACACGGATCAATAAATTGGCCAAAAAAGCAGTTAAAATGTGCTATATATTTATATAAATATATCATTGCCGTCTCATAAACTAGGGACGTTATTACGTGTAAACTCCGGTTCAGATAATGTAATTGTTATGAAACTGGCCCTTATTCAGAATCGCAGCCACTGCAGGGCTATTGCGTATCTCTGCTGACAGTTCATAGTTACGAGTTCTCTGCTGACAGTTCTGCACGGGTAGCGTCAGTTGAAACCAACAAGAACGGCCATAGTACATCAAACTCGCCAAGTGGTGATCACTATGAACTGTCAACAGAGATACGCAATAGCCCTGCAGTATTGTTACATTTTCGAAATTGTCTCTGGGTTGAGCCGAGAATATAATTATGCAGGAGTAAGGGTGAGCTGAAACAAAACATCCGGAAGAAACTCACAGTTGCAATGACCTAAAATCTTTAGTTCCAATCGGAGTAACTAGCAAAATAAAAATAACATTACATAATATCACGGCTGTAACCCCCGAAGGGTTAGGTAGAGGTGTACCTAATAGCACACCCACATTACGTCAGTTATGTGTAAGCCCCACGTAATGGCGGGCGAGCCTATTGCCATCAAATCAAATCCAGATTCCGTGGCTGCTACTGAGAAATTGGTGTTGGAAAAACCCAATAACACTTTGTCCGACCCGGGAATCGAACCTAGGACCTCATGCTCAGCAGTCCTGCTTGCGACCAACGAGGCAGTCTTGTCATGTCTTGTCAAAATAAAAACGTAAAAAAATATTGACATCTATTATGAGCCCCTGTAGTTAGGTATGTCTTCTAGAATGCGTGGACCACAGTCTGCTAGAAACGGCATTGTCAACATGATTCTTATTTGACAAACATCATTTAACAGTTGACTCGTACTACGACACTATTGACGAACAAAAAGAAGCTCCTCACTATTAAGATTGCTTTTACAAAAGCGGTAGCTGATTTTGTCGGTAAAAAGTACGTCCTGAATAATGTAAAGATACTGCAGGTGCAGGCCATTTTTCCAAGGTGTTACGTCGAGACTGGCAGTAACCGCCCGGCTACCCAAAGTCCTGATTAATTATTTCGTATCAATGACTAGCGTTTTCTGTCTCGGAAGCGGATTATTTCCGTCTGTCGTTCCAAACATTTGCACTCTAATGGCGAAGAGGTAAGTTATAAACTTGCCTTTAGACAATATTACCTGTAGCCTTTAATATTATGTAAACATGAAAAAAAACTTTGCCCTTTTAAAATACGCATCATCCTAGCTCATCGCGCTGTGCTGGCTGCGGAGAACCGCAAGCTAATATATAATAGTCACCTTATTGGTAACTATAGTAGCGAGATGTTTGGAGTTGAAACTCTACGACCGTGGGGTCCGAGTGCTCACAGCGTTTGTCGTTGACATTACCCGTGAACCAAGGGCTAGCTTTCACCTTGGCCAGAAGCTTAGCCTTTCCCACAACGTGGCAACGCCGCCAGTCTCTTGGTGCCAGCTGACAGCGTTGAGGATGAGTTTTTAAAAGCTTTTTTTAGTTTATTTTAAGTCAGTTACTTCAGGTTATTATTTTTTATCTACAGGGTGTAACAGGACCCTTCACGAAGCCGTCAACCAAGCATTATGTACATCAAACTTTACGCAAAAATTATTGCTGGAAAACGCTTTTTTTTGGGTAACAATCTTACATTAAAAACGTGAATTTAAAAAAAAAATACTTGTGAAAATGTTAGAACTTTGACCCCCAATATCTTCATAACAAGAAGGTTCCCAGGTATGATCTGCAACAAAAACATGATCACAATGACGGGGAGAACAAGTGCCTTTCCTCTTCGTTAAGGGTCTTGTTACACCCTTTATACAAATAAAATTTAATAAAACGGCAATTTCCGTTTTCAAACATAATTATAGCCAAGTCGACAAAACGCACATAATTATATCCAAGTCGGAAGGGTTAAGGGGAAATTGTCACAACGGTAGGTCTGGCAATTATTTGTCATTGAACATAATTGCTTGCAGCACAAGTGCGTCCCCTATTATAATGAGCTGTAGGTTCGAACTCAAGCAGGTACATTTGGTTGTGTAATCTATGTACATAATGTCATTCTAAGGCTCACAAAACGGTGAAGGAAAACATCGTGAAACACCAAAAAGTCGAAGATATGTGACGCCTACTAACATGAATAGGGCCCGCATGGTGTTTTACAGCTCACTCCTGTATAGGAGGTGTTGGAGGAGGTGACATGTCCCAGCAGTGAGAACAGCTAGATAGAAATATGTAGGTACCTCCAATACCAGAGAAATTCATAATGAGAGGACATTAACATTTGTAAAGCATGATGCTGAAAAAAAAACGTTGACAAATGAAGTCGTCGTAAACAATAAGGTCTAATATATCTGCAAACATCAATAAATAATTATCGTAAAGATATCATCGTCCTTGTAAACACGTAATTCTTTGCAAATCGTTGCTCAGTGATTGAGTAACTAACAACAAACAGGCTTTCACAATTATATGATTAACTAGCTTTTAGACCTGTCTTCGTTGTATTTACTTAGGTCGATTATTTGGTGAGTCACTTTGAAGGCGAAAACATTGATTGAATTAATCAGAAGTTGGGAAAGAGGACAGAGGTGTTCAAGTCGTAGGTAAGTGATTCCTACCATCAAGTAACGTTGTTAGCTTAACTCTTGGCATAATAACAGTCTTCAAATGGCTGTGACACTGGTCTCTGCTTTGTAAGAGGGAGAATTGGTGGAAGATTACACCACGCGGGCCCTATGTAGGTCTCATTTGTCTCCTATGTTATTTTCTTTGTAGGACATCGCTATTCTGAAATGTATATATAGTTCCTAAAAAAATTCACGCATGAGCGTCACTCACTGTTTAGGTTGGGCGCCATTCTGAATTTATGTAGTGTGCATATCCATAAGGAACTGGAACTCATAATTAATTTAGCAGTAGATCTAATCGTCGCGCATATCAATATTCAAATAAACCAATATTCTCCCCGCAACATGCTAGTAACAAAACAGACATCATAAGACAGGATCCTTACTGGGTACGTCATCTTCACAATTATAATCCCTTACTGGAGCGTTCTAATTGGTCTAGACGATAAGCCTAAAAGTACGAAGTATGACAGTTTTAACCCTCTTATGCTGCACGCTGCTGTTAACTAAACATGAAAAGCGGCTTCTTCTCCATCTTAGACAGACCGAAAAGCTTAGGGCATTTAAAATAAAGCTCAGCTCACGGTCTCAGAATGTCTTTATTAAGGCTAGTCTACACGGTCAGTTCTGCCTTCGCACTCGACTGCCCTTAATCATTTTTTTTCTGTTTTCCATGATCATTATTATCGCTGATAGACTCAAGAACTGTTTTAAACTTTCACGGTTTACAACTACGGGATATCTTCCGTGATTGTTCATTATTTTGAGCTCCCGATATTTCGACGCTTCCCGCATTCTCCAGTCAACCCGCGATCAATGGCGCTTGCAACAGCGTCGAAATATCGGGAGCTCATAATAATGAACAATCACGGAAGATAACCCGCAAGTGACAGTATAAGTTTCGCTGATAGACTGTAACTTGTCTAGGTCCTATTGTGAGGTGTACCCAGGCCGAAAACAGCCTATTGGAATCAAATAATAAAAGCTGAATAGTTTGATGGTCTCATGTTGCCTCCATCCGATCAGACAAGCATAATCAAGCCTATACAGAGCCCTCTGCTGGCAGGCAGGCCTCCTCCCTGAGAGACGATGGTGGATGTCAAATAACTCCGGATTGAAGTTTCACGAGTCCGGTTAGACTGAATCAAATTCGTCAGTTCTGTGTGCCCATAATGTAACGTTACCTTTAGTTTCAACGCACCTGCAAATTGTAATACAACATTCGAAAATTGCGGCCCCCTCGTCTCGGATTAAGTGATCCAGAGAGGGGTCTCCTCTTGCTTGGAACATACATAGATATTAACAACCTACTAGGATGTTCTATACTTCGGTATACCTTCTAATCGCCTTACTGCGCGCCCCTACGATCTGTTCATGTCGGTGAGAGCATTTCTTATTTTTACGATTTTTTCACATTTTATACAATTTGTCGTTTCGAATTACTTTTAAACATACAAGTTACGTAGTATACTAGACAGGTTAATATAATTTATCCAAATAGGTTCTTCCTTAAGGAGTTACACCCGCGCGATAAAAATTATACACCTTCGAGGTCAGTCGAGTAACCCTAAGTTTAGTTGCCGCGTCTTGAAGCACCATGTAGAATTCTTATGGTCTAGACTCTAGACCGAACATAATGAGAAGATCCCTTTGAATAAATAGTATCAAACTGTGTCTGGTTAAATAATAATTTAACATGGTCTAATAACTTCTATAATACAGTTTTTTATTCATTCCATGTCTAGCTATTGGCTTTGACTCAAAAAACTTTCAAAGCTGCTCAATTTATTTAAATTAAATCGTTTATTCCATTTCGACCATAAACTGATGGCACACCTATAAATAAGTACTGCACTAGATCAAGATTCAATCAACTCACTTTTACAAGCTGATTTCTGTCCCAGGCGATGCTCTTAAAGCGTGCGTTGCAATTTGTAAGTACAGTTCATAAGTACTGAGCCGACATCTCCTATGGATTGGTCCACCTGCCAGCTCAAACAAGCAGACACGTTAGTACTAATATACACTGAGTTCGGGCAGCTATCCAACAAACCGAAGATTTAATCCTGTGCCAGACGTCCCTCAACCAACAAAGCTACCTATGACGGAAATTACGACACGAATATAAGCCTGTTATCTCACGGGGTGAACAATTGCAACCTCCATTAAATGTATCACCTTTCACATAAACTTTAGGGTCATAGGTCAGCCTAGACGTGTTGCTGACTGGTTTCCACAGGAAATCCTGCTTTTACACAACCGTTGACCCCCTTTATATGCCAGCGTGATGTTCAACCAGGAAGGAGTCATCTTCAAGTGAAAGTTGGATCGAAATCGGTGAAGCAGTTTTCTAGATTCCGTCTATTATGTGAATTGACATAATTGTTTATTTTAATGCAATCTTTAAGTAATTTGGAAAGGATTCCAATAAATTTCATATTTAATTTGTCTACGCTCGCAAATAATATTTGCCGCGTTTTGTCTGGTGATATTTTCATTAACTTATGGATAAGTTGCTTGTGGCATAATATATGTATTTTGTCCGGTCATGTAATACTATAATTATATTATTATAAATGTATCTAAACTCATACTCAAAACACCCAAAAAAGTGTACATTTACTTGTCCAAGATCATGTCTGGACATCAAATTTGAAATTGTAGTGAGGATGATAAATAAACTAAAACAAGCCATCATAATATGATCCTTTAGAGGTTCCGATTTTTAATTAATATACGTACAGAACCCTAAAACCAAGCAAATAAATACAATACAATAGGAAGGATAAACGACCTGTCGTAATACGTTACCTAAAAATAGTCACAAATCATCTTAGTGTTTATGTAATTAAAACGGTGGTCATTGTCTATTGTTCTCGTGTTAAATAAATGATATTATCTATGGAGATAAATTATTATCTGTGGTATCTTAAAGTTACTTGACAACCGGTTTATACGAGGGTTAGCTTTAACGTTATTATAATAAACAGGATTTTCTGGGGCGTGGAAAAAACCGGAAAAGTGCTAGTCGAATTCACATAAAAAGAGGTCCGTAAAAAAAACCTGCCAGGTGCTTTCAGGCTCGTGCATGAAGGGTTCCGTACTATCGTATCCCCCTTTAATTTTAAATTTATTTTACTTTCTGTTATAGCGGCAACAGAAATACACATTCCGTGAAAATTTCAACTGTCTAGCAATTTTGGAACATGAAATACAGCCCGCTTACGGAAAGACGGACGGACGAACGAACAGCGTAGCTCCCCCTTAGTTACCCTTCGGGTACGGAACCTTAAACAACATGACCGCAGCATCTCGCATGCACGGCTACAGCGACACGGGTAATAGAACACCCACATATGCATAAATTTGCCCTTTTTCTCAAAGATAATTAAAACTACAATTGCTTTAGTAAATCAGACACGGAGATGACAGACGTTTTCAATTGTAATTAATAAAAGTGACATTATTAAAGAGAAACGTGCAAAGTTCTTCCATTTAAACCTTTCGTGGGAGTTTCCAAAGTTTTATTAGCAATGTTTGAAAATAGGCATGCGTGTATGAACATGGAGAAGCGCTAGGAGTATCTGGATCCTAGCATGGGGTGTTCTGTGTTTTCTGCCTACCCCCATGGATAAAAGGCGTCAGTGTTTATGATTGTATGTAAATATTGAAAAATAAGTTGATACTTAACAGTATTTCTGGAAATAAGATAATGGTATAAAATCTGTGCCATGAAAGAACTTACCTAGAACTGTATTTTCGAATTTCTGGTTCTATAACATACTGGTTCCTTATGATGTTTTCTTTCACCTCGTTGAGATGAAACTAAGTAAAGCAAAGATTCCATTTGAACCCATGATCTACAAAATATAAGTCGATCTCAGATAGGCACAAGCTAAATACCCATTTCAAAAACAAAAACAACATAAAAAACGCCTGCAATAAAGATAATAGCAATTATCGCAACGGGGACATATTGCTTTTGTTTTTCAATTAATATAATACACCCTCGCCCTCAGGCTCAGCTTGAGGGAACGTTCCTATTTACCACCCTTTCATTGCATCGCCCCTTTATACGCGGGATTTGAACATACAACCGTACAGATTAATATTGCGGTAGTATCTGATTAATTAGCAGATTAACGCACTGGTTTGTTTGAGGTGCAATTAGAGAACCTTCCCAAATTGTAGTACTTAAAGGAATTACTGTTGTCATCACTGATTTAACAGATGAAGACGACCACTGACTTACTAAAACTTTTTGATTCCCGTCCGTGTGAATAACTTTTCCGAAACCGATTTCTCTGTGATCTGAAAGTCTATAATGGTAAATACCTATCTACAAAGAAGTTGAACTCGATTAACTGTATTTAAACCGCCCTCAGGAACTACCAGTGTCATCATTGTTGCGTTATTTAAACGCGGTGTAGATATGCCGATCGCGGTCAGTTTGGTGCAATTCGCCCTATATCATTTTTCTGGTAACCGAGCACTGGGGGAATCAGCATAGGATAATAATATGAATTACGTTGACAATTCGTAACATGGTCGCAAAGTCACAATTCATAATTTTAACTGAGTCTGTGACTATTATACAAATTACTAGCGGCCTGTCCCGCCTTCGCACGGGTGCTTATGTTACTCAGGATGAATGTAGCTTTCTAATGATGAAAGAATTTTTAAAATAGTAGTTTTTGAGTTTATTCATTACAAACATACACACTAAAATACAAATCTATCCTCTTTATAATATTAATGTAGATTATCCTATTATGATTCTGCTAAAGCGGCAATTTCAGGCTCCCTGGTCTGTCACCAACTCACCACTGCAGACAGAATCGACTGATACCTATGTATTGGTCGATCCTGTCTTCCGAAACCGAGCACGGGCAACAAATGGCTCATCAAGCTGTCAAACCTCAAACCTCTGTGCAAACCTCTTTGACATCTCTTAACGTGACTAAACCAGAGAACCTGTACGGCAAGCTTGGCCTAGGCAGTTGTAGTTTAGCCGTCGGGGGCGGCATTATCAGTATTGCAGTCGGGCGCTCAAACTAGCGGCGGGCCTGTATACAGAGCAATAAGTCAGTTGCCACACTGACCACAATACACCATTTGTGTACCGTTGTGCAACGTTGAGATAATAATCTAGATGCATTTCGCATTGTCACATCGAAGACGATACGTCGTTTGTAAAATGTCACGACTTTATGAGCTCGTAATGGCGATTACTCAAATATGTAACCAGGGCACGAGAATAACGACCGCTTTAACAAGATATCGGACATCAGTATCGAGAACCTAATCAAGAAGTGATTTTTCTATTTGTCGCACAATGACACTATTATGTATCTACTCTTCACATCGATATATCGACAATTAAGCCAAGTCGAACATTTAGAGTGTGCCCCGAATGTGGGACTAGTTCATCAACAACTATAATATATATTTTCAAAATGGTAGTTCGGATGACAGTCTTTTCTGGAAAGAAATTATTGTTAAAACCAAAAGTCGAGTACCATGAGATGATGTATCACAACGTCAACACACTATTAGCAAAGAGCAGCAACTTATCTCCAGAAAAGTTTTCATTCGAGCCTCGTGGCTTTTGAAATATAGATCGTTTAAATAAAATTAAGTCCACAATTCGGTAGACATGTCCCTGTCTATCCGTCCCTACAACAGAGGGGTAGTAAAAGGGGAGCCAGTTTGGTTACGACGCCCTTGATGTGCAGACGTACGTATTATCTTAGAGAAAAGCTCGATTTGAATCGATATTGTGCAGTTCAGTGACCAATAATTACAATTTCGAAAGTGTTGTAATTTCCTAAATTTTCTGTGGCGAAAAGTGACAGTGATTTGAAAGTGTAAGTTATACTTAACGTCTTGGATGTTCGTGGCGGGCGCGTTAGACGTACCGAAGACCACAGCGGTGAGCATTCTTTCTTTATGTTCGTATTAAATAGTGTCAAAAACCCGGGGTCTCTCTAGCACTATCTAAATGTAATACCTATTAAATACTTATATATTTTATAGCATGTTGGATTGTCCACTCCTAGCGCTTTTCCTTGCAGCGTTGAAAAACGAACAATGAGCTTTAATTTAGATATTTATAAAAACCGCCACTTAGTCTTAATCAAAACAGGCAAATTTGCTTCGAATTCTTTTCTACAAGCATATTATTTAGATTACTGGGTAGCCTTAGGACGTCATTCCCGACTTGATAACTGAAACTTAGATAATTACTTAGATAAAATCTTAAACACACGTAGGTGAGAAAATTATATGTTTGTTAGAAAGTTCCCTGTATTTTGCATGTAATGCAATGCAGGAGATAAATGTGCCAGGAACTGATTGCGCGATTAAATCTTTTTGAAATGTCCAGTACATAAGAAATGTAAAATATCCATAGATACTTTTTATGTGTAGTTTAGGGTCGGCTCCCAGACTAACCGTATGCAGCTGAATACAACCATTCTCATGGAGTTTCTGCCTATCTGACCCCCACAACACAGTACTGGTAATACTATACCCCTTGGTAATACTGGTTGTCAGAATTTCTGGGCGACTGACTATCTGTAACGACTATCAAAGATCTACAAATGACAGCCGGGACAGTAATAGTAATCATTAAGTAATAATTTTCTTAATAAGATCACAATCAGTCCACGGAACCCGAGAAATCTCTAGCTGAATAGTTCGATACCATATGGTATCTTTATCTTTGATCTTTCATCAAAATACTCCTGCCTAAAATCTAAATATCTTTTTTTTAAAACGGTGGAGTATCATATTCTTTTTCAAACATCTATTACGTAGTCCGCAATATTGAGAGGTGGAATTACGATATCCACGTCGAAGGTAAAGAAGAGCAATACTTCTACAACGAACGAGACTCGCGACAGGACTAAAAACGCAAAATAGCCTTAGTTTTGTTACTCATCGAATGTAACTTTTGTTAGTTTGATTCATTTTTGTCATCAATATCCGCAACTAAGGTTAATTGGTTTTTTTTTAAATATTTCTTGAATATCGATTTGCATATTATTTAAACCTGAATTATAAAACACATCTTAACTTGGTAACAGTCAGGGTCAGAAAACTTATATATATTTTTAAAACCCTTCGACACGTCGCCAAACAGTCTGTTATTCGCAACGTATATTATGCCTTATGTCAATCCAAAATCATTTATTGTATTAGTTGCTGGGGTGGCGCCACAAAAACTGCCCTTAAACCTTTGCAAGTGTCTCACAGAGCTATACTGAAAGTGGCAACATTTCGACCTATTCTGTTTCCAACCTCAGAACTTTACAAAAATTGTAGGGTCCTCAACATAAGGCAACATTTCATTCTGCAAACCATTTTTCTGCAACATTTTAAAACCCCTTTTGTTAATACTACCAAACGACGGAAAGATGTGATTTGTACTGTTCCTCAAACTCAGTTTAAATACACAAAGAGATTTTCTACTATCTTGGCCCTTGTTTGTACAATAAAATGAATGCGTCTATTTATATATATAATTTACCACACAGCAAATGCAAACTTGCCCTCCGTGAACTCGAGACCGAAAAGTACTTAGTAACACTTACCTGAAAGTAGCCCTATTTTCCTTTTATACAAATTCACACACACACATTCACACACACATACTCATACACAAGCACACACTCACTCACTCGTCTCACCACGCGTCGTCTAAGTTTGTTTTATTTAATTTAAATTTTAAAATTATAATTTTTGGTCATGTGTTTTATTTTACATAAATTTTAAGCGCCAAAAGTAATATACATGATTATTGAGATACTCAAATAGGAACTGTCTCTCCTAAATACAGATTGCTCAGCAATCTAGCTAGGAGAGCAGCGATTCACCCAGCCATTGATTGTACCTACAACATGTAATTATTTATGAATACTTTGTACTACAAAACTTCTATGTACTTAATAAATTATTATTATTATCTTTTTCATTTTGGATTGTTTCAAAGACGCTACGAGTACCTACCTGGTCCCACAACTGATGAGACAGATCCAATTTTTTTTAAAATAGTTTTAAATGCAATTTTCGCGAGAAATAACGATTATAACTTGGAGATAGGATCTTTTTCATAAAAATATAAATACTATGTTCGGAACAACATGAAATTAAACAATACATGTAAATGAAATAGTAGAAGAAAAACACTTCTAAAAGTTGCTAAGTGTTTACCCTTAAACTTGGGCCCCTCAACATTGGAAAGTTAACCTTGGCCTACTTCGGATATCAATGTCAATTGACTTTTTGGGAGCGACCCTTCAGTGTACGTCCCGACGGGACACCTCATTCCACCCCTTGTCTGAACCGTCGGCTGTGTTCTGTTTTGCTGAAAATCACGATGAATTTGACATTTTAAATACCCCAATTTTAAATTAACTTAAGTCGATAATACGTAAGCATTACAATTAGATGATTTATTCAAAACTAAAATCACTTCTGTAATCCTTGAGACTGAGGTATTCCACTAGTAAATCTACAATTTACCAATTATGTTTAATTGCTTCCCATGATGACGGGCCTATTGCCGTCAACCGGCCAGAAATCCAGACTCCGTAGCTGCGACTCAGATATTCCTTACGGAAACCCCAATAAAGCTTTGTCTGACATGGGAATCCTGAACCAGCGAGGCAAAGCTCGTCAATCTAACACTAATTAATCAATAATGGTATGAGAACACTTTCCGCTCAACAAGAATGCAGACAGGTTGGAGTTTTACGCAGCCGTAACTTTAGCATAACTTGTTTTTGTAGATATTCTTGTTGCTATATGGTTTATACATAAAAGTCACATAACACCACGCCTGTAATCCCCGAAGGGTTAGGTAGAGGTGTTCCTAATAGTACACCCACATTTCGCCAGTTATGTTTAAGTCCCATGTAATAGGGGGCGAGCCTACTGCCATCAACCGGGCACGTATCCAGACTCCGTGACTGTTATTGAGAAATTCTTGATGGAAAAACCTGATAACACATTTTCCCGACCTGGGAATCGAACCCGGGACCTTGTGCTCAATAGTCGCGCTTGCAACCTATAGACCAACGAAGCAGCCAGAGGTACCTGGTACAATAACTGAAAATACTTTATACTAATCACTTTGTAACCGCCTTTTTTTTCGGATGAGAAATCATCAAATGACTCCTCCCGCTCTGGGTGAAGCAGGATCAATGTCAAACTTGTACTGACTAAAACCCATCCATGTTCCTCCATCGCCCTTTGTGTTCCGGGGCCACGGTAACTGTTTTGAACAGTCCCGCAGCCCCGGCAGTCATCGGACCCCTTCCTTAAGCTGACATCTCTTTGAGGCGCGCGTGGAACGCGAACACGGCCTGTCGTCATAAGACGGACGGACGGCGAGCTATCCCATAGCCCACCGTCCACAGGCCCGCGCCTACGGTGGCCCCCGACGCCCGGTGCGTCTCCCGCGGCAGTTTATTACCGCCTTGATGAAGGGTGACTTGCGCAAGTGCTGTTGTGTGTGTGTGATGCTCGTTATCTAATTTTAAAACGTAATACTTAATTTAACTGAATAAATAATAATTGTCATTGTGTGTTTGGCGACTCTAAACGGTTTACAAACACAAATAGTATAATCTGCTTTCTGTATCATTAATTGTATGAGTGATATTAGTGGGTTGTCATGCAAAACGCCGCCTATTCCGCTGACAAATCATATTACCACTAGCTTGGTATAGATGACTGGGTCGAATTTTCTTATCAAAAATTTGTTAATTTTGCGATGTCATAAGAGCTATAGCAGCTCTGTGACTTCACACATTTGCCGAACTTGTACCGCAAATGTCGCTGTGTCGGTTGACCGCTAATTAGATCGCTTAGAACACTCACATGAGGTAGGTACGCACAGAGAGTGACCACCCGACCCGACATATTCTGACTTCGAAAATAGTGAAGAACAAACAAAGAAGGACAAAGTTGTGGAACAAAATAGTCGTACGGGCGCCACTCGATTAGCTTTATTCCACCTATCATTACCGCGTCTTGCTAGGTTTCGTGCCCAAAGCCGAGCGTGGGAAAGGAGAATGCCCACTTTTGGACCCACGCGTTACAGTCAACTGTTTTATTGCAAAATTATCGTGATTTTATCACAAAACGAAAACACGAAAAGAAAATCCAATTCACAATTGCAAAACTGAGAAAAATGCATTTTATTGCATTTACTTACAACTCTCACTAGTTTAGTAAGGATAAAAAGACATTGTGTGAGGTTTATAATACATGTCATCATTTGTCAAACATAACCTCAAACGTCATTTCATTTGCTTGGTTGTGCTAGCGTCGGTAAATGTGTTCTGTTGCGATATTCGAATTTTCTGTGATTAATAATAACCTAATAAGAGAGGTCTTCTTCTAACACTACTTGGTTACTTAGAGGAAAAATACAATCACTCCGCCCAGAGCGGGAGGATTCATTTGATGATTTCCTATCCGAAAAAAAAGGCAATAAGCAATAAGATTTATTTTATTTACATTTTAGTAGACAGCTCTCTAACTGGAAGGCAAGCAATCTTACAATACTATTGTAACTGCATTGTTGGCAGACGTACAGTAGGGTGTTGTGCACACACTATGTCTATAATATGGTATTTAAGTTGGGCTAGATATCAAGACAATATTTCACCTACTGTACGCTTTCTTGATAATATATTTATAGTTTATGAAGATGAATCACAAAATAAATGAAATAAAAATGAGTTCCTTTTTATTTTCAGTTCCAGTAGGTAGGTATATGTCTAGCGCTTAGGGCGCTATATATACATTTACTGTCTGTACAGTTTTGTAAAAGTATTGTGGACGTTGTCAAATATGGTGTTCCTACCGGATCTGTATATGGGCCTGTGGGTTATAATGTTCACGTAAATAGTAAGTGTAATGTTATAAAAAAAATTAAAGTTTACGACGATACATGTCTCCTATTCAGTGTTAAGGACCAAACCTCCATAAAAGGAGCAATACAAGACGATTTGGATAATGTAATTAAATGGGCACACGACAATGGCATAATAATAAATTAAAGCAAAACTAAGTGTATGACAATATTTTCGCCGTATTCACGTATTAAAACATTGACTTGAATATTAAAGGTCATATTTATGAATGTCTTCACAGCGGAAAATGAAGTTGTCAGTGTGTTAATTTAGAGCAGGTAAAAACATACAGGTACTTAGGACTGACTATTGATACTAAATTTGCATGGAACACACAGGTTTGCAATAAACTGGTCAGTTCTGGGTAAATTGTATACCCTGAAGCCAGTAGTCAAGAGAGGACTATTGTATGCACTGTACCACGCACTCGCGATTATCAGTCAGGGGTTGTGTGGTTATGGACTTACTTTTAAAACATATCTAGACAAAATTAAAATACAAAAATACGACTGCTAAAAATGCTGGTGAGCAAAAACACTAAACAAAACTTGAACAAGGATTATGAAAAATTATTTCGGAAATGCAATTTATTACCAGTTGACATTAAAGTAAAAATGACAATGATTCTTGAACATAATATTAAAAAACACATAAAAGAAAAAGTGCATACCTACCCAACCCGACTTGCTTAGAAAAAGAAACTGCATGTGCCAAATGTAAATAATTATTACGGTAAGCGTACGAGACGATGGATGACACCTACATTAATTAATGAATTACCTGAGGGAATGATCGATCGTGTCAAGAGTAAAAACTACCTAAAAAGTGTCCTAAGAAAACACCACCTGCCCATGTGTCCATAGTGACTGTGGTCGATTGACGGCCTCGCTCGGCTAATGTCGTGAGTCCAAGTCTTGCTTACTGATAACTATGACGAAGGGACGGTCTCATGGTATTGGTTGACTGATGGCGACGAGTATAGCGGCTTTGATTGACCCATTGTCTTAGTCTTAGATTTACTATAACCCAGTTTTAACTTAGATCTTAGATAGAATAGTATAAAGATTCCGCGACAACCTTCTACCGACAAATTGCTTTGCAGTTTGGCAGATGTTGTATTTAAGTTAGACTATGTATCTTACTTAAAAATATGTTTACAGGTAATAGACATTTGACATTGTTGCACAGTCCCATCATTGATAGCATGATCTAGGTAGATACTACAAAAATATGAGGTTTCGGTATAATAACACGTAAAACGAAATGCCTGTAACTAGTTTTTCATTACAAACCAGCTAAATATGAATTATCTTTGATTTGATCGTATCATTGCTTGTCACTTAATGCATTTTCTAAGCTAACTTAGTTATAAATTCAAAAGAAAAAATCTCAGAAATGCTGGTGTATTTCTCTAAAAAATTACACCAATTTCGTGACTATAACAGGTAGGCCCAAAGATGTAGGGAAAATGGGCTTTCTCCTTTCATGGCTCTTTCCTAATTTTATAAGTCAATTTTATGCATATTTTGTAATGGTAGGTCAAAAGAAAGTAAGTTATCCGAGTCCTGGCGCAAACGACGAGAGCTATCGATAAATTAAAACAACTCAGACATCAACATTTAAAGATTCATCCATTTCGATTAACTAGTAGTAAAAACTAGTCGATGACCGAAAGCCTACCAAGAAATGAGGGCGCGGAAGGAGCCCTTCCCTCATTTCTTTATTAGATTTATGCACTTACTACTACTAATCATTCTATTATTCATTTCACGATGTTTTTTTTTTCGAAAAGAAAAACAAACAATTCGGTCTATTTTAAGATTTTGTCCGCTTTCGTCAGTTTATTTATGTGATGAGAACCTTAAGCGCAGTAGACAATGACGGCACGTGAGAATTCTATCGCGACCCCCCATTTAGTTGGAGGGTGTGACGCCTAATTCGGACCAGAACATTGTTCGTGTTCTGATTAATTGCATCCCTATTCCGTCTCTTAATCCCAGGATTATGCAATGTAGGTATCAAAAACTCTTTCAGTCTTTAAAGCATTCACATACACAATATACTCGTACAGGTACTATGTTCAAGAAGCCATTATTTTGAACCGCTTTCTTTTCCAACATACCGGGGCATGATACCTTATCAAACTGCCAATTAATTTGAAAATGTGAGCAATGACGTAGGCGAAAAATAAGAAGGTACAAGAAGTAAAATTAACTTACTTCATACAACAATAATTATGTTAAAAAAACCTGTCCACTCCAGGGGCATATAGGTATACCAATAACATTACCAACTAACTGTACTACTAAAAATATTCATGAAAGTAAACATTAAAAATGAACGTTTTTTGTGTCCAAATAACCAACATAATATATCCCTTAGATCTAAAAACAATTGAAACCGTGACAACACCATCTTCGGCAATTTTAATTATGTCCGATCGTCAAATCTTTCACAGACTAGATAGCTTAAATCTTTGTTCATGACTTCGCTAACCGAGAAACGACCGAGAAACGACCGGAGTGTCGATGTCACTGTGTTGCCATGTCAGTTTCCTCATTTAATTTAATTTTTATCCGGGTATTTTTTATTATACAAAAAAATCTCTTCTTGAAACCTAATAATACCCTCACGGAACGGACAGGGTTTTTTAAACATAATGTGTATAAAATCAACTAATCCGCGGGGTAATTACGTAACACTCGTTCAGTGGCAATGCCTATTCGTTTGACAATTCAACAACATACATTGCTATGTTTTTAGCATATTGAAGCTATGAATTCATAATTCTTTGAATTGTATTGCGATAGAAAGTTGGTTTCGTAATTAGGGGGCTGCACCACTTGTCTGAGAACCTCTCAAGCTCGCGGTCATTAATACGGAGCAAGGGTGGCTCCTGTCTTTTGTTTGTCTGATAGAAATGCAAAATCATTACCTGACGCACCCACGCCACGGCTCGCCTACAGTCTTTTTACAGGTACTTTATCTCAGCAACGCAACATCAACCTTACTGTAACGAGAATTAAGATCACTATAATTATAGCAATTTTTTTCAGCTGCACATACGCAACAGCAGCCTTATTGCAAAAATAATAAAGATCACAGTGACTCTGACGTGATAGCATCCCTTAAGCCAACCTTGTTTTATGTCATTGACAGAGGGTGGCTGGCTTGAGCACTGCGGACAATGTGCAATGAATCCCTATACAGTGTTATACCCGCAGCTTCATCTAAGACCCTCTGATGGTATTGTTAAAGGTTTTCTACTGTTTGCTGCACTATTATGAGTATTCACAACCAGCGACCATAAATTACCAGATGTATGAACGTGGACGAAGCAAAAAAACGCCCGTGGTTTCTGCCTATCCTATGAGTTTTTGCTGGGAATGAGGTATCGCAATAAATTCACAATATAATTAATTGTTTCTGCAGCTTAGGAACAACGTCGTTGATATTACAATCACATGAGATCTATCAACTTGAAAGCAAATCTCCAATGTTAAACGAACCTTTTTGCCTAGTAACTGCTAATATCACTGTATGATTCTGACAGATTATCGGCTCGGATAATAGCTTTTTTGACTGCTCATTCAAACACAGAATAAAAATGTCATGAAGAAATCATAATAATTGATCACCGTTCGTCACAAACAGAACAGTTTCATTTTAAGTTTAACACTTTATGAACCGAAGGTATAATTAACACTAATAATGTCAACAAATAATCACTTTTTGTACTAAACTTGATATTTTATCATTTTATTACTGGTATTTTAAAACGTTTTGATATGAAAACATACGAGTACCAAGGGTCGATAGAAACCAAGGTTTACAGTAAAGAAAAATATATGGATAAAATAAAGAATGAAACCATACTATACAGCGTGTAACAGAAAGGGTATAATCATATGGAATACTGTGGTACGGACCATCAAACTGAACAACTTTCTCTATGGAACCACCATCGAAATCGTAAAAAAATAATCAGCTGTCCTATACAAAATTTCAATACCTACTCGACCCAAATGTATGGGACAGCTGATTATTTTTTTACGATTTCGATGGCGGTCCCATAGAGAAAGTTGTTCAGTTTGATGGTCTGTACCACAGTATTCCATATGATTATACCCTTTCTGTTACAAGCTGTATACTATCACCTGCTGAAAATAGGATGGAAATCATAGATTCGGAATGAAGGTCCATAAGCAAAACACAGCACTGCCCAAACCAGACAAACAAATCACTATAACAAAGCTCCTATTATGCCTTCAGGCGAATTAGTTCCAATTAAAGAAAAGCTCCTCATGTCACGTGAGAGCATAACTAGCTCAAATTGCAAACAAAACAGAAACGGTATTCATATTGATATCGCGTACTCGTCCTTAATTGGCACACAACTACACACATTGAAGAGTCCAGGCGCGTAGCGAACAGTACCCGTCGCGGCCCCCGGCTACTGTTGCTAGGCGACTACAATGCATTTAGGGGAAATTAATAAAGTCGGCGCGAGTCGAAAGGGGATTTTTGATAGATGATTTACGTGTCAAAGCGTCAAAGGGTAGTTTCAATAGGAGCCGGGCGTGATAGCTGCTAAATGAATATGCTGCGAGTGAAGCGAGAGTTTTTTGTGCGCGCAGTCCTTTGTCGGAGCAGCACTTAATGACGTCATAGAATATTGGTGGAATGAAATAGCCGGCTTCAAATAACCGGGTGGAATTTACTTTTTGTTAACAAGGTTTTGGGGGGTCAGTACATAAAGAGCATGGTAGATATTGTTGGACATCAAAACCAGATTGCAGTTGTGATTTTCCAGGAGCATATACCACAAGAATCATTTAGTCCAGTCATTACGTCGGAAAAAACGGGTCAGAAATTCATGTGAACCGAGAATGCTAAATTTTGGATATTACTTACGTGGCCCCCCCATGTCTAAAAAAGCTTAACTTCTAATAAATTGTCGACCAAGATTTGCAGTGCATTTTCCGTTGTACCATTGTAAAAAAACTAAATTTAACCTTTTTTTCAAGATGGCGGGAAATGCACAGGAAATCTTGGTCGACAATTTGAAGTTAAGCTTTTCTAGACCCCCTACGTAATATTAACGTTTTTCCCGACGTAATGACTGGACTAAATGATTATTGTGGTATGTAGTCACCATCAGTACACACTACTGACATCTCACAGATAGATAAACTTGCAACCACTATAGAACGCTTTTGTAAGTAAGCTGAGTACTCAATTCTTTTACATTCGCTTAAAAATATGGCAAAATTGGTTATATGTTATTGATTACATCAAGTAACATGTTCGACATAGAATAGTTTACATCCCGGTAAAAACAAAAAAAAGAAAGAAAACATATTAATGAATATCTATGGATTGGAAACACGTGAACCATAAACCTGCTGATACATAGATAATGGCAGGTAAATACCGGAAAACCAAATAACATAGCAACGTCTAAAAAATGACAAACAATAGCTATGACCATCCCTAAAACTGAATACGAATAAAATAACAGATAAGGTGTGCACTTGAAATAACATTGATAACATAATAATGACGCTTATCACTCTCAGTTGGTATCAGTAACCTCCTTACGAGCAAGCCAGAAACTCGTTTAAAATGCCTTGTTTGAAAATTTTGACTAATTTGCCGCAGGCGAAAATCCCTAACAATTTTGTTAATAAAATTCTTCCCGTGTTAGCTAAAGTTGTGAGGAAGCCGGAAGATGTGAGTATGATAATTGTGGATGATTTATATTAATTTACTTCTTTTTGTGTAAGTAAATTGACAATATTTTTTCATGTTTTTTTTTTAAATATTTTATAGGGTGTAAGGGTCATGACTCATTACTCCAACACATGCTTCTAGGCCCACAATCGTTAAAATAGCATCGTCAGTTATTAAGAAAAATCTGCTGTTCCATTCATTTTAACTATTTTTTTTAATAACCTTCGAAAATTGTGTTCAACGTACACCAATGCTAAGTTGTACATTTAAAACAGATAAGTTTTAATTATTATCTAATTTGAAATTCATTTATCGATTTGCAATGGGCGGTATAAAAGGATTTATATTGATTGTTCATGAACATGATTGGCAAAAAGTGTCTATGTTTAACTTGTAAACAAAAATGGAACAGAAAATAAAAACAATAACGTGTTGTATTTCGAGAAAAACAGACAATGTATTTCTCGACGTTAGAGAAGCTTTAATTTTTATTTCCTGTGTTACAATTTTAACAGACAATGTACCATATTCTAGTCATAATTTAAATTATTCGCTCTTTGTGCTGTTAGATGCCGATATTTTAAAAAGTATCAAATTTTGTAGCTTTTAATTAATTTCGAACTTTATTTTTATTGCGATTTTTATCATTATTTTATTTATTTGTTATAATTTTTGCGAATTTACATTGGGGTGCCCCCCAATTACGTAACACGTTTTTGATCACAATTAAAATAATTTTGAAGAAAATCCTTAATCCTAATAATTACTACATAATTGTTTGAAAAATTCGTCTGATCAACAATATTGTTGAGTTACTCGTCTAACTCAACAATATTGATATTGATTGCGTCATCGCAATCAATATTGTTTTGGTGTCAATAATATTGGCATTGAGATTATGAGTATGTTACGCAATAATCCCGCTGTTGCGAAATGTATCAATAGGCCAGAAAAGCAAATCTGTTAGAATTCAAGTTGCAATAATACAGGAGATCAGCCATTGTAGTGATATTGACGTAGGCTAATGTCCAGCAGGATGTAAGCTGCATGATGAAGATCTGATCTGTCAATATAAAAGGCATTACCACTGTTACTGAGTTACGTAATTATCAAACACTAATTAGCAACTATATCTATTTTATGGTACGAGAATGCTATACGAGTATTGTATTGCGAGCAAATATTCAATATTTTGTAACATTATTAAGTGTCTTTTCGCTATTCATATGATTAACTTACCATTAAATCATCATCATATCATCACGCCTGTAGTACTCGCAGGGTAAGCAGAGGTGTACTTGATAGTTCACCCACATTTCACCAATTATGTTGGAGTACCTTGTAGTAAGGGCCGGGCCTATTAGTCCTATTACCATCAACCGGGAACAAATCCAGACTCCGTGGCTACTACTGAGAGATTCCTGATGGAATAACCCAATAGCACGTGGCCCGACCTAGGAATCGAACTCAGAACCTCGTGCTTTACTTACATTAATGATAAAAAGTAGTTAAGAGGAGTAAAGAGGAGAATCGATTCAAGGATACTTCAACTGTGCGTGATGATATGGTGAAGAATGAGGATAAAACTGAGGAAGACCGAGATACCTAATGGTTGTTAGACATCTACACATCTATCTATACAAATAGATGAAATTGAAGTATCTGTTTGTAATTTCAAAATAACAGTTTTACTGAAGGCTGATTTATATTTATTATATTATTTAAACAGTACTTAAAACAAAATAACTTTTTTTTTAAATCTGTCTGTCGGTCTGTTAGTATGTGTGTCTGCCTGTTTGTTCCGGCTAATCTCCGCAACGGCTGGACCGATTTGGACGAGACTTTGACTGGAAGATAGCTAATGTTATATGGAGTAAATTAAGTTATACTTTAAAAATGAAAACCTTTAAAAGTGAAATTGTTAATAAATCCGGTTCGAATAAGGAAGAAATATTTTTAATATAATTTTACGCGGAAGAAGGTCGCGGGACACAGCTAGTATAATAAGTTAGGATAATGACAGGAAAAATAGTTTTGACATCCAGCAACCCAGGCTGGTCCCGTGTGGTACCTACGTTCATATATTACGGTTCACTCGATCCCACTGAGCGAGAACCTGTGTCCCACCAGAACTATGTCTGTCTGAACTATGTATGTCTCATCATCCAACATTATTTCGCCAGAAATTCATCTGCGTGGTGTCAGGCGACTGCATCCTATCGTTCGGAGGCCAGTCAACAACGCCCGGCGCGGTGGCCACCCTGGAGTCCATAGGACACCTGGGGGTGGAAGAAAACAAGATCATCGCGAAGGAAGTCTCCCGTTTTGTTGAAAATGAACTTGGCATCAATCCAGAATTGTGAGTATCTGTGTTTCTTTGTGGAAACCAACACAAATAGAAAGCCTCCTTCCGATCTCTCTATATTATGGGATACCTGGCCATGTTCGCTCTGCAAACAGTAAAATGTCATTTTAATTTAAGTTGGGGGTTCAGATCCAGGCTGGAGCGTACCGCACCGCCGTATAATATTCACATGCAGCATAGTTTTAGAACTAAACTAGGGCTTCCCGGCCACATGGGTTACGTTAGAACCGCGGTGGACGAGCCGAGCAACCGGTGCGAGCGGTGTGTGGCGGCCCGGGCCGGTGAGCGCTACACCCACGTGGGTCTCAGTTACTTTGCTATTTTGTAGTTGTAGGCCACTAACATTTTTGTATTACATTTTATGGTTAGCAAATCAGAAGGAGAATCATATGGTGCGCGCTTGAATAATGCCAGTAATAAGTTATCGCTTGTCTTATCCTTCATCTTGTTCAGCTCGGCGATAAGGTGGCCTTGCCTGACACACACAGTCTACAAGTGATGACTTGCAGATGGAAGCTTAGCTGACGGTATTGGTCCTTTATCACAGAATACGATAGAGATTGATTGCCTACTGGATATTTTAGAAATATAATATGTATATATATATATATTACTACTAGTGGCCAAAACTTGATTACGTTAATCCAGTTAAGCCTGGCAACCAATAAAGCCTTACCACTGATGCCAGTTTTCAGTACCTTCATGCAGAGCGATGGCTACGGGCTAGTTAGGTTAGGTTAGGTTAGCCCTCGTGCCAACAGTAAGCAGGTTAACAACTACTCCCGGTTCACCATTCATTTTTCAGTAGGCAACTCGTAAGTTTCGAAACAGTCAATGATTTTATGTTTGATAGGCGCTACTGAAATTGCCAAACGAGTCGCAAAAGGAACCGATTTAATTTTCTTAGCGCGTCGATAGCATCCCCGGAACCGAGCCACCAGTTTGGCGCCTTCTGTAGCCTTATTAAGTAGGCTTATTTGAATTCATTATTTTTTTATTTGAAGTTCTCCAATAATGTTCAATCTCAACATCAATGACGTAACCAAGGTTTTGTAACAATATGCTGATTTAAAAGAGTGTCCATGTCCATGGAGTTTCTTGCCCGTTCTTCTCCATAGAGATCTACGCTAGGGAATGGGCAACTACAGTACTTTCACAGTTTTTATGCCTTGTGACTGGGACTGTAGCTACATTTCATTGTTATCTTAGTTTCGACAGTTCAAAAGTGCTTGTAACTGGCCTACTTGAAATAAATGCTTTGATGTTTTCGATTTTTGATGTCGATTTTCCATTTTACTATTTTAAAGAAAACATATTGTTTCAAGAAACTGCCCACTTATTGATCACTGATAAAATAAAAGTCTTTTCCATCTATTCCCAGACCGGGCAAAGTTTTATTGGGTTTTTGCCATCAGGAATTTCTCAGTAGCAGCCATGGAGTCTGGATCTGTGCCCAGTTGATGGTAATCGGCTCACCCTTAAAACATAGAGGGTGTAACAAGACCCTTAACGAAGCCGAAAGACACTTTGATCTCTCCGTAGACCATACCTGGGAACCTTCTATTTCATAAGTGTTTTTTTTTTTAATACATGTTTTTGATGTAAATTTTTACTATTCAATCCATCCATCAACACAAGTGTTTTGAGTGAGTTACATTGAGTCCGTAAAACCTAGTAAAGACCCATGGTCCAACTAGTAGGACAGAGCAGTTGGACCACTGATTACTGATTGATCACCCCAAAAAAAAGTCGTTTCCCAGCAATAATTTATGCGATAGCGATTTTTTTTTTGTTTTCTTTTTTTGCTGTACGTGAATACTATTAAGTCCACGTCTGCCTAACCCTTCGCGGATTACAGGCGTGATGCTATGTCCATTTGACTAATTCCTCACAATATCTCTTTGTTCCAGCTTCTTCCTATCCTTCTACGACATCAAAGGACAAGACATTGCCAAGGGAGGAGAAACAATGGCTTAAATTCTAAAAAACTATTGTTATATTACTTTCAGAATATTTAAACTTGTATTACCTCACCATGTATAAGCATAACAACCTTACTTCTTGAAAGACTGTAACTGAACAGTCATCAATTCAACACAACACTGATAAATAGTATTACATAACTATATAATAATGACACGAGTTTCATTTCATTTTTTCTTTAGCCCACCTTAGCACAACCAGCCTATAATGTAGCCACAGCTGGGGCACAGACCTCCTCTCCTCTATGAGAGGGAATGGGAGGAGTAGGAGTCACAATATGTCTTCGAATTTTTGATTGAAGATGTAGTTCTTTACTCTTTTGAGAGCAGTGGTGTTGAAATAATTACGCGAAGTAAAGCGCTAACCCACGGCCGTACTCGTCAGTCGGGGCCAATGGGTCGCCACTATAAATATAACCCGTAATAATCTTTAACTTTATAGTACACTAGCGACCCGCCCCGGCTTCGCACGGGTGCAATGTTATACATATAAACCTTCCTCTTGAATCACTCTATCTATTAAAAAAACCGCATCAAAATCCGTTGCGTAGTTTCAAAGATTTAAGCATAGAAAGGGACATAGGGACAAAGAAAGCGACTTTGTTTTATACTATGTAGTGATACAGATAGGCAGAAACTTCAGAACGGGGTGGCGTTCAGGCTCCGGTAGGCAGGCAGATTCGTGGACGGTGTGCCAGGATCCTCACATACTTATTAGCTCCTTCCACGTTCGTAGATTTGTTTAATACACGCGCACTGTACACGTATACAGCGTGAAAGAGACAAAAGTACAGCCGTCAAAATGTATGGAATGGCCGATCTTTTAAAATTACCGATAAAATGTTCTATCTGGAGAGTTTAGAATACGTGGTCAGCGTGTGTGTCGGTTGCCCTTCCACCCTGTATACTACGCACCTGACCTTCCTTAAACATCACCTGTAAAGTAATCATGATAAATACTATTATCAAAAATCATCATGCATTTTCACATTTTCGAGTCACAAGTCTTTGAAATAATGCCCCTGGCTGGAGGCCTTAAATTCAAGGCATCCACAGGATTAGACCGGTGAAGCAGTAGCCAGCCTCATAGGCTGAATTGCGAGATGCCATTAACAAAAAAAAACTTTGAAATAATTGAATTGCTTTGATAATCCTCTTTTTTTCGTTATTTTGAATAAAACGATTAAGATTTATATCGTTTAGTTAGAGTATTTTGTATTATTTATAGAAAACCTGTTATGATTAATTTACCCGGAAGTAGGTATAACACATTGGTCACAGATACACTATCGTCTATCTCACCATCGAAACATATTTTTGCTAAAGAAAAGAAAGATAATGTATTTATTAGCCCGCACAGGACAAAATATTAAACAAAAATATAGTTGCATTTACAGTAGGTACAACAAAATTATAAAAGTATTAATAAAACTATAATTTAAAAAAAACAATGAAATTAGTCCTGTACGAAGCCAAAGGCCCCCCCTATCTCAGCATGGTGCTGTAACATTTACAAAACGTCACAGCGCTGGTATTCTGATAGAGCCCAAAGTGATGCCACGGTCAGATACGAATACGAATTTAAAATATATACATACATATAATGTGTACAACGAATAAACAAATATAAATATGTGAAGTATAATAAATGCGAATTTAAGAAAATAATAAATACATAAAAGAAAGAGTAAAGTAAAGAATAAAAGAAAGAAAAGATTATTTTATCTTGAGTTACGTGATTGGCCTCCAAACTTGGGACTGTAATCCTTCTCAATTAATTTCAGTAATATAATTTGCAGCAAGCAACCTTTCTATTTCAAAATTTTAAATCTTGCTTAGATACCTGGCATAAGCTTTCTCTTTTAAATTAGAAAAGTTGAAAAAACGTAAACCATTCATTCCACGAGTACGAAAACCGCTTCGGATTGTGATTATTGCCAAATTAATTGAACAAGACCGAGGCAGCGTTATGATTTCATACCTAGCTACGATCCTAACATACTCAAGCACGCCGCTTGCGAGTATCTATTATTTTGTTTTTTTATTTTTATTCAAGTAGTACACACAGACACAGTTGAAAACAAAGAGGCAATAAAACGTAATAATGTAGCTTTTTGTTCACAGAAGATTTAAGTCTACAAAAAAGTCCTTAGAATTGAACCCAGGGTTAGTGATGATAATAAAACTGAAGTTTACAAGAGTGAAAGTGTATCGGTTTACCATTTTAAATGCATATTAATATTAGTTTTAATTAAATCTGTGAGAGGATCTAGGTGATCTCCTGAAGAACACCATCAATAAAGTGTAGTCCTCCTACGGCAACCATGCTAACTGATTGAATACCGAGATATATAATATCCACGATAGCAGAATGCAGGATTTATCAGTTGAAACCTGGCTTACGTAACTGTATAAAACATTTTATAAACAAAGTAGCAACACACAATAGCTGGCCGGGCGAGCTACCACCCGCCTCGAGTAGGAGGGCCGCCATGCAGCTGTGGGCGGAGTAAACATCGGTATCCGTATCCGTGCTAATATTATTTACATGAAACTATATCTGTCTTTTACCTTTACTCAACTTTATGGCTGAACAGATCTAGACCGTGACCTGGTTTGGGACTTTGGATACTTCATATCCTAGGTTAGGTTCCGGTTAATCCTTTCCAACTTTATCAAGGAAGAAGCCACGTACAAGATAAACTTTCAAAATATACGTAATTTCATCTATAGCTTATATGAAAATATACGTAACTTTACTTCATCTAAAGCTTATATGGAAATATACGTAACTTCATTAAAGCTTATATGAAAATCATTTTACTGAACTCTGTAACTCCACAGTTCTCAGAATTAATTATGAACTGCACAATATTTCAATTCACAGGAATTTCGAGAGAATTTGATACGCTTTACATATTCATGTGAAATAAGTTTTCCTTTGTTTGATATTACGTATTTGAGAAAACTACTCCTTTCACAGTTTTGATGTAAATATTCATAAACATTTTCATCGAAATGTTCAAACTGCTATTAATTAATTTCGGATGTGTTGAAATTAGTGAAAAGTTCTGATAAAAAACTGTGTATTAATTCATGGAAATATTTATGACCTATCAGTAAATAATACTTCACAAGTTTTATTGTGTGTGTTTGATTTAAATTGTATAAAATAAAACATTTCTACAGCAAACTTTTCAGAATATGGAACTAAAAGCATTTCAAAAATATCTGCCTAGTCTGTACAAAATTAAAATTATGCATAATCGGGCATACTGAAATATAAAAAGAACACTTGTATTTATTTCATTTACATGTTTACTTTAACCTTAACTTACAACAACAGTCATGCGATAGAATTACATAATTATATTTAAAATAATTATCACATAGCTGGTTTGGGAGATGATCTACATCTTATTAATTTCCACTACCTTACATTACTAAACCCCACGGAGTTATAGAACAACCCGACATCATGGTTACTTACAATAATAAGTTGTGAAATAGCAAGGAAAGAAACACAAGTAAGCTCTGATTAATCGCGGATAGATTGGAAATTTTTTGTAACTTTTATTACTATGTGATATGACTAGTTTTACATTGTTTCGGTAGCTTACCATCTCGCACGGTTCGTTACGAATTACAGTGTTTGCCCGGATCAAAAGAAGTGGAAAGCGTTTGCTTGACTGTAAACAGTCCTAAGCAGTAACTCAGTGTGTAAGCTCACAGTGAGCAACAGCATTATAGTAACGTGTTTGTATCTGGTAACATAAATATACACCGGAGGTTCATATTTATTCCTTCTCTTTTTGAGCAAAAGCTGGCAAACCAGTTCCGCTACTCAACTCTGTTTCCTCATCTATCTCTCCAGCGATGTCTTTCCAGATCCGACTTCTAGTCTTATCTCCGGATAATAGGCAATCTGTTATCTCCTCTACATCTTCTTCCCAAGACACAGTCTCGTGTACCACGTCCACAACCTGAGTTGGTTCTTCTATTATCTTGATTTTAGAGACTTGGTCTTCTAGTTCGTCCATAACACAAGTTGCTTCTGAATCTTTATCTTCTGAATCAGTATGGGTATCTATTTCGATGTCAGGATGGGTTATCTTCTTTTCGACCTTGTCGACTCTGGCCTTCCATCTCTCCAGGTTCTTCAAAGCCATGGCATACATAGGTCTAGTGTTTGGCAGGATGCGGTACAGCATGCTGTAGCACGAAATACAGATTTGACTCAGGAAACCGACCTGCAATGAAAACGTATACAAAATGTTAAAAACCTTTCCATATTTGGAATTACACATTCTTTACAATTGCAGCGCTTCCACACATAAATCTCTTATTTACGGAATTCAGAAAATAGTTACGAATGAAATAATAATTTACGAATGTTTGTTTCTGACCGATAATACCATAAATTGATAATATGACATCTCTGTATCTGTACAAAAATGAATGGCTTATGCCCTTAAATCAATAGGGACTACTAACTCACTACCTATCTTAAAGAGCTTTATATCTCATACGATGTCGCGAGTTAACATTCAATCAGACCGATAGATGGGCCTGTCAGGGGCACATGCTACACATGTTACAAATATGCAAGCTATACATAGTGTAACAAGACCCTTAACGAAGCCGTCAAGAAAGCATTCTGTACATCAAACTAAGAAACTTTACGCAAAAATTATTGTTGGGAAATGACTTTTTTTTTGGGCTGAAAAATCACGTTTTACGGTAGGACCTAATTAATGTACTCAAAACATTGTACTGATGAATAGATTAAATTGTACGGGGGTTGTGGGGTGTTTAAAGTAAAAATGTTACATTAAAAATATGTATTTAAAAAAAAAACTTCTGAAAAAGTTGGAACTTTGACCCCCAATATCTCCGTAAATGTATGGTCTAGAACAAAAAAATGATAGCGGGGAGAGGAAGTGCCTTTCGGCTTCGTTAAGGGTCTAGTTACACGTGACCTTTGATTGATTTTGTGTTTTTGTCACCAACTTCTGAAGCTTGACCTTTTTTTGATTGATTTGGTGTTTTTGTCACCGGCTTCTGAAGCTAAAGTTATTTTTCACTTTTTTGTGTTTTGATTTGTTATTTTTGTTTTTCTTTTTTTTATTTATTGTGTTTTTTTTTTTGCAAAACAGTTTTAATTTTTCGATGTTTAGTTGTTCCCATGTCGCCATGAATTTATTTTACATTATTATATACTTGTCTAAATGACAACGATAGTTCTTTTCTTAAAGTCGGCTAAAATGATTAATACTTCTAGTTTCTAGTACTCACTCTGTTGTCTCTAGAGTAATCAACTATCGATATCGACAAGTCGCATTATCTATACATTATTCTAGAATAAGAAATCACCTAACTCCTAACCGTTAAAGAGTTGTACCTTCCTTCATCAGCTCAGCGTCATGAGATGATGATGACCATACGCAAATGTCTCAATAGCTTTAGAAATTATTTTTTGCTAATATTAATGTCGTGGCTATTGTGTTGTGTTTAAAATACTGGTATTCAGCTGCATCCGGTAAGACTGGAAGCCGACCACAAAATAGTTAGGAAAATGATGCAGATGATGAACAATACATGTCATAGTAATGGGTTCATCCCCAATAAATGGAAATCTGGGTGTATTGTACACATCTGCGTACTCCGTCAGAGCATACAGGCGTGCTGTTACGTCATGATATTGTTTATAAATAAACATTCCAGCGATTGCAGCATTCACGCCAGATTTGCCGTCTATTTTTGAAGAGTTCCATAGTATATCTCCGAAGATCAGAATCAAATCTTCACCAAATTTAAATGGGACCACCTCAGAAGTATAATCTTTCAAATAAAAAAATAATTTTGAGAATCGGTCCACAAATGGGGGAGAAATCAGGTAACATACATAAAAAAAAAAACAAAATACATACACACGAACATATAACCTCCTCCTTTTTTGAAGTCGGTTAATAAATAAAATTAAAAAAAAAAGTTGTAAAAGAAGTTGTAAAAAAGTAGTTTAGTTATAGTAGAACTGTTGCGAAAAGGCTAGCTAGGCTACTCCATTTAGAGCAAAGCTGCGTACAAGAGTTAGTCAATATACCATATCAATGATGACATTCGTGGAGTTCCCACAGAGTACGTCGAAGGCATTGGGGGAGGCCTTTGCCCAGCCGTGAGACAGAAACGGTAAAACAAAAATCGTGTCGGCTCTTGAACGATGTTTAGCCATTGTACTGATCGCATTCAGTTTCATTGGTTCACTCTCCGTAAATGAAAACTCTAAAAAGTAAAATCTTTCGCAGAAAAATTATTTGTAGCTAGAATTTAAAAAAAAAAAAACACGGTTATTAGTTTTTCCCCGTACAGTCCAATTAGATTCTCGTAGATAATTAATCAGCGCTCCAGATCCTTTCCATTTCATGGAATATGTGGGTGGTTGCAATAGTGCTTTTTTGTTTGAAAGCTTCTGATTTCTACATACGTAGGTTCGTTTCTACGTTCGTTTAGACCTACGTGGAGCAGAGATGGTTATTTCCGTCTGAAACGTAATACTTTGATTAGATACTCGGTGGATACTGGTCTTAATTGGACAGAATAGGTACTGTTGTGTATAATATGTTGCTCGCCGTTCCCTCACAGCGGCGAGGGGCAATTAAGTATTATTTCTGGCTTTTCGGCTTCAACTTGGCCCATTGGCTGGCGGTCCCGACTTAGGAACAGTAACTCGTACACAAAGTAATTCGCCTGCCTGGGTTCGAATAAAGTACTACACGTTAAAGGGGACAATATACAAATCCGTCCTCCACCTGTCGTACTGTATGGATCAAACGATTACTGATAAGAATTTGAAAATTTATTAAAACATATATGGAAACCTGAATTTGTGGTCTCTATTTTTATTCGTGACATTGAGCTCAGACTAGACTCAAGAAATCAAAAAGTTTATTTTGAAAATTGGTTTTCACAAACACTTTTGTGTCAACTTTTTTTTTTAACTGAGATGGGACTTTAGTTTCATACTTGACTGTAAGATTTTGCAATAGCAAAAATGATTTGAGAGCGTAGATGGACTTTCTTGTCCGTTTTTTCCACAAAGATCTACGCTTTTCAACTTTCTCACTAACTGAGATGCTGTGGCTCCGAGTACTGTTCGCACCTTTGGGATGAATCAGTCAAGTACCAGCTGCAAGCGTTAAAAACTATTGAGCGACGAGTCAAGAGGCTCATTCACGACTTCCTTGTCGAATCCAAGCTCCAAAGCGTAGAACATCACCGCAAAGTTGCCAACCTTTTGGTTTTACTTCCCATTTCCTCCATCCCCATGCTATCATCGGACGAGCAGAGATACGGAGAAGCATCACCGTTATATGGTAGATGTGACATTAATTTATTGTGCGAACCGCCAGTCTGTGGTACTCACTACTGGCTTCTCTGTTTCCCGATCAATATAATCTGAATCTCTTCAAAGTTCAAGTACATCGGTTTCTTCTAGGCAAGAGTGTTCCACCACGCCAGGCACCAGACAAGTTGTGGCCAAACGCAAGCGTATTTAATTTTAAAAATACTCGATTCGACTCCTTGACAATTCAAAAGTGCCTGTAAATGGTTTTACATAAAAAAATCTTTGAGCTTGACCTAATGACGCTTACCTGGCAAGAAGGCTGTTCATCAGGCTTATTCCTGTCCATCATTGGTATCGGCTCCCTGCCTGCAGCCCTCTCCTTATCTCCTTGGTCGTAGAACTCCTCGAAGATGACCTTCACAGTCTTGATCTGAATATCCCAGGGCTTGGCTGATGCTGACAGGTCTGCTGCTGTCATGGATATGGCCATGGCAAGTTCCCTGTGGGTGAAAAACTTTTCAACATAAAAATACTAATTGAAAAATAAGATAAAACTGTCTCGATTAAAAGCTTTTCTTTGCCACCTCAATGTTACCTAATTAAGCAATACTCAAACAAAAATAAGTCTTCATTGCCTGACTCTTCGAAAAAACAGGCGTTATGAGGTGTGTTACTTTAGCTATCAAAGATCACGCTACGATCACGATGACTCACGTATGGCCGTGCAGGTCCCAGTTGAACTGGGCGTTGCCACCTTCGTGCAGCTGTTTGATCTTCGCCAGGTTCGGGAAAAAGACAGCCAGATCTGTAGCCAGGATGCAGTGCCTGATGTAGCCCAGGATTTCCTTGTATTCTTCGCCCGAAATGTGCGCGAATATATTGTGACCGTCCTGGAGAAATAAATAGACGTAAATACACTTTAACGTTTCCACTGTTGGGACACCGGGAGCCTCTCTGTGAGCAGTAATCTGTTTGTCTTACTTCATACTCTACCAGCTTTATCATCCAATCACTTTCCAGTCTTTTTTACTGTAGGTGGTAATTTTATCCGTCATAACTTTAAACAATACCGATATTCGGAGGCTAATTGGTCCGTACAGTATCGAGTACAGGTCTTACTTAGACACGAATATACCACTAGGTACATCAACTTATAATTCTAAAATTATCATTGATGCTGCAGTTGACCAACTCCAAAATGCCATCAAAATGAGTCGCGATGTAAACGTTCCATCAGGCCCATCCTCGGTTAAGCCGAGACGCATCAAAGTCCTAATTTCTACTAAAACAAGCTAAGGAAGACGCCTTTAAAAGAAATCAACCATGCAATTAAGTGCGACATCAACAAAGATATAAACAATCTTAACACTAAAATCAAAAACCTTATCCACAACTATAACGACAAAATATGGAACGACAAACTTGCTAAAATTGATAATCCATGTACTGGAGGGTTGTTAAATCTTTGACTTATAAGCCTGCAGTAATTCCACCATTGAAGTGTAAAAATGGCCAATTACCTACGTCCCCTGCCGAACAGTGCGAACAGGGCTTGCTGATACTTTTTACGAGAACATGAGTTTGACTATGAACTGGACTAGTGATAACTTTACTGAGACTGCCGTGGATGAATCAATAAACAAACTTAATAATACTGAAAACTATAATCCACCTACACTCGTACGTCCTAGAGAAGTGTCAAAATTAATAAGAAATCTCAAAAGTCGTCAGTCTCCGGGCGTCGATGGCATACACAACTGCTTACTTAAGAACCTATCACGTAAATGCTTAGTATTCATAACTAAAATATTTAATGGTTGCTTAGAAATTGGCTACTTTCTGTCCGCTTGGAAAAGAGCCAAAATTATAACGTTCAAGAAACCAGGTAAAGAGGAAAGTTCACCAACTAGCTATCGGCCTATAAGTCTCCTACCGTCCTTGGGAAAATTACTCGAAGGAGTAATCTCAGCGCGCTTAGCAAACGCTACAAACCACCTATTATTGCCCGAGCAGTTCGGATTCAGAAAGGCTCATTCTACAGCCCAGCTACTGGCCAGGGTCGCAGAGCATGTTACTCACCACTTAAACATGAGTGAATCTACAGGCATGATGTTGCTTGACGTTGAAAAGGCTTTTGATGCCGTCTGGCATGCAGGCCTTTTACATAAGCTTTCTAAATGTAATGTACCGATTGGACTTGTAAAAATCATCCAGGCATCTTTGACGGATAGGTCATTCTGTGTTCATATTGGCGATAGTGTGTCCAATCCAAGATCTATTCCTGAGGGGGTGCCTCAGGGCTCCTTGCTCGGGCCCCATTTTTTCATACTGTTTATAAACGACATGCCCAATCAGCCCCATACTCATCTTGCGTGTTTTGCTGATGACACAGCATCGTTTACTTCAAGTAAAGATACCGATTTAATAGTTGAGCGGCTTCAGTTATCATTACAGCTTCTAGTTTCATATTTTGCCCAATGGAAATTAAAGTTAAATTCCACAAAAACCGAAGCTAGCAATAAAAACTACATTCAATACACCCTTTCGGACAAATCTTAAAACCTATTAAATTTCCCAACATTAAAACAATACATTTCAAAACTCACAAAAAAGTTTTATTTAGTAACTAACCCTAAACATAATAACCCACTTATTTCCACCATTGGCCGAACACGATCTACAAACTTAAAATATATCGATAAATATCATCGTTACCGTCTCCCACTTCACTTACTGCTATTCGAATAACAAAGGCGATGCGACTACATGACCGGACTATTTTTATTAAGTTCGCTTGAATGTAGGGTAGATTTGTACACGAAGCTCATTTGCATTTTTTATACATATTATTTACTTTCAAACTGAAAATGTAATGATACCAATGTAGTATATTAAGTGTTATAAACTGCGTTTGTGTCTAATCATCGCGCTGTACAGTTCGGCATTTGTTTACCGTAAGTATTAAGATACTTCTGATTTATAACAACTAATAAGTTTTTTACATTACATATTGTTTGTATTCGTAAATGTTTTATATAGGCGCCATAGTTTGCACAAAACACTTAACCTTAATATTTAATGCTTTTAGAATAAGATCTGAATGTCATTTATCTGTTTTGTGTATGTTATGTTAAAATAAAGTAATTTCAAAATCAATCAATCAATCTGTTTGTCATGCCGCCGGCGACCACGCGGGCACACACTCACACAGTGCAGCGGGGTGCTGGAAGTGACATGTCATTTGATTTTAGAACATACACATGCACACACATGTTCAATATATTTTTTTTACTTTGCCGTTTTAAGATCAGAAAGCTTAAAACAAACAGAGAGCGTAAACGTAAAGAGAAAATGCGCATTGTCTAGCACCAAAAATACAAATACACACACCTGATTAGGGTAAAAATTAGGAAATTTTGAACGTCTAAGTTACAACGCCCTATAATTATCGCGATTATTTGCGATAAGTGATTCAATAACACGACATTAGGGTGCCGACGACGGGGTTAACCAGCTTTATTCATAATGCACGAACAGCTGCAGTTCTTCCCACACTTCCCACAGCTTACTTTGTAATGACGATATTGCAACTTCGCGTTAAAACGTAGTTATATCGTAAACCGACTGCGGTTTCTATCTAGAACCGTACTTTTGAGCGAGTACTGACTTTTAATAATTAAAGCGACAAAGAATAAATTTTGAAGGGTAATTGTAGTTCCAATATAATTGTAGTGTAGTTAAAATATATCAGAAATTCAAATATTTACAATAAGTTTTACTAATTATTTCCCTAATTAAATTACAGGACAAAGTTTGTTTTAAACAAAGCTTTTATATTGTGCTATGGACAGTCCGATTTTTTTACTAGATTTTAAATTGGCTGTTACAGTTTTCGGCATATCTGATCGCTGTATTAACATTGTACATAACGCAACCCCACAATAAAAGCCAAGTCAATACCTACGAATAGATACTTGATTTAAGATTATCTCCATCTAACAGATAATTCACATAAAGTCCGAAACGTTTTAATTTCTTAATTGCAGCAAATACATGATTGCACGTTTGATTCACAAAGCATGGCTGAAGTACTTCCATGCCGGCTTTACCCTCCGTACCAACGGCAACTTAACGTATGTCATTTATATATGACATAGCACGTTACGTTGAGCATGTGTATGACATAGTCCTGAACAGAAGCCAACTATAGTCTGTTCGAAAAGTGACTGAAGAAATGGTATGGTATGGTTGTCTGGTGGTAAACAAATTTTTTTTTTACAAATTCTTGGCATGAATCATTTTTTTTTTACATTGTAACTAAAGGTTCTTAAGGACCATCATGTCAATATAGGCCAAGAAGAAAAAAACCAAAATACTGACCCGATTTTGATGGATTTTTATGGAACCAATCGGAAAGTATATCCTTTCAGATATTTTCGCAAAAAGATTTTTTCGGTTTGGAATTCGGTTTGGAAATGAAGGAGTTAGGAGATAATAAAATACAACCGAATTGAGAACCTCGTCGGTTTTTTTATTTTAAAGTCGGTTATAAATGAATCGGATACTTACAAATTGGTTGCTTTGAATTGAGTCTTTGAACAGTCATATCATAACTGAAAATTCTAACTTTAAATTCTCTAGAAGATATTTTTCATTTGGCAATTTTGATGACCATGAATATTATAATTTCCCAATTAAAAATTCATAATATTAAACAAATAATAATTTATTCTTGAAAATAGTGGTCAGATTTAAATTGAAACCTTCTTAATGCAGATGAATGTATTTTAACCTGAACAGTTTTGTTTACACTTTCAAACAGACCACACCTAATTTCGCAGTCCTTTCAATATCGTCGCTGCAGCAAACCGCCGCTCTGGAGTAATTAAGTGCCTATGCCATCAGTTACCTTTGTACGAATTAGCTTTGACATGTCCACTGCCGATTTTGATATCAGTGAGAGTATGTCGATGAGTTTGTCGATACAAAGGGACCTTTGTATTCGGTAAATAACGTACGTCCGTACTCAACATACGCACTTAGGATATGAAGTTGTGTACAGCCCGAGTCCAATCTATACATACAATTAATTGAAATTGAAGTGACTGTTTGTAATTAAAATAACAGCTTTTTACACGCGAACGAAGGTCGCGGGCAACAACTAGTACATAATATAATGCAAAGGGTGATTTTCGTTTTGGCATGCCACACAATTTGGAAACGCTCTGATTTGTCTGTTAAGGCCAGCGCAAACCGGCGGCATGGCGTTTTGTCTGTAGCTGATGGGAACCAATGTTTAGAGATCGACCCCAAGGCATCAAAGGGAATTTCACCTCGCTGCATTCAACATTGGAATCTGACTATAATCACTGGCCTGCAGTATGCAGCAATTATATGCTGCTTACTGCAGGTCAGTGATTATTGTCTTTTTGACTAAAATGAAATCAAAAGAATGAATGAATGACCAAATTGAGAGCAGCGGTGGCCCAGTGGTGGCGACCGCGACTTACGAACAGTCAGTCGTGGGTTCGAACCCAGGCTGACGCATTACTTTGTGTAATTTATTTCATCACCACTGCTCTCCAAAATGGTGAAGCAAAACATCGTGTGTACATCATGTGACATCTACCAACCCGCACTGAGCCCGCATGGTGGATTATACTCGTGCATCGTCCGAAGAGATTAGTAAGTAATATAATTATGTAGTAACACGGTTAGTGACACCACTCTGCACTGAATGTTTAGATTGTTTTTTTTTTCTCTGCTGGTCGCCCCGGTTTCCCGCTCTTTCATTCACGTTGTCAGTGCGCCACCACTCGAAACATTTTTCCAGGTTTTATTAAAAAATAAAGGTTAAAATTATATTATTCACTGTGAATTACTGTGGAAAAGATGCCTAAAAGGAGTATTGAAGATATTCATCGAAAAATAAAGAAGCTTAAGAAAAAATTAAAACGGAGACGACGTTCGAGAAGCACTACGGATTCGGATTCGGATACTGAACAAGGTACACCTCTTTACATACATAATTATAAAGAATTTACGAAGTATTCATTTGCACAGCTAGCCTACATTCATATTTTGTAGGAATTATGGTTTATTTAGCCGATCAATTCAGTCGTTACGCAGTATCTTTCTCACAAGGAAAAAATGGCGTCATGGCGTCACAGACTTTATTTTACTTATTTGAAATTTTACATAACATCATAAGTAGATATTTCAATTGTTAGGCTAAAAGCAATATCAATACAGCTTGGTAATTATACAATAGCACAATGCTGAACTAGAACGCCTTCGTGGTTCGACATTGTCCAAGTTACGAACGTGTCTACAAAATACCTATCAGAGCGGCTTTTGGGGCCGTATCGTCAATACAGTAAATACACTCCTTGCCAATTAGATCAGTTTTGGGACTGGTTTTCGCTGGCTTAATCTCATGGTGTAACAGAAAGAAAAAATAAAATAAAAATGTCAATATCGAACACCTATCAGAGCGGCTTCTGGGGCCGTTTCGCCAGGTTGCTTCGAAACGGCAGTCCTGAGGACTAACCCCAAAATAACCCATAGCCAATCAGAACAGTTTTTGGGACTGGTTTGCTGGCAAGTTTCTTGGGTAGTCACAGAGACTATTTGTTTTCAGTCAGAGACATTTTGGACAGTCCAGAAGCGCAGACAATCACTGAACATACAGGGGTTGACACGCAGCATCCTGACAACTCGCTGCCAGTGACATTGGAAAAAGTGAACGCAGAACTGGTCTCAACAAATGATGAAGGCCCTGCTGAGAACCTAGACCCAGAATTACTGGACATCATTGGAGCGGATCCCTCTTCAGTCATAAAATATGGACCGCCAATTCATAAGGAATTAGCAACAAGGTTACAACACACAGCCACCGAGAGCCTCACGAAGGAAACAAGAAAAGATCTAACAGAAAGATATCTAATACCGGACAACAGCACACTAATTGGGGCACCACTGCTTAATGCAGAGATAAAGGCTGCAGTAACAGAGACAGTACTAAAACGGGATAAGGGTATTGAAGCTCGACAGAATCAACTGGCGGCAGCAATAGCTGGGTTGGCCAGAGTCCTCACAATGGAAATTGATAGCAAAAATAAAGATCATGATCGAATCAAGCAATTAATGGACATATCGAAAATTTTGTGTAACATCCAACATGCAGAATCAGTCACCAGGCGAAACTTTGCAATTTTTTCAATTAAAAAAGATCTCAAGGATCATTTGACAGACACAAAGATTGACAAATACTTATTTGGTGAAAACTTGGCTGAAACAATTAGATCAGCTAAAGCTGTATCTAAGTTAGGCACAGAATTAAAAAATAGGGCACAGCAAAACCCCAAAACTTTTCCCCCAGCAAACAACTTAAACTGGAGGAGCCCGGCCCCAGCTCGCAAACAGCAAGAGACATACCAAGGAGCCCAGTGTGGTCGCGGGGCAGGTCCCCCGCCGGTGCCGGGCCATTCAGCGCGATACAATCGCAACGTGATGCAAGCCAACTCGTCGGAAGCATCGCCGTATCAGTCGAAGCTCACCCGCCGACGCTAAGCCCGGTAAGGTACGCCGGACAGTTATCTTCTTTTTACACTCAGTGGTCTATGATCACTGAAGACAAAACTATACTGTCATGGGTTGACGGTTACCAACTACATTTTAATAAACCGGTGATACAAATGTGCAAACCTAGAATTATACCACATACACAAACAGAGCTCACACATTTTAATGAAGCTATCACAGACTTATTAAAAATAGGGGCCATAGCTGAGTGTGATCCATGTGATGGCCAATTTGTATCAAATGTATTTTTGCGTCCAAAACCAAATGGTAAAATGAGATTTATTTTGAATCTGAAACCATTAAACAAATTCATAGACACAGATCATTTCAAGATAGAGGATTTTAGAACAGCAGTTAAACTGGTGTCTAGGGATTGCTTCATGGCCAACCTCGAATTAAAAGATGCATACCACTTAATTATCATTAACCCTGTGTCTCGCAAATATCTTAGGTTTGAATTTAACAGGAAAATTATATGAGTTTAATGTTCTACGATTCGGATTAAACAAAGCTCCCTATATCTTTACCAAAATTATGAAACCAATAATAAAACTGCTTAGGACATGTGGATACCTTTCCACAATCCATCTCGATAACATTTTCCTTTTAGGACAAACTAGGTCAGAATGAATAAAAAATATCATTATTACAAAAAAATTATTAACATCTTTAGGTTTTGTCATAAATAGGGAAAAAAGTAACCTTACTCCCTCCATGTCATACAAATTTCTTGGCTTTATAATAAATTCTAAAACATTTCAAGTAACATTACCTGATGAAAAAAGGAAAAATATAAAAGTTGAACTCATAAAAATGATGAATTGCAAAAGATGTAAAATTAGAAAATTTGCTCACCTGATAGGTCTACTTGTATCCGCATGTCCAGCAATTGAATATGGTGCACTTTACACTAAAGATTTAGAAAGGTGTCAATTTTTAAATCTCAGAGGCCATGAAGATTACAATAGATACATGGATATACCAAAATCTTTGCAACCTTCTTTTAAATGGTGGATAAAAGAAATTGATACTTCTGTGCGACCAATAAGAATTGATGAATACTGCACAGAAATATACTCTGACGCCTCAACTACGGGGTGGGGGGCTGCGTGTGGTACCGAAAAAGCTAGTGGAGTATGGTCGCAAGAGGAGAGGGAATCTCACATAAATGAATTAGAGCTTCTCGCAGCATACATTGGTCTCAAAATATTCGCAAAAGAACTCCATAACTGCCAAATTCTTCTTCGCATTGATAACTCCACAGCCATTGCTTACATAAACCGCATGGGTGGTATTCAATATCCACACCTTTCAAAAATTTCAAAAATGTTATGGCAGTGGTGCGAATCCCGCAACATTTTTATCTATGCTTCCTACATCAAATCTGGGGATAATGTCATTGGAGATGCAGAGTCTCGCAGAGTACACCCAGACATAGAGTGGAAACTTGCAGACACTGCTTTTAAAAGTTTAAGTAAAAAATTTGGTTGCCCAGAAGTTGATCTGTTTGCAAGTAGGATTAATAATAAGTGTGTTCGTTACTTGTCCTGGTATCGTGACCCTGACGCTTTTGCAGTCAACGCATTTACAGTCGTGGACCAGCCTAAAATTTTATGCATTCCCTCCTTTCGCAATCATATTAAAAACCCTAAGGAAAATTATATCTGACAAAGCATCAGGTATTATGGTTGTTCCTAAGTGGCCAACACAACCATGGTTTCCAATATTTCAACGCCTCCTCGTGTCACAAACCATAGAATTCCAACCTAATGAAAATGTCATTATTTCACATTCCAGCAAACAGAACATACTAGAGAACGTTACCCTGGTTGCTGGAGTGTTGAGCGGACAGCGCTACTGCGACGCTGCATACCGCCATCAACAATTAACATCATGATGGCATCGTTGTCCGGCAATTCACTTCGGCAATACGACTCGGCACTCAGGAAGTGGTTTGATTTTTGTCTCAGTAATAATATCTATTTTTACGACGCATCAGTCCCTAACGTATTATATTTCCTCACAGAAATATATAACAAAGGCAGCCAATACGGCACTTTGAATTCGGTTAGGTCTGCTCTGTCCCTAATACTAGGACCGAACATGTCTAAAGATGATCGCATAGTAAGGTTCTTCAAGGGCGTGTATCGGCTTCGGCCGCCACGACCCAAATACAACACTACATGGGACACTTCATTAGTACTACAGTGGCTAAGCCAACACTCCCCAAATGAAAATCTGACCTTAGAAATGTTAACTAAAAAATGCGTCTGTCTTCTTGCTCTAACGACGGCACACCGCATGCAAACATTAGGAAAAATTATAGTTAATAACATTGAAATTTTTGAAAATGAAAATCATAATTAAAATACCGGACCACATTAAGACTTCTAGGCCGGGATCGAAACAACCAATTTTAATGCTACCGTTTTACGATTTAAAGCCAGAGATATGCCCCTGTAAAACTCTCATAGCATACTTAAACAAAACGAAGACAGTACGTGGAAAACATGAAAATCTATTCATAAGTTTCAAAAAACCATTTAATCCTGTAACAACGCAATCACTAAGCCGGTGGGTAAAATCTGTCCTCAGAGACAGCGGAATTGACACATCCTTGTTCACGGCACATAGCACAAGGCACGCAGACACTTCAAAAGCCCATAAAAGGGGCGTGTCTGTTGATTTAATTCGCAATACCGCAAATTGGAGTGGAAGCTCAAACGTTTTTGGGAAATTTTATAACAAAGCGATAATAAATCCCGGCGATACCGCACTTGCCATAGCCGTGCTATCTGATTTATAAATTAAGCTGTTGATTACTCAATTATGAGACTGATTATTTAATTGTGAGACTGATTATTCAATTGTAAAACTGATTATTTTAATTTTGATATTGATTAACATAATGTTGTGATAATACATATTAAGATTATATGTTCATTCCTTATTTTTAGTTTGTTTAGTTACAAGACTTGATAATGTCAAATTAGTTCAAATAAAACTTCTGATTTACATGACTAGTGTTTTATGCTATTGACATTTCCTCAGGATCTCTCAAGGTCTACATATATTACTTACTAATCTCGAGGACGATGCACGAGTATAATTAATGATTACACGAACTTACCTGTATGTGAAGTTCTATCATAATTATACGAAGTGCATCGTCCGAAGAGATTAGTAACACCCACCCAATCCGGAATACCTCCCATACGGCTGCAGAAATGTCAAGGGAAAGACATGGTGGCTTCAAGAACTCCAAACTCCATGAAAGAGCGGGAAACCGGGGCGGCCAGCAGAGACAAAAAAAAAAACAATCTAAACATTCAGTGCAGAGTGGTGTCACTAACCGTGTTACTACATATAATACTTACTAATCTCTTCGGACGATGCACTTCGTATAACTATGATAGAACTTCACATACTGGGAAGTTCGTTTAATCATTAATTATAGCCCATTCCGTCTCATAGAGGCCGTGCGTCCCAGCAGTGGGAACATTATAAGCTGATTATGCTATGCAGGTCAGTGATTATAGTATTTTTGACTAAAATGAAATCAAGGTGAAAATGAAGTGACTTTCTTCGCAACGGGTTTCCTGAAGATTGGTGGCGCTGTCAAGATTGGTACACATAAAGGTGGTGAAATGGTTTAATGACCATTCCCGATGCAGGCAAAAAAATGCAAATAAAAAAGTTAAGATACTAGTTACCTGTTGCAGAATGGTGACAGTGATGTTAAAATGGTGATGCTCCAGAGTGGAGGTGGTGTACATCGCCGCCAGGGGGGAGGCGATCTCACTCATGTACTTGTTGGTGTAGCCACGATGGTCCAGGTCGTGGCAGAGGCAGGCCACGAAGAGGGCCAGGCGCTGGAATGTGAATGTCCTTTAGAAAACGACTAGCTTTTGCCCACCTTAGTCAAAAAGGTCAGAAATTATCTAAGGGGAACTTACTGCTGGGTTAAAATTAGCCTATGCCCTATTTTTTTTTTTTGCAGACGGGAAGACAGATCTAGAGTTAATTTCACATTTATGATATTATTATAGACATTTTGATCAGGTCTGTGTGCATTGCAGTCAATTGTTGCAAGTATAGTAGTCATAAATAGTCCAACAGCCACCATATACTGTGATTTTCTTTAAATGAGCTAAAATAGTATGGAAGAAGATCTCAACCGTTTAAATGCCAGGCAGGACTAACTGAACTTGTTGCTTTTGAGCTAGTTGTAGGGATTAACAGTATATTTTATGTCGAGGGACTAAACGAAGCCATAATATACTAGAGGTGGTTTGACTCCGGAGCGTGCGAGGGAGTCAATGAAACCGAGGGTATATTAAGTTGGCGTTTAGTCTCGAGGTGCAAACTGTACTTTTCACTTTGAATGCGAGAAAAATAGTCAATTTAGTACAAAAACATTTAATAAATATTACTTAATAAAATAAAAATTACAAAAAAATGTTTAATTGAAGCTAAATGTACAATTCGAATGATTTGTAATATTGCAAAATAAGGAAAAACCATGGAACTTAAACTCTCAACATTTTCGCAATGAAGATGGTCCACACTCCACAGGTAATAGTTTATATACTGACTGTTTGAGTTTGTCATAATGTCACATGAAGGAAATTAAAAAACGAATTACTTTTCACCTCCTAGAGACTAAAATACTTTAGTCCCGCTTCGTAGGGCTATATTGGCGTACTTTTAGAGCATGAGAAGTGAATTATAAGATTGTACATCAAGTGCATAAAACGCACCATTTCACGCGACACGTTTATCCGATGCGATATATCCGAGCGAGCTTGCGAGCGAGGATGGATATAGAGTGTAAAATGGGTTTTATGGACGAATTGTACACTCTACTTTTCACTTCGATTGCGAGGAAATGAAACAGCAAGATGTAAATATTGTAAATTTAGTTAAAAATTAAAGTTACATTAGGGCAATGATATTATACTTGCCTTGTTCTTAGAATAACTAACTTCGATGAAGATTTTACTTTATGCTTATTATATTATTATCTAGAGCATAAAAAGCGACTTTATGTCGCCTACGCAAGACATAAAGACGCATTTTAGAGCATGAGAAGTGAAAATAAATTAACAATCGTGCAGCACATTAAGAAAATAAGATTTAAAAAAAAATACCATTTTGTAATTGAAGTGCTGCCGATGATCATTCATCAGTATAACGTACATCGAATGAGCGACCGTCCACCCATGGTCAAAGTTATGATAGGGGACAGTCCGGTAGTTCTTCTTTACAGTCAACACGAACCTTATCAGCGTGCTCATATCGAAGCTGTCAAGTACAAACAGATTGCTGAACATATCTATGACACACTTGCACTTTTTAAACTCATCTAAATCGTAAGGATCCAGGTAGTAATCATTGAGGTTGACCATGATTGGTTCTTGGTCCCTCATAATGGCAGTCACCTCGTTCTCTTTGCAAGTGTTATGGTAGCTGAGGACTTCTAAAGCCACTCTGTACTTTTGCTCCTTTCTCATAATCCTATCGTACAGCCTGGCGTGGTGAAGTGCAAGACCGAAGAATGTGGAGAACATTTCAAAGTGTACTTCATCTTCATGAACAAAACAAACATCATCCCGTTTGTTCACCATTTGAACGACTCCAATCACTCGGCCTTCGACCTTGACCGGCATGCAGAGGATGCTGACGGTCTTGTAGCCTGTGGCTTCATCAACTTCCCTGTAAAAAGTTTAATTTCATCATTATCATTACAACTGAAAGATGTCCTCTAGACTTGCGAGCTGAAAGAATCGCCACATCCGCAGGTCCTTCTTGCGACCTTTATCAAGTCTTCAGTCCACCTTGTGGCAGGCCTATCAGTGGTACGGCTCCCGATCCACAAGCAACTAAGGATGTTTGGGGTTTTAGGGATCAAAGTTGAAACATTTTATAGAAAGACAAATTGTTTGTTATATGCTGAGTGCTTTTAATCATGAGATGAGAAAACAAAAAATATCTGACAAAGAGTACAAGCCAATTGAATTTCTCCGTTCTTGCTACATCTTGAGAATACAAAACAGAGATTCTAATCATTCACAAGTCAAGTATGTGGTTGTGTATGTGGGAAGGTCGTATAATAAAATCATTCAGAAACAAGTATCTTCACGAGCCAAAATAAAGGCTAAAATAAAATCAGAACCTGTTAAATCGGGGATCAGAATACGCATCAGGAATGTTCATGGTGTCTCCAGACAAGGCCACATGCCCAGCTATCCCTCTATTGATAGGCATCCTGATCTCTTTTTTCTCCATATCCCTGTTATTTCCTGGCTCAAACTTCAGATCGAAAACTGTGGAGACCAGCTCGAAGTTCCTGTAGTCAACCAGGAACAAGGAAGCACGGTCAGCGTTGACCAGGCGCTGGGCAAACTCCAGGATCCTCTTGATTAATTGGTCAAGGGACACCATCTCTTCGAATATGGCTCTGAAATGTTCAGGTGAAGATGTAAATGCAGCTGTAGTTTTCCAAAATTCACCAGGTATTGAGGTGTCTGAGCGGTGCAAGCAATAGTCTGTGTTATGGTAATCAGAAGAATGATTATACTGTTCAATAATTTGAGAAAAGATGACCCTAAATGAAATGATTTCTAAATGGTACAATATGGTTTGACCCACTATATGAATGGATGGTACGTGTTTTTACAGAGCTATCTCGCTCCTCTCAGGAACCCTAGAATTATCTTGTAGTGTTCGGTATTCAAACTAGCGCCCCGTGACAAAGGGGGTACGTCCCGTTTGGTAATTTTACCGTGTTTCGACAAATAAACAAAAGACGTGCAAAACAAGCGAAAAAAGTTACCATTCGTAATAGTCCAAGATCCCAGGGCCGCCAGACCTCACTTATTTTCTCATGAACAAAATGTGTGGCATCAAGTAGTATTAGTATGTACTGTGAACGTATGCATACCTGCTAACTTGTGCCGACGGACAATATTTAGATATTCGTTGCCAAAGCTGCGTAAAACAAATACAATTTTTTCTTAAGAGCCCCTATCAATTTCGCGGTCTAAAAACAGAAAATACTACTTTTTTCAGTGCAAATTTCTCAATAAGGATAAGGTATCTGGTAATTTTTTTAATGCAAAGTTATATATCACCTATATATATAGTAAGTGTACGAATTATAATTTTGATAACCACTCAACATAAATTAGGAAAAATAAAAATCAAACATACGTTTTTACGAAAGCACGAAACACCAGGTTTTTCAATAGCTTTTTCGGCTAACTGGTAATGAATTATAATTTGAAAAAAAATCGTACTTACTGGGCATATAGTAAATTAGTAAGTCTACGATTTTTTATTTTAAAATAAACTTAATTAGTGCTTTAAAAAAATGTGATTCACACCGAAAAAACCCGATAAAATAATGCGCAAAACCGTCGTCTACTCGTAAGAATATGTTGAAAATATCAATAAATATGAAATATTATAAAACTTAAGGTATTTATCTATCCAATTCAATTTTTTAAATAATTTTTTGAATTTTTTGACTACTTATTTAATTGTAATAAAATATTTAAATAATGCCATAAAAGCGGATGCGCTTGCTCGTTCCATTCAGTCGCGCCCGAGGGCTACTCGACGACGGACCTGTGTCGCTGCGACTGCCGCTCCCGACGTAAAGTACTTGCGAATCGCGCGTGATTTTGTATTACGTCTGACTAGTTTTGATACTGTGAGAATGTTTTTTTTTGTTCTACTATGTTTGTTTGCTGTGTGGACTGGATCGGATAAGCCTGTAAAAGTCGAAAGAATTGCAAAAGACGACGACTTCTGGCAAACAAAACGGAACCAAAATTAAAAACATTTTAAAATCGTTGATTCCAGGAAAGCTCGGACATTCGGAGCACTTCGTATTAAATTATCGTCGAAAGAGAGGTTAAAATTTATCAATATTTATACTTCTTGTTTCGGAGACCAGACTCCTGGGACAATCTCCCACTACGTTTGACGTACGCTAACAATACTTTGTTAGTGGCGCACGTCGCCACGCACCCTGAATGCGTAGAGTATGGGTACTGGGCACAACCCACTAAGACCTCGGAGGAGAACGCTGGAACGTTGAGCGGAGGTGTAGGCAGGAATAAAAAACTATTTCTTGATATAGTTTTTCCCCTGTTCCCTAGGCTTCGGCTTTTCCTTGTTCCTTTTCTTGTTGCCTCTTCGGTGGCCGTACTGCGACTGACTACTGAGCGGACAGGGCGGTCTTTTAAGCGGGCCGTGATACGATCGCGAGAACCGCGTAATTTGGATCGATTTTACGCGTCATTTTTACTAAAGCCGAAACGTTGGAACCCCATATTTTATTTATTTCTTCAAAAAACACTTATGTATTATATATTATTTTACAGGTCTAACTTGCTCTATCATATAAAACAATAACATTTAATAAATCTTAATTAAATAAAAAATTCCTAGAACTTATACTGCAAAAATTAAGCTGAACAAATTTTCATTATACAAATTGCCTTATATTTCTTATACTAATAGAGTTATCGACATGAATCTTTTAACACATTTAGTTTTACACATAATCCTTTCATTTGACACTAATTTCGATAAGATATCTCTAATAATAAAAAACCTCATTTTCAATTTACGTAATTTCTATGAGAATGAATTTTCAACCTAATTAATTCGCTTAAAACTTTATTTATTCAGTCATACGATTATTCTAATAGGAAAACTAACTGTGAAAATCCTTTATTAAGCTAATCCTAACATAAATATTGCAAATATTCAGCATAATCAGGAAACTTACATTTCAACAACAAAACGTTTATAGAAATTATACGCGCCTAATGTCGTCTTACCGCTATTTTTATAAGAAAAACCAAACTATAAATCTATCTAGAATGTAATTATCATAAGTTATTTACTCTTGTTAGAATCTTACGTTGATCTAATTGAAACTAATCATATTAAATCGACTTGCAATAGAAAGTGCACACACCTAGGTACCGCCACTACTTGCACCCTGCTCCCTGGATATGGCCTTGTCGCCGACACTTCTTATAATAAAGAAATTAATAAGAAGGTATCTCGTTTTTCTTTCACTCGAAATGAAAAAACACTTCCTTAGTTAAAAATTAAATAAAACTGCAATAAGATGTCAAACACACCGACATACGCAAGCGATAAAAATAAACAACACTAAATAGATAAAATATATTTAGTTGTTAATATATTTTTTTCACTCAACCTTTTCCTATAATATTATTTGCTTTTGTATAGTCTTAACTTTTCTATTTTAATTGGTTTTGATAATGTATGAAACATTAAAAAAATTGCAGCTTAAATGCAATTTTATTTATTTATTTTTATTTAATTACAACGGCTGTTAAATTGATTTGCTTAAAATATATGTACCTATATCTAATACTGTTATGGACCAAGATTGTTTGCTCCCGCTGCACTGCATGAGGCTACGCACACTATGATCGTTGGCGATATTTCGAACGCTCACACGCGCACAGATCTCCGAAATTACCTAAACTAGTACTGCGAAGAAATTGATAGGGGCTCTTAAAGCCCGAGTGCTGATTTTTATATATGTTACAGAGAATATTGTTACAAACTAATAACCAACACTGCCTGACACCGCCCGTTGACGGAAATTTCTGCCAGAAGCTTTAAAGCGCGGACAAAATAACGTGAAATATCACGTCAGAGTATATTTTTTTTCAATATTTGATACTCAGAGGTTTTTTTAATAGTCATTGTAAGCAGTCAGAACAATTGTAGAGTCGCAATTCATCATTTTTGTATGAGTTCAATAAACCAATGCGCTCATACAGCGACATTTTAGTTGTGTCTGGGGGATTTTTGGCCCAACTATGATTGGTCTGGCTCAAAATAAGTACTGAAATGATTTCCATAATATCAAATATAAAAATTAATTCTCGGATTATCGGTAATCACATTTTTTTTCCGTGCGTGGCAGAAATTTCTGCCGACCTGAAGCAACAACATATTAAAAAATCAGCACTCGGCCTTTGAAATTTTTTTCGATTATTTTTACGCAACTTCAGCACCTGATATCTAAAATATGGCCGTCGGCACAAGTTAGCAGGTATGCATACGTTCACAGTACATACTAACACTTTTGTCATGAGAAAATAAGTGAGGTCTGGCGGCCCTGGGATCTTGCTCTATTACTATTTTTATCCATTGATTCCTGATTCGTTAACAATAAATTTCAACTGTTTTTCTAAGGCAGGGTCAGCTTCAAAATTTAGAAGGAAACTTCTTGTTGATGTTGCAATTTTTTTTCCCTCTCTGGCACACTAATTTTATCTCCACTGTGCACAAAATGTACTATTTCACAGGTGTGCATTTAGCTGCAAGTGCAATTAGCGAATAAGATAGGTAGCTATTAGGGAATGCAGAACTGGTTCCAATTTAAAGAACCGGGATTTTTGGGACCTTCTGACCAAGGAACCGGGATTCCCGGTACTTTCGATACTTTCGGTACATAAGTAAGCTTTCCTAAGATAGTAGAGTTGAGAAAGAGTGCTGAAACGGAGAAAATAAGAGAGACTAAATGACAGGACTAATAAAAACTGAAATTAATATGTTTCAAAATGGCGCTAAAACTATTTCATAAATTCTGTTGTAATTTTGCTCAACGATTCCTTATAGGCGTCTTCGAATTTTACTTAAGGGGGTCAAAATCTGTTAATTTTTAGCTTTATTGCATCTTTTTGCTGCTGAATATATGAGCCGTACACTCATGTTAATCCTAGATTTTTCAAATATTCGGATAAATTCTGTGATTGCAGATTCAGGCTAAATAATATCTCCGCCCCCCTATTACTAATGGACGTCCACTCGTCAAAAATAAAGAAAATGTATGGCCTTCTGTTAATAGTTACTGGATATTGCCGATCAGTTGTTGTTTTCTTTTATCTGTTTGAATTATTACAATATTTTGTATGGAATTTGAAGCCTGCAACACACATGCTAGTAATAAGTATGCTTGTTTGCTACTAGGTAGGATGCGCTCATTGCTAGAGAGCAATGAGCGCATCAATATTCATGCTCTTTTCGTATAGACATACTAGTTGAATGAAGAAAGGGGGATGAAGTGTTAATAACACAGTTTTAAGTTTTATAGCACGTTTTAAGCGGTCAGGCTATAAGCAATAAAATTAGAAATCCATTTTCCAAAGGTTAAGTATTTTGTCCCGAAAGTACCGAAAGAACCGGGATTTGATTTAGAAAATCCGGTTCCTAAAACGACGCACATTTCCGGGATTTCCCGGGACTATTCACTAGTACCTTTGCTTACACCACTTTTCGAAGTTACTAAGAGTAATAAGGCGTACCAATTAACAAACGAGCAAAATTCAGGTCACACAAAATAAACGTTTGCTTGATGATTTTACTGCTGTGGTTTTCATTTTAAGCTGTTTCAAATAAAATATTAAATAAAAAATTGTGTTCACTTGTGGAAGCATAATTCGATCTAAAGGAGTGACAAACCCGATCACCTGGTCACACCTATAACCACAACCACTTAGTTAGGGACGGCGCCGAATCGCGATGCCTGAACTGAAACTACGTGAATGAATTTATTCCGCTTTTATTGCATTTACAAAAAGCAGTTCCCACGGCTTCAGCCCATTACACGTCGATAAGTCACTTCCTTAATCTAAACGGATACGTCTATAATACATACTTAACAACATCCAGCAGAAAATCGGTCATATTCCTCTCTCGCTTCTTATCTAAGTAAAGATTGCAGTAATGCAGCACCAGACTCCCGAGGACCAGGAAGTTGGAGCTGATCTCCTCATCCACGTCTTTGAACCTCTCCCTGATCCGCCACATCTCGATCACGTAGACTGTCCTACCGTTCTTCGAGAGGATTGGCAGGTACATGACGTGTTCTGCTTGTTTCTGAATAAATAAAAGATAAATGTATTTATGGGGCCCACACACCGAAGCTGGCGGCATTTCTGCGGCTTGATAATTAACGCTCTTTATTTGGATTGTCGTGTAAAAAGCGAAAGTGACCTTCTGAAAATAATGCTGTTTTGCAATAACGAAGAAATTGAGGTATTATCGGGGATAAACTCAAAAGTAATTTGTAAATAATAACATAATTACACAAACGTTGGCGTTTGCACTGGCAAACGCCAGTACCTATCGTAGGAGAGCTCCCCTACGATAGGTACTGGCAACGCCATCTATCGTAGTCCAACGTAATCACTCGGGATATGTTTTGTTGTGTCACTGTTTGATTGTCATTGATATAAGAAATATTGACTGACATAAAGCCTGGTTGGCTGGTTCCCGTTGTGGTCGACTGCTGTGAAATTCGATCACTGTTAGTTTAAGAGCTCTGGAGAATTCTTTTGCACAGAAGTGAGATAATCCAGGTCGAAAAAAAATATTGTAATGGACTAGTTGATGAAGCCAGAAAAAAAAAAAAGAAAATTATAAAAATTACACTGCAAGTACACTGGATAAACAGAAGTTGAGATGTCCTAAGTGGCTTAAAATATTACCTACCTTAGTAATAACCATAATAAAACAATAAATAATAACACCTAAAAATAAATCAACCAGCCCAGCCAGCCAGTTAATATTACTTTTTAGTTTCCAGAGGACGGTGCTGTTGCCAGTGAGCAGTGATACTGTCTAATAATGAAACACTTACCACGTTCTTTCCCAGAGCCTGGAGCAGTGCCTGCGGCGTAGTAGGGAACCCGGCATCATCAGCTCGGGACAGGCGTCGACACGTCCCATTCTTGGCCACTTCCATTACCACGTGCAATTGGTCGGCGTGGGCAAGTGTAAGTTTCCTGACTCCGTCTCCAGATGGCTAGAATGTAGACTTTGTTAAACTAGAACCAGAACTAGAATAATTTAAAGTGCTCTTCGAAAGCAGACCGTAACCGTAGATCGCAGTCACAATGGCTGACTGCACCGACACGACCTGACAGGCAGCTATGCCCACGGAAGCTAGTATAAACTTAGAAACCATAAGTTTGTAGTAGCGAATGCCTTCGAAAGGCTTATGCCCGACTCGTCACAGTTCCGATTGGTCACCAAATTGTTTTCCATACAAGATGTCCCGATTCGTCATCATAAGAAAACAAATGATTTTTTAGTTAAATCTGATGTTCCCGATTCGTCATCAGTATAAATTTGCGTGTCAAAAAGTACAGTTAGTAAGAAAAATATAGTATGACTTTTAAATTGGCACTAATAAGTAATCATTGCCATCGAAGTCAACACAACAATTATTTTTTGCTAGGTTTATAGATTACTCAGGACACCTACTCCGTATTTTCGAAACATTACAATATCTTACTTCTTACTACATTAGAAATGCTAAAGTTTGTGTGTATAGATGTTTGTTAATTTTTCACGCAAATTCACTAAACGGATTTGAAAGAAAGAAAGAAAAAGAAAGAAAATTGTGTTTATTCGGCATTATTAAAAAAAAACATCTTAAAAATTTAACAAAATGCATAAACAAAAATAATAATAATGCCAAAAGGGCCATTTGGGTGAAATTTAGTACATTATATAGCATAAAACCTGGATTAACCATACCATACCATCCATAGGATTCTTTTTATCCCGGTAGTCCGATCCCGTGGGACAATTACTGACCTCCACGGGGGCGAAGCCGCGGGTATAAGCTCTGCTAGTATATTAATAGTTCAATGTGTAGTTACTTCACATTATACTTTTACCCACAACACTGTTAAAATTGTGTGCCTACTAATTATTTTATTTATTTACGAGTACACTACATTCTTCAGTAACTCATAAATTTCGTTTTAAGAGTAACTGTGACTTGTATTCTTTTTCTATACTAATATTATAAAGAGGTAAAGTTTGTGAAGTTGTGAGGTTGTAGGGGGTGGTCTCTGGATCTACAGAACCGATTTTGAAAACTCTTTCACTAATAGGAAGCTACTACTGCTATCCCCGAGTGCCATAGGCTATGTTTACAACGTGCTCGTGGGATAATTTCCGACAAAAACGCGAGCGAAGCCGCGGGCAACAGCTAGTGAGAAATAAAATGTCTTTTGTTAATGCGGTATCAATATTATTGTTGCGGGTAAGCCGCAAATAAATAGTTTTAAGTCGCAAATCATCAGTTTTAAGCCGCAAATGAACAATTTTAATCCGCAAATGATCAGTTTATTGATTAACTTGTTGTTTCTTAGAGTACCTTCCGAAAATATTCCATCTGACGTCCGTTAGTAACACGAGTTTTAAATTAACTTTACTGTAAGTAAAAGTAAAAACACGGACTCTTAGGGTGCCTACTCAGGATCCCATAGTTTCTGCACTTTTATAAAAGTATCAACTTAAATCATTATTTACTCGACATCAGACCTTAACTTCCACGACAAAGAACTGCATATAGGTGGGATGGTCAGAGAACAGCTTGTATACTCGATGAGCGTCCACCCCCACTGAGTTGGTGATGTAGCTAGCCAGCTCCCAGAGCACGGCGAGCTCGTTGGGGTCGTCTTTGAGAACTCGGAGCAGATCCTGGAAGACAACACTATTTTTTCAACTTGTATAGTTTGATATTCAAAATGAATTCTAGTGGCTTTGTTTTATTTGACGACCCGAATGGCGCAGCGGTAGTGAGGCTGCCTTACGTACTTAGGGTCCCGGGTTCGAATCCCGGTAGGAGCAAATGTTTGTGTGATGAGCATGGACATTTGTTTCCGAGTCATGGATGTTTATATGTATAATAAGTATGTATTTACAAACAAAAAGTATCTATGTAGTATTATCAACTATCTGGTGTCCACGATTGCCTCGTTGCTTAGTGTGGCACCTAGATGGCGCTGTGTGTAATGTCCAGCGATATTTATTTATTTATTATTTATTTATTTTCAAATAAATAGATTGACTTTGACTCTGCAAAGTCAGAAAGTTATCTCACTTTCGTACAAACGGTTTTACCATTTTTTTTACGGTGCACTTGATTTTTAACTCTCAGTGTTAAGCCCAGATATGAAAATCCATTGCGCTGGAAGAAAGTCCGTGTAAAAGTGAGTTTATTGACAAAACGTCAAGAAGACCAAATATGTAACATCGCAAGATAATATAATTTGTAGGCCTTACGCAAAGTGTGTGCCGCTGGTGTACCGTGGTCACTAAGTAGTGTCCCTCGGAAAAAAATAGACAGACGGAAAAAAAATATCTAATAAAACAACCGCAAAACTTTAAAAATAAATGTTGATTTTTCATTTACGGTGTACCTCCAACATTTTATTCATTTTCTAGATGTACCTTGAACACAAAAAGTTTCAATCAATCAATCAAATCAATCAAAATATTTTTATTTCACATAGGCCTAGGTGGGCACTTATAAAACGTCGACAAAAAGGTGCACGGTTCGGGTTGGTCGTTTCCTATGGAGAAGAACCGGCAAGAACTCCATGGTTACTCTTTTCAAATCATTTGGTGTTACAATATTATCATGTTACAGCATTAGTACTTAAGTATGGGGGAAAAGCATAGGCCCGACAATAGGTTGATGCTTACTACACAAAAAAAATTAAAACAGGATCAAAAGTTAACAAAAGTTAACGAGCATCTGGTTTACGGAACAATGCTTTACAGTATCATAATTAATCAGCCTTTGATGGTGTTACAGAGAAAATGAGTACCACGCGTGTCCTGTACAGGTTGAGGCACACCCTCATAGAGAGGAGGCTTGTGCCCCAGCTGTGGGACCATACAGGCTGATTATGTTTCGCTTACCATCAAAATCGTCCTTTTAGCCAACTCCGCAGTCTTCGTGCCGCTCATCGTATGCCCATGGTTTGTCGTTAAAGGAGCACCCTGCAAAGAATATGAAACATAAAAATCATAAATTCCTAGACAGGTCTAGAGAATCTAACGTGAACCAATATCACAACGCACTGTCGGAGCAGTGGTAACCCAGTAGTAATGCCCCCCTTACATATGTCATAGGTTCCCCACATAACCAAACCGTGTCCCCGAATGGTGCGGTATGTATGCGTCACGCATTTTCCATCGCTTCTATTAAGGCTACTGTACTCACGAGATGTCGCTTGGTCTTCGTCTGCAGCCATTTCTCAAGAACGTCGGCAGGTATTCTCTCGGTTACGTAGGTATCCAGGAAATCTTTGTTGCTTTCGAGATAGTTAGCGACTTCTTGTTCTTCTGCGTCTGTTAGAAAACATTATTACAGCGACAGCGGGCTCTATACAGAAAAGAATCGACAAACTTTCTAACATTTTTAACCTTTTTTACTGTTTTGTGGCCTTGTACAATACGTTGAAAAACACTGTCCGATCCGAAAGGGGCATAGGTATACGCGTTACAGTAATTTTTCTCTCATGAAATATTCATGATAGTAAAAATAATAATGCATTTTAAAATGCATGATTTTTGTCCCACATTACCACCGTTTCCCTAAATTCTAACAAACTTTTAAAAAGTAACACTACCATCTTCGGCGTAATCCGAAAAAAAAAAGTATGTTCGACGTTCGTTCGTCAATTGTTTTTTTTATGACGTTACTACCCTGGAAGCGACCGCTCGCGCCCGTGTGTTGCCATATATGTTTCCCCATTCTAGTACATTTTATTTAATTATCATCGGGCTATCAATAGAATCTACTCTCGATACCTATTCATACGGAACGCGGGAAAAAAAACCCAAAATCCCCAATTCCCTAATGTCACGGATCGGACAGGCAGGGTTTTTTTTTAACATATTTTATAAGCTAGATCCGTTTGGACACCGCAAGAAAAAGGGTGTCTTCAAAAAAACAGCTCGGCAGCTGCAAGTTAATTAGGTTTTTATTCAATTTTAATCTATTTATAGGATTTAATCAATCATACCTTTGAATGAACTCATAGATCGGGCCTTGCTCCGCTTTGGGTTTCCTGAAAAATATAATTTTAACCAAAATTGTTTAAAAATTGTTCTACAATATAGGTATTTCCTGCGAAAATGTATTTTCAATTAAAAAATTAATAAAACCACAATTGTGATTTTTTTTTTATAGAAGGTTCTGTTTTTAATTTTGATTGATACAAATGAGGGCCGTCGTTATTTAGCTCACCAGATGGCGCCACTGGCGAGTAAGATCCGGTCATTAAATCTATTTGATTCTTTAAAGTACCACTAAATTCATCAAAAGTTTATTTTATTACGCATAACAATAAAGTTTAAACTTTAAATACTATACTATTCTAAATAATTTACAACGATATTTCTAAAATTAACAAGCATGAAATATTTAAAAATCATTCTTCCTCCAAGTACAAACAAATTAGATCCTAACTTGCTTCAAGTCATAATTAATCAGGAATGGCGCAATCTTGATTACAGTCGTTAAAAATTACGTGCTTTAAAAGTAAACACTCAATGACATCTGACATTTCTGAAGACCTTACTCGACACGAGCGCCTGCGCGCCGCTAGCGGCGAATTCACGTGCGAGCCCCCACTGTTTTGAGTTCAATAAGAGCAAAATATTAAAACTGTAAAATGTATTTGTTGTATGTATTTTTATTTGCATTCCGTAAGCTACGGGTATTGCAATCTGATTGTTGTTTAATCAAAAGATTTTTAAGACTGAATTTGTGACTGAACGGAACAACAGTTTTTAAAGTCTAACGAGGTTTTAGTCCTTTAAGAGGACCGCGAGCATGGTCGAAAAGCTTGTTGTTTCATCCAGAGCCACAGCGGCGATTTTCTTTCAACTCCCCAGTCTTACCCCGCCCCGACCCCGTACAACTCGTCTCCCGCGCACCTCATACCGCCTAACGCGATGACATTGAACGAAAAATAGTGTTCGAAAATTTCTTAAACTTCTTCCAGGAAATAAGTGTTTTTGAATAAGTCTTACAAGTGTGTGAAATAAATATTTGTCATTAAAAATCTCCATTACATGTGCAAGGTTTCTATCGTGATGTTTTCTTTACTTTTAGAGTTTATGAGTACATTATGAACGGCCAAAGTTAAGGGAAAATTTGTGCAAAAAAGCAATTTTTGGAGGCTTATACTGAATTTGTTTCTACAATTTTTTATTGTTTGCTCCCATAGAAACCTAGATATAGTGCACAAAATACGTATTAGTTAAAAAAAAAAACAAAGATAGATATGTAACAACTGCATAATCACGTACGAGCGTTTGTATGAAAAGTATGACGGGTTGGCCGCTCTTTATCACCGCAAGGGGAAATCAATGGCAAGTCAATTAATGGTGTTTGTACCTAATAAATAAAAATAGGAATAAGTGAGGGATCATTATATTAGGTGTATCGACACACCTGCCAAAAATTATGCAAAACGCTGATTTATCGTTAACTACGCGATTATTTTTGCGATATTGGCATTGTAACTGTCGCGTATTTTTTGCCAAGTGCGTCGCTATCGAATTATTGTGACTTTTTCATCATGTTGCTTCAGGAAGAATGGATAAAGTGACATGGGACAAGCGGGAGTAAATGATGATATTGTTGTATCGCATGCTTACCTCCCAGTTACACATAAACTTACCCGAGGTTTTCTTATCAATCTTGACAGCTGACCAGTCCAGATACATCGACTTCTTCTGGTGACATCCATTATGGAAGCGAGACCAAGTTCTCTCTTCCTGAGGAGCTTGGTAGATGGACAATTTGTGTCCTATCAAGGCAGAAGAATAATTCAAGTATCAGATTTTGACTGTCGGGTTTTCTGAGATAAATGAACTTGAAGAGCATTATGCACATCAGGGGTAGCAAACCCAGTATAGACTGGGTTTGCTACCCCTGATGTCATGTGGGGGTTGCTTCATAATGCTGTTCAAGTTCATTAGGATTTTATTCTTCACAAGCTTTTGCCCTCAACTTCGTCCGCTCAATAATACTGCCCGACCCGGGTATCGGATCCAGGACACTTGGACATTCGCGTTAGCGACCACTAAAAGAACGAGGCAGTTGAGATTTTATTTTATTGAAATTAAAAAATAAAGCGCTACCGCCGACGGCAACTTGCGTTTGCTTGTAGGTAAGTGTTGTGAGTATGAATGCAGCAGCAAAGGAAGATGAAAGCGAGAGATTTTATAAAAGATGAGATGGCTAGGGGTGACAACAATGTTACGTAGATGTAGAAGACATGCTTATCTTTGTTCCTGCCTGCTCTGTCCCACTCCTGGGAAAAAGCCCTCCCTCCACTCTCTCCGTTTCTAGCGAAATCAATTCTTTCATCAACATCATCATTTCAACCGAATGACGTCCACTGCTGGTCATCTGCTTCCCCCAAGTGTTACCACATTGATCGGTCCCTTGCGACTCGCATCGAGTGTATCCCCGCAACATTCACCAGGTCATCAGTCCACCTAGTGGGAGGCCTAGTGGGAGTGGGTAATCTTTTCCTTAGTCCTTATAAATTGGTAAACGGGTAGACGTATAGGATAATGTGGAGGCTGTGACACGAAGAAGAAGGATATAAAGCTGACTTAAGGCTACCTGAACAGCTGGCGGTATCTCGTAGGATGGGAGGCAGTATACGAGGCGAGCGAGGGTCTGGAGACTTCGCCTTCGCCGTAGAGCTGCCTCTTGTCGGTGATGGCTGTATTACAAAATTAATTTGATTCATAAAAAACTTTCTGTACATAAAGCTAGTTTTTTTCAATAGCTGTAGCGTTTGTAAGGATTAAAGAAATCGAATACAAGTTGCTCGGTTAAAAAAACTAAACAAGTATGTACATTAGCCTTATTACACTGGCACAAACACTGGTCCATTACTTGGCCAAAGAATCAGCATTGCCATCAAACGTGGCAATGCTGCCAGCGTTCTGGGCACTTCCCATTGAGCCGTGAAAAAAATTTTTCACGGCTTGTAATTATGTATGTTATTACATATATTTAATATTTATTTAAGTTTGTGACTAGTTTGTCACCATCATCTGCCTAGCCAGTTCCCAACTATGTTAGGGACGGCTTCCTGTCTAACCGTATGCAGCTGAATACCAGTATTTATTTGTTTGTTAATAGTTTGCAATTTATGTGTATATAGGTTACTCGAGGAGATAAAATTAATTTGTTTCAACATTTATAAAGCGTAAACATTTTTGCAGAGTCGACGCGATATGACCAAATCGCTAAAGGTATACAAGGAAAAGCCTTTGCGCTTTGTATGGACACAATAATATGTACTAAAATTCTTGCAATCACTCAGACAACGCACAGCCTAAACCATAGGTTAATGAAACTTAAGCTGGAGACTTCTTACTCTGAAGGGGAAATAGTAGATTATACAACAAGTAAAAAAAAGGGAATTTAATTCGAGAGACGAAGTTGGATCCCGAGAGCAGCGAAGGATTTTAGATTAGAATCCTGAGCGGAGCGAGGGCTACAAGGACCGAAATGATTTTTTCTCTGTTGTGTACTCTACTTTTTACCATTGATTGTGAGTAAATAAATAGGAGTATAGTATTTTTATTTATCAAATTTTATTATATAATCAGTAGTTATAAGAACAAACGATTAAATAATTTTAATTATTAAAAATTTATAGTGAAATGAGAACAGTTTTCAAAATTCAGTGTTATATTCTTGTTTGGTTTTGAATCTGCTGAGAAAGCTGTAATGTAGTTGTTTCACGAGTATTTCCTTTCGATGTTGCAGGGCGCGCCAGGGATAGTGGCGCAGAAGGGTCAACATCAGATGGTTTTAGATTTATACTGTCAACTATTCGGCTGCATCTTTTGGAATTGTTTTCGATCGAATCCTCGATATAGCTTTCTGCTACTGTGCTGGACCTTCATCCTCCGTGGCGTTTCAGTTCCGTAAGATCAGCACCTGAATTTGCTAAAAGGGTGGCAGAGCTTCTACGGAAGCAATGTCATGTGTACTTTTCGGGATTTGTAAAATCCAAGAATGTCCAATCTCTTTTGGCATCGCACCTATTATGTTGATACCAATAAGTGGCCGAGTACATTTTTCACCATGGTATTGTATGAAAAACCTGTCGGATTTTGTATTAGTGGGCCGTAAAACTTGATATTTTCCACGATTTTTACGTATTCTTGCCGTATTACGAACGTTCGATCAATATTAGTTTTTGTATCAGTTAAAACGACCAGCAACAAATTTTCCGAGTGTTTTTGGATGTCGATAGGCCCCATACACGCCTAAAATTAGCACAACCTGTAAATAACAATAAAAAAATGTATTTACAGGAAAACTTTAAAAGTACAGTAGTTTTGTAAATAAATATGTTCTAAGTAGGTACTTACTTTTACGGCCAGAAAACTGTGGTCAGGCGCATCATTGAGAAAACGTTCAATGTTTTGTGAGGTTGGCACTCTAGATTTCTTTGGCTTATTACCCTCGGATAGCCGTTTTAAGTATGTCACTAACATTGAGTAGTTTGAAATATCAATGTTATGTTTGATTCTCACTGTGGCTTTTGGCATAGAACATATGTTCTATGCTCCAAAGTGTCGACGGCTTCTTAGTCTTAGTTAATTCGTTGAAATAGTTAAGAAATATGCACTCTGAGAAGGAATTCGCGCCATTCCTGGTTTTCCAGTCGCAGAACAAATTGTATGTTTGCAGGTACAACTCCCGAGATTTTGGCGGCAACAAATCATCTACGAGTACTATAACTGCTGCTTTAGTACGAAATGATTCCGGAGTCAGTATCTCATTTTCGTCATCTGAAGAACTCATTTTATTTTATGTTAACAGATTTTCCAATGACACAAAACAACCACGATAACAGAATATAGAAAAGAACGTAACTAACATTGGCGGTTTTTTTTTTAATTGAATTGTGTAGCTCTATGGAACAGCTCCATTTAGCCAGCCAGCAGTTACTTTCAGCACGTTATATTATATTTTTGTACACCATTCGTGCTTGTTCAAAATTCAAAATGTGTTTATTCACTCAGTGAGTAAAAGAGCGTTTTGTTCACTGTTATCGATGAATAAAATGCCCTTTTTCGAACGGCAATGGTAAAAACTTTTTTTTTAGTCTATGTTCGAATGAAAGTTCGTCGTTTTAACCTCACGCTAATGGCATGTGTTAGTTATTCAAAATTATTTATCTAGATTTATAAACAAGTGAATTACGTTTTTAGACGGTAAGCTGCTATACCAGCCCGCCAGGCGCTAACCCATAAACCAGGCGGTCGGTAACGACCGACGAAAAGTACTTGAATGATTTGTATGCACACTGATCGCTAACTGATGTATAAATTCTCAAAATAGTGCATATTATAATTATGATAAACAAAATATCTATTTTGAAGCACAGAAAATCCATATATTCAAATCCATAGGTCGCTGGTTCAGATCCGGCTCGAAGGACCAATGTTCGGGACTGGGGTAAAAGAAAAAAATAAAGATTAACTAAGATTAAAGATTATAAAGATAACTATATTTCAGTAATACGAATGGGATGACGATTAAAACTAATGAGATGAGATTGAGTCGCGCCCGATATGCTGTCCGAGACGTACTGACTGTTTTACTTAGGTAATACACAATATATTCAAAGCACAGAGCGCGGTGACGCAATTACGCTAGCATGTTTATTATTGTTCGGTGATTGACCCGAACAGTAACATTTATACTTTACAACAATTTAAATTAACCAGGAATAGAACAAGTTGGTAAATAAAAACTTGTGGAAGAAATTAACATTCAATTTACCTCATAACTTATTCACCCAAAAACGTTCCGATAATAATCATTACAAGTCGGACAATTTTATAGACCCATCTTCCGGCTAGTCGTATAGCTAGACAATAGAAACAGCTATTAGTTGCCATAACTCTTTTGTTGGACGTTGAACAAACCATAATAATTGCATGGCCAAACTAGTAGGTCAATTTGTTCGAAGTCATGAATTCGGTTGGCATGACTGCCAGTGTAATCTAATCAAAGTACATACGGTGGACTATAGATGGGATAAGAGCTAGTTTGACTTGTGAACTAGGGGGAAATTTTAGTTAGCATAATTATGCTAGTATTGTCTAAAACTCATTAATAAAAAAACACTTTTTTTGCAAAAAATAAAACCGACTTCAAAAACAAAAAAACGTGGAAAAATAACTTTAGCTTCAGAAGTCGGTGACTTTTGTTAGTTCGATTGAATATTTTTGCCACCGACTGCTGCTATTACGCTGGTAATTCGGGACAAAACTCATGGCTTTTAAAATTTATTAATATTTTCACTTTCATGAATATTTTATGTGTCTTATTATATTTAGTAATACCATCGATATACCTATATGCCCCTTTTGGATCGGCCAGATTTTTTTTAACAAATTGTGTATTCGTTTTATTTGTCTTAAATAGAAGCTAAAGACTTTTCAAGCAAAACAGTGCGGCAGCTTTTTCACGAAATCGCTTCGTTCACTAATTTAATGAACGACGATTATTAACCTGACTCTACCCTTTTTTTGCAAAAAAAACTGCGTGTGTCCAGTTGGCGAAAACATAAAAGTGATTTAATTTGCGTTTCACTATGTGGACACACGTCAAAATCTTGGCGTGTCCAGATGACGAAATAATAAGTGATAATAATTTTGAGTTTCACCAACTGGACACACGTGTGTCCAGTTGGTGACTAACCCAAATCGGTGAACATGCAGGACACACAGTCAAACGTAGAACCTCCTCATTTTGTTTGATGTCGGTTAAAATATTGTCAAAAGAGTTTTGGTGAAACATTAGTGAACCGCTAACAATACATTTCATGGTAATAGGCTTATCTCCAATAAAATAGAACTTAACATACCTAACTGTCGAAAAGTTGTACAGTACACATCTGCGTACCCCCTAGAGCATACAAGCGTGATATTATGTTATGATGTTGATTAAACAATAAACATCCAAGCGATTGCAGCAATCACGACAGATTTTCCGTCTATTTTTGAAGAGTTCCATAGCATATCTCCGAAGATCAGCATCAGATCTCCACCAGATTTAAAATGGGACCACCGCGAAACAATATTCTACCAAACAAAAAAATAATCATCGAAATCGGTTCACAATTGGCGAATATATGGCTGAAAATAAACATTAAAAAAAATTCAGTCGACTTGATAACGTCCTCCTTTTGGAAGTCGGTTAAAAATAGCATTACATAACACACAGCCTGTATTACTCTGAATGGATAAGCAAAAGCAAACTAAATAACAGGAGTCAAAATCAATAAAAATTGCTAGGAAACGACTTTTTTTTTGGTTTGGAGATATGTGCAGCCTTGTTTCAAGTCCCATATAGGGTGGAGCCCATTGCCATCGACCGAAAAACGAAACGACATAGCAAAAAGTTCATCGCAAAAAAAAAGTACAATACATAACCACCTAATTTTTTAGAAATCGGTTAAAAATACAAACATCCTGGAACAACAAAATCCAAACCGGAGTGCTCTGCTACTACTTGCTTACAGCAATATTATACGTAAACCAGGGCCTGCAGTCTCGACACAGATTGCGATCGCAAAACAACCGAATTCGGTCGAAAAGTCATAACGATGCGGATTTAAGGTGGAAGCCAACCGTCGCGTCCGGCCCGCGTCCACCTTAAATCCATATCGTTATGGCTCCGCGACCGAATTCGGTTCTTTACCGATCGCTATCTATGTCGAGACGGCAGGGCCTGGACGTAGACATATCCTATATGCTTTTATACCTATTATCCTTACAAACGTTATCATCCATGTTTGAGACAATATTATCCAACTCCCAACTTGAAACAGGAGTTTTCAACACATAACAATAAAATAATGAATTCAGTAATTTCACAACTAAACATTTATATATCCGATACTTATAAAGAAATGCTTGACCTATATCAAAGTCAATAGTTCATTTCGAAGTAAACCGAAAATATATTTTTATTTCCATAATTGTCGAGTCTCTCAGAATCCTTATTTATAGAAACATTTAAGAAATCCTATTATATTTTATTTTTGCGCTTACAAAATTCTACTTACTTTGGCTATTTTTATGAAGATTTTTCCATTGAACTATGAAATTAGCATAAAAACAGTGTCTGATAAATAGACTCTGGGAAAAATGTAATAATTTTTCCGTTAAAGAAAATCGAATAAAAAACCTATATCTTAGTCCTATAAACATACCATCACGCTTGTAATCCCCGACGAAAGGTTAGGCAGAGGTGTATCTAATAGTACACCCACGTTTTGCCCGTAATGTTGATGTCCCATGTAATACTAGCCGCCTATTGACATCCACCGCACATGGTACCCGACTCCGTGGCTGCTATTGCGATATTCCTGATGGAAAAACCTAATTCAGCTTTGGCGGACACGGGGATCGAGCCCAGGAGCAACGAGGCAGTCAGTCAAGAAGTTAATCTTATCGTATCTAGTTTAATCACATCGTAGGTACTCGTACACCCACATTTCGCCAGTTGTACATAATAGGCACATGCCAACTACCGGGAACTAATCTGGATTGCGGGATGCGATGTGAAAATTCCAGGCGGGAAAACGCAAGGATCCAGGATCGAACGAGGTGGGCCTTCGAGGTTACAGGCGTTGTGTTTACTACAAAGTAATCTTCGGAACTATGATCGGTGATCCGATTCCGAAAATTCTTTCACTAATTGAAACCTACATTATCCCCAAATTTATTTATTTATTTAACACTTCAAGCACAAAGAACAGAGGTGAACTTAATGCCATAGGCATTTTCTACCAGACAACCTTTGGGTGCTGCAGAGACAAAAAGTGGTAGGTGATAATTATCTGAATATAATTTGAAGCTAGTATCTCTAATATCAAATTGCTGATACAACGATGATAACCGCTGCGCATAGAACCCTTAGCAATATCGCCCAGCCTTCTGTATCTGAAACTACTTCATAAACTTTACTCTGTTGAACTACCAATCAAATAAATAGTCTTGCAATTAAGTTGAGCCGTTATGGCAAAATAATTACTAAACAACGGCATATCGTATACTGAACGTCAATAGAAGGGTTGTATTTCTTTGTAGCCATATTAATAGTAGGACTTCACTTATTCATTGTAACTGTATCAATATTAATTCACTTAATTAACTAGTAGAAGGGGCAAGAAAAGACAAAGTTCTAGTTTAACGTGGAAAGCAATTAAGGCATTTTCTTGGCCCTTAATCTCTCTTGAATTAAGCTAAACTAAGGCAAATCCCGGTAACAATAATAATTTGGATCGAGGGCTTGATTCAGAAAGCAGTACTTTTGGACCCGGCGCGTATTGTTAGGAGGTTCCTCTCACAAGAGTCCTGACCACCGGTAGCTCGTACCCTGTTCCCAGCTACTGTTTTTAATATTTCCAAATGTTTTTATATGATTTATAAGTGTAATCAATGTGTTTGAAAATTATAAAGGAAATAATTTAGCAATTACTTTTGCAATATTTTTTAATAACAATTTCTATAAGTATTATGTTTGCGATTGCAATGTAGTAGCCGTATGCGTGTGCAAAACTAGATAATAAACTGCAAAACAAAAAAAAAACGTGTCGAACTTTGACAAAAACAGGTAAAAGAAGATGGACAAAACTTGGGCCAAAGTGAAAAAAAATATTGTATTACAATAATTGTGATTTAAAAAGTTAAAAATTTTGAAAAATGAAAAACGTAGATACTTTTACCAGATTTTCAAAATAAAAAGATTTTTTATTTCACTCGAAAACGTTGCCATACAATATTAACTAAGAACAGAACAGAGAAAAATAAACTCATACCGCGCCTAAAATGTAAAATATTCGTAACTTGCCGTAAACTAAGATGTAATAAATCATCATATTTTTTATATTTTGTTATTCATAAATCTAATTTATTATTGAATACCTCTTTATATAAAATATATATAGTATAGATTAACAGTTTAGTTTCCAAAGTGATGAGCGCTGACTATAATACCAATAGTTATTATTTCCCTAAATGTATGTGAATAATAAAGTCGACAGCTCAACTGAATTGTTCCGACGCGTCGACCCCGCTACGTACTTGTAGCTTCATACCTAAAATGCGGAGTGCGCCTGGCCTGACATAACCAATCTTATATTGCACTCAAAATAGCTACAATTAATTAGAAACTTTGGTTTAAAAATTAAAAACATTGTAAACCTGCGCAAATTTCGACTGGTTGTCAATTTTCGTACACCGGGGTCTTAATTAATTTAGACAGGAAGGCTAAAATCTAATTTAGGTAGAATATGTGGTTATCGGTGAACCAATATTAGGTACTAGTAAACAATAAGCTTGAAATGCAACGCCCTAACGTAACGCACAGCACCAACAACTAATTAGGTATATGATTAACGCAAAAGCAAAGCAAATAATTATTGTGTGGGTAGGTGAGAGCTAGAAGTCCGCGAAACTCAACTTACGTTTTTGCAAATTGAGCGTTGTTTGTTTGTTGATTATTCATTTATTCAAGAATGACAAGAAAGAAAAAATATTAATTTGTCGCAGGGACATGACGTGCATACAAAATGACATAAAAATAGTCATTACACATGCAACGCATAACAAATATTTATAAATACAACAGAACGGAACAAAAATGTTGACAGCTTGCACGTCGTGACCGCGACAAGCAGGTTACCACTCAGCATGATTCGGTGCTGGGGCGGGCCCACAGCACAGCGCTGGTTTTCAGTGGTCACCCGTGGCAAAACGTGCGGAAGCCAAGCCACGTAAGATAATTTAAATTTCGCGGGCTACCCTTGCGCTTCCACCTTAAGTATTCAAACATCTTAAAAATACTAAATTACAGTTAATTAAAACAGCGACGCGAACGACGCATCGTGTCACCTCTTTTCATACATTGCTCAACTATCGAAAGATACGAACAAAGTATGAAAAAGGCTTCGTTCGCGTTGCTCGCCCGCCCGCCAGCTGGCGATGTGGCCTGCGCTTCAAGCTCTCGAAAAAATATAATCAATACAATGTATGTGCTTAAAATGTAAAAAAAGAATGATTTCACGGGCTATAATTGACACCACTAAAGCAAACTACAAAAAACAAACTGAAACAAAAAAAACAAGCCTTACCTTGGTTGTATCCTTCGCATAACCATCTTGAGTAGCCGCGTTCATAATAAACTTATTATAATAAGTATATTATTATAGACACGTACGTTATGGGACACCGTGACAGTACAAATGGTGTGTTAGCCGATACGTTGAAGCTATGGTTTTAATGCTACCAGTCACCTGTTGAAATTAGTGGTTTTTCAAAGTGTCTGGATAAGTCGCGCGAATGATAAGTAGAGTGGTGTTAAAATCGGAAAATAATAGTTATGATAATATCTCAAAGTCAAACGCAAACTCAAGGCGTTTATTTCAATTAGACCTTAGCAGGCACTTTTGAAAGTCAGAAAAACAAAGGCGAAGCTACAGTCACAGACACAAGGCATAATAACTTGTGAAAGTACTGTAGTTCTAAAACTAAAATCAATTGAACTTAAAAAATAATGATCCTTTAACAACGCCAAAACTGGAAAAAACTGCCACAGTCTTGGCTTTTTAGAAACAATGTCACAGGCACGCAAGCACTCGTGAGTTTTTTTTCTCTAGTTTAAATATGTTTATGTGTTAAAATATGCTCAAACCATTAGTACCGCGTTGCAATGGTACATTTAATCACTAAGCTCCCTTCCCGCTTTGTTTTGCCCGCGTTTATAAACAAAGCCCCATCAAATTACTTTGCAATCTATTAATGGGCCGTCGGTACATTAATAGATTAAGCTGCGTAACGAATATTGGTCATTTTGTCAAGGAAACTGTTACAACAGTTTGGTTTTTACGTACACGATGTTGTTTGTTATTTTTTATTAGCATTCTCTGCTTTGGGATTATTCTACGTAAAAAGATTTTATACGAAAGAGGCAGAAATAAAACTAACTGTTTACACTGCACCAATAAGATTTACATTTGAAAATAAACACTTAATAATGCAACAATTTCCGCTACCAAGAATCGTTTTTTTTTAAATTAAATATTAGTCGAATTTTAAATTGTCAAACTTTTAAGGTGACTGTGACATGACTATAGTGTTCATAACTACTGTTATGGACGATTGACGTTCAATATTAATTCAAGACTTAACCGATGCTAAAACAAATTTAACTGAGTTCAGTCATAATTCGTTTGAAGCATAACATATTATTTATTTATTCATAACCTCCGTCAACTCAATACAGAAGTTCTTATTATTAATATGAAGTATTTTTATTCACTTTCACTTTTTTACTATTCAAGGATAATGATATCATGGAGACAAACTTACTGATTGATAACTTATCACTCACTTATCAGGGTCAGTTTCACGAAATCAGACAAACAGTAGAAATTGATATTCATAAAGATTCTGACCTAGTGAAGTATAATCAATTAGTTTGAAACACATTTATCATAATCTTAACTATCGATTTTCCGATTAAAACTATAAAATAAATTAAGATAGGCAGGTAAACAGTAGTAGTAAACTTGTAGAATAAAGCTCTGTACACACTGACGTGAAACCCGGGCGCGATACGACACGTTTGCTCGCACCGATGGTGTCAGCTCACTTGTACGACGCGTACCGTGCTTATCACTGAAATGAACGACGCGCGCAGTCACCTACACGCGCCTCGCGCAGGATACCAGAACCGAGTGGGATCATTCCAGGACGAAGCGGATCATTGCCACCCACAAAGGATCAACGCTCATTCATTGAGTCTCAAGCACTGAGTGCACAAGCACTCTTGAATAGGATTTTCTTTTATTTATTTCACAATACCGTAGTTAAATAGATATTATTTTTTTAACTGACTTACAAAATCGAAAAGGTTCTATGTTCGTGTGTATATTTTTTGTGTGTGATGATAAGTGGGCCGATTTACGTGATTATTTTTCCATTTGGTAGAAGAAGTCCACGTGACCTATTTTTTTAACTTTGCCCCAGACTAGTAACTTCTCCTGTATCGTAGGTGCGTGTACAAACACACATACACAAACAGCCAGACCCGGCACAGCTATAGGTCATACAAGTATTTGTTCCGTGTGGGAATCAAACCCGCGGCACACAGCGCGGCAGCCAACCGCTCCGCTTCTGCGCTAACCGTGCCATCAAAAGCCTTGCTTGAACAGTTTTTGAGTTAGGTACTTAGCATACATAGCTTTGACACATTTTTTTTGTGCAATGAGTGCTCTGTTCTCATCTACTTCATTTCCCCATACCACGAGACCGTAGCGCAGCACTTATGAACAACGTAGCCATGATAAGCATTGAGATTGAGGGCTGTTTCTTTACTGGCTAATCGTCTCAGTTTTTGAAGAGCAGACACAAATGTGTCGAGTCGAGTGCAGACTTCAACTTCGTCTTCTATGCCTAAGTTGATGACAAATGATGTTATCATACTATCTTCTAGTTACAATGTACAAGGTGGAAGGCCCATCGACGCACAAAACGAGTAAACCACGTATTCAGTATATCATTCCGAACCTATCTGGGGCACATAGAACATTTCAACCTTTTTTTATTTTTATTCTGCTGTTTTCCTACGAAACTGCCGAAGAATACCTAACCGAAGCCCTAGCGGTGTAAAAGTAAACGTGAATACGTCGATTTCAAAATTTAAAATATTCGTTTCAAATATTGTAATAGTTGCTATAGATACTTTACTGTTTGTGCTTGTTACAAATCAAAAGATATATACGTTATTTAAAAATTAAAACAACTTAAAGTAACTAACTAATTAATAAAATTAAAAAATGGCGTCAAAAAACTCCTCAACGCAGTCAACTGGTAATGTACCCAAGAGACTGGCGGCGTTGCCACGTTGTATGGCAATGCTAAGCCTTTGGCCAAGATAAAACCCAGCCCTTGGGTCATGGGAAGTGTCAACTAAGCGTTTGGAAATGTCCATGAAAAGGCAAAAAAAAATTGAACCTTCATTTATTTATTTACACAACTGAATACTTACAAGTTTAACAGCGGGTCCCAAACTAGACTCAGCCTGTGTCTTGGTGACCCAGACACTACACTAAGTTAAAAGACCGTCCAAGTGCGTGTCGGTCCACGCACAATGTAGGTTTTTGTAGTTACCCATCAAAATATGCGGATTTGCCTCCGAACGATTATTTTTATTGTAATAAAAAAAAAAAAAACTAACATTTACAGTTAAAAAACCTGTGCTCCCACACATTATGTTTATAAGAAAATATATTATCCAAGTACATTTTGTAAGTTGGTCGCCTAGGACTCGTAAACATGTAAAGCCTACATAGCTGTGATAGTTTTCCTTTTAATTTTGTTATATATTATATACTACCATCGTGATTTTTTTCACGGCCAAACACAACCTTTTAGCTGGTAGAGGGTGGTAACAACAAAATTAGCACTTTTTCACAAACGAAACACTTAATCAAAAAATATAAATAGTATGGAAGTAAATAAATAATATGGAACAGTACAAAGAAAAACCCTTATGGAATCACTTTGTTGTCTGCCTGTTTGTCTGTCAAGACCCTTTTTCTCAAGAACGCGTGGTGGTATCACAACTTGATACTTAAATTAATGTCAAACATTTAGATCTACAGTCAAAAAACTAAGTGTAAAAAAGCAACCTTCTTAGTCAACGCAATAAATAAATCAAAACCTACAGGGAGGAAACTTCCCAATAACTTAGAATCATGAAATTTAATGTCAGCACGAGTAAAAGACAAAATACGAATTATATTTTACACGCATTTTTTTTAGCCTTAACCGTCACACTACCGTGACACAATCGCAGAAACTTTTATTTGCCTTTGCCCCGGGCAAAGGCAAATAAAAGTTTCTGCGATTACAAATTTACATTTGTAGTTGAAGAATTGAATGTGACATATAACGATGTGTGGCTAAATAATAAGAGATCGATCTTTAGGTTAAATCGTGCTTGCCTAGGTTGGTCTGTTGATGGGTGACCACCCATTACATACCGAGTTTCCTCCGTGCCTCGGAAAGTACGTTAAGCCGTTGGTCCCGGCTGTCATTTGTAGATTTGTAGATCTTTGACAGTCGTTGAAGGTAGCCCAAAAAGTCTGACAACCTGTCTTACCAAGGTCTAGCGTATTAAGTCAGATAGACAGTCGCTCCATGAAATACTGCTATTCAGCTGCATCCGGTTAGACTGGAAGCCGACTCCAACACAATTGGGAAAAGGCTAGGCAGATAATGACATAACAATTTTGTTTTTTTAATCTCATCAATAAGTACACTTGCATTTTTGAGACGAATCTAATGACACCTTAATCGTCGAAATCCATCCAGCCATTTGGAACATACGAGGTAATAAAGGAATCTACAAAGAAACAAACAAAGAAATATACAAGATACGCGCGAAAATTAAATTCTTCCTTGACAGTCGGGCAAAAATTATAGTGTCATCGTCATTTACGTGACAAACATTTTTGTTACATTCCGTGAGGGACGTCGCGCACAACACGGCCACGACCGCAACTGTTGGCCGCAGAAGCTCTGACCAGGAAGAAAGTTTCGTCCGTTAAAGTGGCGTCCGACCAGTTTTGTTCAAGATAACGGCCGGTGCGGCCAAAAGTCCTGATCTTGGCTGCATAGTGCCTAAGTTTCAAAATCAAAATCAAAATATTTTTACTTCACATAGGCCTAGATGGGCAGTTATAAAACGTCGACAAAAAGGTGCACCGTTGGGGTTGGTCGTTTCCTATGGAGAAGAACCGGCAAGAAACTCCATGGTTACTCTTTTCAAATCATTTGGTGTTACAATATTATCATGTTGTAGCATTAGTATAAGTGTGGGGGCAGCATAGGCCAGACAATATGTCGTTGCTTACTACCCAAAAAATGTAAAACAAGATAAAAAGTTAACAAGCATCTGGGAATCTACAAAGCCTACAATGTTCACACATTCACAAACAATCGGTAAAAAAGAATCTATACAAAGGTAAGAAAATATTGTAAAATAGTAAATTAAACAAGTGACACAAATATTGTCATCAGTGCTGTAACTATTCTGAGCAAAAGATGTATAAATGATTTGAAAACTATCGTAAAAAATCGGGTTAGAAAGATGAGAAAAAATGAGATTCAGAATAGTTAGAGACATCCACATATTTGTGCCGTTTATGAGCTACCAGGGAAGCCGCATGCGCAGAAGGAACTAAAACCAAACTTCTTTGTCTTCGACGTAGTCCTTGATTTTGTAATATGCTTTTTTAATAAGGACACGTTTGATGTAATTTTTGACCTTCCCATCGATCAGTTCTATAACTGACTTTGGCAACTTGTTATAAAAGCGTACCCTGTATATAAGAAACGACTTGCTAGTTTTAGTTAATCTGAATTTAGGTATTACAATTTCGTGTTTACTGCGTGTTTTTATAATATGGAAGTCGCTTCTAATTTTGAAAAGCCCTCGATTTTTGCGGACATATAAAATACATTCTAAGATATAGAGCGAGGGAGAGTCAGTATATCGATCTCTTTAAATTTTTCTCTGAGGGATTTGCGAGGACCCATTTTATAGATTGCCCGTACTGCTCTCTTTTGTAGAATAAAAATTGAATCAACGTCTGCTGATGATCCCCACAGCAGAATGCCATAAGACATAATACTATGGAAATAAGCATAGTCTACTAACCTAGCTGTGGCTACATCAGGTAACTGCCTTATTTTCCTTACTGCATATGCAGCTGAGCTTAACCTACCCGAAAGAGTTCTAATGTGCGCGCCCCACTGCAATTTTGAGTCGATATGAATCCCTAAGAATACAGTTTCCGCTATAACATCAAGTTTTTTGGCGTCAAGATTTAAATTTAGATCCCGTTGTGGTACATTTGGTAAAGAGAACTTTAGACATTTTGTTTTGTTCGCATTCAGTAAAAGATTGTTAGCTGCGAACCATTTTGAGGGAGTTGTTACGACGTTACGCCTACGATAGCCGAATATGACAACTCGCGTCTCAAGATTCGATGCCGTATGTACGGAGCGTATGCTATAATTTGCTCGCGAGTCGCGACGGAACAGGGTGGATTTTTCAAGTGCATTCCTCATACTATGAGGAAAAGCTAAAAATGCTCAACGGAGTCTCGAACCCGATTTTGATGAAAACTAAAACTGCATCATTATATTTTTTTAATGAATATTCCTAGCCAGGAATCGAACCCATTGATTTTAGAATAAAAAAAAACCACGTTGTTCGATGTTTCGTTGATTACCTACTAACTGTTTGCATACTATTATGTTTTTATCAAAAAATTTCCTTTAGTTTGTCGTGTGTAATTATTTCCCAGAATTTGATCTTAATTCATATTTCCATTTCTGACTTTTAGTAAAATTGTTGATAAACTAATTTTAGAACAAATGCAAAGATTTTTCAATAAACATAAGTTATTTCATAAGAAACAGTTCGGTTTTACAAGGGGTCGTTCAACTACTGATGCACTTGTTGAACTTTTAGGGCACATTTATAATGCCTGGGAAGATAAATGCGGTGCTTTGGGCATTTTTGCTATTTGTCTAAGGGTTTCGATTGCGTTCTTCATGAAACATTAATCAGGAAACTGCACCACTACGGAATCCGGAACGCCTCCCTGGATCTTCTGGCGTCATATTTGAGTGATAGGATTCAGAGAGTTGATGTTAACGGGAAAAGATCCCCCAGATCCGTAGTAAGAATGGGGATACCCCAGGGCTTAATTCTTGGCCCATTTTTGTTTCTTATTTATATAAATGACTTGCCTTACCTCATAAAGGATAATCATGACATAGTGTTGTTTGCAGACGATACCTCTCTTTTATTTAAACTCAAACGTCAGCAGCTAGTTACGGACGATGTTAATAGCGCCCTGGCAAAAGTCGTTAATTGGTTTAATGTTAACAATCTACTCCTAAATGAGAAAAAAACTAAATGTATTAAGTTTACGATACCCCATGAGAGTTGAAACCGGAAGATAACACAGTGTTCTTAGGCATAACTTTGGATGCCAAGCTTCAGTGGGGCCCCAAATATAGACAAATTGTCAAAAAACTTAGCTCTGCAGCATACGCCGTTAGAAAAATTCGTGATTTAACTGATTTAGAGACAGCCCGTTTAGTTTACTTTAGTTATTTCCACAGTGTGATGTCGTACGGTATTCTCTTGTGGGGCAATGCCGCCGATATTCAGACAATATTTGTTTTGCAAAAAAGGGCAATTCGTTCAATTTATAAATTAAGTCCTAGATACACCCTCAGATAAAAATTTAAAGAGATTAATATACTTACTGTCCCCTCTCAATTTATTTATGAAAACCTTTTGTACGCACATAAAAATATTAATTTGTTTGAAAAAATACAGTGATATCCACAACATAAATACGAGGAACAAACACAAATTTGTTGAAACGAGGCTAATAAAAATAGGGGGTACGTAGTCTATTTTTTGGGGAGCGTTTTTATATTAAATAAAAGAGTAGAGTTACGTATGAGCAGAAGTGCATGCTCCAATGTAATCTTCAGTACTGGAACTAGTCGCTACATGTGTGTCTTAACGCTACTTATCTGCTAAGTTGACAAAATGCATGGAAGGTTCCAGACGGACCACCCTAAACTGCAACGGTGCATTTTACGCTCTCACGGTGATCACGCGTTCTGGTTCAGGATGCATAACTACGTTCAGATGCTATACGATGATATACGTTTTTACAATAAACTTCCGAGTCAAATTCAATTACTAGCTTAAATAAATTCAAATCGTTTATAAAACGGAAGTGTTGACGATAGGAATGGACTGTATGGGATTATATATGAGGTGTGGTGCAATAAAACCAAGTAATGGCAATATAAATCTAATAAGCAAGTAGGAATATTCTATACAATGTGTTGAAGGGAAGACAAACTGACAAAATCACTTGAAACAAAATCAAAAATAGACAACTAAGATAACATACCAAGAAGGTTGTCAACATTCCACCCCCTTGTGCATGATAGTGCACAAAATAATGCAATGGGTCTCCTATGTGGAAATCTTGACAATCCTCTTGGTGGGCCGACGAAGTATGCCACCTGAGGTAGCTACGTCCACCACTCTAATTACTCCATCTTTGCCGGGAAAAGTTCCAGAAACACGGCCTCGTGGCCAAGTTCCTCTCGGCATGTTCTCATCCACGATGAATACAATGTCACCAATTTTCAAAGCTGGTTCTCTGCTGTCCCCGACCTGCCGTGGTTGCATAGTGGGCAGAATCTCTCTGACCCAGCGATGCCAAAAATGATCAGCCAATCTTAAAGCTTTTCGCCAGTCCGCTCTTCTTAATAAATCCCGGTCGTCTAGAGTCGAAGGTAGAACTTGATTAGATGACGTGCCGAGCAAAAAATGGAATGGAGTTAATGTTTCTTGGTCCTCGTGACAAACCGAAACGTGACTCAGAGGTCTAGAGTTGACAATCGCTTCGGCTTCTAACAAGAGAGTTATAAGGACCTCTTCCTTGGGGGCTTGTTCTTCCAAAGTGGCATTTAGAGCCACCTTCACGCTGCGCACCAACCTCTCCCAACATCCACCAAAGAATGGTGCGGCGGGAGGAATAAACTTCCATTTTATTCCTCTATTGGCAGCAAAGTTTTCGACTTCAGGTTGGTAAAAATCACGAAGAATTCGGTTTGCACCAACAAAACACGTGCCATTGTCCGAATATATTGTGTCAGGAGTTCCTCTTCTTGCAACAAAGCGACGCAAAGTCATAATTGCAGAATCAGCAGAGAGGGAATGCACCAGCTCCAAATGAATGGCTCTGGAAGTCATACAGGTGAAAAGGGCAACGTAACGTTTTTCTCTTCTTCGGCCAATTGCAGTAGAGATGGGGCCAAAATAATCCAAGCCCGTAAATGTAAAAGGACGGCGATGGTGAGCAAGCCTTTGTGCCGGGAGATCTCCTGTCTTTGGATTCATTGGCTTTGTTTTCCTTATCTTGCAGAACAAACATTGGCTGGCTACACTCCGGACGATGCTGCGAATTCGAAGAATCCAATATTTTTGTCTCAACTCATTAATTACCATCTCATTATTGGCATGACCAGCTCTGCGGTGGAAATATTGCACCAACAAACGGACGACATGGTGGCGACCATCTAACAGTATCGGGCGCTTCACATCGGAGCTGACATTTTCGACGGCTCTAATTCTTCCGACCAATCTTAACAAACCGTCTTCTCCCATCATTGGTGAAAGCTTTGACAAGCGGCTAGACTTGGGTATCGTTTCGTCTCGATCGATGCACTGAATTTCTTCGGCAAACGCTTCTGCCTGTAGGCGTTGCAGGATATGCCTTTCTGCGGCTTCCATTAACTCAGCTGACAAAGGCAATAATAGAGTGGTGGACGCAGGTAAACTTGCACAATGGCGGTCTCTAACATCGGTGTTAGGGACAGTGAGTCTAGTACGGTCCAAAAATGAACGGAGTTTGGCCGCAGCCTGCAAAACGCGAGCAGTAGCGCGGAGCAAACGAAGCCAGTCACTGAAACGACTGAAATCTACTGTCGCAACCAGATGAGCAATCAAAAGCGTAGGAGAACGTTTACATTCCTCCCGAGCGATAGGTTGGTCAGCTGGTTCTATAGGCCAATCTTCTGGGGCCTCTAAAAGAAATGTAGGACCCGAAAACCATCGATGGTTGGGATTCAGGTGCAGAGGCTTTATACGAGTGGCATCGTCAGCAACATTCAAGTCGGTTGGGACCCATCGCCAATCTTGAACGCATGAATTTTCAGTTATTTCCCCGACTCTATGAGACACAAATGGCTTGAATGTTCGTGCATCGCTCCTCAGCCAACCAAGAACGGTTCTCGAATCCGTCCACAGATATGTGCGCATGGGCTTCTTTTTGTGACAATCTTTGATTGTGACAGCAAGGCGAGAAGCAATCAAAGCAGCTTGCAGCTCTAAGCGTGGAATTGATGTTGGTTTTAATGGCGAAACTCTCGCCTTACTGGCAATAAGGGCGAGTTTGACGATGCCGTTAGCATACGTAAAACGCCAAAAAGCAACACAGGCATAGGCAAGCTCGCTCGCATCAGCAAACACATGCAATTCCCTGTATAAAGGTTCACCATTTTCATTAGCGTACCAGCGTGGAATACTAAAAAATGATACTTCAACGAGCTCTTCTAACCATTCACTCCACCTCATAACCTCTGAGGGTGGAAATGGTGTGTCCCAGTCAATATTTTTTCTCCAGGCCTCCTGGAGTAGGATTCGGCCCTTAACAACGATTGGCCCAAGTAATCCCAACGGGTCATAGATTTTCATAAGATGAGACAACGCTTTTCGCTTATTTAAAAAGCCTTGAAACCTACAACTTTCTAAACCGGTCCTAAAACCTATAGTATCTGATAAAGGATCCCATGAAACGCCTAAGACATTATTTATAATAGTGGAATTATTACCAAGTTTCACTTCAGTCGGTTGTGCGGCATGAAATTCTTTTGGAATAAGACGTAACGCTTCCTGATTATTAGAGATCCAGCCACGCATTTCGAAACAGGCGTTTCGATGGATAGTGACTATATCAGATGACAGCTGCGCAGCCTTGGTGACGTCGTCCACACTATCAAGATAATCGTCCATATAACAACTATAAACACTAGCGTTGGCTGCTTCTGGATACAAATCTTGATGAGACCTGGCGTTTTTGTTTTTAATGTACAGAGCAGTAAATGGACTGGACGACGCTCCAAAGATAACAGCAGTCATACGATACTCTTTTATAGGCTTTGTATTTTTGTATTGAACATCACGCCAAAGAAACCGTAATGCGTCCCTTTCCTGCTCTCGAATTCGTATTTGAGGAAACATTTCCTTAATGTCAGCAGACATTGCGACACGGCCCTCTCTGAATCTAAAAAGAATACCTAATAAGTTCTCTAATAGATCAGGCCCCTGGAGAAGCAAGGAATTCAAAGACACTCCTTGATTCGTAGCAGCCGCATCGTGAACAACCCGAAGCTTACGCTTTTGTGGGTGATACACGCCAAAATGTGGCAAGTACCACCTAATCCTCGTACTAGAATTAGAACTAGAAACTGCTCCAGGACGATTTGTTGTCGAAAAGGGCGCATTCTTTTTAGAACACCCTGAATTGAGACTGATTATATTATTAAGATTTTCTTGACCAGTTAAATTACGATAGTAAGTGGTAGGATCACACTCCTCCGCATATCCCTTAGTAAGCATATTATCAATAAACTGTTTATAAGGACTAGCAAACTCTGGTTCTCGGAGCATGCGTTTCTCTAGACTCAAGAAACGTGAGAGAGCTTGAGGATAGCTGTCGGGAATAGACTGAATGTCATCTCGCCATGGGAGTCCTACTTCGTACCTACCAGTTGGCAAACGTGTAGTAGTCGCGTCTAAAATCTCAATAGCACGCAAATCCTGCTTACTATGAAGAGTCTCACGCTTGGAAATACCAAGTGAATCAAGTTTGTACTGCTCTTTTATGAGAAGTTCTAAACGTTCGTATTCCGATAGTTCGGCTTGGTCTAACTGACAGTGGTTAATAAATACGACTGGTTTAGTTTTACTAGAAGCTACTCCATACAATGTCCAACCCAACAAAGTGTGACAAGCGACAGGCTCATTGCGGCGTCCAGTGCGGACCTCGTGAGTTATCGATAGATGCCAGTGCTCAGCGCCGATAAGCACGGTCGGTACAGCGTCACTATAAATTAGAAAATGAGCTAAGTCTTTTAAATGGTTGTATGATTCAACCATTTGGTTGGACAGTGTTTGTGTGCTTAAATTTAGTGCTTGCATAGCCCTAGCACGACTAACTAAGTATTTGTTATTTTCATGTTTACCCTGTATGTAAAAATTAACATATGAAATGTTTGTACTTTTCTGTAAACCACCGACACCGTTGATAGTTATAAGTTCTTGCGGTCCTGATAACCCTATACGAGCAGCCACGTTTGAGTCAATCAATGTCGCTGTACTGCCGTCGTCAAGAAGAGCGTATGTTTCATAGTCGCCGGCTGGACCAGACACAACAACTGGTACTATTTTTAAAAACGCATTGGTTTGTGATGACATCTTGAAATGTTCATGGATACCTGTATTAGAAACCGTTACCTTTTCTTCCATTGGCTGGAGCGCGAGCGGGGCGGCTGATGAGGGTGACGTGCACGGAACGTCACTAAGAGACGCAGCTGCACACACAGTGTTGTTAAACGACTGCTTTTCGGATGCAGGCGATGACGTTAACGTATCCTGCCTACCATGTAAAAGAGGATGGTGGCGAAAAGAACAACCGTCGACCCCACAAGGATTTACTTTGCAAGATTTCCATTGATGGGAAACACGCCTAAGACATTTGTAACAAATCTTGTTCTCACGTAACCAACGCCATCTTTCGTCAACTGCCAAGGATTTTATTTCGTCGCAGTTTTTAACGTTGTGGTTTTTTTTACAATAAACACATTCTGTTTTATCGTTACTTTTTATTTTATTGTGTGACACAGAATGAATGTTCTCGCGTTTTAATGGTTTATTGACAGACTGAATCACGTGCGATTGATGTGTAGCTTGCGAAAGACTTAAGTCAGGAGACAAAGCAAACTTAATATAACGCTCATGTTCACGAATTAAAAATTCGGACAAAACCTCTAATTTTGATACCAGAGGGTTTGATACCTCTGACGCATAGTCAGACCATCTCATTTTCATCATAGGGTTTAATTTACCTAGTATAATGTGAAAAAGTTCTGGTGAGTGTAAATAGTCACGATGATTGAGTAATTTTATCGTAGAAAGACTATTTCTGACTCTATTCGCAATGGTACCTATTTCTTTGAGGTCATTACCGAGCCGTGGCAGTTGTTTCAACACCTGTACCTCACCGAAGACAACCATCTCAGGGCACGCAAAGCTTCGCTCGAGGGCGCGCATGATCTCCTCCGGGTCCTCTGCAGAGATGAGCAGCGACGCGACGGACTCGCGTGCGGCCCCACGGAGCGCGCTTTGTAAGCGCGCAACATTCTCTGCGGGGGTGTATGAGAGTTTAGTAGTGTCAAAAAGTTTTCTAAATTGAAGCCACTGAGACGCATTTCCAGTAAATGCGAAAAGCTCTATTTTTGTTTTTTGTGTTTTATTCTGTGCGACAGCCAAAGACTTCGCTGCAGCGGCAGTGTCTGCGACTGCTTGTAAAAGCAAGGGAGAAAACTCATTATTACATACAGGTATATTGTGGCGCTGTTCCTCCAAGCCCGTATAAGAGGGTGGCAACACCGTGGCGGCCAGCCCGGGTACTTGGGGAACGAAACCTGCCTGATTATCGAGGTATGCTGCTAATAATGGAGCAGCAGCCTGAGGGTTCATTGATAAATGAGCAGGCTGTGAGACCTCTTTTGGTTTATTTCCTTCGTTTACTTGAATTGTAGAAATACTTCTTACCCATTCTTGCGTTCGTTTTTGACTCGTAGTACTTCGCCTACTTTTACCTTCAACCTCCGCTTCAATTTGTTCAATCTCCGCGCGGTACTCGGCCTCCTCCACTTCCGCGAGCTGCTGCTGTAGCACCTTCATGTTTTCGAACTGGCGGCGCTTGTACGCGGCTTCCGCGGCGGCCTTGCGTGCTTTCAGCGTGGTGGATGAAGCGCTAGAATTAGTCTGCGCAGAGTGCATGCTGTTCGCATCGTCACCGGCACTAACTCTAGACGCTACGGGCTCGTGAGTGGTTGTTGAAGGTTCTACAGGTGAATGACGGGCGATACTATGAGGTGACATTGCCAAGGCTTTGGTTTTACTACGCGTGTTCATGTCGTAATGCTAAAAATGGTACTTACCGATGTGAAAATGACAAAATGTATATGAAATAAAACCGTCGAAGGACCAAAAATGTTGACGATAGGAATGGACTGTATGGGATTATATATGAGGTGTGGTGCAATAAAACCAAGTAATGGCAATATAAATCTAATAAGCAAGTAGGAATATTCTATACAATGTGTTGAAGGGAAGACAAACTGACAAAATCACTTGAAACAAAATCAAAAATAGACAACTAAGATAACATACCAAGAAGGTTGTCAACAGGAAGCTATGTCTGAAAGCCTACTATAACATTAATCACTATCTCGAAGATAAAAAGGCTTGGGATTAAGCTGCTCCAATTAAATTATTTGACATGAATACTTTAGTATTTTTTTATTATTGTTTTGTTTTATTTTTTATTGTGATATTTAATGTTTTGACATGAATACAAAGTTTGTTACGTATTTTATTTTTATTTTTTATTGTTAATGGTCATATTTAATGACTTTTATTGACATTTATTTTGTTAAGTATTGTGTATTAATTTTATTTGATTATTGTGAATGTGAGGACCATGTGGGTATTTTTTTTTGTTTGTTCATTTTTTATTTTTTTCACGATTGTCTGACAGTTTGAGTACTATAACCGACCTACTCAAATGTCCTTGTGTTTCTTTGGTTTTGTTCGTCGTGTCGTTGAGCTCCTTGAGTTATAAGTTGTACTATACTATAACTGACAAATTCTTGTACTGACTGGACAGGTCCACTCAAATCTGTGTGGTTCTGTCTTCAAGAGACCATCTCAGACACTAATCTGCATAGTCCTCATGTGAGTTAACCAAGATTATGTCTGGACTTTAAAAGAGACTATGACCTCCGAGTTTGTTTCGGCTGTTTCTTCTCAGAGTAGTCTGGTACGAAACACCGGCCCCATCTAGTTTAAAAAAAGTCTAAAAGTGTTTGTAAAAACCTATTTGCAAAATAAGCATCATTTATCATTATTAGCGGCACTATCGAATGGTGTAATAATACAGTGTGTGGAGGAATATTGATTTTTCAACAATCTAATGATGCCTTTTAGTTTTCGTCGAAATCGGGCTCGAGATTCCTTTGAGCATTTTTCGATATTCCTCATAGTTTCGGATTTGGCCATCCACGCCCACTTGGAAATTCCACCCTGTATAACACTATGATCGAAGATTTAAAACTGAAATATTGTGTACTAAGCCTAATTCATTCTAATGAACCTGAGTAATGGACGCCTGGATTAAGCCTGCCAGTCCGAAGGGGTCAGTCCATTCAAATTAGATGGACTCTGCTCTGAACGAACTACTGGACGCTAGTTGTTAAGCTCTGTACGTTTATTGGCTAAACCCTAGCCCCACCCTAGTCATGGTATCAGCAAGAAACACATAAAATTGACAACGGACCTCAAACCAAAGGAAAACTAGGTACACAACCTCTTTCAAACTCTCTCTCTCTCTACATACCTCCTTATCATAATAGTAAAGAATACTTTTTTAATCTGTAAAATCGTCCAAGCTGTCAAATATCAAAACTTGTCAAACAATGAATCATTGAACATCTAGCCAAATTGAACCAAATGGAGTAATGGCAAGATGGTAATTCTGATCGGCCCTAACTGGACTCCCCAAAGGAAACGCCCACCATGTTACACATGCTATGGTGGGCTATAATGCAAATGATTCTATGACCGATAAGCAGAAGTTTTTAGTTGGTTGCTTATCCGGCATTACGACTAAGTTAATCACCCAGCCTATGGATGTCATTAAAATCAGGTCACAGCTCCTGAAGAGACCTAAGCAGAGATTTGCTACGTACAGAGTAGCGAGGAGGATACTGTTCGAGGAGGGCATTACTGCCTTCTGGCATGGACATTTATTGGGACAGGTATGGCAAGTGTACCGGTATGAGATCGTGGTTAAAGCCCCCGATTCAAAGTTCAATGTGAACTATTCATACCGTTTACCTTTTGTATACTATTCTTAACTTTCCTGTAAATGCTCAACTGTTCTTATCCTCTATCGGTATTTGTTCTGTTTATATTAGTTGGTCTGCATGTGTGGTATAACTTTCTGCCTGGATTTTCAGATTCACTCAATATTGGGGGTCAGTAGTCAGTTCTACGTGTACGAGCTCTCCACAAAGATCACCTCCACTCTAGTTCCGCGGAGTTTACAGTATGTTATAAAAGAACTAGCAATGTAGATAAGATAACATAAAAATACTGATATTGATACGGTTAGCCGGCGCCATCCGCTGCTGTGCGAAAGCTTCCCCCTTACACAGGACCATCAGTTCTTCCGAATCTAAATAAAAACGACATTAACCATTCAGTACGCTTTATCACAATAATAAGATATGTCCACGAATTGGACTAATGTATTGCCATTGGTAAGAATCAGGCTTCAGGTCAGGCCTTGTCATTGTAAAGGATCCCGGAGCATATTACCTTGTCAGCCAGCGTATGCTCACAGTTTTTAAGGAATAGCTTATTGGATAACGAACTGCAAGTATAATACAGTCCTAACATAATTTTAATATGAATGTGTTTCAGATTTAAGAATAATTGATAAATAATTATCAGCAACCTGACTTTTAGCGACATTTTATTGCAATTATTATTTTGACAGGCGTTTAAGCAAGTGTCATTTTTATTCTGCCTCGTTGGTCTAGTGGTCGTAAGCGCGACTACTGAGAGTGAGGTCCTGCATTCGATGCCAAAGTAATGGTTTTCCGGTCATGAATTTCTCAGTAACAAGCCACAGTTTCGATCTATGCCGGGTTGATGGCAATAGGCTCTGCCTCTATTACATGCGACATAAACATAACTAGCAATATGAAATATTGATGTACTATTAGGAAAACCACTACCCAGCCCTTCGAGGATAACTAGCCTGTAAAAATTAAATCGTAACGTATTCTCTAGGCACGTCGAGCATTTTTTCTGCGGCCTTTTAGCTGGATGTGTATGTACCACGCTAGTTATACCACTGGAGGTCATCCGAGTCCGACAGATGCTGGTGAAGGATCAGTACAAGAATATTTTACAAGGAGCCCGGACTGTGTATCGATATGGAGGGTTCTTCGCCTTCTATGAAGGGCTCAGCGCTTCTCTGTTGCAGGTCAGCGCCAAGTTGTTGCTAGCTTTACTTTAGTTTCATCGCCACCTCTTTCTGGGCATAAGTTACAGTGAATTAATTTAAATGGTCGCGAAGGGATTTTGTTTTTATTATACTATAAATTGCAAAGTTTACCAAGTGTTTGTCGTTTTGTATTCTCGATTTTTACATTATTTAAAGAAAAAACCGTGCCCTAACCGTTTTAGTTACAGTAAAACCGTCATAAGAGTTAAGCTTAACTTTTTGAAAACGTTCAATCTGCATGCATCTGCATGATTTTGGACAAACAAGCTCATAAACACCCACGAATGCACACACTTTAACAACACCGTTTATCAAAATTCAAAAATCGATATCAAAGCATTTATTTCAAGTAGGCCAGTTACAGGCAATTTTGAACTGTCGAAACAAAGATAACAATGAAATGTAGCTACACTCCCAGTCACAAGGCATAAAAACTGTGAAAGTACCAGTCCATATAGTCTAAAATGCCCGGTAAGAGCGACCTTCACTAATTTGATAACCGGATGAAAATTATATAACAAATAAAGTATGTTTGTGAACGTTTACCGGGTTGCCGAAAAAATACCTCGACTTGGCACACGAGGTTGTCGACATGTGGAATGTGAACTCGGCTATCATTGTACCGATTGTCGTGACGGCCAATGGCCTTATGGCCAAGAGCCTCGACGACCATCTTTCGAGGCTCTCCTTAGGCGGTTGGATCAAGGGCCTGATTCAGAAGGCAGTACTCCTTGATACGGCTGGCATTGTGAGGAGGTTCCTGTTTCTGGAGCCCTAACCGCCGGTAGCTTGGACCCTGCTCCCGATACCGGCGGACCACTATTTTTTATATTTTTAAATGTTTTTTTTTAATATTAATTTATTTAGGAACATTTAAAAATGTACTTATTATGTAGATAAGTGAATAAAGAGAATATAAATACAATAACTAAAATATAATAATAATAATATAATAATTTAAATGAATATAAAACTTACCTTCCACCAGAACTTGTTACCATCTTCAGGTATTGGTATACGCACCAGGTCAACAGCGTCAGATGGTCGGGGGCAATGTCGGAGACTTATCGACTGCAATGCGGCGTAAGACAGGGCGGATTGACCTCACCGACATTATTCAATCTTTACATGGACGCGCTGATCGTCGCGCTGAGCAGTCAGCACGTCGGCTGCCATGTAGACGACGTGTGTGTCAATAATTTAAGCTATGCAGATGACATGGTTTTGCTGAGCGCGTCGATCTGTGGCCTACGGACATGTGAAGATTACGCTGTTACACACGGACTTGTGTATAATATTAAGAAAAGTCAGTACATGGTCTTTGAGGCCGGTAGTGCTAGATGCCCGGACTATGTACCACCTATACGTCTGAATAGTGACCCTTAGACAGGGTGAATCAGTTTAAATACCTAGGGCATATAGTCACTGCTGACCTCAGGGATCATGCTGACTTGGAACGGGAGCGGAGGACCTTATCCAAAAGGGCTAATATGCTGGCCCGCAGGTTTGTGCGTTGCTCGGATGGCGTGAAAATAACTCTTTTCCGAGCATTTTGCACGTCCTTGTGCACCTGCAGCCTGTGGGCTAATTACACGCAAAAAAGCTACAGCACCCTCCGCGTTCAATTTAACAACGCGTTCAGAGCGGTTTTGGGCCTGCCTCGCAACTGCAGCGCTTCGGGTATGTTCGCTTGGGCGCGCACGGACTGCTTCCATGCGACCATGCGGAAACGCTGTGCGTCCCTTGTGCGCAGAGTGCGGGTCAGCTCCAATACCGTTCTAAGTATGATAGCTCATAGGTTGGACTGTCCTTATGTGCGGCACTGCTGTGACAGACAAGTTACATATAGTGTCGCACGTCTCTTCGAATAAATTTGATTTTATTGAAATGTAAATTATTATTGTTATTAATTAAGTAATTATTTGGTATTGATTTAAATTGTGTTTTTGGTAGTGATTTATGTTATTGTCTGTTTATTTTTATTTCTAAAGTGTTTCTTATATGGGTTAAGTACCTGAAATAAATGTTTTTGATTTGATTTGATAAATAATAAAAATCAACAGAATTATATGTTAATTCTGTTGATTTTTATTATTTATATTCTCTTTTTTCAATCCACATAAAAAACACTTTTTTGTCATTTTCAATTTTTTTCACAAAACACCTGTTTAGTGAAAATTTCATTCAATAAATTTAGTCAAATACAAGACAGAGACAGTGTCAGAACAAGTGACAGATCAGAATAATATCGTGGAGGTCTTAGAAATGTATAATTAAAAGTTTTTAAATAAGTAGGTCGCTACACGTGTTTATCACAACGCACTACGGTCCCAAATGATTCTCTATAGTATACTATTTTTTTCCCTTATCTATACAACGAATAGGAAGCATGCGCACTCTCTCATGTTTTACAGGCAGGTAGCGCGCAGCTGCTATGCCACGTCCTCCTTTATCGCATGAAACAGTACGAGCAACGCTTCTCTGTCTCAAATATTAACCTGCTCCCATTTTTTAAACTTCAAAGCCTGCCTACCATTATCTATGAACATATTTTCACGAGCAACCCTATACTATTCTACTCGCAATAAAATTACCTACATTTTAATATATATTCATCGTGGTAAGCAGATGAGCGCAATTACCAATATCAATTTATCTGTTTGTACGCGGCTACCGGGTAATAGGGAACAGAAAAAGATAAGCAACCCGTCAACAGCATACAGCAAATGTTGTATACTTTCGATTAGATGACATACAACATTTGCTGTATGTATTTGGCATGGCTCCAAAAATTTATAATATGATACCCTCAACTATAAGACTTGAGAAGGACGTTAACAAATTCAAAAGAATGTTAACAGACCATATGGTTAAAAAAGCGTACTATTCCATTGGTGAATTCTTATCAGACAAGTTAAATAAATAATAAGTAGATATGTCAGGTGTCCGATTTATTTAAGCTTAATTCTATCTAAGTGCAATTATATAATGTAATTTGAATGATCATTAAAGTATATATTTTTAATTTTAATTATAATTATAATAATACAATGCATGATAAATTATAAATTGGTAAATTCATTAATTAATTTGACATTATTTATTCTGACATTACTTTTAATTTGAACGATGACAATATTTACTTAATAATTTGAATGTATATTATTGCACAAAGTATTACTATTTTTGGAATTATATAACCGATTAATTGGATTTTATGAAATTGTCTAACTATAATTTTGAATTTTGCATGCCTAAATTGGTGACAATACAGTGGACTGCGCATTCACTCGACATCTGGAAATGCATATATGTACTGTGTTTAGCAATAAATATTTGAATTTGAATTTGAATTAGACTATGAACCGTTTGGCAACAAATTCGGTCAAATTTTTTATTTTTATAATTTTAATTAATCATAGCCATGAACATTTTTTTGCGGCAACCCTATTGATACACGTTCACAAACATAATTATTTTCTTTGTTAAATATAATTTTCATCCGGTTATCAAATTAGTGAAGGTCGTTCTTACCTGGGATCCTCTACTAATAGTAAAAACAAAAAAGACAATTCAAAAAATAAAAATAATTTATTCAAATAGGCCGTGGCAACTGAGAGATGCCCGTCACAACTGATAGCGCCCGTTCACGAACATGACACATGGATCAGCACCATTCTATTCAACCATTTTGAAGGGAACTAAATGATCCGACCCACGCGCCACCATCAGCGAGATATTTGAGTGAGCATGACATGCTCTCAACCGCCAGGGCACATTCAAGTCAAGAAAGGACGTAGGTTTCCAGTGAATGATAGCTTTCTAGTACATAGTACTCACACAATATGGGCTATGCGATTATATAATACTAAAGAGATTGAATCTAAACAATGCAAAGATAGTTGTACAATCTTCAGCAGCTCCAACAATACTATTAAGGGTGCCTTTCCACCAGAGATGTGCTAGCTATGCTTCGAGAATGTAAAAGCTAAGCTACGAAACTATGTGACCGTTTCTATTGATGCTAAGCTATGTAGCTTAGCGAATACTCGTAAGATATATGTGTTATGAAAATGCGCCTCCGCAAGGTAGCTGTGCGGGGAAGATGCGCAGCTCAGTTATGCTACGTATTGGTAATAGGGAAGGCACGGGGTTAGCTCGTATCCATAGCTCGCATCCATAGCACGCATCGATAGCTCGCATCCGTAGCACGCATCCTTCCATATAAAAAACGTAGCTTAGTTGAATTAGTTTACACCAGTGCTATGCTATGTGGTCCAATGAATGTGATTGGTGGCTAACAAACGCATCCTTAGCAACGTTGCAAAGCACATCTCTGGTGGAAAAACAGACATAATTTTAGCAATTTATACGTCTCTGTCTTTGTGGAGCAGGACCGGTATTGAGCCAAGCATTCTTATCAGCGATATAATCGTCCAAATTGTAATATGCTTGCTTACATAGTGTGCGTTTAATGCATGTTTTTAATTTCGTCTCATTGAGTTCAAGAATACTTTGTGGAATGAAAGATGAGTCTACTTTAGCGAGTCTGAAGCCTGGCTGCACTAATTGGTTCCTATTTCTAGTACTGTAATTGTATCTATCACCTCTTTTATTAAAAAATGCAGATTTTTTCTTACGTACATTATGTGTTCGTAGATGTATTGACAATGTACCGTCATGATGTTATGTCCTTAAAAAGTTCCCTTAGAGAGTCGCACCTACGAAGATTATATATGGCTCTAATGGCTCTTTTTTGCAGAATAAATATAGACTGAATTTCTGCAGCCCGTCCCCATAACAAAATGCCATGACATTATACTATGAAAGTATCTAATAGACAGTCTAGTTATCTGTTTTTTTTAAAGTTTTGTCTTTATAGGATGATTTCCACTAAACGGCTCGCATCGCATCGGAACGGAACGGATTTTACAATATTAAATCGTGTATACAGTATTTAAAGTCTATATTACCAAGCCGCGCACAGCAGCTTGATCGTAAGCGTCTTCCGCGACACGCGATCGTAGCCGAAAGTATGCTTCGACTCGCGATCGGCTCCGATCGCCCTTCGTCGTATCCGATCGGATCCTTTCGGCTGTCGTCGCCTGCGCTCAAAGCCTTGGCCGGGTGGCACTACTCATTTTCACTCATTTTCTTCTTCTATTGCAATAGCCAAAAATCCGATTTTGATGAAATTTATGTGGGACAGAACTTATCAAATCGGTTCATAAATGACGGAGTTATGAGGTAACAAACATTAAAAAAACAGTTGAATTAAGAACCTCCTCCTTTTTGAAAAAAGTCGGTTAAAAAGTTATTCAAAATGGTTACTATACATTGTATACCTTACTGACTCAATAATAACGAGGGTGCACCCTGTATGTGTATATCATTCCATTTTTGTTTTAAATTATATTCACTGTAACTGTAATCCGAGGTTTTTATATTTTTAACGCCCCAGGCAGTCCACTACTTTGTCGTAGGCAAACGCACATGGTTGCATGTAGTACAAGTGGGTACTACGGTACTAACACCCAACATTGCACGTTTCTATGAACCATAGGCGCGATTTATACAGAAGCGGCGCAGGCACATCGCAGGCTTGATGCCGCTTCAAAACGTTTTCATAGAAAGTGTACGTAGGCGACGCGTGATTTACGCTCAAGGGGCGCGGTGCAGGCTCGCCATTCTTTCGTTTCCTTTCCTTACCCTACGCAGTTTCTGTATAACTCGCGCCTCATATTTGTCAATCGGCACAGACGATACAAGCAGCCGGAAACTGGTTAATATCCGACCGCCACTCAAATACTAGTTTGAGCTGTGACATGCAGATACCCATTGGTGGTGTGTGTTTGTTACATGTTGCTGTTGAGTATCATCGTGGACGATAAGCCTAAATGCTTTAATAAAATGAGAGTTCTCGTGTATGTCTCCAGATGGGACCACAAGTGGGTCTACAGTTTGCGACCTTCAGCTTCGTGCAGCCCCTCATCCTGAGCCTGTTCGCCGCCTGTCCCCCGGAGGAGTGCACCGGCTCCAACAAGCACCGAGTAGGGAGCCTGGTTCTCGCTACCTCCATGGCCGGCTCCGTCGCCGGGTTCATCTCCAAGTCACTCACTTATCCATTTGATTTGGCTAAACGACGACTGCAAATCAGTGTATGTACACATATTTGTTACTATTTAGTAGTATATAGTTAGTTAGTTGCTCAAGTGGTCGCAATCGCAACTGCTGAGCATGAGGTTCGTGGTTCAATTACCGGGTCGGACGAATTGTGATTGGGTTTTTCTATCAGGAATTTATCAGTAGCAGGAATCTGTTTTTTTTTAATATACTAAATAGGCTTGCGTTTGGTCGCAACTCGCCTGATGTGAAGCGATGATGCTGCCTAGTGTGGAGCACGCTTGCCTAGAAGAAACCGCGACCGTCCATCGCTCAACAGCTTCCAACGCTTCCAGCTGGTACTTGGCTAATCCATCCCAAAGGTGCGAACAGTACTCCATACACGATCGAACTTGTGCTTGGTATAATGTGAGCAGCAGTTCTGGTGTGAAGTACTTTCGCACCTTTGCGAGAATACCCAGCTTTCCAGCTGCTAATTGGGCCTTGGAGTCATTAGAGGACCCAAAGTTGAAGGACAATTCCAAAGTAACACCAAGAAACTCAAGATGGTCCGTAATCGAGACGGATACATTTCGGAAAGTAGGAGTCAGGTCAAAAGGCCTCTTCTTGGCAGAGAAAAGACACGCCTGGGCCTTTGCTGCATTAATTGCTTTGTGCCCGGTTGATGGCATTAGGCTCGCCCCCTATTACATGAGACAATAACATAACTGGCGAAATGTTGGTGTACTGTTAGGTACAGTTTTGCCTTACACTTCGGATATGACAGGCGTCAGTTCATGTTACGTTAACATTATAACCATGCTGATATTGTGTAAACATACCACTTTGTTCTTACATTGGCTTATTCACTGACACCAGTTTACACAGAAAATAACATGACGCCTGAAATCCCCGAAGGGGTAGGCATAGGAGTACCTAATAGTAGGTACACCTACATTTCGCCAGTAATGTTTATGTCTCATGTACAAGTTTCCACCGAAATTAATATCTAAATAAAAGGTTATGTATTCATTTTCAATGCTCAGCATTACGCCATTTTTTTAAAATCTAACATCGTGCTTTTATTGAGAAATTCATTCAGTTGTTACATAATACAAAGAAATGCTATTAAAACTATTGCTTAAAATCAAAATCTTTTTTTCACTTAAGCCTAATTACATGGCCACTTATAAAAGATCGAGAAAAGGTGCTCGGTTCGGGATGTTCGTTTCCTATGGAGGAAAACCGGAAAGAAACTCCATTACACTCCTTTAAAATCATTTGGTTTTACAACATTATCATGTTACAGCATTAGTACTTAAGTATCGCGGGACAGCGGCGTAGGCCCGACAATAAGGTGCTGCTCACTACACAAGAAACGTAGAACAAGATAAAAGTAAACAAGCATCTAGGAATCTATGTACAGCTTATACAAGGCCTACAATGTTCACAAACAACTACTTATAACATATAAGCTGCTTTTTATAAAATAAAAGCGCTAACATAAAATCTAGTCAACTTTTTCCAATGCAACAAACGGCTGTTTCCTTAAGTTTCTGGTCTCTCGGATACAAGAATGTTCTATAACGTTTTTTGCCAAAGCAGGAACCCGAGTGATGTAACCCAAAGACCTATGTACATACCTACTGTCGAATGGATTATATAAAATTATGTTATGTTAACTTTCATAGAAACATTGTTATTATTCGTAATGCCGGAAAACTTCCGTACGTCGTCGACATTAATCATTATAGATTAGCAAGTGCTCGTTGTTATTTCATGACTAATCTATGATATTCATAGTGTGTTCCGCCTTGTGCGTAAGAAACACGCCATAGAATCGACTTGAACTTATGAACACACAGTCATTCATTAGAGTAATAAATAAATACATTACGACTACAGATTTAGTTAACACACTGATTGCCTCGTTGGTGTAGTGGTCGCAATCGCGACTGCTGAGCATAAAGTCCTAGATTCGATTCCCGGGTCGGTAAATTATTATTAGGTTTTTCCATCAGGAATTTCTCAATGTGGGTGTACTATTAGGTACACCTCTACCAAACCCTTCGAGAATTATTACACGCAGGATGATATGTTATTTAGTTAACTTGGTAATTTACTGCTTTACCATTTTGACAGAAGACTCCTAGTAGATTGATACGGATTTGAGATGACGTCTGAAAGAGAAGTTTGGATCAAGAAGACTTGGTGCGCTCACATTAATCCTATTCATACACGAAATCTCCTAAGGGGTCATTGTACTCATTATGAACAACTTTTACTATGGGACCAAAGCCTGAATTGCGAAAAAAAAAGCTCTTCCATATACACACATCAAAAGTGTCTAGGGATCAACATATATTTTTGCAATAACTTTTCTCCTGATTGATATTAATTAAAATTTTCTTTAAGGATTCATCAAATAAAGTGTTTTCGTTTGTCACAGTAACGATAAACCAAGTCACCTTTGCATTAATAAAGAAATTTGCCATTTTCCTAATAAAGGGATTTTTGACATTTGAACCACTAACACAAAAGTTCGAAAAAAAGACTGAAATAACAGTTTTCTTTAAAATTTTATTGGGTAACTTAAACAATTAATAATCCGTGTTTCTACCGCGAACACTAACAACACAAGAACATCGGTTTGGCATACTCAAAATGAGTTCATCCAAATCACGCTGTGGAATGGCCGCCCATGTTCGTTGCAACAACAAAAAAAGGTCTTCTTGCGACTGGATACCCTCCATATTCGGCAGAGCTCTTCTCTGTAGCATATCCCATGCATGCTCAATCGGATTCAAGTCTGGCGACTGAGCAGGCCAGGGCAGGACATTGATGTTAGCTGCGGCGAGAGTCTGTCTTACAACTCTTGCGGTGTGCGGTCGTGCATTATCATGCATTAACTGAAATAAGGGACCGATTTGCACTTGTAGAGGAACGATGACGTCTGATACAATCGTCTCAGCATAAATTTGAGCGTTGAGGTTGCCTCTGATCCAAATCAACTCAGTTCTTCCGCCGATCCAAATACCCGCCCATACCATGATGGTTCCACCACTATAAGGATGGACTTCCTGGCAGGATTTTAATCGCTGTTGGCGTCCAGGGGTTCTCCAGTGTCGTATACGTCTTGTATCCGGTCTCATACCAAAACGAGACTCATCAGAAAAGCACACGAAACGCCATTGTTCTTCTGCCCAATTTCTGTGTTCAAGAGCCCATTGATATCGTATCCTACGATTGTGCATTGCTATAGGTGGTACCCGTAGCGGTCTTCGGGAATGAAGGTTCACTTCATGCAAGCGGTTTCTGACTGTTTGGTCGCTAATTAAGTTCCCTGAAGAGTGATGAAGCCTCACGGCTAACATCATGGCGGTTATTGTTGGAGCTCTTCGAGTTAAGATTTGAATGTATCGGTCTTGTCTCCGTGTGGTGCAGCGATACCGTCCTCCATGGCGCTCAGCCACGGTACCAGTGCTTCGGTAACGTGTCCAAAGTCGACTGATAACACTCTGACTTGTATTCAGAGCTAAAGCCACAGTACGTTGCCGGGAACCAGCTTCTATCATTCCCACGGCTCTGAGCATTTCTTCCCTGCTTAAATGACGTCGCCGCTCCATAATAACGTTGGTTTTAATCAGTAGTAGGGAAACAGTAGCACTAATAATGTCTTCAATGCGTTGTATGTTTTTATAGGGAAAATATTGACAGCTGATTTTCATCTTTTACTCGAATTTGATTCACAGTTCCTGATTCAAATTATGAAATGCACCAAAAAGGATCCATATAAATTTATAAAATCATAAATTTATTACAAAGCCACATCTCAATCTCAAGAAATCCACATAAAAATGCTTGATCCCTAGACACTTTTGATGTGTGTATTTTGACGAATTAATGCGAATATACACACAGCTGATATTTGTTTTCGCGATTCCATGTTTGGTGCCATAGTAAAACTTGTTCATAATGATGAGTACAATGACCCCTTAAGTGATTTCGTGTATGAACAGATAGACCTTATTTATTAGATTTCACAATTTTCGTCGTTCAGTTAACAAAATAATACATTATTCCAGACCCACAGGACGAGTATGAAGTACAAGACACCGACGCAAGCTCAAAGTCTAATCAGATGTAAGAGGTTGATCGATTGCCTAACGCTAGCCTACAAGAAGGAGGGATTGCGAGGTCTCTTCAGGGGCTGGACGGTCACGGTCTACAAATCTCAACTGACCAGCTTGGTCGCGTTCACGTCCTATGAACTGATGTGCTTTGTAGCAAGAGAACTTTATCCCATAGAGTGAAATTTCGAAGTGATTCTGTTGAAGCCGGAATGAAGTGATTGTATTGAAGTGGGTGACGGAAAAGTTGATCCATGTGCGGTCCCCTGTTCTAGCCTTGTTACAAAATGTTTGAATTTCAGATATTGTTTTATTTATTATTAAATATTATTTGTTGTTTTACCCTCTGATTTCATCATCATCACTGTAAAAATCACAAAGTTATTTCCATTGTTGGGTGATGTTGGGTTATAGAACAAGATCTTAGGGCCGCCAGATCTTCCTTTTTTTCTCATGAACAAAATGTGTGGCACCGAGTAGTGTTAGTATGTACTGTGAACGTATGCATACCTGCTAACTTGTGCCGACGGTCAATTTTTTGTTATCAGGTAAAGTTGCGTAAAAATAATACAACTTTTTCTTAAAAAATTGAAAAAAAGATTGTTATAATAGAAGATTATGTCGGCCCACAAGTTAGCAAAACACACAGTACATAATAACACTACTTGATGCCACACATTTTGTTAACGAGAAAATAAGTAAGGTCTTGCGGCCCTGGGAGCTTGGACTATGTTGGACTATTACTGCCCAAAGTACCATACGACTGTCAAAATTCGGCTGTTGCTGTCAAAAGTGAAAGGACTGTATGTATAGTCCGCAAACCAGGGTACAAATTTTTTACAGGTCAATAATTTCCTCTCGGGCGATAACTTGTAAAATGATTCAGAGAGTTCTATCATGAAGCTCCGTGAACGTCAGCTGCGGTTTGGTGGTTGGGCTAATCAGCGGTAGCAATCTCGAAAGTAGGAAAAAAAACATTTCTTTCCTAGGAGTTGCCAGGACAAAAATAATCTGATAATAATTGATTTATGGACCGTTAATCTAATCTAAAAAAATAATATGTAGGAATACATAAACCATTTTTTATTGTTTTATTTTAAAGCAATATAAATGAGTATAATCTTCATACAGTATTGATCGGTACTTGTTTTGCAGACAAACACTTTTTTTTTGGTCACCATAATTGATTTTATCAAGGATTGAAAGACTGAAATTGACGTTTTATGCTAATGGCTTTGCATTTAAGAGCGGCCAACCCGTCATTCTTTTCATACAAACGCCCGTACGTGATTATGCCGTTGTTATACATCTATCTTTGATTTTTTTGAACGAATAGGAATGTTGTGCACTATATCTAGGTTTCTACGGATGCAGAAAATAAAAAAAAAGTTGAAACACATTCAGTAAGCCTCCAAAAATTGCTGTTTTGCACAAAGGAGATGTTTGATTTTGGGCCACCACTATGTAGACTATATAGATAAATAGGAGAAAAATAGGGGAATTTCATAAAAATACAAAAAAAAAAAATTTGAAGAAAGGTTCAGTGGTACAATAATGATCATTTGAAAAGTTTTTTTTAATATAATAACCCTATTTTTAGGGCAGCCATGACAGTTGTGTTTGACAAATGAAGTTTGACAACTTTGACAGTTTTAAGAAGTGACGTTTTTGAGTCTTTCCTTGCTTTGAGTTTGGATCTGTAGTATTTTATCGAAACCGAAACCCAAGATTTTCGAAATTCGTAATGTTTATTTTTATCGCAGGTATTACGATACACGTCAATCAAATGTTATTGTCAAAATGTCATTTTTCGCTTGCTGCTGATCTGATCCACCATGTTTAATTTCATTTTGTGTTCCTCTCCTTGCCCAACTTAATTTGCATGTACTTTGAAACGAAGTGAAATTAATGAAAATTAACAATAAAAAACGGTTACTGTAATACATAGTGATATTTACATATAGTGTACATAGTGCTGGCCCAGGCTCCATACATTTCTGGAACATCTCCTTTTACCTGAACTTTGGCCGTTCATAATGTACTCATAAACTGTAAAAATAAAGAAAATATCTCGATAGAAACCTTGCACATGTAATGGAGATTCCTAATGACAAATATTTATTTCACACACTTTTAAGACTTATTCAAAAACACGTTATTCCTGGAACAAGTTTAAGAAATATTCGAACACTATTTTTCGCTCAATGTCATCGCGTTAGGCGGTATGAGGTGCGTGGGAGACAAGTTGTGCGGGGTCGGGGCGGGGTAAGACTGGGGAGTTGAAAGAAAATCGCCGCTGTGGCTCTGGATGAAAGAACAAGCTTTTTGACCATGCTCGCATTGACGATAGACGCGCCGGGAAGAGCCCTCTTAACTGGTTGATACAGTTTAAATACTATTTATTTCGTATTTTTGTACGTGGCTATCTGAAAGTGGCACCGGTGACTGAAAAGTTGCGTGGTAACGTGTTATCGTGGTATGGACATATAATGCGGAGGAATGAGGAAAATGTAGTGAGGAAAAGTTTGAGTATGAATCTGGATGGGTACAAAGACGAGGGCCAAAGAAACGATGGAGGATTGTGTGAAGGATCATATAGCTAGAAAGGAGGTAACTGCTGAGATGACGAGTAATACAGAAGTATGGAAGAAGATATGCGAAGGTGAATGGTGATGATAATGACGAGTAACTTAATATCATACACCTCTTACTATACGTGTCGTTATAAAAATGTACAAGTCACTCGGTGTAAACCGTGGTGACCAGTAGGGGTGCTTCGCAGTCGCACGGTTTTTACGCGGTTTATGTGAAACAAACATTAAGTTTTTTTTCGAAAATGTTTTGAACTATAGTTGATTGAAGAAGTACAGAAAAATGTGACGCTTGTTCTATATCGTGATGATTATTGCTGTATCGATTATAATGAAACAAAACGTTTGGTAAAAAACACATCATTTTTATTCTCTTTGGTTCTTAACAATAAATTGGTACCTATTTATACATGTATGGTAACTATTATAATAACATTTCGGATTTGATTTGTTGTCTAGTAATATTCGTCTTTCAATTGTATGTATCCCCATTAAATTCTTACTTTTTTTTTAATATTTACAAGATTATAATTGTTATTTAAGCAGGGGCAGTTTATGTTTATACCTTTGCCTACATAACAATTTCCATTTCAAACAAGAATACAAGAAACGGCTTTAAAAAATAAACTAAAATGTTGATAATATTTAGCATACGTTATGTCATGTGGCATTAATAATAGCCTCTTTATAGTTTGTCGCCAAAGATTTAACAATTATTATTAGTCTTCCTATCACGTAACGTAACGTATGCTAAACATGTTTGTATTGTCCGATTTCCTCTAACAAACATTTGAGAGTTTTGGTTGCTTCGGTAAACTTCGGGGAGTTCGGATGACTTCGTTAACTTCCGGCAGGTCACGTTTATAACGATGTGTGGCTCTTATCCTAAGTATCCTGAGGACAAAATAAATGTATCTCATTTTAACTTATTTTATCACGATTTTTATTAGGTTTCTAAACTAGTAGTTTCCAAAGTAAAGTATCTGCCACAACAAAGAACTTCCAACAAAATCACAGCTAATCTTCATTATTACGTAGATTCAATTTCAATAGCATCAAAGTGCTTTTTAATTTTGCAAATAGTTTTTTTTTTATTTAACTATACAAACACACCTCTAACCTTGATTAGTAATTTTTCAGACCTTAAAAAACATCCTAAATTGACGGTAGTTTGGGATAACAAACTGAACGTGCTCATGAGCAAGCTGTCAGTGTTATTTGCTAAAAATATCGACAAAGCTGTTGTGCCCTTGTTCAGTCACATTTGGGCAGTTTGCCCGGGTTAGTGCCCAGTGCCCACTCGACGGGTCGCGGGAAGCGGGTCGAGTGGGCACTAACCCGTTTGCCCTAAGGAGTTAAATAAAACCGTAAGCTCACCTTAACATTAAAAACAATGAGACCTCATCAGTTCCAGCCATGAGACAACGACTCGCCCTCCCAACCGTGATGCTCCTCATGCACAGGCACGTACACCTTCTTCTCCACCTCGACGTGTTTCACCACGGGGACGTGGACGTGCTTGTACACGGGATACGGCACATGCTGGATGACGGGCACCTCCTTGATGACCTGCACCTCCTTCACCACCGGCACGTGGACCGGGACGTGGACCTTCTTCACGTGGTGGTGGTGGATCGTGTGTACTTTGTACGGCACGTGGATGGTCACGTGCTTGTGGCTGTTGGAAAAGGTTGCTGGTTAGTTTCCGGTTTAAGGTCAAATATACTTCAAATAAAAATATTTAATCAGTTAGTTTTGACCACAATCTTAAAATAGAGGTTACAATATTGCCCTAAATGATCACGATTATTTTTTCCATTATTTAGTGTGCCATAGATACCTAACAAGCAGATCTTCGGTCAGCTTGCCAAATAATTTTTCAGTTGCTTAAATTTTAAAATCTAATATACGATGTTAACAAAAATATTAATCATTTAAGTAACATCCGTTTCGTTTCATTTTCAAAATCACTTTGTTCCTATTCAAATATTTCGCATATAAACCCCGGAATCAAATTCCATTCAAGTCAAGCCCCCAACACACGTTTCGCATAAAATATAACCAAAAACGCGTTGCAACATAGAAATCAATTCACTACGCAGATTAACTAACAGCACGCGCGAACTGTGTCCTGTGCTTACAAATGGTGCGCTTTCCCTAGAGTCAACGCAAAGTGGATAAATACGAGGGAAACGCACTAGTTGTCGGTGATGCAACCAGTAATTGGGGTGCGACGACTTTGTGTGTCTGACGTAATAAACGCAAATATGCACTTGGGTTTACCAGTAATGTAATTGAATGATGCTATAACAGTAAACTGTCATGGCGTATGTGGTCAGTTCTTGGGATGTTTGTACTTGATTGATCATAAACTGAAAAAGAAGTAAGGCAGACTGTGGTCTATTTTAAGGCCAAGATCTAGATTCCACTTTAAGCAAATCGGGGACCCATTAATATTCTGCAGTCATATTTCTGGCGGCGACATTTGGAACAATGACCTATTTGGTCGCTAGGTCGCTACACTAACACTGGCTCAAAGTGACACTACTATTTGGATATATATTATTCTATCTTCTGGATTTCTCAATGTCGAATTTCATAGCGTGTTTTTATGTGTCACCAAAGCGATCAAATTTTAGGCCGCACAAGACAACGAAAATCGTAATCTATTACTTGTTACTACTTTGTAACTAGTCTATGTCTGTTTAGTGTCATACGCCCGCTTGTCATTCATGTATGACAGTATGCCAAATGTCCGCTAGTTATCTGTTTTCTTCTTTGTTTGTATAAAACAAACACACATAACAATTTAACATACAAAGACAATTTCCAAAAAAAAACTATAATGGTACATTATCATAGCTTCGCCAAAAACACTCCCATATGATCAGCAAGCGAAACATTTCATTCATTCTGATAATAATACAAGTTTCATAACATGCATATCATTGTATCTCTTACTCCAGTTACGGTTAGGAAACACGTATAATTGCGGACCAAAACAATCATTGTTATTTCAAAGTTCGCTGCACCGAATAATTAAGTTTGCAACCTAAATAAGTTCATATGTGAAATTATTTCGTACAGACACAAAAAATAATTGGATATCCTACCGTGCGCACGTCATTTTTTTCCATACCAAACTACATTTGCGAATGGGCCTTTTAATCGCCTTATGATATGAAATATTACCTGGAAGCTCGTCGAACATCGTGGGAAGAAATATTTTCATCAGAACAATAGAGTTCTAACAAAATAAACTCGAACTCTCTAACCGTATATCAATAAATACATACGTAACTTCAAGAGGATTTAAATAGGAAATAAAAACATTATTTAAGATGTAGATAACAATTTATCTGAGTTTCTAAGTACAATATTAGCTGCAATGTTGGTATTACCTAATACACGATGTAACTAAGTACTTATTACCTATTCCAAATTCGTTGCATTCAAACTGTGTACCTACTTGACATTTTCGTTGTGAAACATTCGTAAGGAAATACATTTCTAAAATTGAAAGGGTTATTTGTTTAAAAAATTTGTTAGTTTTCACACCCCAAGCCACTTTGTTCACCAAGTTCAAACAAAGTGGTTTTTTACGTAAAACAAGTGCATCAAGCAGGGTTTTTATGTAAAGAACGCTGAAAAACAATTGCAGACTACCCAAAGGGTGAAAAAGTGTTGCAAAAGATTCCACGGAAATAGGAAGAAAGATTTTTCTGTTTTCTAAAGAAATTACGAAACTATGAAGACGTATACAATCCGACTTACAAAAAGGAGTTGTTTCCCCTCTTTTCAGTTTTTGATGTTTTGTTTGCACGTTGCTGACCTCTTCCACGTTACACAAAACGTGAATAGGTACCAACATTTATTTCCACCCACACAACCAATTGAGGGGCTCTGTTTTTCTTAAGAAAGAGCTTTTAATCATTACCAGGTACAGCGAAATGCCAACAAGAGACGCCTTACAGAAGTTAACAAAAACTTGCGAAACTTTACCATACTTGTGACGAAATGAGAGCATTATAATGTAGGTTGGCATGTGGTTGACCATCCAATAATAATCAAGAGCATTGCGACAGTCTAAACTACGAGTAATGAATACTAGAGTGTTGTAATAAACGATTTTTAGTAATCTAAGCTATCAGATCAGATCAGGTTGTTATGAAAGATGGAGGACAAAATAGTGTCAAGTTTGATCAGAACTAGAATATTGGGTCAACCGTTTATTGTTACCAAATCTGTTACTAAGCTACATCCGGTTGAAAGGTTGAGAGATGAGTCGCATGTGGACTTAAGAAGTAAGAATGATGAATAGAAATATTGACGGATGAAGGAGATATTGAGGGACAAATAATGGATGGATTGGGTATGGAATTACATGAAAGGTAAAGAGCAAGTGATAAAATGACGGCTGTTAGGAAATAATTTAAGAAAACCGACTCCAAGTAACATAGGGCAGGGCAGACTCCCCCAGGGGGAACTACATCCGGTTAGACTGGAAGCCAAACCTAATACAGTTGGGATAAGGCTAAGCAAATAACAATACAAGAGACACATACAGTTTGAGAGATTGTTACAATTTTTAAAACAACAAAGAAAATAATATCAAAGGTGCCTCTCTCAACGTTAAAATCAAGTAATCTAATTAGAAAATTTCTGAATAGCTAAGTTGACGATGTCTCACTCGTTAGAAGAAGATCGCATCGAACCTGAATAATACTCATACCCGTTGTAACTAACGTTAGGCAATACATAAATAAATGCCTAAATATTATTACCGTTTGAATTTCCACTCTTAGTGCTGGGCCTAGCGTTTATTTCGACACCCATCTACTTAGGTCTCGTTTAGTCTATACTAAGAGGTAAAATTTGTTTGTAAGTTTGTATGTATGTATTCTCCGGAACGAATAATCCATTTCAAAAAATTCTTTCACTAGCTGAAAGCTACATTATTCGTGGGTGCTATAGGCTATATATACACTATAGTTATATCATGCATATTAGCCGAGCTATCACCATTTTTGCGGACGAAGTCGCAGGCAAAGTGCTAGCGTTCATTCGCAACCAACATTTAAGCCTAACTACAGTGATGCATAGTAATGAACGAAAGAAAAAGTAATCAGAATTAGCACAAATAACACATTAGGCTGCGAATAGACATACTTTCATTATTTACATATCACGTCACTACTGGTTCTGGCTTATTTATCCTGCAAAAGCTAGAAACAGGAGCAGACAATAACACAAAAATACCTACCTAATAAATAAATTAAAATAAAGCTAAATAATTAACGTGTTACTTGATCAATACCATATTACATCACAACATGACATCACGCTTGCAATCCACGTGGGGTTTGACAGAGGTGTACCTACACTACACCCATGTGTTAGGGGGCGATTGCATTGCCATAAAACCTGACTACCTAACCTACGTAGCTATTACTGTAAAATTCCAGATGGAACATCCAATATCTCCGGACCGCTTACGACCACTACACCAATGAGGATATTATTGAATGTGTCTCTAATCGATCTCAATCGACGAGCGTCATGACTCACGGAATAGACTTTTACACAACCTGTCGATACTAACTACACCTAAGTATTGATAGAAAACCTTTCACTCCGATCAAATGCGGAAGCGTAAAGTTACTGAATTAAACATCTACTTATTAGCCATCAATTTGTCTTTTTTGTAGCTTTCGATAAGGAGTCGATTCGTGTCAACGATTGCAGTAAGTTGTCAAATTTTGACGGAATCCCTCTCAAAAGGTCATGTATATTAATTTAATTGTCAGTCAACGTACATGATAAAACTTCATCAGCCGTATTAATTGGCTATTGAAGCCTAGCATGTGATGACGGACAATTATTTGTGCGTTGAAAGTTCCTACAAAGACGGACAAAAATCACTTTTTCGCAAAAATTGTTCTTTGATGTAACGTTGCCTTTGACTTTGACAAAGAACAAAGTTAAATTGTACCAGTAAAGTAATGTAAAGTGTACCATCCCCGACACACAACAAACAGGCTGTTACTTGGTTATCTATATTTGCTCATTGTTCTCAGTACACAAGGTAGCAAATTAATTTAACTTTGACCAATCAAAGCCAAGGCTCGGCCTTGGTAGATATTTTTATAATCTACAGCGCCGTAAAATAAAACAACATAACAAGCAAGGGCGAGGGAAGAAAAGCCCTGCCAACGCAAAAGCATTTCAAAGAGACGAAGAAAAAATTTAGTTTCTTTAATAACTTGAGCTCCAAAGCGGCGAAGCAAAGGAGAGCCCGACATTTCTAGGAATTCTAGGTAATTCTAGGTCTTTTATTAAATAAATAGAGTGAATTTCAGCAAGGTACAGCCTGAAGGCGGGAACCAATTACGCTAATTAGTATAAGAAGCGACGTAAACATCTTCGAAACCAGTTTTTCACAATATTTTTTCTAGCACAGACATTTGGATTTAATTTCTCTCGCTGAGGCAAAACAATGTAATGACCACTTTGACCTCGCAGTTTTTATCAGCTAGTTTCATGTTTGACGGTCAATCACATACATATACGTAACTTTTACCGATACATTGAGTCAAAACATTGCAAAAGCCAGACATTAATTTTGTTATGACTGGAAAACAGTAACGTGGTCACTTCTAAGGTCAAAGTATTTATAACTATTTTTTTATTGCAGTAAAGACATCAGTCAACATAATATACTGGGCTTAAATATACCTACTATAACTTGTATTATAGTAATTTGTAAAACAATGAATACTCTCCAAATACAGAAAAAAATATGAATAAAAACAATGCATTCAACCTCTAAACGCTTGCAATGTATCCCAGTAAAGTCTCGATCCTTGCTTATGGCTTATTTTTTTATGATAATTGTGCAAAGTAGCTAGCTTAGCTATAATAAATGCGTTTGTATTTCAAAGTTTTGATTGGTAACGAATGGTTCTAGAATTAGAGATACAAAATCTTCACGTGTCAACTGACGTATAATTAAGAGTTTTGGAACTAAAACATTTTGAAATCATTTGTCTCCAACCGCAAGCTTGCCTCTACACCTGTTCGGATCAGCCTAATTCGGTAATCCATTGTATAATACAAAAATATTGTTTGTAGTACACCTCATTTCAGTTACAGCGAACAACGAAATTAATAAAATACCTTAATTTTATTGAACATTCCCGTAATGCATGCACATCCAACCGCTCCAGCCAACCACAATTCACATTCATCGCTTTTGAGCTAGAATATACTTCATATTATTCGATGAAACGCGTATCATTCCACCCCTTGTTTGGTTTCCCGGGGGGTGGCGACTGGCGACCTGATATCATGTAGGTACATTCTTGTTCAAATTCATTCGAATTCATCGATGAGTAAAGAGCGGTGATTTTGATAATTAAAATGAAAATTGATTGCGTACAGAACAAATGGAAATGGAAAATACTTGCTTTGTTTGGTGAGCGATGTTGTGCAATTATAAGTAAAAGGCCTTTCTTTTATTTTAATTCAGACAATAAAATGAAATGGTTTTGTAATTGTCTTAATTAATTCGTTTCTACTGCGTATGTGGACTGGTATTTTTTTTCTGCTTCGTGGATCTAGTGTTCGCAAACGATTCAGCTAATCATGCAGTCTTGAGTACCATTCCCGAACAATGTGTTATTGGATTTTTGCTTCAGGGATTTCATAGCAGCCCGAAATTATATACATGTGCTTGTTGGAACTTAAACTTTACGAAATGTACTAAACACCACACGATCCTGGCCGAGATAAGAGACGTGACGATACCGATGGCTGCGCCCAGTGGTGTCTTACCAGACCTCTCATGGAAATGTTTGGATAGGCGTCAGCTTTCTACGTACCAACTGCACTTTAACTGTGGTTCTTCTGGTGGTACCGCATGACCGACTCACCAGCTGAACATTCCAGGGTAATCGTGATGGCGTGGCGTTGTAATATGCGATCTTGCTTTAAAAATGAGCAAACAATCAAGACAAGGAATGGTCGGAATGTCTTTGAACACTCAAGACTTAAAGTTTCATTACGTAATGGCACTGGACCAACCGGTCGACGTAAGTGATACAGATATTTACTATGTAAGTTAAAGCACTTTGGTCTGGCTCCTAACATCGCGCCGAGTAGCACTGGGGGTATTAGGCAGGAACGATTGATTGTTGAAACAGCGGGCTAAGTACTAACGCCGTGATAACAAGGGATCTAGGTTCGACTCCCAAGTCCACGTCAGTAATTGGGTTGGTATACTTCGGTATACATTTTTCAGAAACATGGACATCCTATTTCATATCATGCTACTTCGTTTTAAGAAAAAAATAAGTGCTGAATATTTATTATTTTAGATATGTACTAAAGTATCCCGGAAATCATTCTGTGGTTTGTTCTGCCTAAGACCTTTGCAACCAGAATGTAAAACGTTACATGGGCAGTTGGACTCCTTACGTCCATATAAGCACTTATGTATTTAAACCTCCTTTCATGAACTTTTATGCACCTGCTTATTATATAACTGATCAAATTAAGAACAATAATATCTTATGTTTAAAAAAATATATTTACTGTTTACGTAAGTGCACCAAACTACTTCCTTTTACCAAGTCGGTATGTAACTTTTCTTATAAATTTTAATGACGAGTTGATAAGGTTTGTTTTTGTATACAAGTTATGCAATTAGGGTTGCAGGTCCAATTGAGTAATATAGTTTTTATCACAAGAAGAAGAATTTGAAAAAGATTGCCTTGAAAAATTAGTCTGCTCTACAACGTAAACGACGCAATGAATTTTGCAAAATTTCCAAAATAGAGGGTGATAACAACCTGCGATATTCTGACAGATATTATACTGATGTATCCGTCGGTGTCTGGCTTCGATTAATATTGTTGATGTCCCCAGCATACTGTCAACTATATAAACAGATCGTGTTCTGGCTGAGAACACCGGTATTACTGCAGATACCTTTAGCGTGGTGTGCCTATGCACTAGACTTCTTATTTTGTCTTTTCAAAGCACTTTTATCTGTGAAAACTGAAAGCCTGTGTCTAAATGTCGTCTATGTTAGACTCCCAAGTGATAATTACATAAACGTTTACTCATCTCAAGTTAGTTAACGGGTCGGGTGAGATTCCTATAGGTGACAACTTTGCGTGAGCTTCATGCCTTGTAATTAATCGTTCTCTAACGACCATAACCACTAGCACTAAGTGACATCTAAAGATGCCTAACTCAAAGCAGTCTGTTGGATTTAAATTTATTTATATACATAAACTGACACCTTTCCCTTAAGGAGGCAAGAAACTGTAGAACCCCAATTAATGCAAATTAACCATTCCAAATCAAAATATTCCAATTCTATTCAAATTATCCATTTGCCTACGATGGCATTAAGTCCGCCTCTGTACATTGCGCTTGAAGTGTTAAATAAATAAATAATTAACCAATAACACTAGTTTGCTTACTAAATGCTCCCCATGTTATAGTAGCTTACATCTTTACCGACCATCTTATCAACAATCTATCTTCGCTTTTATAATGCTAACTGCGAAGATCAATGCATAAGCCATTATCGGAAACAGCCGTGAACGTAGCAGGTAGCGAGCTAATTGGACTTCCCTAATTACTGTCAGTTACATAAACTGATGTAACACTACTTAGTGAGATTATTTATCGATCACCGTGTATCTGCAGATGCGTTGATTCCTTGGTTACGACATACACCGCACCACTACATAATGGTATGTACTATACATTTGTCCGGGACGGCACATTCGATTCGGTAGTACTTGTTAAACGAAAGAGCCCACCTATGTATAATCCACGGTGATGATGTAACGCATGCATCAGACTGGACTCATTTGACATAATGGTACATTTTGATACAAGCGGGAACTTTGTCATTGAAGCTGACAAGGAATTCACATCCGAGCCGAAGGCGAGGAGGCTTTAGTGCCGAGAGCTGTAGTGACAAATGTCCACGTGTATCAAACGACGTTTTTTAATACACTTGCGAAAAAATAAAATAATGGAACGGAAAGTATTTTTGTCATCTAAGTAATATGAAACTGTGATTTAATTTGTTTTTTTCCCTCGCTTTGCCTTCGCAGGTTTAAAGGAAAAGAAAATGAATGAAGCCACAAACGTCCTCATAAATATGAATAGGTAAAATAAAAAATACAAATATTTTTGAATTTAGAAAATAATTAAATGTTAATTTGTTGACAAAAGCACTTTTACAAAAATAAATGAAACGAACCACGAGTGTGAAATACACTGCATTATGAACCTATTATTAGTGCAATAAGAGCGAGTTTTCGAGGAAGTGTATTAAATAAATTGATTTGATATGCTGCCTAATCATTAATTAATTTCCTCGTTCCCTAATAATTGATACTAATAGTTTTGTTATTCGAGCCTTTCTAAATACAGAGCCCGAAGACCTCTGTCTCTAAGCTCAGTTAAGAGAAAACCAATTTCAGAGAAAACCATTTTCAGAGAGAAATTATCAATAAATAAACTACAGTCTATTAACCGTTTATAAAAGAATAAGAAATAAGACTTCTCAAGAAATATGTTAGCTGATTATAGAGTCGCGAACAATTCTAGAAAATATATTAAGTCATGTTAAGACAAGTGTTCACTAGGATACGACAGTTGGGCAACTTTATTTTAAGAGTGCGCGATTGTCAGTGGTTTTTCTAGGCTCAGGCTCAGGTCTTGTGGACACCCACAGTTACCTTGTGGATAGCAAAGATGTATACCAAATAAATATAAAAGAAAATGAATAAGATTCAACAAAGAATTTCCCAATACTCAATGGCCAAGTGAGCCTACATTGTACAAACAAAAAATCAGTATCAACTAATCGGCCAACTACCAGGCGATACTTTAGTTGTCCTTCCCCGACATCAAGCAACCAGTATCAAGACACCTTGAGCAAGTGAACACCCAGCTTTATGCGCCTATAATGCAACTTATTTCGCTCAAACGACGTTCGACTTAGAGACGAGAAAAATACACCTTATATTATGTTTGTTACATTTGTCTAAAAGCTTGTCGTTGTCGACAATAGAGCGCACTCGCTTGAACGAGTGGGGAAGTCGACAGTTTTATACGAACAGTATAACGAGGGGAAAACACATTTTTTCTCGATAAGCCCCGACAGAAATTGCGATAAGTACTCGTATTGTATGACAGGAAAATGATTTGGAACTCTAATGAGCGCATCGATCTTAACTTGGAATTCTCATTTTATAAGGAGTTTCTCAGCAATGCCTCTGATAGCTAAACTCTCCATAGTTAAGGTCAGGATTGAGTACTTAATAATCGTGTGGGTTGCAATAGCAGCTTATGGCAACAGCTATTACAAATTATTACTTAAATTGCTCCGATTTCATTATCGTAAACTAATTAATATTGCTAAATGGGATATAATCTATAATGTAATCACACAGCTTGTTAGTCAACATGACTTTTATTAAATGTGTTGATATCAATAAATTGTGGAGTAACTTTAAATCAAACGCATTTAAGATTTAGTGTCAAAATCTATCTAGAAGTTTCTGGATTAGTTTCTGTTATTATTGCGATCACAATTATTTTGTTGAACAACTTAGATTCACGCTTGTCATCCCAAAGGGTTGGGGAGAGTTGTACCTAAAAGTACACGCACATTTCGCCAGTCATGGAGTAAGGTTCAACATTCATTATATACTCACAATAATTACGCTATTTAAAAAAGAATGCTCATTATATCACGACCTTGACTATTGTATAATGCAGACTTATGCATCCTATCTGATCTAAATCTAACTTTACTGCAATCAAACAATGAATGAATGATTATTTTAATAAAAAACGAACAACGAATTAGCACAGTGAATGAACTGTATCTTTAAAAAAAAGACATTGAATTCAAACGCTGAATGAACTGTTTTTTTTTTTCGTAAAAAGAACAACCGTCGAAGTTATCGTTAATTGTATTTTATTGCTCTGTTGTTACAATTGAGACAGTTACGTTGCGTCACTGTTTCTACAATAAGTTTTAGTTTTTTGTTTGCATAGTAAATTTTACGATTACTTATGATAGTAATGTTTGCGGTTTCTTTTTATTTCGATTTTTGTTACTGAATGAGACTTGTAGCAGCAAAAAACGGAGAGTTCAGTTCAGTTCAGGTTCATGAGCAGCGAAATAATTACAACAAAATGTTGATTTGTTTGTTGTCATTATTTCGAGTGTTTTTTAACGTAATTATTTTGCAAAATAGTGGGTAGATTGGCGAGTACTTACTGTCCGCCGCCACCGGGGGTTGGGGTAGCAACGACTACGGCAATCACGAGGGAGATAAGCTGTCAAATAAAATAGATTTATTTTAGTATTTATTTATTCTAGAATATTAATAATTTATGGTATCTTAAAAAATGGAATTAAATTGAAAGAGATAAGATCGAATTATAAATCGAAGAAAACACTTAAGATGATTTTATTTTTGTCAAGAGACACAGGCAGAAATTAAAAAAATATAATTATAATGGTATGTCAAGGGAACTGTATTTTTGTAATAAAATTATGACATTTTTATAATTTTGGGGACGCAAAAAAGTAACACAAATCCAATAATATTGCTGAGCAAGAAACAAAGCACAATATTCACCGAATGCACTATAAATAAAAGAGAAAAAAAAACTTTGATAGCTAAATTGGCGGCAAAACTATTTCGAAAAATTAAAAATAAATATTTGGAGAACTCACAGCGAGTTTCGCGTACATCTTGCTTGGTTAGCTGGACTGATTCCGTATTACACTTTGCCTGTCAAGACTGGCTTACTTTCTACTCCTCCGAGCGCACCACAAGCTTATATACTCGTTGGTTTGCGAGTCCAATAATTGCATAATCTAGCCCCTTGGTCCATCCCTACTAGCCCGTTTTACCCGGCAAATTTAGAAAGGTAGCACACGCGCTGAGATTGGGCGTAGAAAGGCGACATTTCAATTGAGTGGGGTAATCACAGGTGGGGTGAAACATCGAGAGCGGTCAGCGGTTACTTTTCTTTAGTTCTATGTTTTTTGAAGTGACAAAGTGAAGTTTTCTGTGCCGATTAAGTGAATGAGAGAAGTTAAATCCTTTCTTAGGATGCACTGGTTAAAGTTTTAGTCTATAATATAGTCTTAAGCATGTATAAGATTAACTATTTTAATAGACTAACTAATTAGGTAGGTATTTAATGTACGTTATTATATATTATTTGTACGTTGTTTATCTGGTAAGCATACGTGAGTGTTTATAATCTTCCTAACTTGAAAATGTCTAAAGCTGTGTTGTAAGACGTGTCTGTTTAATAATACTCAAACAATTTCAACAAACTGTTACACGATTTATTTGGAAATAAAGTTAATTGTAGATGTTATAGAATATCTATTATGATCTCTTATCGTCTAGACAGGTAAAAATTGATGATATTTAATTTGTTAAATATTCGTCAGTAGGTTTGATTTATGTTCAAAAGAGATCATTTGTTTATTGTATAGTTATTTAAAAAAAGTATTGACTTTAAGTAACAATTTTCTCAGTTCCTGAACTACTACCCATTTTCTTATTTTTATCAACTTTCTACCTGATTGAACTATATTTTTTTCTGGCTTGTCTGTATGTTGCCGTTGGTTAAAAATGATGTATGATCTACCTATTTTTAGATAATAGTTACAGGCTGAATCATTTAAAGCTGGTAACTATTAATCGAGATTCCAGTCATTGCTGTTTCTGTTTGTTTTCTCTTATATCATGTATATTATGCTATAAAATGATATCTAAGTAACTAACTTAATGTAATGTTTGAATCTTACGTCCAAGTTGTAAATTCGTCATCATTCTCTTCGTAATGTTCCATAAATTACGCACTGCGAATATTAATGTGCTGTGAGCGACCGTTTTTTTTTCTTATTTAATATAGTGATGTATAACTATGATATGAGTTGTTTTTTTTTCTTTTTTCTTCGTTACTCTCTGTGCGTTCGCTTTCGTTTTTTTACTGCTTAACATGAATTGTGTCGTAGTTGGGTTTTCATTTTTTTGCCATTATAATCTAGGAGTATTTTCTTTCATGACGAATAAGAGTTAGAGATGGGAATTCTTTTTTCTAAACTAATATTTTTTTGCACTTTATTGAAGTAATTATTTTGACCTTTGATGGCGTTGCTGTAAACTTAGTGTAATCAATAACTGTTTAGTCTTTGGTTTTTGTTCCGAAATAACCTTTTTTTATTATTATACAGAGTGGATGGGACACTGACGTGAAACCAGTTCCCACGTATTCAGTACATCATTCTGAGCACATCCATATAGAAAATTTCCATCGGTTATTTAAAAAAAAACAGGTTCTCCATACATTTTGACCGGGTAGGTATTGCAGTTTTAGAAGGAGGTTCTATGTTCGACAGAATGTTTTTTTATTTTCTTTATGTTCACCGATATCTCAGTAAATTGTGGACCGATTTAAAAATTCTTTTTTTTTATTCGAAAGAGTATACTTCCGAGGTTGTCCCATTGTCACCGTGTCAGGATTTGATGATGGGATCCCAGGGAAATCGAGGGCAACCCTCAAATTTTATAGAGACTGTCGCTTTGCATCCTGGTCAAATTCAAGGAGGTGTCTATACTAATGATTATTAACCCGAATCTATAATCATAAGGGTAGGTTTTTTTTACGGATATCGGTAAGCGTAAACCACCCCCTAGTTTCCATACTGTCCATAATTATACTGTGAAATAAACGTTTGCGTTTGTGTGTGTGACGGCGCGTTTATAGGGCTAAGAACAGACGGGCTGCGTTTTAATACGGGTGATTTAAACTCATCGATTTCCGAAAAAAAAAACTCGCCTTAAAAGGCGACTTTTTTTATATCGATTCGGGTCGATAATCTTTAGTATAGATACCTCCTTGAATTTGACCAGGATTCAAAACGACAGCCTGTAGACACGTATTACGTGTTTCGTGTTTTTTCTAAAGCTATTCAAGTATTCGCATCTGGGAGTCATCACCTCACGTAGATGAGCTGATGATGGAAGGTATAACTCCTTAACGGTTAGAAGTTGGAGGATAATTCTTTAATAAAATATTATGGGGCCGGATAAATAGTTGTATTCTTTCAGGTTAAGTATTTAGGTGGCTGATTAAGGAAGGTAAAACTCCTTAATTAAAACTCAAAATCCGCTAACAGCTACAATATAAAAAAAAAATTCGTGACAAGAATTTGTGTGGTGTACTACAACTAAAAAGGGTGAAATAAAAAACTTTCTGCAAAAAAAAATAATCTAAAATAACTTCACTTTCGGAAGTCGGTGGCAAAAACTCAATGAAACAAACAAAGTCACCGACTTCCGAAAGTCTTTACTTTCGGAAGTCGGTAACTTATTTTGGACGTTTTTGTGTCTTTTAGGAAGTCTTATTTTTTTCGCAGTCATTTTTTTATTATAATTACCGACAAAAAACGTGGGACATTCAAAATGATGTACTGAATACGTGATAACTATTTTGTCGTCGGTGTCCTTCCACCTTTTATAATTCGTCGAACTGCACGTAATCTACTCAGTTTAAATTCTTAGATATTTCCTAAGATACAAAGAAATAGATAGTGTATAAATAATAATAATAAATCACAATAGTTACATAAACTGTTTATGTAATAAGTATAAGTAGGTAAGTCCATCCTTACATTATTAAACGCAGTCTCTCATTCTGTAGAGTGTAGGTATGCTTATTACTCGGAAACCACTCAACCTTATTTTTATCAATAAACTAGCTGTGGCCCGCGACCTTCATCCGCGTGAAATTACCATCATAATATTACTTTCCTATTTGATTCGGATTTTGTTATTTATTTCAAGGGTTTTATATTTTTGTTGCACGGAACCCTAATACTTTTTCTAAAATAAAAGTAGCCTTAATTACACCTTATAATATCAACTATCTGCCAGATAAAGTGGCGTCAAAATCGGTTCAGCTATTTGGGATATTAACCGGATACAAACAGACAGGCAGACAAAAAAATGGTATAAGTACCATAATGCAGGGTGTAACAAGACCCTTCACGAAGCCGTCAACCAAGCATTATGTACATCAAACTAAGTAACTTAACGCAAAAATTATTGCTGGGAAACGACTTATTTTTTTGGGTGAAAAATCACGTTTTACGGTAGGACTCAATGTAACGCACTCAAAACATTGTTCTGATGGATGGATTGAATAGTAAGGCGGTCGTGGTGGTAATTAAAGTAAAAATCTTACAATAAAAACATGTACGAGTACTTATTTAAGAAAAAACGATGAAAGACATTATTTCTGGACCTTCCGCAGAGAGCTAGTGAGCTCAGCAAAGCCACCGCATTGACTCAACAATAGCTCAACATGATGGAGCTCTTTATGCGGACGAGACAAATTGGCTTGTTACGCCAAGTGTTTTGAACTGAGCTATCGTATCCGTCTGGGGGAAGAAGAGCAATTCAATATAGTATTGTTGTTGGGGATTAATGTTGAGGTTCATTGGAACAAAGATGGTAAAGTAGCGAGTTTAATTTGTATTTTCATTGGAATGAAAAATAAAGGTGGACTTATGAGGAGATAATATCTCATATTACTTACACATTTTTATCCAAAGATATCGTAGGAGCGAGGCGCGAGAGGAGCTCGTGGACTAGGCCGCGCTTACCTAGGTTGCTCCTTTGGAACCCCAAAGAAACCCGAAAGACCCCAGAAAGTAATTTAAAGTTAAGAGGGCCCTTCCCGACCCGTCTATCGTCAACGCGAGCATGGTCAAAAAGCTTGTTGTTTCATCAAGAGCCACAGCGGCGAATTTCTTTCAACTCCCCCGTCTTACCCCGCCCCGACCCCACACAACTCATCTTCCACGCACCTCATACCGCCTAACGCGATGACGTTGAACGTGTTCGTGACGTGAAAAATAGTGTTCGGAAATTTCTTAAACTTGTTCCAGGAAATACGTGTTTTTGAATAAGTCTTATAAGAGTGTGAAATAAATATTTGGCATTAAGAATCTCCATTACATGTGCAATGTTTTTATCGAGATGTTTTCTTTTTTTTACACTATATGAGTACATTATGAACGGCCAAATTTCAGGTAAAATTTGTGCAAAACAGCAATTTTTGGAGGCTTATACTGAATTTGAATTTGAATTTTTTTTTTATTTTTAGCATCCATAGAAACCTAGATATAGTGCACAAAATACCTATAAAATCAAAAAAATCAAAGATAGATGTGTATTAACGGCATAATCAAGTATGAGCGTTTGTATGAAAAGTATGACGGGTTGGCCACTCTTAAGATATACTTAACATTTATAACTTGTATTTTTTTTAACTTGTGGGAATGTTAAATTTTACCCTCTAAATATCTCCCTAACTAGAAGGTTCTCAGGTATGGTCCGGAAAAATAAAATTATCACAATGACGATGACGGGGAGAACAAGTGACTTCTAGCTTCGTTACGGGTCTTTTAAACCAATTGTAGCCCGTGGTCAAACCGTAACAGACAAAAAAGTGAAGTTCATCTTGAAAATGTAACATCTGTCAACTGAAGCTTACACCTTGGAACGCGCACTGCCTTCCTGATGATTACGTCAGCAGCCTCGAGCTGACACCTGATTACCATGGACGGACTCACTACAGACGGACAGTCGCCGCCTGACCTGCCAAGCCAACGAAACGGTACATAAATCATTTATAAGCTCTGTAGTGAGTACAGTCTAACAAATGTACGCGGTTGGGACGGCTTGTGAATATAAATAATAAATACACGGTTTACATTATTTCAGTTGTTCCAGTCATTAAAGAGAATTTAAACAAAACATTATTCACAAAAAATCGGCCAAGTGCGAGTCGGACTAGCGCACGAAGGGTTCCGAACCATTATCAAAAAAATAAATATATCAACTATGTATGTATAAGGTAAACCTTTAATTTTCAACTTTTTTTATTTTTTGGAATTTTTCCTTTATTTGTGCTGTAAGGTCTTGCTTTTTGCCAAATTTCATGATTCTAGGTCAAAGGGAAGTTTTGATGTTTTGATTTCTTTGTGAAATCGCATAATATGCGACATAAACAGTCATATCTTTTGATCGCGTTGACTTACAAGTTTGATTTTTTCATTGCTCCAAGAGGTAGCAGACTTTAGTATTTGGTATTTATTTCAGCTTGATACCGCCAGCCTTCTTGAGAAAAGGGGTCTTGTCAGACAGACAGACAGACGGACAACAAAGTGATCCTATAAGGGTTCCGTTTTGCCGATTGAGCTACGGAACCCTAAAAAAATAACAATGCGTGTTCACTGCGGATCGCTTAATCCCGCACTAAATTGGCCGTCTACACTACTCCTGTTGCACTGCAATGGGCGCATACATTGAACAGTGGTCTGCTAATTCAGGCACTGGACTGGATCGGTCGTGTTGCTTCATTGCGCTGGATTCGACCACTGGACTGGAATGCTACTGAAATAATGTGATCCGTGCATATAGGTATGCTGCGCTGATCTGTGCGATATCTGTTCCTTGTAGACTTGTAGATGAAGCACAACGAAGAAACCATAAAACATGGCTCGGGAACTTAACAGTCACGTGACCCCACAAACTTCGCTCCTCAGATTGTACCACCTCCTCGGCCTATGATCATGACCGCTATATGAATGTAGTGTCGAATAAAATGTTGAAAAACTGAATACAATAATTTTTAACATCTTACTTAAGTATTAGTTCGCACATTTGCCAAGTCCATCCATTTTGTGCTACAAGCTGTCTGGGCACAGCTTAACAGCAACCCTAGGGGCGTACGTAGGCTTACCACAATTTCCCGTAACCTGCAGGTAGTTAGGGAAAATAGTTTCCGACAAGCTCACATAATTATTTACTATAGGATCATAATCCACGGTAATCCCTTTAAAAAAAGAGAGGCCTGTATCTCAGGACCGCTAAAAGCTACAATATTATATATATTATAGGCTAACCTGCTTATGCTATACTACTATTGGGTTGGTATAAGTTCCGCGTCAATATAATTAATATTGAGAAGAGGAAGTCGAAGCTAATTGATATGGAACTAACATACTAACTAACTACTATGTTGTCGACCAGCTTCTAGTTTTTATTGCGTGATTGTTAGAGTAAGTTGGACAGTGTTGTTAACACCTCTCTATTAGTTGTAATCCATTTCTCCAAGGGCATAGGTACCTAATACTGCAATTTTAATCGTGACATTAGAAGTGAAACCGCTATTAAGAAGATAAAATATTTTTGCAAAAAAAAACCGACGCCCAGTGAAAAAAAAAAGTGCAAAATAGTCATGAAACAAACAAGTCATCGACTTCCGAAAGTAATTTTGTGTGTGTTAAATGGAGGTTTTTTTTTTTTTTTACTTTATTTGTGGTATCGCACACAAACGCTTGTCAACTACTAATTGTACATTGTAATTAGAAGTTATTAGAACTTTTTATTTTATTTTATTTTTAGAACACTATCATCATATACGTACGTATTATAGAAGAAAACTCGTAAACCATATGGGACCACCGCGCGCGCTTCCTCTACCCAATGAATAGGACCTATGTACAAAAACCTGGCCAAGAGCGAGTCGGACTAGCGCACGAAAGAAACCATTATCTAAAAAAAAACCGTTTCTTGTATGTTAAATATTATAAATATATTAATAGATACATTTATATTTAAAGGGTTTTCCCCTTAACCATTTATTTTATTCTGTTTTTAGTATTTGTTGTTATAGCGGCAAAAGAAATACATCATCTGTGAAAATTTCAACTGTCTTGCTATCACGGTTCATGAGATACAGCCTGGTGACAGACAGCCAAACAGGCAGACAAACGGACGGACGGAACCTTGGGTACGAAACCCTAAAAACAGATGCCGTCCTCCTTCTTTTTTAGAAAAGTCGGTTAAATAGAAGGTAGGGGGTTTAGAGGAGGGTGAAAACTCCTATAATATCACTACCATTCCCATATTCAGGTACACCTTCGCTCGAAAAAAAGCAGCATCAGATCTTCACTAAATTTAAACGGAATTAGAGAAGAGGAATACTTTTCCAAAAAATAAATTAATCATCGAAATCAGTTCACAATTTGCAAAGAAATCGCTGAACACACAAAAACAAAACGTCAGACAAGTTGAGAACCCTCCTCTTGAAATTCGGTTACAAATTGATTAAATATTGGTGACATTGCACAATTTTATTTATTTTTAAACATTTCACGTTCGAAGCGGTTTTAAAACTATTTGCAACAACGCAAGAGTGTCATATACTCAGTGTTTTGCGTGACCTGACCCCTTTTACAAAGAAGAGGAGGGGAGGAGGGGGACCGTTAATATAGGACATTGACTGTTTACTCTTTCTGAAATATTATTATGTATTTTGCACGGTTAGCAAAATTTAAAGAACCGATACAAGATGTGTTCTATTCCTGCTTACCGCGAAAGTGTTACTTTCACTGCCCTCCTATTCGGACGGTCTTGACTCATGGTCATTGAGATTTGGACTGGATTGTAATTCCTTGTGTGTTTATTTCCGAAATTGGAGACGAGAATCTAATGATATCTTGGAATTTATGAAAATGAGTGTAGTCAGTTTCCACACCCTTCTTACTAACACAGATCGCTGAGTGTTTCAAAAGCAATATTTGTCGTAATTACTATTTTAAGGGGAAGACCAAAGAAACGATAGATAGACTGTGTAAAGGATAATATGGCTAGAAAGGAGGTGACTGCTGAGATGACGAGTGATAGAGAAGTATGGAAGAAGAAGACATGCTGCGCCGAGCACAAATAAAGTAGGATAAAGGTGATGATAATTGCCTAAATACCTAAACGATTTAATAATTTACAAATGTACAGTGAACTGATTTTTATGGGTTCCTCCCTCTAGATTTGTTACGGAATACAAATAAATGGATATTAGTAGAGTTCACTATTATTAGCAAACTTCCTTATCCCAATTAATTGAGGATCAGCGCAGCATAAATCTGCTTCTTCCATACATCTGTGTCAGTAGTCATTTCAGTAGTCATCGCTATTGCAGCCATATCATCCTTCACACAAGCCATCAGTCTTCAATCTTGTCATCATACAAAATATTTTGGTAAAGTTACAAAATTCTGTATTTCTGTAATAGCCATGATCATCATTCTTGCTTGGCTAAAGCTGCTATTATTTGCGCAGCTTGCTGCAACAGTTCAATGGGTTGCCTGAACAAACGACCTTTAGCACGATACTTAAATGTCAGCAGTTTACTTCGACTTCTCTTTAATCTACATAATGTCATCATTCTCTAGAAATATAATATGAAGATCAGTCTGTATTGTATTGCACACATTCAGCATTTTGGGGATCTTTCCATAACAATACTTAATTGCTTTTGTCTGTATCTCCATTATCTATCATTCCCTTAAGTTTACCTGTAGGTCATTCAGGAGCTCATTGTCACCAAGCCACAGTCTGCCAAACCATAACATTCCTCAATGTTGCCGTCGGTCTTGGTCTGATCATGCTGAGAAGGTTGGTTTTTGCGACCCTTTTATAGAAACAAGAATTAACCGTCACTTTATGGTCAACTTTAACCTTATAACAAATGCGCTTGCCCATGTTTGTTTGCCAGCGAATAGCATTATTGTTAATATAAGAACACAGAACATGACATTTGCATCATTTTTCATCATACCTGCACTGTTGGCTGAAAGTAGATCGAAGATATCGAGCTATAATTAACTAATTATTAGAATAAAATAGAATTTTATTTTGCAAATATCATAATTTATTATTAAAAATCCGGCCAAGAGCGAATTGAGCTCTCGCACAAAGGCATCCCAACCATTAATTGAAAAAAAAACACGTTTATTGTATAGGAGCTCCCTTAAATATTTATTTTATCCTGTTTTTAGTATTTTGTTGTTATAGCGGCAACAGAAATGCATCATCTGTGAAAATTTTAACTGTCTAGCTATCACGGTTCATGAGATACAGCCTGGTGACAGACAACCTGGCAGACAGGCAGACGGACAGTGGAGTCTTAGTCATAGGGTCCTGTTTTTACCCCTTGGGTAACCCTAAAAAGAAGAATCCCTGTTGCCAGACGAATGCTAATAATGCGCATCTATAATTACAACAGAATATGTAGTATTGGATCATGACTAAATTGATTAATTAAAAAGAGACAGACATGTGTCATTAACGATTTCCTGATTGCAAAAATGTAAGACACCTCATTTCTTTACGAACTCTTTGTAAAACTCAACGTAATAATAAGATTGTTTGTTTCGAAAATGTATCTCTCGCCCATATTTCATAATGCCACTACAAAATGGGACCGGTTTAGCCTTCGATGCTTCCTAGTGCGTCTAGTGACCTGCTAAGAGTCTTAGCCGCCTGAAGACAACTGGTTTTAAGCATGTAACATTATACGGGTAAGCAGAGAGGCAGTACCACATTAATTGTGATTGCACCATCACCATCTTTCTGACTGTCGTTTCCATATTACAAAATATAACACCACGCCTGTAATGCAGGCAATGTTAGGCAGAGGTACACCTTCACCATGTAATAGGGGGCGAACCTATCTATCTGGCCGTCTAGGCTCCGTAGCTGCTACTGAGAAATATCTGATAGAAAAACTCAATAGTACTTTTCCCGTCCTAGGAATCACCCTAGACCTCATCATCTCCTCATCGCTCGGCAGTCGCGCTTGCGACTTGTGACATTTTACAGTGTTAAGTTTTTTTCGTGACAATTATATTTTTATAAAAATATTATGTTTTTGTTATTTTTTTCTATCGTCAAAAGCATGCTTTAATGATTCCAAAGTTTGTACTCTTACTATCAGATATTGATCCCCAAACTGAGTACCGAGTATCTGTTGTTATGGTTTATAGCTGGCTATCGCGTATGAATTAGCCGCTAGAGGCGCTAATGTAGCGCGAGGGCACCGAAATGTCAGATGTCATAGAATGTTCGCGCGTTGCTTGTTTTTTTATCACGTATTTTTACTAATATTCACAATTGTGGTCTAGATTGAGCCATTCCTAATTAATTATGACTTGGAGATTTTAAGTAGCAACTTAGGGTTCAATCTCAGAAGATCCATTGTCCAGATCCATGATGGATCTACTGACGATTGTTTTTCTCATTAGGTCTATTTATATAAAAAAGTAAGTAAAATGTATGTAATGAGATTTTTTGGTTTTATTCTTCGTTCGGATTGTATTTGTTAGTACTTGGAGGTTAAAATGATTTTTAAATGTTTCATGTTTGCTAATTTTATGGAGAATATTGTAAATATGTATCTGAAGTTTACACCATGTTGTTATAAGTAATAAAATAAACTTTTTATGAAGTTATTGGTACTTTAAAGTAATAAAATAGAATTATTGGCATGGCCTTACTCGACAGTGGCGCCATCTGGTGAGCTCAAAAACGATAGCCCTCATTGCTGAGGTTTTTGATCATGTGATCGTATCGTGGTGAAAGACTAAAGTCCGGTCACCAAGAGCACAGATAATGTACAACCCAAGGAGCTGCAGTATCGGGTCTGAGAGCGCAATGTGTGCTGAAAAGGGAAATACATCAGGTGATGCATGATAATACTAGTTTGATCATACAACGCCCTACATTATGTTGATTGATATATAAGTAATACTAGCTGCGTCCGCGGCTGCGTTCTCATGACTGTTCATTCTGTATTTTTTTTACATCAGTTGATTTTATTAATGTTAACAGACTAATATTTAATACACTACTTACATTGATACTTACATTACTTACATTGATGCGTATGTAGTACTCGCAACCGTGTAGTCCAAATGTGTAAACACGGATGAAGCAAAATCAGTATATGAACTATATGAGGGTCGTATATTCGTAGCAGTTGGTGTCCTGTTGTCCTGCCTGCCCCATAGGAAATATACGTGAGTTCATATAAATGTGTATATATATACATATAAATATAAATGACATACAACTTCTTTAATTGACGTGTAGTTTCGTTACGATTTCACTTGGTCCGAGCTAAAGCGAAGCGTTATTTATCGCACTCTCAGATCGCAATCTGACCGAAATGAGCATATCGCGTGGTGTCAGTATATAAGTATTTATTAACTTATTAACATTTCTTACTTGGTTATTACGAGGCATCGCTTCAGGCTATAAATTTTTGAATTAATTTACTATTGCAAGCGATTGGTCGACATTAACTAATTGTACCGGTAAATAACAATTGCTATTTTTTATGTACCTTCCCAGAGGCCCAGCTGTGGGATGCTGCAGGCTAAAAGTATCAGTAACTTCCCAAACAGTGTTTCGTGAGGGCTCGTGGCTACTCAATAAGAAAACCTGCCTTGGTCGGTCCGTGGATCCGAGCAAGTGAAGCTCAACAGATTTCGACGACTAACATCGTGGACCAACGTCATGTCAACATTCCCAACTCATCCACTTTAATTAAGTCATGGACTGTACACGTTCTGTCCAATTGCCAATCTATCCAGTTGCGAATCTGTCCAGTTGCTCCAGAGGGGTCGTTACGGTTGGTCAGTCTGTCAACCAGTCTTACCAAGAGGATATGTGGGTGACTAGGTTGTGGAGTTGAGATAGGCAATCGCCCTATGTAAAATACTGGTAATGAGTTGCATCCGCTACCGGTTAGACTGGGGGGCCCAACATAGTTTCAAAAGGTATGGCAGATCATGATCATTAATGCAACAAAAATTTTAACTTGCCAATAAAGAAACACAACACTTGCCTAATCTATCTATAAATTAAGTAATAATTTTAGTAAGCTAGAAAATATTTGTTAATTGTTACAAGATAAGCTTACACAACTTATTACATTATCTGGAACTTGTCTAAGTATAAGTAATTAGCCAGTTCGAATGATGTTTCTCAAACAAGTTAGTACGTAGTAGGTACACCCACATTACGCCAGGTATGTTTAAGTTTCATGTTAATAGGGGGCGATCCTATTGCCACAAATTCAGACTGCGTGGCTGCTACTGAGAAATTCCTAATGGAAAAAATAAAAAAAACTGTGTTATAATGGTAAGAAAGGCAGTCAAAAACAAAATAACCACACATTTTCACGATTTATAACTTAAAACAGCCTCTGTAAATAAACCCAAGGATCTCATTGGTAACAATACGTGTAATAACCCCACCACCCCCCATTACCCCCCATTGTGTCACCCCTTTTATAATGTTTTACATTTATAACTGTAATTTTTATGGTATACATAATAAAGAGTATTCTATTCTATTCTAATAATAATTTTAAACGCACGACAAAGATCGGAAATCATAGAAAAGTGCTGATTAAAAATGTTGTGTTATATGCACCTGGTGTTGAGATAAGTACATACCTCATATTTATTGAGCTACGATCGAACAGTGAAGTGAAATATCAACACACAAAGGGTACACATGAATGCAATAAAGAATTTGAGTTTGAGTTTAGTAACAGTGCGGCTAGGTATTCTTACACTAGTTAACACTTATTTGATAGTCAATGTTGTCTTTTGGGCCCGCTTATACCACAAGTTAATATTAACTGTTAGCCTACTCAATATTTTTCTAGATTATTTTTGACCGTCTAGGGTAGGCTAACAGTTAATATTAACTTGTGGTGTAAGCGGGCCCAAAAGACAACATTGGACTAAACAGTGGAAAAATCTTTGTATTGGAAGTTGGTCAGTTTTAACGATATAAAGCCCAACAGCTCTCCAGGCCCTGCAGTCTCGACCACTCTTCCCCTTCACTTGAGACGGGGTTTGTCGCAAGCAAACTTTCACGGCTGGGGTGATAGTGGAGAATACTCTTGTGTCCCCACACCCCAGCCCGCGTGTGGTTTTAGTCATTAGGAGTCTGACAGACCCGTCGCCAGCCCGCAATATCTATTGACGATTAACAAAAGAAAAACAGATAAATAAGGGTTGCAATAATTCCCCGCACAACATTTTTTTTACAAAAACCTCAAGTATACATCTTAATAGCTAGCGGTAAATAAACTGTGAACCTTCGAAGTTTTTGACCCACTTCCTCACACTTCCCGGTTTCCGATTGTGCTGAAATTAACTAACTGTGCCTTGTTAAAATGCTTTTATAAAGGAATGTTTACATATCGAAGAAGCCAGTTAATTAAATAATTTGTAGGTAATAAAAACTGCAGTAAAAACATTCCCTTTTACGAAGGCGGATATATAAAAACACAAAACTTGAATAAAGTTCTCATTACAAAATTTTAAAGATCAATTTTAAATGTGACTAAGTGAAAGTATTTCTGTAACACATCCTTGATGTAATAATCCTACTAAAAACATTCAAATAACAAACATTATGCCGGAACAAGTAGGCAGATCTGTATACGAATAGCGGTACAAGAATTATGTAAAAAAAACACTTGCAGCCGAGAGGGGGGCCTCTCGGCTGCAAGCAAGCATTGTTTTTTTTTTTCTGGATTACTGGGGACACATGGGTATCGAGAATTCTCGAAGGGTTAGGCTAACCTAACCCTTCGAAGATTCTCGGTGTGATGATGTGTGTCAGTCCCGCAATTCTTAATCAATAATCAATATTACACTTGCGGCCATGACTATTACGTAAGCGAGTGCCAAAAATAAATTGTAAGGTGCATCGGAGTGAACGACCTATGATTGTCTCTGATATTTCGGTAAATCGATGTCACAAATATATTATTGATACGATGAACAGAATAGTAGGTATCGTGATAATGTTATGATGAAACACTATGAGTTAATCTCAAAAGAAAAAATATGTTATAGTTAGTGTAGTAAAACTAAAAAACACGCTTTATAGTGACGTCATTTTATGTTTTGTATTCTTCTCAAAGTCAAAGTTAAAATTTCTTCTCAGCAAACTCTTTCATGTAGGAATGCATAAAAAATAACTAGTCCGCCATTTAGAATTGGAATGACGTCACTTAGCTAACCATGCATTGTCATCTAAACTAAACATCTATGCAACATTTCAGCTCAATCGAAAACCGGGAAGTGGGTGAAATTTAACTTAATTACAGGTGAAGCTAATAAAAGTGTGTATATAAAACAAACAAAAAGATCAACTTGGCGAAAATACACATACACCTAACACTCTTACATCGCTCATCAGCGGGCATCTGCATACATACCTACTTAATATGCGGTAATCTTAAAGCAGATGCTAATGCCATGGAGATACAAGTTATCACGACCTTGATCATGGCCAATCAGCGCGACACGCCTCTCTCCGACATTATTGAATTAACAAACCCTAGCTAGATTTCATAACGATAAGCATTTCAAATGCCCACAAAATTTATCATCATGTAACCCCTTTTACTGCTTTTTTTTTACCGATGGGATATCATCAAATAACCCCTCCCGCTCTGGGCTAAGCAGGAGGAAGTGTCAGACTTTTACTGACTAAAACCCATCCATGTTCCTTCCTTTGCCCTTAGTGTTCCAGGGCCGCGGTATCTCTTTCGAACAGTCCCGCAACCCTGGAACCCTTTTTACTGCTGGAGTGCTGAATAATCAAAAACCCTCCCGTCAGTGGCGTAGGCAGTGCGTTATCTTTCAGGGTGTTAATAAATTTTATATCTGGATTTTATATATTGGATTTTTTGTCTGTTATGGTTCAGGTACCAATTTTCAGAAACATGGACAAAATAAATGTGGTGGCTATATTGATACTCACTCGTATATAAAGTTGAAGAAGCTTTTGACTGTCACCTTGAACTTCCCAGACAGAAGAACAGTAAATGTCTGTGAGCAGCGCCGCCACCTGATGGGAAATCGATGAAGCTTCACTGTCTTAATTACGATGTGCTGTCATCATCATCTGCCTAGCCTTTTCCCAACTACGTTGGGGTCGGCTTCCAGTCTAACCGGAAGCAGCTGAGTACCAGCCTTTTACATGGAGCGACTGCCCGTCTGACCTCCACAACCCAGTTAGTACTGGGTAATACGATACCCCTTTGGCAGGACTGGTTGTCAAACTTTTTGGGCCATTGACTACCTGTAACGACTGTCAAAGATCTACGGATGACAGCCGGGACCAACGGCTTGACGTGCTTTCCGAGGCACGGAAGAAACTTGGTGTGTAATGGGCGGCAAGCACGGCTTAACCTAACGATCGACCCGAGCTGCTGTTATTACTTTGCCACGAGCTCCTAATACGCTAATTACGATGTGCTGTATTACCTACATTTTGTAAACAACTGTTTGATACTTGAGCAGACACAATTAACTAATTGTGTCTGCTCAAGTATACACTAAGTGACATAAGGATGCCTACAGTATTGCAATTGCAAATCCCTCCGCAAAAATCCAATAATTTAAGCATTCATTTAGGTAACGCCTATTGTTCGTGAAAACGAGTATAAGTTATTTTACTAATTAAAAATATCTCATTATTTTTCATAACGAGATCTTAATGATGCACATGACGAATTTTCACAAAAACGTAGATTTCATCAAATTAATTAGCCATAAAGCTTCATTTCTTATTTTTTTACATTCATGCTGTTACATAACAAGATTAGTCTAGAAAAAACATGTCTGCCAATTACAGTAGTTTCACCGACCTTCAGTTACCCGAATTATTCAACACTTAAATCTGCGTTAGGCGCAATATAAAAATTATGAACGCGTTGTGGCGAAAGACAGAGAAATTAATTCATTTCATAAGTATTCATACTTGTTACAAAGGTCACGGGTACGAGTTTATTTGGCCCGACTTGTAATTGACTGAGAGTGAATGTGAAGTGTGTTTGGCGGTAAAATTCCACTTCTTATATAGGTTATTGACCCGAATTCGACTGGAAGGCGAAGCTTACGTGAAGAACAGTAGTTGCACTGTATAATATTTATATTGTGGTAGTTGCGAACATTTTTTTTTTCACTTTCTTTAAATTTTTTTCTTATCATAACATACCATCGCGCAAGTAATCCTCGAAGAGTTAGGCAGAGGTATATCTAAAAGTACATCCAGATTTCGCCATTTATATTTAAGTTCCATGGGGGCGAGCCAATTGACATCAGTTTTTATTTACTTATTTATGTCTGTTGTTTAAGGTTTCCACACGATGGAAGCCTGAGGATGGATGGCGCCGCCGAGGCCGGCCTAGAAAGAGGTGGCGAGATGATCTAGATGCACATCACGAAGGCTGGTTCGGGGTGGCGCAGGAGAAGAGTACGTGGAAGGATATGGGGGAGGCCTTTGCCCAGCAGTGGGACATTCAATGTTATTGCAAAAAAAAGGTTGTAGCCCAAGAACCGTTTACACCACAAGTGACTACATGCGTTTAACGGTTAACGGATTTAAAATATCTTTCTTGCACTGAACGTTAAGAATGGTTAATTGAAGGTATTCATGTAGATGTCATTTAGTCTTGGTGAAAAGAAACATACCCTCGATAAGTGCGTGGTACCGTTTTTATGAGATTACCAACCGCGAGTACAAAATGGTAATGTAAAAGTACTCTTTTTAGCAGTAACTGCAATAGGCCTAATCCATTGATTGATTTGAGATGTAACAAAAATAAACCGGCTGAGTGTAACCGGCGGAGTCGGGCTCACACGAAGGTTTCTGTCTAAAGAATATGTTAAAAGAAAACCCTGTCCGATCCATCCGAAAGGGGCATATAGGTATACCAATGACATTAGCAAATAAAATACGAAACATAAAATATTCAAGAAAGTAAACATATTATTTAATTTATAATGCATGATGATTGTGCCCAAATTACCACCATTTCACCAAAATCTAGCAAACTTTTAAAACGTGACAACACCATCTTCGGCATTAATATGTATAACCCTCAATTGTTTGTATACGATGTTACAACCCGAGAAGCGACCGGAGTATCGCCGGCCGCGCCCCTGTGTTGCCACGTAAGTTTCCTCATTTCTGTAAATTTTCTTTAATTTAGTATCGGGGTATTGTTGTTATTTATAGCGGCCACAGTAATACCCAATCTCGGAAAATTTAATGTAACTTATAACGGTTTAAAAGATACAGCCTTGTGACAGACGGACATGCAGCGGAGCCGTCCCGTTATCACCCTTTTTGTACGGGACTCTAAAAACATGACTTCTCTCGCCGACAGCCAAGATGGCGTAATGAAGTCAAAGTTAAATTACGTGCACAGGTAAATAATTCTAGGAACGTTTAGGGAAAATCGTCGTTTTATATCGAAATAAACTTCGCAGTAAAAGATGACGAAAGGGTCAATAGTTACGATGGTGGTTCAGTCATTACTACGCTTCGATCGGCTTTCAAGGATTGTTGAGTAAAGTATTACATTGTTTAACATAAATAGCCTATATATCTATGGTAAAGGTTGCTCTCGTAATTGTTATACTCTACATAAAAAAAATTATTTGTATGTCAACACTTTTATACGTCCAAATTCTTTTAAAATGGACAAGCCATATTGTAAACAAAGTTTGCAAGACCAATATGGTCTAGCCTAACTATGCTAATGTGATAATTATTTGTTCTTGCTAATTATTATGATAATTATCTGGATAATAAAACATTTAAAACAATTATTAATGAATCAATCACCAGTCAATGTCACTTCACGTATCCAAACAGTCACCAGTTTTGTTTAATCAACAAATAACATATTAGATTTGTTATTTCAATTACAGGACCAGCCAGAGTCTGCCAGGGTGGCGGGACTGTTCGAAAGAGATACCACGGCCCTGGAACACAAAGGGCAAAAGAAGGAACGTGATGGGTTTTAGTCAGTAAAAGTCTGACACTCCCTCCTGCTCAGCCCAGAGCGGGAGGAGTTATTGATGGATGATTTCCCATCCGAAAAAAAAAGGACCAGCCAGAGTGATAATTACGAAAATGCCGAAAAATATTTAAAAAAAAATCCTATTTGAACTGAATTCGAGTGCATTAATGCCAATTAAAGAAATTAAGTTAAGAATCAGTCTGAGTAAATTATCTGATAATTACCATGGTCATTATCAAAGAAAATAATTCTCTTGATAATTTCCAAACCGGGTTTTCACCATATTTAAGTTGAGTTTACTGGGAATTATTGTAAAGTGGGAAAGCAATTATAAAATCGACTGTACTAACACTTCTGCATATCTTAAGTATTATAAGTGACCTTCGTAAATTATACTAAACTAGCTGTTCCCAGCGGCTTCGCTCCCGTTTTAGTCAGCAATTATCCCACTGGCACGTTTTAAGTATAGCCTATGGCACGCGGAGATAATGTAGCTTCCTATTAGTGAAAGAATTTTCAAAATCGGTTCAGTAGATCCAGAGATTATCCCCTATATACAAACTTACAAATTTTAGTATAGATATATATTTTACGAAGGACACCAAAAGTTCTAAGTGCGTTGAACTCTTTTGTCTCTTTTGATAATTCCAGGGATTTTCTCAAGAAAATAAAACAAAAGACTTCAACGCAAAGGGACCCATTTCTTACATTTGCACGGAGACAGAGTGACATTCTATCAGGGGACCGGCGACCGATAAGTAAAACAAAAAGGATTGACGTGACCTACCGAAAAGTTAATGCCAATTTCATAGATTTTTGTGCCATCTGAGTATTAGCGGAAAAATAAACGACCGGATTAAACTTAACATAAATACCAAGGATTCAAGGTGGAAACTCCAGGGCATGTTTCACATCTGCCGGGTGTCGAGACGGTTTTCTTTCAATGTCTGGATATGTCAACATCGTTCAGCAACCAGCGCTCATGTGAACTAGGGCATCCAACAACCAGTGATGGGTTGTCAATCACTAGAGTATGACACTAAATTATCTGTGACCACACTTTCGTCACAGCACACATGTTTCTCGATATATCATTACGCTCTGGTAATACAATCTGAATGCAACTGACCGATATACGTAACAATTAAAGTATTTTATGCCATACTTAAACAAGATACTTGTGAATAAATTCAGCATAATCGTCTCGAGTTAGTTGAAGCACTCACGGCTGTATATAGGGGTTGTCCCTTTTGTGCCAGTCTTCCATGGTCTGTACGAGTTTTATCCAGATCTTCCCCGTGAGCCTCTGCAGAGCGACAGCTACCCGCTTGGCTGTTGGTCTGCCGATGGTCTTTCAACTATCTATATTCAAAATCCGTTTTGAGCTTCACCTGCCAATCTGTAATTAATGAGGCTGCAAAAAGTGTTCATACATACTTATGCACATGTTTAATTATCAATGGTTTCGCCAAAATCTAGACCTTACCAATAAAATGACACTGTAACAAACAAGGTTTTCCGCACTCTAAATAACTACAAGTTCTTAAACGACTGTTACGTTAGTATAGGTACCTTTAGTTATCATACATTAGTAATGTATGATAAGGTATTGCAGGAAATTACTCTGCTTTGATCGTAACGTCCTTTCCCAAAACTAAACATCACGCCTATATTGTATTGCCTGGAGTGTAAGTGAAAAACCGGGCCCGCAGAAGTGATCAGGAGCGTAAAGCAACGATGCCATAAAGTAAGTATATCATCTCGACGCTACCGTGCGCGGTGTTCCGGTGTTGCGTAAGAGACGCAAGGTTGCCGCACTCTCCGTACGCACCGTACAATCTACGCACAGTGTTGTAACATGTTTTTGTATGCAGAAGTTGTTTTTAATTCGACGTTTTTCGAGTTTACTAATTCATCATTGAGTGTGTTACATAAATCAAGAGTTTGTAAAGATTATAGAGGTGTGTAATGTTAAAATTAAAGTAAACATTTGGGTTCAAGCCCAATGGAATTTCTATGGAAAATTATTAACTTCCATACGAACTTTCGTTCCCTGAGAAACTCATAATTATATCGAATGAGTTCCTGAAAATCCCCCTTTAAGTGTTCACTTCCGGTACATCACGAGCTACACAAAGCGATGTTTCTTTAGATTCAACAATGAAACACCGGCCAAGCGCGAGTTGGAGTCGCGCACCGTTGTAGGTATGTTGTTATTAAACTGAGGAGGTTCTTTCAAACCTTGACTATTCCACTTGTGATGAAACTGATTTTTTATTTATTTTTTGTTTTTTAACGTTCAAATTTACACCTTGATAATTACACCAGAAAAAAAAGATTAAAAGGCATGATTTCGTCAAAAATAGATTAAAAAAAACCTTACTGTAATTATTAAAAAAAAAAACATATTGTGATTATTTTTTTCTTGATTTATTTATTTAGAAAAGAATATGAACTTCAGGTTAATTCAATTCAAAGATGAGATTTCTGATATCTGATCCTAATTAGTTTCAGCAAATCAAGATTAATCCACAGTGGTTTGAATGAAAACATGATTATTCCTCTAGAGCACATAACAAAACTTGATTATTCCAATCAGCCGCGTCAAAACTAGATTATTCCATTTCAAATTTTAGATTTATTCAGAATATATGTATTATTGCTAATTTTTTTAATCCTGTACAAAGCAATGACTATTGTTGTCGTCTGCAAGAATGCATCAAAATTTCGGGTTAAAATATCTATACTTACAAAACTATTTTCTCAGATTGTGAATAAAATACGAAAAGTGTCATAGTTTTGAAAAAAACCTCCTCAACTACTTTTACGGATTTTCAGATTTTTTCCTTCACATGTAAGACATTGCTTCTTGCCAAACATGATTCTAGGTCAACGGGAAGTACCCTGTAGGTTTTGATTCCTCGTGAAAACTCTAAATATGCGTCTTATACGGTCATTATCTTTTGATAGGGATGACTTACTAGTTTGATTTTTTCATTGCTCCAAGGCAAAGTATTTGATATTAATTTCAGCTTGATAAGGATCATTTTACGGATTCCGTCTTTGCCGGCTGAGGTACGGAACACTAAAAATGCGAAATATTTGACAGCTATTTACAAGGTTGCCAACTTTAATGGCAGACAAAGAGATTGCTAAGTACCAACCTCAACCAACTTATCTGTGCAGGCGGGAAAACACTAAAGTGAAGTTTGACATATCGATGCATTTTTTCTTGACAAGCAGCGCCACCTTAAACTGCATGCTTAAAGTGGTCATACTGTACGGTGCACTACGGCTTTTCGGTCCCAGTCGGGTAATAAACAGTTTTCTAAAACTTATCTATGCAGTTGACACCTTGTATTACATTATGGAGTCTATTTGCATCCAACTATTTGTGTTTGGCATTACTTAGGGACAGGATTGAATACATGTTGACATGTACAATTTTAGAGAGGTTTAATCTAACTACGTGGCTAGCAAGAACGCGTTGAATAAACATACAATAAAATAGAACGATTAAAAAACTGCTCGGTTCGCACATTTATATTATCAACTTATCGATAGATATATCTGAATCGAATAAAACTGGGCAAGTGCTAGTCGGACTCGCACACAAGTTCCGTTGCAACAACCAATTTAATTAAAATAAACAATATTTGTAACGCTCATTAAATGTAATTTTACGCTCAACAGCAAAAATAAATTTGTTTTTCATAGTACGTTACTCAAAAACAAAGTTACTGCTGCTGTTTCACGGAAAAGTTTTAAATCTTTAAAGCTAAATATTATCAAAACTTAAGAAACCAATTTTCGTTCAAAGTTCTTCTTATATTCTTACCAATTTTTTTTTTTTGATTTTTTCTTATTTTAGAAAATAGAGCGGGGGACAAGTTTTTACGGATCTAAGAGCAATTACCGCATCTACTATTATTGACTTCCCACATTATCTTTATTGATTTGTCCCTTTTATTTCCAATTAATAGAATTCTTATTAGGTTTTCCTGTAATTTACAAGCAATGAACTATATTGTATATTTTTTTTCAAAATTTTAGGCTCAGTAGTTTCGGAGATCAGGGCATGGTCAATTTTCGTCTTCTTTCATGAATAAAGTCAAACCTATTTATTTTACAATAATAACAAAAATATATTTGAGATTCTCACAACGAGCCCTTTCATTTGATATATGACACACTAAGGTTTGCTAAACTTTTCTTTCAATTTCCTAATTTGTCCTCCGAAAATGGCCGAAAAGGCTTAAGTATAAAAAAAAATAAAACATTTAAAAAAAAAGCCGGCCGCTTGCACGTCGTGACTGCGACAAACAGGTTACCACTCAGCATGATGCTGACTATGGGGGGCCCACAGCACAGCGCTGGTTTTCAAAGGTCGGAAGCCAATCCAGCAGGGCAGACGGAAAATATCGCATGGAAACGTACTAACGGAACAAAAAGTAACCTGTACACAATCAGGGTCCATGTACCAAACATACAAATCCTTTCAGCCATAACATACGTAATAAGATCGATAAATAGACGGACAGACTTACTTTCGCAATTTTAATATTAGTTTGGATGTTGTACACTCTTGTAAGAATAGGTGCGGACGTAAATCCCTCATAACACACTAAGAGGATATCTCCCAGTAACCACACTTTTGCTGTGTGGTTACAATCACCAACCAGTTATCAGAAGGTGGTTAGTTTCCGTAACAGTCAGGGGTCTGTCAAGACCGCATGCGCTCAATTAGTATGATATAATGAGATCAAGAGACCGCATCGTAATGTGACGTGATTCTTTTAAAGTGTTACAAATGTAAGGGTACGGACTCGGTCTTCGTAACGCGGAGCAATGAGCAAGGAACTACTACGGTGCATTATCAAATCATCATCAGCGGCGACTTTTCATTTTTACAGAACATACCTACGCAAGTAAACGAATATAACATGAGCAATTGTCTCGCCATCAACGGCGTTTCTAGAAATAGGTATAACTGACTAGCTGGTGCCCGCGATCTTCATTCGCATGAAATTATGTATTATAAAAATATTACGTCCCGACAAAATCCGATTAAAATAAATCGGATTTTGTTGCCAGTAAAAGTCCCGTCAGAATCAGAGTTTAACCGGAACAAACAGACAGACAGACAAAAATGTTAATATACTTACTGAAATATTTTTATTATAGCACTTTGTCAGTTTGGAGACCGGCACCATCATAGTTCAAAAAGGGTTCGTAGTCATAAAGGGTCTTGACAGACGGAGAGACAGACAGATGGACAACTAAGTGATCGTTCAAGGGTTCCGTATTTGTCGACTGAGGTACGGAACTCTAAACAAGAATTTATATCATTCTAAATTAATAAACAAGACATAAAGTAACATGCTAAAGTATCATGCTTCAAAAAGATCAAAATATCTAAATTAAAACGCCTCGCGCGGTGCCGCCATCGCCCGCTCCACAGAGCTCGCAGTCGCAACTTAAAGAGCGCATCACATTATTCACATTGCCAATCTTTATTCCTCACCAAAACCTTCATACCTTGAACACTGAATAGTGCTCCGTAACAGTATTACGTAAATTCGTACATTCGGTTTTAAACCAGGAGTCACGTAAACACAAGTGAGCACCTCCGTTGCAAATGCGCATTTTAATTAAATTAGATGAAAATACGATTCTGATTCGTACAGTGCGACGGGTTGTCACGCGGGATTATGTATGTCGGACTGTCGCTATGTGTGACTAATATTATTATACACGATAGCTACTGGCATGTTTTATTGCTCAATTGATGAGCGAACGTGGCGTAGATTCACTCCGCTAAGGCGCGAATTATACACACACGGCGTAAGGTGACGGCACGGCGCAGGCGTGGAAAGCCGCTAAGCTAAGCTAAGCCGCCGCGCGCCGCTTGAGTGTAATATCGCGTGTGAATTCACGGCTAGAGGCATTAGTGTAGCGCGAGGGCATCGAAATGTCAGATGTCATACAAAGCTGTTCACGCGTTGCGTGCTTTTGTATCACGTATTTTTACTAATATTCACAATTGTGGTCTAGATTGAGCTATTCCTGATTAATTATGACTTGAAAATTTTAAGTAGCGTATTATGATCTTAACCAATAAGTTCAAGAGCGAACGAAACATGGATTCGCTCCGTTAGGGAGAGTCCTAACATCATCACAGTACTGCGCGGTTCTCCTATTTCTATTTGCGAGTCTGTCAAGAGTTATATTTTTTATTTGAACACTTAGGTATTTATCAATATTGTTTTGTTCCCTATTTGTTCCTGGTACATTTCAAGTTCAATTGGTAAGTTCCATTTGGCATGCAAAAATGTATACTTTTAAATAATGATACAACTTCAATTTAAAAAATTCTACAATAAAAAAACAACTAATCCAAATTATATATTTGCGATTATAAAAGGTCCATAGACAAATAAATATTAAATTTAAAAAAAATCAGTTTAACCTTTTGAACGCACGCGCAAAACTATTTAATTGTTTATTTCGTGTTAATAGTGCATTTTTTTGTCACATATTTGTGTCGTTGGCGTACAGGGCACGCGCTTGCTTGTCACATATGTGACAATGGCGTTAAAAAGGTGAATTCTTAATCCAACAACATTCTGATTTACAGAAGGTGCTACAAAAAATATATTAGTTGGAGTCTACGTAGTGACGCCGTTTAAGATGACGATATCATTCAGTCAGTCCTCAGCAGGAGGTCTACTCTATAAGTCCGTCAACGAAAATACGGAGTAAACCCTACTCGCGATTGATTACGGATTCATGACTTTCGAACGGAATCATAGACAATATTCGTGAAGGAATGATGCATGGCGATAGAGTTGCGCTATTTTACCGGTTGATTACCGGTTTACTTACTTAGTGATTTTCAAGCTTTTAAACTTAAATTATCATTTTTATTGTTAAATACCATTTTAACAGTAAACATTTTATTAAGACTTTATAATATAGAATTGAACAATTTTTGCCATTTTGGCCGAATGGGGATGGCAACTGTTTCCACAGCTGTTGTCATCTAATGGCGCTAGCATCGCATGTACCAAGCATGTGTCAATGTCATTTTATATTTTAAAATAGCTTGACCTCATTGGTCAGATTGGGACTAAGCTATGGACACGCCATCTACGATCAGCTTTGACTTGCCTTCCCTATTGTGGCTTTATCTTGTTAATACCTCTGCCTTTTTTCTTTCTGGCGGCAATTGTCAAATGAAATGTCAGTTTTTTTCACAAACGACGCGGAAACTTTGAATATCTTATATTAATTGTCAAATGGCCTCAACCCGTGCTCCAGCCGCTCCAGCAGCAACCCATTCACAAGTCGATGCACTTCACGACTTTATGGCAAAAAAAGAAGACTTGGCTCGTGGACGATTGGGGACTGCCGACGGTCTACTTCAGTCGAAACCGCTGAGGCAGAGTCTGTGCAACTCTCCTAATGCAATGGAAGGTTGCACAAAGTCCGTGGTGCAGTGGAAAAGGGTGAGTTTAATACATTACTCGATATTATTTTAAGGTAATATAAATATTATTTAATGGGCTCGTCATCAGTAAAGTGCATACAATGATAATCAGTTATGTTCCCAAATACTGATCTACAGGAGGAGGACCTTCGAGTATCGACAGCTTTTATATAGTTTTTTATGTATTTAATAACCATACCATAATTAACCTTTTAGATCTGGTTTGATAAAAAAACATTTGGCCAAGAAAGCTGCTGGGGATGCCAGATGATCAGCATCTGCTACAGGTGACCGCCCATCACAAGCACCAACTCTACCCCAAAATGAATTGAGGGTACTTTCAATCATGGGAGAGGGGTTTGGAGATCGCAATCCGAGGCAAAAGAGCCAGCTATGCCAGTGGTAATAATTCAGTTTATAATTTATGACAGTTTATTCCAGTGGTAAAAAACAACAGCAATAATCTATTTATAAAAGGGCCTATAATTGGTTTATTTGAAATAAATTTGTTGAGTTTGAGTTCACATAAGCTTATGACTTTTTTATTAAATAATAATAAATGATACATAATTGTTATAATATTTGTTGTATTTGTCAATGATATTAAGGTTTTGTTGTACAGTGTCCATCTGTAAGTCAAGGCCTAGCACCTATCACACCCATTAACATGTGCTGCTGCACCTGCCCACCCTCTTTCCCAGGAGCAAATCGAACATCCCTCTATACACACTGAGGCAAGGGAATTGCCACTGCAAAATCAGCAAAGTTAGTAAATTATTGTAAAATAGAAAAGAGATTACGTGAATCATGTTTCAGAAAATTACTTAAAACTCACAAAAAAATATTTCATTTGATTTCAGCATTAAATTCTCGTCGTGCACGTCCACGCGTTCGGCGACGCCTCGCTGGCGGCTCAGCAAGAAGCAGAATTGTTGAGCTGGAAGAACAGAGACTTCTAGCCGATAATAGAAGAAATGAGGTGCTCGATGAAATAAACGTTGCACTTGTGGACTTTTCCAATTTGATGCGGGAACACATTTATAGAAATGAGTCGCGGCCTCTCCCCGTGACTAATAATATTCCTATAATTAAATGTGTCCTTTGCCCAGCAGTTGGATGCTACAGGCAGCATTTATTTCCCGAGCTGTTTCGCAAGAATTTAAATATTTTTATATGTATATTTATAAAACATTTTTGTAACATCCTGTATATAACAGATTATATGCAAAGAAATATACTTACATAATTACTTATACGTGCGACTCCTTCTATGCGAAAACCCCTATATGCCATTTTTTTACAATAACAAGCAACAATAAACAGTATAAAGTTGTTCACCTACTTCGACAGATGGCGTTGTTAGTTTTCCTGAATCGCGCTATGGTTTCGTTACACGGCCGAGTATAAGTCGCTCGGGCAGCCTAAGCTCAACAATAATCATTTATCACCCTCTCACTTCGTAAGTGAAGGAAAACATCTAAAATTATTTTTGCTAAACCTCACGGTGTAATAACCGGTGGGGGCTATCTATTAGTATCTATAAACATTGACGTGGAAGAGGATATTAGTCCTAGTTGGGATTTACTCGAACGTTTGTTTCGGGAGGTTCCTGCACCAAATCGGGCGGGAGGAAACGCCCGGATGCTACAATGGGGGCTATCGCGTATGAATTCGCCGCTAGAGGCGCTAGCGTAGCGCGGGGACACCGAAATGTCAGATGTCATATAAAGTTAACGCTTTTTTTTTTTTTTTTTACCGCTGGGAAATCATCAAATAACCCCTCCCGCTCTGGGCTGAGCAGGAGGGAGTGTCAGACTTCTACTGACTAAAACCCATCCATGTTCCTTCCTTTGCCCTTTGTGTTCCAGGGCCGCGGTATCTCTTTCGAACAGTCCCGCAACCCTGGCAGGCGTCGGCCCTTACGGACCCCTTCCTGTTTGCTGACTCTCTTTGAGGCGCGCGTGGGACACGAACGCGCCGTCGACACGGCCTGTCGTCATAAGACGGACGGACGGCGAGCTAGCCCATAGCCCACCGTCCACAGGCCCGCGTCTACGGTGGCCCCCGACGCCCGGTGCGTCTCCCGCGGCGGCTGGGACGTGAGGTTCTCTCCCTCTCACGTCCCGCCACCTCCTTCGCTAGCATGACTGCTTCGCAGAAGGAGGTGACGGCGTCCCATTCCGTCTCGCTCCGGACCATGGATTGAACCAGGGCCGGACGCGAGAGGTCGCCGCCGCCGATCGCCGCTACGAGGACACGGCGTTGCTCCGCCCAAGCGGAGCAGATGTGCACAGTGTGCTCCACCGTGTCCTCCGGTCGATCCTCGCAGTGGTGACACCCGGGCGTTTCCTCCCGCCCGATAAGGTGCAGGAACCTCCCGAAACAACCATGTCCGGTGAGGACCTGCGTCAGGCGGAAGGTGAGGGCGCCGTGGCGCCTCTCCAGCCACTCCTCAAAGAGGAGACTTACCGCCACTATAGTGGCGTGCCCTGCTCGGGGTTGCGACAGTCGCTCTCTCCATGTCGCCATGAGATCACGCCGGAAGTCTGTCCGCTGAGCGACAATTTGCCGCGGCAGCGGAGTTTCCCCCCAGCGTAGTGCCTCCACGCGCCACTCGTGCAGGCACGCGAGGACTATCGCCTCCACATCCCATGGCGGCAATCCGGCAAGGAGGCTCGCCGCCTCGCCGGAGATCGTGCGGTACCCCCGGATTAGCCTTACGGCTACCACCCTTTGGGGTGCGTTCAGATAATGGGCGGCTCGCCGCACACAGGGGTATTTGAGCGATTTGGCCGGCCTAAACTTTTTCTTAACTTTAATCAATGATAATAGAGCTCATAGGTGGATTTTTATCATTTCAGTTGATTTTTATGCATTTACATGAAAAAAAAAAAACATTTTTACTGTTAAAATACTTATTTTATTAATTAATGAATACATATAATTACAATGTCTTAGAGAAATCACCATAAACTATTTAACTAGAAGAAGACCACGGTTCTTCATCTGAAGAACCATAGCCTGACATCGTATCTGATGATGACTCATCATCATCATGTACGATGTCAGGCTCAGCCGAAAGTAACAAACCTATCGTTTCCTTCATAAAAGGTTTGGTTTTCTTTTTTGGAATGGGTCGCATTCCTGTTAATAGCGGATCAGAACTAAGGAGTAGCCTATTCATAACATCTATGTTACAGGCTTCTCGAGAGAATTTTCTTGCGAAATTCTGGCGATACAAACGTATATGTTTATTACGTGCTTCCGCAGCTTCTTCTGATAATTGACCAATGAAACAAGCTTGCTTGTGTTGTTTCGCTAAATGCCTTTTTGTATTTTGTAGCTCGTTTTGGCGATGTCAGTATTTATTTTAACACCGATGAAGCATCTCTCTTTCCAGTTTCACCTAGTTTTGATTGTGTAGCTTAAGTGAGCACTTGTGCTCAGTGTGTTTGCGTAAATCTTCCGTTTTTCTTGGTTTACTTGTTTCACTTAACTCTGAAAAACATTTATGTGGTCGTCCTGTTCGGATGGCGACTTTTGGTATAACAAATGTGCCTTCTAGCCATGTGTCATTGTTTTTCAGAAAAAAATCTTCTTTATAGTGAGAATCAGTCCATCTCCTTTTAATTTCCTACTTGAAACGTGATAAATCTTGCTTAATTTTTTTCATATCCTCGTCAGAAAATGGGCCAAATTTTAGAACGTATCTTTCCAAAAACTGTAACTTTTCATTAATATTATTTAAATTTTCTGCCATCATAATACTAAACCAGTGTTTTCGAGTCATAACTCGGACGTTTGACGACCCTAGAACAAAAAAGTGACAATTTATAGCAACAAATAAGAAATCGATATTTTTGGTGTTTATTTTCTAGTCGGCTACATTAAGCTATATTTTCAAATACAACAAACCGGATAAAAAAAAAAAAACCGGATAACATTTTACACGTATTGTCAAGACTAAAACACAGGGTATTCGAAATGACTAAAATCAATACCGGGAAATGCCGGGAAATATAACAAAATTGCTAAAATATAAAATAAATATAAAAAATAATGCCTTTAAAACAGCACTTGCTAGAAAAATTGTATTAAATAGATTTCAGAGCTATTATTACGAGAAAAATATAAAAAGTATACACATTTACCTGCTTTATCGCAATCCATAGCTTTCACTTTATTTAATTTGGTAACAAATATAGAAATGTAATCAAAACTTTTGTTTGCACAGCGAACACCAAACATTGATACATGCACTCAAATGAACGATCAAGTTTGAACTGACCGTCCCGCATGGTAGTTCCGGAACAGAAACAATGAAGTATTGTTTACGTTTCTTAGAACTATTAGCTACCTGAGTACCCTTCTTTTATCTAGCTGCTTTGAATTTTAGGAAATTGAATTTTGGCCGGCCAAATCACTCAAATACCCGTGTGTGCGCCGCCTCAAAGAACGCGCCCACACCGGGGCCCCGTAAAGGGCCATGGACCGCACGACCCCAAAGTTAACGCTTTACGTGCTTTTTTAACACGTTTTTTACAAATATTCACGATTATGGCCTAGATTGAGGACGTGGAAGAGGATATTAGTCCTAGTTGGGATTTACTCGAACGTTTGTTTCGGGAGGTTCCTGCACCAAATCGGGCGGGAGGAAACGCCCGGATGCTACAATGGGGGCTATCGCGTATGAATTCGCCGCTAGAGGCGCTAGCGTAGCGCGGGGGCACCGAAATGTCAGATGTCACAGAAAGTTAACGCTTTGCGTGCTTTTTTAACACGTTTTTTACAAATATTCACGATTATGGCCTAGATTGAGCCATTCCTGATTAATTAAGACTGGAAGATTTTAAGTAGCAACTTAGAATATTAATTTTCAGGATTTGGAGATAAAATGTTTTTTAAATGATTCATGCTTGCTAATTTTATGGAGAATATTGTTTATATATGAACCTGAAGTTTACATTATGTTTTAATACGTAATAAAATAAACTTTTCATGAAGTTATTGGTACTTTATAGTATAGAATAGAATTTTTGATAGGACCTTAATCGACAGTGGTGCCATCTGTTGAGCTCAAAAACGATAGCCCTCATTGTGAGGATGGAACGGAGGACACGGTGGAGATCTGCCCCGCGTGAGCGGAGCACCACCGTCTCCTCGTAGCGGCGATCGGCGGCGGCGACCTCTCGCGTCCGGCCTTGGTTCAATCGATGGTCCGGAGCGAGACGGAATGGGACGCCGTCACCTCCTTCTGCGAAGCAGTCATGCTAGCGAAGGAGGTGGCGAAACGTGAGAGGGAGAGAACCTCACGTCCCAGCCGCCGCGGGAGACGCACCGGGCGTCGGGAGCCACGTGGTGGCCCCCGGCCACCGTCGGCGCGGGCCTGTGGACGGTGAGCTATGGGCTAGCTCGCGCGCTAATCTCAAAGAGTGACTTTTTCATGAAATAGCTATTGAATGTGATTATATGAACTTGGAGAGCTGTATTGATGATTTGAATGATTATAATTCTGTAACTCCATACGTGTTACTGGCGCGATTCATATTTTCATCAACATACAATCTGACACTGACTTGCAAATTGCAATAAACGTAAGAAAATTTAAATTTCGCGGGCTACCCTTGCGCATCCACCTTAAAGACAAACACGTTCGGAATTTCGTACTTACTAAAGAAATTTTGCAAAAAGATAATTATGTCTTACAATGTAATTTATTGAATTTTTTACATACTGTTGTATTTAAACGAAAATAAGTATTTTCTGCAAATAAAACTGATATTTAACCTGTAAATATTTATTTCTAGTTTCAATAATGTTACGTAGTATCCCAAGTAACACAGAAAGCATTCTAACAAACGAATAGCAGACTTGTGTAGAACTTAAGGTCCTTATAAACTCATAAATAAGTTCACCGAGCATCTTGACGCTTTATATTGGTATTTCAAAACCATTAGGATGCTTTACACTGTATAACGGTTGGATAATAGCATATCAAAATGCTTTTGTAAACCCTTTAGTTTTAGTGCAGCAAACCACAACGCAGCTGAACGGCTTTCAGCATTTTTTAGTGCATTTGGAATTACAATAGCATTTTAAGTAGTAAATAAATGCTTAATGTCGTTTAACAGCACAAATATTAACCATTATAATGCCACGTAAATCCGCTATACAACTTTCAGCTGTTTTTAGTGCCTTAGGTTCTACAATAGCATTTTTAAGTAGTAAGATAATGCCTAATGCTGTTTAAAAGCTTAAACTTTTACCGTTATAATGCTCCGTAAAACCGTTATACAGCTTTGAGCTGTCTTAAGTGCCCTTTGTTGTGTAATAGCACTTTTGAGTGGTAAGTAAAAGCCTAGTATTGTTGAACAGCATAAACGTGAATCAATGTAATGCTTGCGTTTTTTAAGATCAACTTAGCTTTGTGGTACAGCTAGCAGCTCTTTAATCAAATATACGTGAGTTATTGTAATGCGTAAAACTGTTTATACATTCATTTTACTGTAATCGTAGAACCTTTTGTCGGACATATTGGGGAAAAGCACATATTAAATGATCAATAAAACAACAACAATTTTTATGGTTGATTTTTATTTTCATTACTTCTTGATTTTGAACTATTGTCGTCCAGGGTGCAAACGTGCTTGTGTCATTCGCGTCTGTGTCTGAATGTTCTTCCATGATTGATAATTCAGCTTCGGCAAGCTTATATGTTCAAATATTGTTCATTTTAAAATAGCACTCCTATAATGTCCATTCTTTTTATCGGGCTTGGATTGCTCATCTTTCATTAATTTGTACTGTGTCTTTTTAGGCGGCCACCACAATTTACCATTTTCTTCCCACAAAGACTACCTCGTATTGTTTTTCATTTCTCTCTATCGTCTGTTCTATTTTGTACGGCATTGTATGGTTGGTATCACTGAAAATAAGAAAACAATATTTTTTAAAAGCATCAACCATAAAAAATATATTATTTCGTTTTCTGAAAAGTTTGGCCATTTTAAAGTGTACAGGTATATTTGATGGCTACTGTACCTGACTACGTACTACACTACACCGGGTATGAAATAAATAACGGTCCTTTCTATAAAATAGTTACGGAAAAATATCTTAATGACGCCTTTTTATCAACTTGGCAAACGAATCAAATTGTATAAATTCTGAAATGGGTTTTATTGTTTTGCTCAAGGATCCCCAAAATTGCGTTCAAGTAATGGCACTATTTCAGTCTACATCAAAACTACTGGTATACCGGTGAACCCATATAGACCTACTTTATAGACAATGCCACTACAGTGGTTCATCAAAAGCCTTCTCTCTTGCCTCTGGCTTAATAATGGTTCACGTGTGAGTATTTATACAGCTGGCAGCATTAATTAGCCTTGTTTAAGGCTCACCGGGCTGCTATACCCCGACACCATTTTGTAAATATTTTATAACCAAAAAAATTATCATTCGGACCTATTTATGAAAGCAAAAGATCTTTAACATAATGATATAACTTGATTTAATACTGCCCAACCAATACTATTATTTTAATTAAGCAAAATTCGTTCTATACTAGGAATACACAATTGTTTTGATGATTTCACACATATTTTAATATGAAATTTTCTATCAAAACCACAAAATATCGAAGGCGCGTGAAAATTTTCAATGAAACTTATATAGACATTTACAGTAAACTACATTGCGAATAATATTTGAAGGCATGAAGTAACAAAAGAGTCAAAAACTTACCCAGTAAATTTGTTTTGATGCAAACAAATATGGTGGCACTCACTCAGTTTTGACAGTCTTCGTCCATATTATATTCCACGTTAATTGTATTATGACATTTGTGCCGTGGTATTAGAGATGTTTTTGCAATGATGTAGGGTTTATTTAAGATCTAATTGTGAACACTTAAAAAGCTCCAATCATTCTTTTACTACATTCAAATGCTAGTCTAATGCTTTTGTAATGCAAACAACATCTTCATTATCAATAATATTGCTAGTATAATGCTTCTGTAATGCGATTGGTACGTTCTTTGACCACAATAATGCTATTATAATGCGCCTGTAATGCAACTAAACAACGATTGTGAACATATTTAGGATCTAAAGCCGTATAATTTGTGCCCAAATAAGCATTACAGTAGCCGTATAAACGTTTGTAATGCTACTATAGAACTAACTCAAAATGCGAAAACGATACAGAAATGCTGTAAGTCGGCCGTTATACTGCTTTGATGTGTTACTTGGGATATTTTGAATAATAAAATATCATGGGTGCTATTTCCGGACACGCCTTAATTTAATAAAAGAGCGGGAATAAAATTTTGTGGCTGGCGTAAAGAGTTGAATAAGTTAAAAAATATTAAAATAATCGTAAAATATGAGTGAAACTAGCGACGAGAACAGTATTTTAACACCGGAAGAGTTAAAACAACAATTTATTAATGCAGAATTAAGTTTCCTACCTGAGAAGTCTCGCGAGAAATATCTGAAAGCATACCATGTCTTCAATGAATGGAGACTTACAAAGGGCGCAAGCAGTTTTTTGGAGACGGTGTTGCTATCAGGCGATCATCTACAATGTGCAGTATTTACTCAATGTTGAAAGCTACTTTAAAAACAAAACATAATGTGCTTATTGAAACAAATGCAAAACTCGTATCTTTTCTAAAAAGAATATCAGTTAAAAGAATATAAGGCCAGAAAGTCCAAAATTTTCACGGCCCTTAAAATAGAAAAATTTCTTAATAAAGCTTCGGACTACAATTTTCTTGAAGCTAAAGTAAGTGGTACCTATGAATCTGTGTTGTTAGTTATTAAAATTTGTGTGTAAACTGTTATGTATAAAGGTACTTACTGCCTACTGCAAATTTTTGGAGATGCAATGAATCCTAGTCTGGCTTAGCAATACTGTTAAAATATTTATTACGATATGTAAAAGATGCTGTAAATGTTAAATTATGCATATTAATTATGTAATATTATCATTACAGGTTGTACTGATCATAGGAATTAGTGAAGCGTGTCGCAATAACGAGCTATTACAGCTAACAGTTAATAATATCGAAAAGCATTCAGATAAATTACTGTTAGTAAAATTGAAAAATACGAAGACGAACCTTGACAGGTCTGTTGTCGTACGCGAAGAACATGTAACTATTGTAGAAAAATACCAAAATTCACGTACAGCCAATATAAAAACCGACTGATTTTTCACACAATACCATAATAATAAATGCTCAAGACAGCCTATGGGAGTAAATAAAATAGGTGCTACACCGCAAGAAATAGCCACTTTCTTAAAACTGGAAGAGCCTCAGCTGTACACGCGTCACTGCTTTCGGAGAACTTCGGCAACGCTCTTGGCTGATTCCGGTGCCGATCTCGCCACTTTAAAACGTCACGGCGGGTGGAAATCCAATACGGTTGCAGAAGGCTATATTGAAGACTCAATAGAAAACATGTTGAAAATCTGTAAGCGTATAGTGGAAATAATAAGTCTGAATTCTAAATGGTCTCACCAACGCCCGTCCACTTCCAACGACGCACAGTGTACTTATACAGAAAGCCGATCAGAGTCACCATCGTTCACCGTTGTTCCTTCTAAATACGCCACCGAAACAGAAACCTTAACCCCAGATAATCAAACTCAACTCAATGCAACTATAACGTTGCCAAATAAATCTCTTACTTTTAATTTTCAGAATTGCAGTAATTTTACTTTTGACTTTTAAAATGTTCCATTTTATTGAATTGGTACCTCTACCTACAATGTTAATTATTTTGATTCACAATAAATAGTTATTTCAATCTATTCCTGTTTATTATTTTATCTCCTAAGTGTTCTCGCTGCTGAAGTGAAAAGTTATGTGTGTTACACGAGAGCAAAGTTTTTTTTCAATACACTTTCTCGAAAACGCACTACAATTAGGTTCAATATACAATGTATTTCACACGCGTGAAGTTTTAATATTTTTCCGCACACGTGCGGAAATAAAACATTCCACAGATAAGTCAAATTGTTTCAATGACTATAGCGTTAATCGGTGGTGACTGTTTTTTTTTAATCTCTGCAAAGAGATATGCGTCTATACGGCGTAAATATTTGTTTAATATTTAAATTGTGTTTATAAATAGAATATCATAATGGATGAGAATGGGTGTTTTTTTTCGAAATAAATATTTTAAAAAATCCTCGGCGCCATCTTGGATTGTCATTTTGATCTCAATTTAGCCTCATTTCTTGCACAAAAGAATTACATGCATGCAATTATAAATCGAATTTTATTAATTCGCTTTAGTTTTGTTGTTTCCTAGCATTTCGCTCCATTTGAAAAAACGTAAAATTTGAAGTCGAAATTGAGGTCATGTGATTTTGGAGGTCATGCCGACGGAGCCCCGCTTCGCGGGACTCCTACTTCTGGGTGGTTTACAAAAAAAATAAAGTCCCGAGCTCGCTTCGCTCGCTCTAGTATCCTTAATTTGGGACACCTTGGCCTTGACCTCGAGATCAAGGTCGATATTTCGAAAATCAAAATCTACGATTTTCAACGGAACAGTTACAGGTCAATATTAATGGTTAGTGACCTTGAAGTCCAGTGATTTCGGAGGTCATAATACATTGGAGGTCATGGTCTGGTGACCTTGGAGGTAATGGTCTGGTGACCTTGGAGGTAATGGTCAAGTGACTTTGGGATGACGAATTTGAGGTCGCTTTGTACCGATCCCTTCGCCTTCGACATCGCTTTTACGACAAACGGTTGGTCGGAGGCAAAAATCACCAAGATGCTTTTGGCCTTATATTTAGGTGTTTTATACGATAGAATTACGAAACCAACGATTTGAGAAATACAAAAAAAAAGAAATCACAATTTTTTCTAAGTTCCTGACGCCTTTATAAAAAGATTCCTTCGACATCGTTTTTACGACAAACGGTTGGTCGGAGGCAAAAATCACCAGGGCGCTTTTCGCCTTATTTTTAGGTGTTTAATACGATAGAATTGAGAAAATAAAAGATATTCGAATAAGTCTTTTTTCCTCAGTGCCCCGTTACTTACGCTCCAACCACGGCCACCCCCACCGTGCGAACCGGTAGATTAATATTTTGGCGTAATCAGAAACATACACACATACACTATTAATATTTGAAGCGCTCGAGTATTTCTATGCGACTGTTCTTTTTAAATTTTTGATAACCTGTACTCGCTTCCCCCACCAGTGAATGGCATACATCATTTAACCTTTTTTTCTTTTTAGCATCTATACGATTACTATGTCGGTAAAAACACCTTCACAAATAAAGCATTATTTTTGATCAAATTTTAATATCATAGAATGGTTATTGTTAGTTTGTTAGTCAACCTTAAAATATAGGCATGTGCTGTCGCGGACTTTTTTACACGCGGTTTTTTACACCTTTTTAAGAGGAATAATTCCCTCATACATTAATTTTGTGCAACTTTAACCGTTTACGCAGCGCACGCAACGGAAGCCCGCACACAATAAATTTCCCCCGATTTTGCAACATTTTTCATTTATGCTCCGCTCCTATTGGTTGTAGCGTGATGATATATAGTCTTCCTCGATAACTGGGCTATCCAACACTAAAAGAATTTTTCAATACAGAAAAATTCCTGAGATTAGCGCGTTCAACCATACAAACAAAAATAAATAAATTTACTGCCTAAAAAATGTAATGTAATGTAATGTTTTGAACTTTATATTTGTCCATTTCCTGTCTTTATCAGGTTCAATATTCAGAGTCCATTGTAAACTTTTTAAAATGATTTTGTCTATAACGGACTAATGAACAACATACAATTACTGAATATATACGTAACTTACAAAATGAATAATTTTACCCGACTACGGCGAATTCAAAAGTAAGAACTATTAAGCTAACATCATTGTAATTAGTTTGCTTGTGTATGGTTCCGGCGTTCCGCTTCAAAAGTTACTTAGATTAATTTGTATAAGTTTATTTTCGATTTTCTGTTTCAGTTTTCATCGCAGCTCCATGGGTTCGTCTATAACACGAAAAATATGATATGACACATAGTCAGTACCAGAACTTAGCCAATAGCATCATCATCTACATAGCCTTTTCCCAACTATACTGGGGTTAGCTTCCAGTCTAACCGGATACGGATGCAGCCGAGTACAGAACTTAGTCAATAGCAAAGATAATAAAAAGTGAATAGATGATGGCTTATATCGTTTGGTACAAGTATTCTCCTCTTTGGTATAATTAGTCTCCTCTTTGGTATAAGTATTATCCTCTTTCGTAAAAGTATTCTACTCTTTGGCATAGATGCATTCTGACACATTTTAGTATAGCGTGTTAATCGTGGTAATGGATTGGTTTTAAGTAAAATAATCGGAGAATACGGAATTAATACACTTTCAAAAATGTACCCAAGTCATGAGTTTAACGATTCATATTACTACCACACTTGTGTCGTGGCTCCTGAAAAGGATGTTCTGGAGACAGACATCGCAGGCACCGGCTGTGTGACGAACCTCAAGCGCTGGTGGCACGACTTGTTTCTGCTGTCTTACACGTCCGGGAGGTCCCGTGGTTTCTACAACAACTCGCATTCCATGAAGATTGAAAGGTTCAGGCAGTTCCGCAAATACAGGCACCGCATACATCCAATGAGCAAGTTCAGGTAGTACTTCAATTCTTTTATACACCTTGCTTTTTGTTCTATTCTAAATATATTTAGATATAAGAAAAACTGGGCTAGACACTTAAATCGTTACTTTAACCTAGGATATTGTAATTCGTATTGTAGGTTCCTAATAATATAAGAAAACGATTTGTGAAATTCCAACCGTCGGAGAAGAATAGTTTTAGAGATATTAATTGCAGAATTATTGATATTATTGTATAGAAAAATATGAAATTTTACACCATGACACATGTTAATGACTATTTTGAACCACACCACAGACTGTTTTGGCATAGAGTATAACGTACGTCAATAAGCGGACGCCCACGACGACCGTCTCGCGGCAGTATCATTTATGGGCGGCATGGGCACCGGGCCGTAGGCCGACGAAGGAGGCCGGCGGAGGCCCGGCACTTCGGGGACAGAAGTGAAACAGTGTTATTTAATATGCGAGCGGAGCGAGCGCGCGTCATGGAGTCGTATCATGGTATAATAATATACCAAATATGTCACGTTTAAATATTTCATTAAAAAAAAATATGCATCTCCGACGACTTTCCCTTCCCTCGGGGGATCCCTATGGCCTCCCCCCTCCCCCCCATCAACCTCTAACCTCCTACTTAAAAGTAACGATAAGTATAAGTTTAATGTCCTTCCAAAAACTGTAAACGTTGTGCCTTATATTTTTGAATAAATTTTATTATTTATTTATTTAATTTAAACATTAGATATTATATTCATTTTAGATTGTCATTGTAAAAATATGATACTATAATTTTATATGAAAAGTACAGTAGGCTTAAATAGCGTGAATCTCCTGCTTATTGAGCTGGGAGAGAATCCTTGCCGCGTCCTCTATGGTGAAAATAGATAAAACTCATCAATATCTAAAGAGAATAATTATTATGTTTGTATACTCATAGAGAAGCGTACTCCACGCATCAAATTGTACTGCAAACATTCGGTGTGCGAAGATTTTTTGTTAATATAATTCAGTCCTGAAACGGTCAGTCTAATGAGCACTAGGTATTCAAATACTACTTTGCAGATTACTAAGCAAAACTATTTTTTCATTGTTACTTGCGAATGAATGTTTCCAGAACAAATTCGTTACGCGAATGATTGCGCTGAGTGCACCAGTGATAGAAACAAGTCGATTCGAAATTCGATTTTAAAATTCCTTATTTAATCCAAAAAAGAAACAAACAATAAAATATTCGGATACCGATACTGTAAATCGATAACCGTATTATTGTAAATCACGTGTTTAGGTTTTAAATGAAAAAATGTTTTATTTCGAATAATTTATTTATTTCTTATTATACTATTTAAAGTTCGATTTTATACTGTATAAAGCTCGATTACCACTCACTCACTCACTGACTGACATAATTGTTCACTCAGATGGTGGATGGGTAGGTGGGTATATTTTGACAAATTCGTAAACGAGTAACTCTCACGAGTACGGGAAAAGTGCCAAACTCCCCCTTTTCGCCCCCTTCCCCCCACCTCCCTATCGTATCTCGGAAACTAAGAGACTCGTGTTTTTTTTTTACGGGTTCGTATAGAAGGGGCTCGGAAAAGTAAAAACCATTTTTCGAAACTCCACCCCTCACACCCCCTTTTTTTTCTTAAAGTTTAACTTTAAGAAAAAAAACGCTCGCGAGGTGCTTGCAATTCACGCAACACGCAAATACTAGTCGAATTATATTTTTTATAATTAAATCAGATGAAGAATGTTGAAGAAAAAAATACGAAGTTTACCATGTATCTACTTATTTATTTATAGTTTTATCAATCTTTAATATTGAGACAGAATACCGCGAGTGTAGTTTCAGAACGCATTTAAAAAAATAGCGGGATTGAAATTTTTATTGTTTTTACCTCTGTTACGCGCGCAATGATTAGGTCAATGTACGCTAGCTACAGAGTACAATAAAATTGGGATACTTAATAAAGTAATAATAATAAATAAATATGAGTGAGTCCACTGACGACGACGTAATGTAAAAAATGCAGAATTAAGTTTCCTGCCTGAAAAGTCTAAAAACTTATGATATTTTTAAGCAATGGAGACTTACAAAGGGTGCAAACACTTTTCGGGAGACTATACTGATATCGTACTTCATAGAATTATCACAAACTAGGCAACCATCTACAATGTGGAGTATTTACTGAGTGTTGAAAGTCAGAATAAAAACAAAGATGACGTGCACATTGAAACCTATCCCAAACTTATTGCATTTTTGAAAACAATGTCAGTAGGGCACATATCCAAAAGTCCAAAATATTTTCACCCGCTAACATTAAAAAGTTTCATAATGAACCTCCGGACTGCAATTTTCTCGCTGCAAAAGTAAGTACGAGTAGTTACCTGTTATGTAATGAAGTATTATTAAATATAATTATGTACACACTACCCATTTGCGAAGTTTCGGCCTAGTACCTACTTAGGCCGTAGTTTATACTAAGTACAACATAATATGCGGAAACTTAACATTATTTTTTACAAATTATTATAGGTATATGTTCTCACTGATTCAAAATAAACACTCGCAGCAAAAACCCACTTTGCTCTCTTGTTGCATAAATAACTATTTTATTTGTTGAAAATATTACTCTTCGTGTATATTTTTCAAAGTAAAATCTTTATTTTTATACAATTTCATTTGTTGATATGTACCTATGTCAAGTTATTGCCAATATAGCTAACAATGTATTACAGTTAGCCGTTCCGAAAAGTAACAAAAACACAAAATTAACAAACGAGTCTCAAACAATTTTATCACATCGGATAAATAGGTAACATTTTATTTCAACAATAATTAATAGAGATAAAGAAGTTTTTTTATTCATTTACGCAAAAAAAGCGTCAGACTTGAGGGCACTTAGGATGTAAGAGCGAGCGAAGCGAGTTCGAAAATTTTAGCCTTGGATAGTAGGTACAGGGCGGCAGATCTCAGGGCGCTGTAAGGCTTGTACGAAAAGCCACCCCGGGCCAGCGGCAGCGGCGTATAGTAAGGAAAATACGCCACTGCTTGATTGTCCTTGTTTTTGTTTTCAACATAGTCCCGATGACAATAGTAATTATCTGATCTGATAACTATGATCTGACGCTGCCGCCTGGCTCCGCTTGCAGCCTCCTTGCTCTGCTCTCTACCACCCCTTGAAACGCGCCTCCCGGAGCCATGCCCCCCCCCCCAAGCTACGCTACTGAGTACCACCAAACATTCTCTGACGTTTCAGGAACTGCTGGGACTTCCTAATACTCCACGTGTTTATCATGAACAAGACTCTATTCATATTGACGTCTTCCTTCATATTCAACGATCTACCAATAGCTCTATTTAAAATCGGGGCTTTTATGGAACTAATTATCATCGCAGACCTGTACGTCAACCTGAAGACTGGCTATATTAAAAACGAAACTAAAAAAGTTATCTTAAACACAGGAATGATCATAATGAACTACTGCACGAGGTCACTGTTCATTCATTGGGCATCGGCCATACCGCTGCATTGGTTGATGTTCATCAAATACGGATACAATGTAACATGTGGTCTGTGCAAGGCTAACAACTTCATCTGTGCTCTGAAGATTATCAGTGTCTTTAGCCTGTACAGGGTTGTTGAAACATCCGCATATTGGAATCAGAAACGTCGTTCATCCAAAAAAAACAACTTCTTCAGGTTCTTAAGGATCGGGGCAATTAGTTTCGTCACCTTGGCCCAGTTCTACGATTTAAGCGACGCGTTAATTTTGCTTGTATTTATGATTGAAGGAGAAATAGAGCCGAAGTCTATGTTAGGCGTTAGAGCGGGTCTCCGGTACGGTGCCCATGGTCATGAGTCTAGCCACTTCTACATTGGTCTAGATATGAACAGGATTTTAAAATCTTTTCAGTTACACAGCTTTGGCGTTGCGGAGAGAATCTTTTATTTGGATAAGCTGACCGCATTGATTGGTTTCCTTCTTTGTAAATTATTTTTTGCTTGGACAGTGATGGAATGTTATGGTTTCATAAGCCCACTTGTTTACCCGCAAGATAAATTCATGCAGTTGAGGCAAAAGGTTGTAAATATACTAGCTTCTCATCAGCTGTCAGATGAGTTGAACATGAAGGTACGACATTACTTCGACTTCCGACCGATACGATATAAAACATTGGAGCGAAATAACGAATTCTGTTGGTTGTTGCCCGAAGTATTGAAGAAGGAAGCCAAGTTGAGTTGCTACTTGAAGCTCATAATGCGGATCCCGTACTTCGCTGATCTGCCCTTGCCCCTTCTAGTGCAGATCGTGCTACTGCTGAGAGAGGAAATATATTTGAGAAATGACATCGTAACAGAAGTGAGTATTTTGCCCTATTCCTTGGCACTTTTAATACGAGAGCGCACGTCTAAAATCATGTCACATCGTTTGACGGCTAAAATCGTATAAAATCAAATCAACAACACTAGCGTACTACCTGAGAGAACGCCCTAATTTTGTGATCTGCCCGACAAGGAACCATTCCAGACCCAAATCTGGTGTACCAACGTACTCCAACCGAGTTAGAATTATAGGGCAAGCATAGGCAATTCGTTAAACAAGGTACCACCAACTGATGTAAAGTAGCTATTCATATTGTTGAGAGATTGTGTTGGAGTGTCATTAGTACCTAGTAATTCTTCCAAAGGTTCATTATTGCGTTTCATATCACCAAGTTATTTTAAAACTTTCCAAATTTATTTGACATTGCCGTAATATTTTTGTATTTCTCCTGATATTATTTATTATTATATTATTATTTTTAGTGATTTTACAATAGAACTATAGAGGTTTCTATATTTTAAATATTGTTGGTGTTTGTGCGAATAATTTGGTGATTTGGCAGCTCCTTTGTGAAGGCTACCTCTTCTATCCACCCCTTTCGTAATCCAGGGTTCGGATTTTTTATAATGTTAGTGTTGATCGTTATTATGTTTATTAAATTAGTAATTCCTTACACCGAGACAATATGTAGTGTCAGTGTTATTGTAAACGTCAGTTCCTGATGTTATATTAGTATTAGCTGTGCCCCGGCATGCGTTTGAATGCACTTTTTTTTACCCTACCCTACCTACCTACCCCCTAATCACCTAGCAGTGTGAAATATATTTTATGACCTATTCTCATACCTACCAACTATATACATTCATAAAAATCGGTCGAGCCATTTCGGAGGAGTGCGACCACCAACACCGTGACACGAGATTTTTATAGGTAATACTAGCGTTGCCCGCGGCTTCGCTCGCGTTTTGGTCGAAAAGATCTCACGGGGTATGAAAAATAGATAGTAGCCGATTGTCAGACCTGCTGAATATGCATATAAAAATTCATAAAAATCGGTCAAGCCGTTTCGGAGGAGTGTGGTCACTAACATTGTGACACGAGAATTGTATATATAAGATTGTTAATCTGTTTTAATTTACTATCGTAAAGTAAAATAGGTAAATAATCCGTTATTTGTAGTTCAAATATAACGGTTTACCGCAGTCTCAATTTAACGGCTTCCATGAGTTGCATTTTACTATGAAGTTATATCCATATAAGTATCCATCGATACATGTAAGGCATAATAGTGCCTTGCGTTAGTGCATTTATATGCAAAACATTCTTGTTTCTACAAAAAGCCATTATTCAAGTGCTCAGTCCCGATTATATTGAAAGCCAGCTTTGGGCTTAAGCAGAAGCTTTCGCCGAATCACAAGATATCATGTTACAAAGTAAATCATCTATTTAGGCTTGGGTGCAAGCAGGAGGCCTGATGATTGTTGACAACGGAGTCCTGGCGGTATACTCAAAGAACCACAAGGAGCAGGGTCACCTGATCGACGGAGATTTCTTCGGGGGTTTATCTCTGGTTACCGACCAAGAACTCTGCATGTCCTATGTGGTAGCCGTTACTACAAGCACTGTAAGTTGAATCACATATTTGCATGGGTGTCGCCAGGGGAGGTCAGGGGGGAGCGCCCCCCCCTAGAGGCTCCGGTTTTTAGTTATAACTTTTTCCACCTGCAGAAATAGTTAGTACGTAATAAATTGTAGCGTCCAGTAGAACCACACCCACCATTATATTTTTAAGGCTAAAAATGAGCCTCTGAGTACACATTTTGCACCCTGCGAAAAAACTTTTATCATAGAGGCTCCTTTTTTCTGCTTAACAGAGGATCTTGCATGATCAACCGCTATAGACAGAGGCTGCAATAATTTAGGAGCCCCTTGCCCCGAAGCCTTAATAGGCAATTATGTCGAACAACCTTAGCAAAAAATGGAGATCACATTCGCGAAATTATAATAATACCAGCCTATTACTGTCTCACTGATGGGCAAAGGCCCCTTTTCAGACAGAGAAGGCACGAGCATTGAATCACCATACGTAGTTTATCTGTGACCATACCACGTTGATACCACGTTTTTGACTCGTTAACGGTGACATTTAAATAGGCTTGTCTCGCTCACTCAGCACTCATACTGAAAGTCCTATCTCTCGTTCCATGCGGGATGTTTGTGCTCACTCATTATTCTTAGTGAAACCGCTTTGTATCGTCGGGTAGTACCTACATACGCCTGGTCGGAAGATCCTTCCTTCTATGGAAGAGGAGGATCTTTCCAATCTGCTCCTCATACATCCATTGCCTAAGCCCTAACGAGGAGTTTTTTTTAGATACTTTTACTTGAGAAGCTGCGTTTTCGAAATCTCATGAGGGACCATGCGCAGCTATTTCTAGAAATGAAGATGCAGATGAAGAACAGATATCAAGTCAGAGACAAGGACCTGGTGGCAACTCAGAGAGTGTCCGAGCTGAGCCAACCACCTCCTGTCAAATATTGGGTGAACTGAGAGGAGACGTCACTACAGAGCTGTATGGTTAGGTAATTCATGCAATAGTACTTAAGAGCTAGTATGATAATTCACCTCCAGGCAGACACTTTTGTGTGATGAAAAAACCACGCCGCTTATAGGTTAAATGGTACCTACTACCTTATAATAGTAATTAACTTGCGTTATTTTATTAATTTGAGAAGAATGCGTCATCGTCCACCGAGCGATTCATTACGCTTTATTTTTCTAGCCTATTCAAATTAATTTAACCGTTTGTTTTCCTTTATCTTAATATACAGTCCACTATTATTATCCAGTCACCGCGTTTTAGTCCTCTCAACACCCTGAGGATATCACCCCATTCCTTTCTATGGTGGCAAGCCATCCTGCCAATTTCTGCTGTAGATGTCGCTGCGATTCCTCAACTACGATTTGACGAAAGAACTTTTCGATGTCTGACGATATGACGTATTTATGCTGCCGAAACCTCAACAATATGGATATTAAGTCATCCTGTACTGTGGGTCCTGTGCCTTGAATGTCGTTGAACGACTTACCAGAAGTTGTGACGGCTGATGCGTCGAAGACAACTCGAAGCTTGGTCGTTGTACTGGACTCTCTGAAAACACCATGATGTGGAAGGCAATATGCGTGAGATGAAGAAGGCTGAGTTACTTCGCTCATGTGACCTAATGCTTCATACTCCTGCAAGAATTCTACGTAGCGCATATTACCTTCCACATCATGGTGTTTTCAGAGAGTCCAGTACAACGACCAAGCTTCGAGTTGTCTTCGACGCATCAGCCGTCACAACTTCTGGTAAGTCGTTCAACGACATTCAAGGCATAGGACCCACAGTACAGGATGGCTTCCTATAGCGTGTCTGCATGGACTTTAAGCTAAGGCCATGCAGACACGTCACAAGAAAACTATTTAACCAGCTGAAAAACATTTGTTTTAACATTCGTTCGTTTCCGTTGTCCCAGCCCTATTCCAAATCACTTATCTGAGCCTTATGGTGGAAGCGCAAACCTAGCCCGCAAAATTCAAATTTTCTTTCATTGTTTGCAATTTGCAGGTCTATTACAGGTTGTACATATATTTAAAATAAGTCGCGCCATTAGCACTACATACGTGCTAATGGCGCGACTTATTTTATAAGCAAAGCAAGCTAAAGAATTATAATCATTAAGATCATCAATGATACAACCCTCTAAGTTCATTTAACCCCATCGAATGACTTTTTCATGAAATAGTTACAGAATAGGGTTAAATTAACTTTGAGGGTTGTATTGATGATTTTAATGATTATAATTCTGTAGCTACATACGTGTAACTGGCGCGACTCATTTTTCATCAACATTCAACTTGAAACAGACCTGCAAATTGGAAAAAATGTTTGAAAATATGAATCGCGCCAGTAACACGTATGGAGTTACAAAATTATAATCATTCTAATCATCAATACAACCCTCCAAGTTCATTTACCCCATTAAATAACTATTTCATGAAAAAGTCACTCAATGGGGTTAAATGAACGGCCTTAAAGTTTGAACAGAACGTTACCGGGATTTACTCTTTGTAGTGCTAGCTCTGCCTAACGCTTTATATGAAAGGGGTTGAGAATTGCAATTTATTCTCAACCCATTTCATCTCTAAAGTTACGCTACGTTTGAGCTACCAACGTATTTGGTATTTCTGCCGCAAAAAACAATTTGTCAGCGTATCCGAAATACGCCGCCATTTTTGATGAAATGTCACGCACTGACAAAAGTCAAACAGTGGCCATTTGTTTGAAGCTGACTAGCTGAATCAATCACTGTTTTGGTTTATGATTATCACAACAATTGCTCTACAAAATGCCGAAGAATATCACGACTGAAGTCCGGGAGATAATTTTGAAAGTAAAGGAGTTTATGGACGAGGAAAAAAGAATGCAAGTGCCAATAATACCTCTGAGTAAAGTTTATGTTCGAGTATCTGCCGCTACAGGTTTGTAGACATGTTATTTTTTATTAATTAGCCGTAGAAAAGTTATAACCATGAAATGTTTAACGAATAAAAGTACTCTATTAATTAAAACAGCATTTGCATATATAACTGTGTGCTTTTCATGCAATTTGCCTTATCTTTCGAATCGGCGTCTTTGTTCTACGATCGTTGTAATGTGGTTTTCTATCATTATGTTTACACATACCTACGTACGAGGCTACCCACTGACCCATTAGTGTAATAAGTTAAGCCCTAAATAGACAAACATTTAAAAGTTTAGTGTGTGTCAATAATTGGCCGAAGAATACGATACGAATCCGTCCATTAACGGTAAATTGTGTAAGAAAAACATTTGACTAGAACAGCACTATTGCCTATCCTATGAATCGTATCGTAATGAATTATTGAGATTAATTGATTTCCCTAGTTATTTATGTTGGGCTTAGGTTTCAGACATGAGTACTTTATAGGTGACCATCCTCTGATCAGGTGTATGATGAAATGGTACAAAGTTGGAACCTTTTAAATCTAAACTCAAGTGGTGCCAGCAACACCAGGAACATTAAAATGGACATAATTGCATCTCACCATTTGAAAAATGATTTTAGGATATTTTGGAAGTGTACCACAGAACTGAATTTGTAGGCCTGGCTTGTCTACTAGCATTGCTGGTGTAACGGACACTAAAACTATTGCAAACCTGTTTTGTCGTCACTTGTTTCTCTTGATTTGATGTATGATGCTGAGGCAGTCGCATGGGGAGAATGTACACTAAAGTTCAATGCAAAACAAGTACAACAAGCACCTGTCTATGATTGCCTTAGTATTGAACATTATCAACAAGCTGGGCCTCATCTGTTGTGAGTGCTGGCAATGTTTTTTTACTCGTGTGTGTGTCACACTCTTGCTTGCCGCCTTAAATGACAAAGACCAAAGTCGTCCCCATATTAAAAGCAAAAACTGGAGACATTTCTGCGATGTCCAATTACAGGCCCATTTCTGTAGCAATCGTGATCCCCAAATTATGGTTTGCTTAGCATGCAAGTGGAGTTTATTTGTAAATGAATACCCTGGTTGTCGAGCTGAGCAGCATGCATGCTGGAAGTCGAATAGACGGTATCAGTGGCAATAATTAAATTACGCCGACGACATGGTGCTGCTGAGTCTGACAATCAGTGAGTGGACTTATTGCTGTGTGAATGGTATGCTGCAGATCACGGTCTGAATTTATAATGCCAGTAAAAGTGAGCTGTGTCCGTCATAGTGTACCGCAGTGTCTTAATAGTACACCTCTCAAAAAGGTTAACATTTAAATACCTTGGGCACTTGATAACAGAGGATTTACGTGATTATCCGGATAGTGAATGGGAGTAGCAAGCGTGCCATTTTTTAACTACCAGCTATGGCATAACCACTATTTATTTACTACACAAACCAGTCACTATACAAAATAGACTATGGTTTTGCTCTTTATATGTCTAAAATTAAGTTTTTGAGTTGTTAGATTGTTGTTTTAAACAAATTAGCTTGCTTGCATGCGAAGTAGGTGCTCTTGCGTTATCTAGATATATCTATATCTGTGGTGTCAATTCTCAGAAGGTTGTACGATGTTTTCCTGTGCTGCCCATTAGTAGTATACAACTGAAATATACTTTTGAGATGAACATATCACAAAACTTTATAGACTGATTAAGCCTTTTTAAACAACAAAATGCCTAACCAACTTTTCCCCGGTCTTTGCTTGCATGGTGGGAAAAAATATCCTATATATATATATCCAGAGCAAACCGAAACATAAACTAACTGATAAATTGAAATCATTGTGCTAAATAAAGTTGTGCAGTGATTAATCTGAGCTAGTTCAGTGAGGTCCTAGAACAGACTTAGGACTTTAAAGACTGTCAAGGAACCTCTTTGTTCATCTAGGTTATTAGTTTCAATAATAGGTATTATCTTTGGTACTAATACACTGTTGCAATATTGCAAATATTTACTAAATCAGCTATGATATTTGTGCACCAAGGATAAGTCAAAGTTGTACAATTTGTTAAAGTTAATAAAATTTGTCAATATTGTATGTAGTCTTAAAAATTGTTACTCACGTACGTCGTACGTCACGTTCTCGTTGTTGTTCGATGTTACTCATGTACATACACAAATGTACAGCTTTTTCCCTTGGGGATAGGAGACAGAAGGAACCTACAAAATGCCATCGGCCATGCTAGAGCTAATAATTTATTTACTCCTAACTTAAGCAGTCCATTCATTATCATAATATATATTTTCAGGAGTATCAGAACGCACAGTATTAAACATAGTAAAAGAAGCAAGACTCGTAGAACAAGGTCTGCTGGACCCCGAGACTCTCAAGAAATCGCCGAAAAAACGCGTCAGAACAAAAGGCAAGATAGAAGTTGATGAGTACGACCTCCAAGTGATCCGCAGGAAAATCCATGAGTTCTACGCTTTCAAGAAAGAGGTTCCTACTATCAACAAACTCCTTCAGATACTAAAAGAAGAGATAAACTTCAAAGGGTCGAGGGAAACCCTTCGGAAAATTCTGAGGAAGAATGGTTTCCAGTTTAGAAAGACTAAGAATACTAAAGAGAAGGAACAAGCTCCAGAATCGACATCATCCGTCCCACCGATGGTGCCGCCATACATACACACCATGTTCAGTCACAAGAATATACAATCATAGATTTTATGCGTAGGTAGTGGCAGCGTAAATGTAGACCGGTAGGGCCGTGCTTTGTTAGTTTCTTCTCACGAAACTAAAAACGGTTTCTTCAGAGATATAGGTGCAGCAAACACCTTCAATTGTTTTCGAGCTAAGAATAGGTTTCTAGAGGTACACGACCATTAGCCCGCGCTGGACACACCGCACGCACGGCACAACGGATTTGCCGATGGCATGCGTCCACTGTATCCAGTTTTTTCATTTAGTTTCGAGCGTTTTCTTGTCGTGAGTTGACGTATTCGGTCATGGAGATTGATGAAGATATTATTATTATTATTAGTTGCTTGTTGGAAGAAGAAGAAGAACGTCAAGCTAAACGTAAAATGTGGGTTCATGAAATAACCCGACGCAACGAAGCAAAATATGCGTTCAGTGCGGGCTGCGCGGATAGTGGACGCAGCGCTATGTGAAATCATACAAAGCAAACTAAAATCCGTCGCGTGCCGTGCGTGCGGTGCGTGCGGCGCGGGCCAATGGACGCGTACCTTAGATCTTTATGATGAGTGGCAGATGGGGGCCGTCTGCCGTCCCTACATCTGTCAATCGTAATCTCAACAGGCAATTGGACTAAAAACTTCAGTGGACATAACTACTGCTTCTTACTACCATTTTTTTATGTTTGGATAGGCCATCATCAAAACTTCTTTAAATAAAAATCACAACACTGTGAGAAGTAACTACACTGTATTTACCTACTGTGTATTGTAGTTTTTAGATCTTCAGACAGAAGCTCATGTTTTTACTAAAATGGGTATTCTGTGTGTACTGGTTTTAATCCAGCGCTTTTTATTCATTTGTAAGTACACAACATGTACCAGTAAAATAAGTTAGATTCTATTGAGGCTATGTTCTAAATCTCATAATAGAATAACTCTCACGGTTTGACTCTCAGAATTCTAGATTATAACTGGCTTAGACCTTGCCGTGTTGCGAACTGGCAATAGAATTTAAATCGTAAATTATATGCATGAGAAATGTGCATAGACTGTTTTCATATTTATGTATAAAGGGTATGTCGGTCTGAACGCGTATTATGTCCATGCAATAAAGACTTCATTCACCCAGTTTCAGTGAGAAATTCAAAAGAAGGCAACAATAATTGTCTATTGCTTATAGCTATTTCTGACCAGCTCTAGCCTACTCTTTAAGGTCACTCCCTAAGTGTGCATATTACTATCTCTATCACCGAGGAGTATCTTGTTGTAGGGTATATATAAATTATAAAGATGTAACACCAAATTACTCATAAGAAATGGATGTAGTAGAGGTATTAAGCTGCTGTACTGGACTTGCGGTAGGCTTGTTGTACTAGATGTAAATAATTATTCTTTGGAATTACGAATTAGTTGTACTTTCGTGAAACAATATTATATGGCAGCTTATACAGGGTGAATTTTTCAAGTGGGCGTGGATCGCGTGGATGGCCAAATCCGAAACTGTTAGGAACATCGAAAAATGCTTAAAGGAGTCTCGAGCCCGATTTTGTTGAAAACTAAAACGGCATCATTGGATTTTGGAGAAATCTATATTCCTGGCCAGGAATCGAACCTTTTGGTTTTGAAAAAAAAAACACTATTATTACATCATTCGATAGTGTCGCCATAAAGAATCAAAGTCTGGGAAGTAATGACATATGACAAACCAAAGGGAGGAGGTAATTTTTGATAAAATACATAACAGTCTGCAAACGAAACCTCGAACAAAATCACTATTGGCGCCAACTCACTTGTATGTTCTAATTTCAATTGTTTTCATTTTTTATTTTTTATTGAGGCCTTCAACCACGAAGAGAATAAAAAAAATGAAATTAGATCAAGGACATTAATTTAAAATATGATAAAACATAAAATTTTACATTTCCCTTAAATTTTCCGCATGTGATTACAGAATTTCATCCTTATTAGCGACACTTTCGAATATAAATACAGTGTTTTTTTTTTCTAATTCAACATGTTCGATTCCTGGCAGGGATATTGATTTTCCTAAAATCCAATGATGCAGTTTTAGTTTTCGTCAAAATCGCGCTCGGGATTCCTTTGAGTAATTTTCGCTATTCCTCATAGTTTCAAATTTGGCCATCCACGCCCACTTGGTAAATTCACCCTGTATAACAACTTATTAGGATGTTGCATAGTATAACTGTAATCAATTACAATTATCCAGTAGTTTTCCAAGTAGTATATTATGTGTTTAGGTTACAGACAGTGTGATTAATTGGAAATTTATACGGTTCTAAAAGTATTTGATGTAAGTATGAACGTCCCCAGATCTGCGTAACTAACACAGTCACACGTTTCAACATTATTTAATCAAAGTTATGAAATAACCCCAATTGTCATCTTTATGAATGGTTCTACAAATTGGCTTTCATAGGTGTATTTTCTGATCCATTCAATTACATTTTCATAAAATACATTTCAAACAGTGTGAGCGCTATAGACTATTTTCTCGCTCAGAAACGTACAAAAGATTGTAGTCGTGTCAATAATCTTCAATCTGATATACATCAGTAGTGCGAGCAGCGGTGGCCCGTTGGTGGCGGCCCCGACTTGAACAAACGACTCAAGTCGTGGGTTCGAACCCAGGCTGGCGCGTTACTTTGTCTGATTTATTACACAAAAACGGTAAAGGAAAACTACGTGAGGAACCCGGCATATCCTAGAGCCCAAAATATAAGAAGTCATGTTACATCCACCAACCCGCACTGTACCCGCGTGGTGGATTATAGCCCATTCCCTCTCATAGAGAGTAGGCCGTGTGTCCCAGCAGTGGGAACATTATAGGCTGATTATGCTATGCGATATCAGTATTTGATCGCTGACTGTTCACGACGTTGTAATCTCTTATCGCTTCTAGTTAATTTCGGCAGCGATGTGAGAGGTGCCCCTGCTGTGTATCATGTAAATTGTCAGGTATCAAATCAAATTGGATTGTAGGCGTGTACAGCTTGATCTCTTAGTAAGAAAATTTAAATAGGTTTGTAGGCTGGACTGCTGGAGTGAATGTAGGTATAAATGACATATAGAATAGGTTGTAAACAAATTTATATGAATGTAGCCTCTCATAGTATTTGCGTGGAAGCTGATCATGAACGTTACGTATATCTGTGTTTTATTTGATCTTGTATTGACAGCTTATGTCCACAATTTTTAATCTTATCTTGCTGTCTTATTTTCTCAATATAATTATTTTGTAGTCGAATCCTGTATTATGATCAAAATGTTTGCGCAAATTGTATAGGGAAATAGAAGGAATGGGGAGCCTTTGAGCAAGTTACAATTGGCACAAGTAACGCTCAGACTGTAAATCTTTCCGCTGGTTTTTTGCGCAAACTGTTTGCTCGTACAAGGGTACAAACAAGTGTAGTCCTAATAAAATTCTTATTATAATATATAATTATTGTCATTTTGGACAGCGGCCAACGTTTTCAGTGGAAAAGATGTCTATTTAACTTGTATTGTCCCACTGCTGCATAAAGGCATCTCCCCTTTTTATACACACATCCGTGTACTGCTTTTAGTTCCGTTGGTAAAAGAATCCGGGCTGTCTAATGTTTATTAGTGCTGTAGGTACGAAATACCTAGTTGTCAAATTTATTCCTATAGTAGATATTAAAACTAAGTTATACTTTGTATTATTATATAGTTTAGTTGATAATAAAACTCGATTACGATTGATTACAACTTTACATTTATTTAATTCATCACAAACAATCTTACATGAATTTTATAGTGACACGTGTTTGTTGCTGACAATGATTCACTACGACATTACGAGAAGGCCGATAACACTAAGCTACACTAGGCGACACCTAAATAAAATCGCTTTGTTGAATGAGCAAATAACAAATGACTGACAATCTTGAAGACTTGCCGTCAGTAAGGACAACACGTGAATTTCAAAGGGTCATTTCATTGTAGAAAATCGCTCTTATTTGATTCAACAGAAACAGTGTTTGAAAACTGTAATGCTAAGGCGTTCAGTTAGATGTCGCTTATTGTTAGTGGAACCGGGTAATTGTTTATTTAGGTCATAATTTTTGTCCAAAAAAACTGAAGCATTATGCAGTGTTAACTGTGTACATACAAATTTAAAAATCTGCGATCAACTCGAGATACTCGTGCCTCCATTTATGAAGGAGTATAGAGTCATCAATTGGAAGCCCATTAAAACAAATCTTAATTTTACATGTAATTGAGTTTACTTTTTCGCTTAGATTGATAGTAGTATTTATTTCACGTCAAAAAGTAATGTTTGTTTTCTCGTATCGTCGTAGTGAATTAAATGTTAAGGGGAGCGCTATACAGATGTTCAGCTCGGCTAGCTTAGGCACAGCTGGTCGGCGAAATTTAAATGTTGCCGCTAGGCCGACCCGACATGTGCGCAGCACGCCTTACCTTACGCTATGCACTGTTGATTGAAAGAATTTAAGCAAGCCAGATTAAGTTCTTGTACATAAAGAAACAATGAAACGAAACTTATAAACATTCTGAGTCAGTATGAAATTTGACTCAGAATGTTTATGTTTCCCAACTACGGCGAAGTAAAAGGGAGGGTTATCAAACGTTGAACTTGCATAAACCGACGCCTTTTTAGTAGGTAAGCAGACACTACATAACGCCATCAAACGTCAACTTATCCAGATTACTGGCCAAACTGCATGGCAATATTTTCAATTAATCAACAGTGCACTTCCACTCTCAAATTTTACCCTCAGCGATATTATATTATACCATAATATAATGAAGCTCAACTTAAGAATAATAACAAAAATAAAAATATAATATTTTAAATAAAGTAGCGAGTCAACCCCAACACAAGTATTTTTAATTACTTACTGGGGTTGTCTCAACTCATGTATAGCATGTAACTTTTGAGACACAATAAACATTTATTATTTAATATTTCAACAACAATAATGATATATAAATATAGTGTCATAATAATAAATCATACAATAACTGTCTGTACAATAAAGTAAACTTACAAGACTACTTCGTTATTATTCAGGGTATTAGGTATAAACGGGTAAAACGACGGCCATACTCTTCCTATGGTCGTAACTCTGAAATATATAAAAATACCGTTTCCTAGATTGTGTCGATATTTTTGGGTTTCTTCTACACTGTAAGTTGTTCAACCGAATACCTGAATATTACACAAACACAAGATAACATAATAAAACCTAGCGAAAATCTATAATAAGCACATTTCGACGGCACTTGAGCTTGAATGAACGCTATCTTATAACTTTTATTCGTCGACGCTCTAACACTTATATCACTAGATCTCACTACATTGATTTGATATAACATACCTTATATTTTACATAATATCATTTTATCAATACATATAAGCACAAAATACGCACAGGTTTATTCCATACAAAGCGTGGTGGCACGCTCGACAAAAGAAGTTGATTGCCTCTCAAAGTTGACTTACTATCGGTGCTATCAGCAAGCTAGGCTTGATAACGTGTCTCAAGAAATGGATGGAATGAAGCTGAAGTTCGTTTCTTTGAAGATCTTGGTTGCAACAAATTTATAGTAGTAGCGCTTTATCCTAAAAGTCTGACAGCCAGTCTTGAAAAGGATATTGTTACCAACCGTGGTTTGTGGAGGTCAGATAGCCGCTCCATGTAAAATACTGGTTTTCAGCTGCAACTGGTTATATTGGATGCCGACCCCAACGTAGTTGGGGAAATTATGATGGTGTAGGCAGATTAAATATGATGATGTATGTTAAATCCACTGTATAATACTTTATCTGAGGTCTAGAAGAGTGTTTACAGTCATGCGTCCCGAGTGTAGTTGCCATCACGCGTTGCATAAAATGTACCTTCGACACATATACTTTGTGGTAGAAGTGCACGGCTTTAATACGACGACTTCTAAGGGTTCTTCAGCTTTACAGACTATTTACGTGATACATGTTTGATCTGGAATACAAGAATAATAGAGTACGAGAATATCGATTATGTAGACAAATAGACATTGAGAAAATATTTGTTTTTTTTTTTACAATTGCAATATTATATGAATACCTCATAATCGGCCGGTTTAATTTTGTTTAAACCAAAGTGACAGGCCTACACAGGGATTGCATATTACAGATACTTACTCAGTTCTAAAACAAGCTTAACGTATACATTTAATACAACTTGTGAGTATAACAGTAATACTTAAGCGTGCGTTATTTGAAATTTAAGCGCCGTAATATTATATTAAATTAACTGCCAAATTCATTATTACATAATATCTTTGACACAATATGTCTAAAATAATCTATAGAAGAGCTGAATCTTCCAGTATGCAGGGCGTATTAACAATCCGCTTACAAATTATTAATTTATTTAAAATGGCAATGAACTGAAAAAGAGCAGCAACTGTGTACTATTACCAAACAAAACATATTTTCAATCTTTAACTGGTCTATGCCAAACAGGACTTCTGTCATATTATACTTATACAAAAAAAAAACATTAGGAACAAAGTGCTTGAAACTATAAACTGCCATTTTAAAGAAGATATATCTTTCTTAATCAAAAAGTAACAAAACAGCCGAGACTAAACACTAAGTCATTTATACATATTATTTGATGTCAACGCTCAGGCTGACCTCAAACGAAAGGCAATCGGCCGCTAATTTAGAAGAAGGAAGCAGGAAGGGATCACCTACTACCCGGTCACCACCACGACTTGTCGCACGACTGCCCTAGATCCGACAGTGACGCAAGTATCGTCGTGCGACCAGTTTTATGCAAGACTGAGACAGGTCATGTGAAGTCGTGGTCATACCCGCGTATTACGTTAGCTCTTTAGACAAAAGATGTCGTAGAACTTTAGTAAGCCCAAGTCAGACTTAACAGAAAATCAGTATATAATGTTTTATCATAATGTTAATTATGAAGTTCTTGTATAGACACACTACCTTAAACTTTACCTGAATGTTATGTTCTAAGCACGTTGAGATTTAGTTAAAATATTTTGTTTTTATATCACACGTAATTTGATTATTTTGCCCTAGGTGACTTTCTATCATATATATGGGATATTTTAGTTACAAAGATCAATTGACGAAGAGTGCTAACAGGAATGTAAGAAGCGACTTGAAGATACTGTAGCGAGAAGACATTACGAATCATTTTACAACAAAATTATTTTTAACATAGCTAATAAGTACCGACATTCATGACATCGTACATTGATTTACTAAGGCCAAACATTTGATATCCCAAAAGTATTGTTTCATTATTGCTATTTCAGTTTTAGGAGAACGTACACCATTCTCTGTTATTTAAGATTCTGTCAAATAGTAACTTTTGTTAACCCTTTGAGTTAATAAATAGATTACTTGCGTAAGTTTACTAGTCATGCCAAAAAGATTTAAATATTTCGTATTTTTCTTCAAACAACAAACCTGCTTAGCTTTAACTCCTAAGTTTAAAGCTTGATACAGATTGTCGTTATTTTAACTCTAACTTTCAAATCTACACGTAATTTCATATTGCGTTTGGATCAGTCAACATTTTTTTATAATAAGATAGATGTTTTTGGGAAGTAAAGAAGTGATGTGATAGTGCGTTAAATAAACGGCGTATATGTCAACATACACACAATTATCACAAAAGACCGTATAGCCACTAAGCTTAACACAATATGGTGTGTTTTGATGATAGCACGGTAATATTTACCATAGAGGAATGTTAATTTACCACTGGACGGTGAATATTACTTCTCGTACAAAGATTTGAGGGTTGGCAACTTTAATCCGTAATTTCTAGGATAGGTTATTAAGTAACCTTTTGAACATGGAATAAATGATTACACGAGAGTGTTCGAATGCAGCTAGACCGCCATTTGACTGTCCCTCTGCTACAAAAACGTTATTTGTTCAAATGCGTTCTGAGGCTTCTATGTGTCAGCAAAATAACGTGACAAGCAAGCGCGTGCCAACGACATAAATATGTGACAAAATGGTAGGTGAAATTGTGGCATGGCGTGGAGGGCACGCGCGTGCATTTATGCTCTGGCGGTCAAAATATTAAGTACGACCGTTTACTTTGTAGAAACGCCAGGTCGAAAGTGTTAGGTATAAACTAACGCTTTTTCCGTATAGGTAGGCAGTAACGTCACAGAATATTCCGAATTACGCTTTTACTACTCTTTTTACTTCGTCCACGGCTATAAAATGGATTTATAGTTATATTACCGCGCTATCACCGTCGAGGGGTAGGCAGCAGGCAACTAAACATGAAAGCTACGGGGACGGAACGTTTAACACAATCCATCTTCGTCATCAGACTTCTTGGGGTACGTGACTGCCACGTACGGGGACTCTTCTAGTGCCACGTTAGACACGTCCTGAAATAGAGAACATTTACTATGTTAGTATTTAGAATAAATCATGTAATAATACATTTTAAAGTGAATTTGTTAGAAGAGTTAAGAGCAGTGAGTTCGACCCCAGGCAGGCGTCTTACTTTGTGTAAATAATTTATTTAATTACCACTGCTCTCAAAATGGTGAAGGAAAACATCGGGAGGAAACCGGCATGTTTTAGTACAAAAATTCGAAGACAGGTGACATCTACCAAGCTGCATTGGGCCCGCTGTTTGATAACAGCCCACTACCTTTCACGGAGAAGAGGCCTGTGTGCCAGTGGGAACGTTGTAGGCTGGTTATGCTATGCGTACAAAGCAGCGAGCACAAGCTACGATTGAATATTCTGCCCTTGAGTTTTCGCAACACCGCAGAGCTAGACCTCGTTTTGCGAGGAAATAAGCTGATTGAACTATTTGGCAGATGTAAACAAAATTTGTGACATCAAATGATAAGAATTGAATGGCCGCGACAGTCATGGACGTTTGAACTGTCGTAGAAAATTGTAGGAGTCTATTTTTTTTTTGTGCGACAATCAGTAGTTGAAATTAACTTTTAATTATTTTCTGGCTTGACAGTACTGCATATTATTGATTTATGTGAAAAAAAAATTACATGCATATTCCCTATTCCCAAAGAATATGTATGGGTCACCTTAAACGATTGGTTTAGGCCAGGGTTACAGCATAGGATAACTATAGAAGAGCTTTAGACAGCTTTGTTGATATTAACAATCTATAATAATACTAATATTATAGAGTTGAAGAGTTTTTTTGGTTGAACGCGCTAATATCAGGAACTACTGTATCGAATTGAAAAATTCATTCAATGTTGGATAGCCCATTTATCAAGGCTATAGGTTATAATAATATTGCAAACACACGTTTCGACCAATAGGAGCGGCGTTCAATAACGTTGCGTTGTTACGACTGCGATAGATAATATGGAACGTATGATATAGAAAGAGATTGCTATTTCGCTTGAAGTACTTTACGACAATTGTCCGAATTTGTCTGCAACAATTTGTGCGCGCTAGTGTGATTTCTACCTCTTTTTATTTATAATATCATTGGATAATAAAGATATTACGTATGGGTTTCTAAATAGGTGTTAGGAAATCATTAGATATTCGAGGAAGTGTTATTTATTATTAAAGATTGATAAGCTTAGTCAAACAATGAAAAGTAAAAAAAAAATTGGGTGCATTACCAGCTGATAATGTCGAGGAGGAGCTTTTGATGTTATATATATAATAGTTTGTTGTTAGTTTATTTATAGTTTTTAATTAATAATGTATACAGTTAGTTTGTTTTTATTGCCTTAGTATGTCTTACAGTAAATAGAATCAGATAAGGTAGCATCAATTTTAATTTTTTTGTAAATAATTATGAAAATTTGATGGGTGGTTTATTGTTTGTGAGTGCAATTGTAGTTGTTTGATTCTAGTTGTCTTTTGTAGATCTATGACCTTCGTAATAGGTAGTTACGAGATAGAAAGTTTTATATGTATAAGGATTGGTATTCAGTTGTATTTCACGACAGATGGTATATATCATAAGATTTATTTAATTTATTTGTTAATGTTTTATTTATAATAGTGTATGTGAATATAATGAATATGGATCTATATCTGTAAAAATAAAGATTTTATTTTATAAGTGGTAGAAAGAAGCGAGGATATTCTACTGGTGGTATTGTTTGTTTATATATCTGTCGTAGATTTGTTTAAAGTATTGTGGTTTTTTGCGTTTATTACGACCAAAAATACTAGAAACGGGATGTTTATTGTTCATTTTGAGTTCCCGATATTTCAGCGCTGTTGCAAGCACCATGAACAGCAAACAATATCAAAATCCAAAAAATCAAAATGGACAGTAAACATGGTAATTATCCCATTTTTAGTGTTAATGATAATATTACGATCAAATTGTTGACGCGTGATGATTTTAATTGGAGATAGAGATATGAACAACAAATCATGATGGTATTGGGAATATAGAGAAGGGCGTACACGCACACCGGGCTGTGTTCGTTGCGCAGAGGGGCACGCAGCGCGTGATTGCCCCCGCCCGCGTGAAGAGCCGGCGACGTGCATCAACTGCGGGGGTGACCACCCCGCCAACAACGTGCGCTGCCCCATCTTCCAACAGGAGATATGGCACAGGCGAGCGGGCACCGTCGCCGCCACGACCGCCTCACGCCGACCGGAAGCGGCCACCGTGAGGCCAACAGAAGTGGCCTCCACAGAGGTCCAAGGCGCGTCACTCATGGCGGCGGCCAACGCTACCCTCATAATAACTAATGCTATACTTACAAAATTAACAAAAAAAAATGTAAAAGGCAATCGTGTCGCAAAACCAGTAACTTCTCACAAAAATGCTACGTTTTTAATTATTCAACATCATCATACTCCTGCCCATATCCCAATTTATTTGAAAAAACACAAAACCTCATTATTCCAAAAAAATCACGAAAATATTGATTACTAGGTACATTTTTTACTGAAAAACAGAACAAATCCACCATACAAAAACCAACTCCTGAAAACAGTAAGAAAAAGCCAAAAACAAACTTAACAATGTCGAAAATATACGTAACACTCCAATACACCAGTAAATTAATGGTCCAATTAAATTAAAAATTCCAGATTTAAATTTTAATTCACTACCTACACTACACCATAAAACAACCGATGAACCAATCACAACCATCAAACAAATACAAATCGCGAAGCTAATCATCAACCAACAATAGACCACATCATTGCTTATTTTATACCAAAATGTCCAAAATGCTTCCCGCATCGCCAACGACACAAGTATATCTAAAATACTTTAAGTACGTCACAACTACAAAAAAGTACCTTCACCAAATCAAAAGCTACCAGTTCCAAACTGTTATAAAGATATAGAACTAAGCAACCAAGAAAATAGAATAACAAATTTACCCAGATATGAAACCAATAACCAAGCATTTAACATTTATATGTTAGTCTAGGTAATTTTTGCACCCCCATTATCCCTATTTTACAACTCCTCAAAATCGTTAGAGCCGTTTTCAAAAACATGATTACAAATACTGAACATTTAATAGCTATAATTATTATTAGCGTCTAAAAATGTAAATAGTTTTTTGTAGCAACAGCCATTACAACTTTAAGTTGGTTCTGCCAGCGCACACCAATACAATGATTGCCGTTAGATGCGCCTCTGTAAACAATGACAGCAGCTACATTACCCGACGATCAAAATGAACTTTATCTCGTGGAAAAAATAAAAGCCGAGCTGCAGGTATAATCGGAATGGAGAATCGGCACACATTTATTGATAACAGGTTACTCGTGACTAAGTATTAGCACCGAGACGGTTACGTTCTTTAAGAAGTACCACATCACAAAAAGTTTAATTAACAACCTTAGCAGCCGCGTTTGAGTTCACAAAAAGGAGCTAGCTGTTAACTGGTACCATAAACAGTTAGGCCTTATAAACTGTGCCACCTATTTGAAAACTTCTGTTTGAAGCACCTCTGGGCACCGCTTGCCTCACACCACACCGCGGCTGGACACACAGAGTAGAGTAGAGTAGAGTAGGGACTCCATTTTCCGCACTTAGACTCTAATATGGTCCGTTGTGCGTAGGTGTCCGGCTAAGTTAGCCAGCCTAGCTCCGCCCAGAAGCACAGAAGTTTCCTGGGAGCTTCACAGGCTTCGCGGAGCGACCTCACCGTTCCGAGGATTTGTTTGCGTTGGGTAGCCACGGCCTCGCATTCCAGGATGACGTGGGCGGCTGATTCTTCGGCGTCAAAGCAGCCTCTGCAGAGTGGGCTGTCCGTGGCGCCTATGTTAAAGAGATGTTTATTTAGGGGGCAATGGCCCGATATTGGGCTGGACACACATCTAAGTATTACATAACATCACGCCTGTATCCCCCGAAGGGTGAGGCAGAGGTGAACTTTATAGTACATCCACATTTCGCTAGTTATGTTTATGTCCCATGTAATAGGGTGCGAGCCTATTGCCATCAACCAGGCACAAATTCATATATAACACTCAAGTGCCTAACCTCTTCCCAATTGTTGCATGTTGAGTTTGGTTTCCAGTCTAACCGGATACAGCTGAATTCCAGTATTTTACATGGAGCGGCTGCCTATCTGACCTCCACAACCCAGTTAGTACTGGGTAATACCATACCCCTCTGTAAGGCTGGTTGTCAGACTTTTTGGGCCACTGACTACCTGTAACGAGTGTCAAAGATCTACAGATGACAGCCGGGCTCAACGGCTTAAAGTGCTATCCGAGGGACGGAGGAAACTCGGTATGTTATGGATGGTCACCCATCCACGGGCCAACCTAGGCAAACGCAGCTTAACCTAAAGACCGACCCGACCCGAGCGGCTGTTATATTTAAGCCACGGGCTCCCAATCAATGTTTGAACACATTCACTGTCAAGTGCAAGGCAAATAACGTTGAAGGATAAACCTCCACCAGTGCCAGATAAAGTGCCTCACGAGGCCGATTATGGGGTAATGGCCGAGTCCACATAACACGGCTCAGCCGGGCGGCAACATGTTGAGATTCAGGGATGGTAGATGCCAACTGCCAAACGAAGTTCGTAAGTCGGCACAAGCCGAATAGGTGTAATAATTGTCTAAATCAGGTTGAAAATAAAATAGCCGAATCGAAAGTGCTAAACCGAACAAGTGGTTAGCACTAAAACCGGCCAAGTGCGAGTTGCACTCGCGCATGAACAGTTCCGTACCTTAATTTATTTTTAATATTGGTTGTTATTGCAGAAATACACGGTCTGTGATAATTTCAACCGTCTACCTATTACGGATATCAGATACAGCCCGCTGATAAACAGACGGATGGACGGTCAGCGGAGGCTTAGTAATAGGGTCCCGTTGGGTTACCTCTCGGCTACGGAACCCTAACAACGAGGTGATTGTATATAAGAGCTAATGCCGGCGCGCGGCGGTCAACAGTCAGCGATCTATTATTCATTTAGTTACGGATCTTTTATACTGACACGGGATCTTCGATCTTACGTACGTGTCACACAGTCGATAATCAGTTGTTTCCTCGTTTGCTGTGGGATAGGGGAGTGGCCTGGAGGAGTGGGCCTTACAGTTCTTTTATAGTTATATTACCTGTGACTGCATCACTGTCAAAATCACAGTGATCTCTACCACCATAGCAACAAAGTTGCTGTGAAAGGATGGATCCATCCTACTCGAGATCTTTTCTAGAGTTTCTATTAGATTGCTTTTAAATTGCTGATGTCATGGGTAAAATATCTTTCAAAGCCCTGTAATGTAAAAGCACACATACCGCAGTGGTAGTCGACTGTGCGTTAGGGCTGACATAGGATGGGGCCGCGTTCTCCCGGACTGCGGCCCTGGGGGCCGGCTCCATGGCCTCGGGCAGTGGCACCGTGGCCGCCAGCCGAGCGTACTCCACGTCCATGTTGCGGATGAAGGGACTGGCTAGCGCGCGCTTGGCCGACTCGCGGTCTTCCTCGTCGTAAGCCTGCAGGATCTGCTCCAGGGTCTGCATCTCTGCTACCTCGCAGTTGCTGCCCCATTCCTGAAAGATTTAGAAGACAGACATTAGTCAATCAATCGTAATTGACGTAAAGACTAATTTTTAATTATTTAGCTCCAACTAGACGTCTTTTCTCAATCGTCGTCCATCTTTGTTATCTGCTATCTATACTATCTCACTCGTACAGTGTTGTCATATTAGTATCCTTATATCCTTCATATTATGTAATGTGGCCACTTCATTCCTATCAGATTCCCGCACAGATATAACAGCAGACCTGTTTGTCCTCGAAAGATCAGACAAAAGCGTACGCGACAATAGTACTGTACACCCCGCGCTTTAAGGTGCTACAACCATATCCTCGATGCTGCGTCATAAAATTTGGAGGATCGGAATTATTATGCAGTAAGAAACGTACGAGGCATTTAGCTAATTTAGATCCATTAGCCAGCAGTTAAAAGCTAGCATAACACACACAACACCATCTGTATAGTTGCTATTGTATTCCCAGATTTCGCCAATTGCGCCATTTAAATTTTCTTAGGTTTTTGCAATTTGCAGGTCAGTCGACGGGCTATGTGTTAAACAAAATATGAGCCGTGACCGTAACACGTATAGGGGACACCGATGCGATAACGGTTCCCACGTATTCTGCACATCATACAGAGAGGGGGGCAAAAAAAAAATTCAGCCGTTACCTACAAAAGTGCAATACCTACACAATCATTACAACCATCAATACAGCCTTCTAAGTTCATTTAATCCCATACAATGACTATAACACGAAAAAGTATCTGGTAGAATTCTGTAAAGCCATATTTGTTACGGCCGCGAAAACAAAAAAAAAACTGGCGAAATGTCGGTGAACTATTAAGTACACCTCTGCCTAACGCTTCGGGGAATACGGGCGTGATGTTATGCTTTTTTCTATTTTTTTTTTTACCGATCGGTAATCATCAAATAACCCCTCCCGCTCTGGGCTGAGCAGGAGGGAGTGTCAGACTTTTACTGACTAAAACCCATCCATGTTCCTTCCTTTGCCCTTTGTGTTCCAGGGCGCGGTATCTCTTTCGAACAGTCCCGCAACCCTGGCAGGCGTCGGTCCTTACGGACCCCTCCCTGTTTGCTGACTCTCTTTGAGGCGCGCGTGGAACACTCTTGCGCCGTCGACACGGCCTGTCGTCATAAGACGAACGGACGGCGAGCTAGCCCATAGCTCACCGTCCACAGGCCCGCGTGATGTTAAATTATGCTTGTACAGTATTTCAATGGCCCACTGCACCTTCAGCTTGACTCTTCTGTTGAGCCGGTAGCCGCTGCTAAATAATAATGCAAGACTTTACCTGCAAACCAATCGTCTCACTCTCACCGTCTCACGTCACAAATGAAGTACAGAAACTGCGACCGCGTCGCGTCCAACGTACTTTAGAAGTCGCGTATTTCATTTATCACTACCGCGTCCTTCAGGTGTGTTTCGGTGTTTCTTCTCAGAGCAGTCGCATAGGAAACACCGACTCCATCACAGTTTTAAAACGTAATTTATTTCTGACGTGTAAAAGTGTATTATACAATTCATCATCGGCCTAGCCTTTTCCAAACTACGTTGGGGACGGCTTCCAGTCTAACCGGACGTAGCTGAATACCAGTATTTTACATGGAGCGACTCCCTATCTGACCTCCACAACCCAGTTAGTTCTGGGTAATACGATACCAAGGGGTATCGTATTACCCAGAACTAACTAAGACAGACTACAGAAGAAGAAGGTAAGACTGGTTATCAGACTTTTTGGGCCACTGACTACCTGTCACGACAGTCAAAGGTGTTTAATTGACAGCCGGGACTAACGGCTTAACGTGCTTTCCGAGGTACGGAGGAAGCTCGGTATGTAATGGGTGGTCGGGTGACCACCCATTACATACCGAGGATGGATGGGTATCCACAGATTAACCTAGGCAAGCACGGCTGAACCTAAAGAGCGACCCGAGCGGCTGTAATTATTTTGCCACGAGCTCCTCAGTGTATTTTCGTTTTTTTTCAGTATATTTTATTTTACAATTGACAGCACTAAATATTATTCATCATTAACTTGCGATTCCGTCCTCCCTGCGTAAATACAATATTTACAACCCACCTTGTACGCTTTTTCAGCGGCCACATTGTCGCCCCGAGCGAGCTGCACCAGAACTATGGCGACGGTGAGCCTCCCGATGGCGCCAGTGTTACCCGACTCCTGATGGAAGCCAATCTCGCGACGGAGACTGTCCACTGCTTCGTCGTACCTGGAATCAGTAGATTTTTTGATTAGTTATTGTTTTTTTTAGTCATTTATAAGAACAAGCCCAAAGATCAGCACTTTTGAACGTCAATTAAACAGATAGTCAGTCCCCAAAAACGTCGCCTGTAAAATTGTCAATGCCGCTAAAGCATAAACAAAGCAGTGCAGCAACAGAGCAGTGTTTCCAGTGCTGGGACACAGAGCGCTCTACCGCGCGGCCACTGTGCGGGTGGGGACGGGACGGAAACGGGTCGGCTTGTCACGTTTCTAAATATACGTTTCAAAGAGAACAGTCTCTCCACGATGGTTCCTTGAAAGCAGTGATAATTAAATTATACAAGGTAAAGAGGTACTTACAATGAGGCTACCACTGCTCTCGTAACGCGGCCTTAGACATGGTGTAATGCTAGACCTATTGGCTGGCAATATCTTAGGACGTCACCAACACAACATTATCGTCAACGTCATCAACACCGGAACACAGAGACGTGCTAGCAACCGTAACGTTTTCGTTCTTACGTATCCGGATAATAGAATAGAATAATTTGTTTCAATCTACAAAGGATCGTACTTACCTAGCACTATATACAGGGTGAGATCTAATTTGCAACAATTTTGTTCCGATAACTGTGGGTCCAAACTGGGTTGTTTTGGAGAAAACGAACTTAAAAGCTTTTTGGAAATTTTCCACCTCTCCACCACAAACAGCTGAATTTGAGAAATCAACATCAATAAACTGCTATTCTGATAGCCCATGAACGAATGCAACCTTCAAAAACCATTTTGTCAAAAAAGTACATCTGCCTTTAGAAATAAGCGCCATTAATGTCTTGTTCTGTAATTTCCTTGTTTTTCAAGGCAGTTTTCTCAAAATAAATGTACACTTGTTAGTTGTGCAAATTACAGAAATGACTTCCTTGTTTCATTAGCCTTTTAAAATGGTGCCACAGTACCCACTTCTAGCAAGTGAATGACCAGAAAACAACGGCTGTTCCTGAAAAGATAGTATTTTAATAAAAATGGAAAGTGCAGTTTTTTCGCTGCACGTAAAAAGGTTCGATTTCTCGACCCCAAGTTATCGGGGTCAAAATTGATGCAAATTAGGTTAGTCTCATCCATTTCAAGGAATGCACCCATTTGTCATCATATTATTATAATTAGCATATTTGTACGCCGTTGACGGCAAGACATAGCGCTCATTTTTTTTTAATTTTGACATCTGTACTGTTGTGTACCTATGTTCCACAAATAAAATTATTTGAATTTGAATTACCAATCACCCCGTATATCGATTGCTCAGCAAATGAACCATACAACAATGGTTGAGGTACTGGCAATCAAACCTGCGCAAATACCGTCAAATAATTATTATTTTTTTTACTAAAAACTGGTTTATATTACCGTTCTAGCTTAACCAGAAGACGTGAAGCCTTGCCGATGTACTCCGAGCCCTGGTGCTGACTGCTCTCGATCTGGAAAACAAAGGACAAAACCTCCTATAAGTAATCGTTCAACTCAGCATTTGGTACCTCTTCTCGACTTGAGGTTTAAACCCAGTCGGAGATTGGGGGTCGAGGGGGCACAGGCCGAATTGTGATATTCTAATTTCCAGTCAGTCATTTTACCACCAGGTTATATAGGCAAGTTTGGTCTGATTAAATAAAAGGCAACAAAGCATATGAATTGTTTAATTAGGTAACACTGTCTCCTTCGCTTGATTACAATTTTTTGCCGTCGGCATTTTGCAAACCGGTGGGCGTATGCATACAAACGACCTAGTTTGTATACTGACGAAAAGTACAAGCTGCCGACAACAAACACGTACATACACCACCACGCAAACCAATCACTAGTATCAATGTCTCCTAATTTCTTATCCAACCTTCACCTCGCAGGTGTGCTGGAGAAGAAGAAATTTCTTACCTTTGTGCTCTTCTATCATCACCTGCTATGTTAGGGTTGGCTTCCAATCTAACCGGATGCAGCTGAATACCAGTATTTTACATGGAGCGACTGCCTATTTGACCTCCACAACCCAGTTAGTACTGGGTAATACGATAACCTTTGGTAAGACTGGTGGTCAGACTTTTTGGGCCACTGACTATAACCTGTAAGGACTGTCAAAGATCTACAGATGACAGCCGGGACAAACGGCTTAACGTGCTTTCCAAGACACGGAGGTAACTTGGTAAGTAATGGGCCGCCACCCAACCAGACCAACCTAGGCAAACCCTTTTTTCCATCAGGAATGACTCAGTAGCAGCCACGGACGCTGGATTCGTGCCCAGTTGATAGCAATAGGCTCGCCCCTTATTACATTGTACTTAAACATAAGTGGCGAAATGTGGATGTACTATTAGGTACACCTCTGCCTAAACCTTCGGGGATTAAAGCCTAAATATTCGTGATATGATGTTTTTTCTTGATTTCGTTTTATGAAATGCAATTGTTTCTACCATTTGCTCAAGCGCCTGGTCAACGTCATTTGTGGCTTCCACGGCCGAAAATCGAATCCCCAGATCTGACTGGATCTGACCGTAACCGTAAACTACTTTTATGTTTGAATTATTTACAAAACAATTTTGTTCCGACTAAGACAGTTTCTACCCTGTTTGGTATTTCCCGGCACTTAAACGTTGATCAAAGAAAAGACTAAATATCTCCGTAAATTTAAGACGTAGGTATAGCAAACTTTCAGTCGAGGCAACCTTGGGCGGATTAATAAACTTAGCAGATAAAGAAGCCTTGCCAGCTTTGTGAAGCATCGATGTAAGTCTAATGCAATACCCAGTTTCCTTAAGCTGTTGGTTCTCCTATTTGTAAATAAATATATGTCCTGTCTAGCGCCATCTCTTTCTCAGACAGAAGTAAGATTAGTTACTATACGTGGTACCCTGAAGATACAAGTAGATTGCGAGTGCGACGTACAAACATACATTCTCAACTAACTAGGAAGAGATATAATTAAAATGATAGAAAATAATGTATCTAAAAATAACTATATTAAGACTTACAGAAGAGACATCAGCCGCTGTTTGGTACACCTTGCAGGCCAGCTCCGGGTTCTGCGGTACTAGAATCTTCCCTGCCTTGTCGAGAACTGAAGCACCTGCGTCACCCGAACCGTGTTGTTGGTACAACACCGAAGATTCAATGGCTAGGTCGTAAATCTGGAAGTAAAATAGATTATAGTATTATGTAAAGATAGGTATAGTATTGTATTGGGTATATAATACATCCGCCCTTGCTTCAGTCGTCAGTTAAATCAAATCAGTTGTTCTGAAGTCTGAACACACTTTTAAAGTGGTACGTACTCTTTTTAAGTTAATTGTCTCGTGCGAAATGTGCTCACTGGAATGGATGGACACAACGGTACACCACACCACACTGACACAACGCAACGATCAAAAACGAAAGACGTTAATATTAAAGTCTGCTTGTACAAAACTCAGAAATTCACAACATATCGTATGTGCGAGAACCTCCCCCTTTCACACCTAGTCGTACTTGTACGTGGAGGCCATGTTCCAACAAAGTAATATTAATATGGTACCTTATACCACCAGGCGAACTTGACAGCTCCGTTTGGAGCTTGAATAATCTTTGTAGATGTGTTATAAACATGGTGTTCTTACAGTTTATTAATTATTATTTTAGTTTATTTATTTAATTTTGTTTCCTGCTTTAATCACAAAAAAGTATAATTTTAGCAAAAATTTTAACTTTGATATTTCATCTAAAAAAACCGCACTTTAATATAAGGATGCTTTAAGAAATTCTGTATAGTTTTGCTTAATAGAGTGAATAACAAAAATATCCCTAGACACTTATGATGTGTGTACATTCGACATCCTCAGCGAAGACCATTCATCCTAGATAGAAAATACAAAAGACGCACCTCTTGGGGCGTAGCGATTTCCTTACAGACGATCATGGCGTTTTCCAGGGCCTTAGCTGCGTGGAAGAACGCGTTGTTCTTTTTGAAGCACTCAGCAGCTTTCAGGTGACAATCCTTCGAGTTTGGCAGATCCCGGCCAATACGGAAGCATTGCGCTGAAAAATATTAACTACATATTAACGAACTGCAGTTTTCTAAAGATAAGGCGGATGTATAGTCGAGACTCGAGCTCATAACCACCAGTCTAGGTTGAATGGAACTTGTAATTGTAATCTCTACCATAGGTGTAACTAACAATACAGATATTATCCGAGTTACTAATGATGGATTCTCTTCTTTCAGATTATTTCGCCAGTTCGTGTGACGAGGGACTTCAAAATTTGCCTTCGGCATTTCTAAAACCAGCGACCGTTCGCGAACAAACGTTTGTTTAATGACGAATCATACAAAATGCCGATGACATTATATCTGCCATACGAGTAAGAAGAATCAACAGGCACGCTAAAGGAGGCCTAAAAGATTGAGAGTATCTGCCTAGCCCCATTGGAAAAAGGTGTGAATTTATGTATAATAAGACTTACCCGCCTGGGTATATTCATCAGCTGCCGAATCATAATCCGGTTTCCAACGCATAAGAGAGGTCTTCAAGCTGCCAAAAACATGTGCATTAGATGCCATTATTAATATTAATAAGACAGGATATTTAAAAACTGTTAACAAACACAAGCTTAAAAAAAAAACAAAGAAACAACATAAGCATAGCATACTTGACTACTACGCAGAACAAAGATATTTAAAAGTATAAAACATCGCGCATGCAAACACAAAAGTTTCGCAGTGCAGTTACAGAACAATATAAATATAAAACAACTAAAGCTTCGAGTCAATTGAATTGGAAAAACCGCGCTGCCTCCCCTTGAATGTGGTGCGATGTCCTAGGTTTTGTTAATATACAGTCTAGTGGGGGTGATGGGGTTAGCCCTCACGGATTTTTCTAGTACGAGCTTGGTCAGCTCACCAACTTTCGCATTTATAATATTAAAGTAAGACTAGCTTCGGCCCGCGGCTTCGCTCGCATATTATTACACATAACATAACATTGTTTTAATGTTATTACACAAAATCATAAAAAGGTAAGTAGTTAGATAACTGGCGAAATGTAAACACACCTCAGACTACCCCTTCAGCTAGGATAGACATGATGTTTTGCTGTTCTACTGATATCCACGTTAAGCCGGGGGCATTCTGTGAATAGTCCATCACAGAATGCCCCCGGCTTATTACCCAAAGTGAGAGAAAACGCACAGGCACAGCTTTATCAACCAAACATGGAAAAAACATAATTCTTAGAAGGGTGACTGCCTAGTTGGTTGATTGGTCATGTTCGAATCCCATAGGATTTAAAATTTAATTGGCGAAATGTGGATGTCCTGTTGAATACACCTTTGCCTAACCCTTCGGGAATTACAGGCGTGGTGTTATGTGCCTCAGTTCTTCAATCCTTAAAGAGAAACCAGATCACGTCGAGACTAATACTAGAATCTCATAATGCCCTAGAATGTGCTACTGTACTAAACCGCAACACGGTAACACTACAATGGATTAAGGACTCAGTGGATCACTTGGAAACGACGCAGCTGATGAACTCGGCAGAAGTGGTTCCAACACGAAAGCCTTCAGACCCAAACCCATAGTGCCCCATGCACAATGGTCCACTTTAGGGAGTAAGTGTGGAAACCAAACCCTTAACATAGAACCCATAGTACTCATTCCTTTCAATCAGCTAAGGAGTTGATTAAAGGATCAGACTCAAACACAAGCGGAGATATGGTGGAACCCGACACCAGGGTGTAGGCAATGGTCACCTCGAGTGCACCCAAGCACAGCACAGCATGGAAACTCTTGGAACACCAAGACCCCTTGTGGATGTCCTGAGAAAGCCAGAAAGATTGATCTGCTTCTGGAGAGAGGTGGGCTGGAATAACCGGCACCATGGCTCACATACAAACCCCTAACATAGAAAGCTACGCACATGATGATTTCATTAAGAAATTCTAGTTATGTACATAAAACAAATGAGTATGCTCCCCATATTATAAACAGGTAGGTTACTGTCTGGTCTCCTGCCCCCTTGGAAATAGGCTCACCCTTATGGACATTGGGTATTCCATACTTACGCCACATGTGAACATTTGTCGCACCAACAGACAACGTGCCGGCCTCGCAAGCAAATACATACTGATGTGAAACATCAGACTATTATGTGAAAAATAAACATAAGAGATCCTCAATATTGTTCTCTAAGAATACAGGAACATGTTATCCATTATGTACTTTTTTGCATCCCGAAATGATAGTTGTGACTTAATTTGGTCATAAAATCGTTTAAAGGCATTTTATCTTGGTATATGCATCAATGCAGTTACTATGTCAATAATTAATTTAATCTTCTGCAATTCCTACTTTGTATTGAATACAAGACATTCTAATTTCAGTGAACAATCTACAAAACACAAGAAGCCGAACAAACTTAATTGCAAACAATTAAAATTATATATTTTGTAAAAATCTATTCCAACAAGCAAATCAAGCTCACAACATTAAAATAAGTGTCACATAGTATTAACTTTTGGTAGTTTCTACATGTTACAGATACACAGCATGAGAATTACAAATAAATAAACCTTGGTTCTATTACAATAACAGCATCATCGGCTAAAATATAAATACGAATTATAGTAGAATAAATTTCGACTTACAATTTTTCGGCAGACTTGCAGTGCTCTCGCGCCTCAAACACTTTTACCGACATGGCGAATTAAGCCAAGAAAACTGCTTGTTATTTACTAAGATTGGACGTAGAAAGCACTGTGACGGTGTGTGAGAAATCAATAGAGAGCAGACAATAAGATATCACAAGCAACTATCTTTCATTGAATAATATTTCGACGGGTTTGACGGGTTTGACATTTACTTACGGAAAAGAGAGTGTTACAAACAACGAATTTCAAATTTCCACCATATTCTACTATTCTGGCGCCAAGGGTTTTTGTTTGTTTTGCGATTAATTTAGTAAATCGAAAAGTGCCTGGTTATAGATGTGAAGTAATTTCAGTCCTATTGTTACACAATTAGCTTATCTTAGTGCTTTAGTATTAGTTTAATGAGATAAATAGTTTTTGTAGTTTTTTTTTTGATAAACGTGTGTAATTTTATAATTCACCCAGTATCAAAATCTGCTATCAAATTATGGTTCAATGCGGGCGGGGGTGGTCTAATGTAAAATTTAAAATATCTATTGGGGGAGGGTTCTGCCGCAATAGGAATTGCGTTAGGCCGTCAGTCGACGTAAGCTCAAAACGTAAAATCCAGATAAATCCAGATCTAATAATTCAAAATTATAAAGACCCATACTGAGTTTTTTAAAAGATAGATTATTTGCATTCCATTATATCAAATGAAGGTAAATCCAATCTGAATGTTACGTTTTTGAAAGAATGAACAAGATTAAACAATATATTATGGTTTTCCTAAACAGGACCTATCTTTAATACTGTAGCCATAATAAAAAAAACTGCCTTTTATATTATTTATATTATATATTCATGGAATAATAATTAAGACTAATATCACTTTTTTTTAACTTGAATTTTTTTCTGCTGTTGCTGTCGTTGAGTTTCCTGATGGTTCCCCACTAAAAACTTTGCTGTAAGATGGCGCTAAGAACGCCGAGTGTCTGTCACATGTCAATATCATCTATGAAGAAAAAAGGCGTTAAGGTGGATGCGCAGGGGTACTAATCTCAAAGAGTGTTTTTTTTCATGAAATAGCTATTGAATGTGATTATATGAACTTGGAGAGCTGTATTGATGATTTGAATGATTTTAATTCTGTAACTCCACACGTGTTACTGGCGTGATTCATATTTTCATCAACATACTACTTGACACTGACCTGCAAATTGCAATAAACTTGAGAAAATTTAAATTTCGCGGGCTACCCTCAATCTCTCAAGGCAGAGGTCTTTCAGTCCTACCACGTGTTATAATTTTCATGTTAGCTAGTGCATTGTGGTACATACCTACGAAATTAATAGGATAAGTTATACTGTACACTGTATACTGTACACTGTGTACTGTGACTGTATAACATGTCTTAAAAAAAATAAGCACTACTTTTTTAATTAATGACTGAAGAGGTAAATATACTACCATTTTTTTTTTTTTTTTTTTTTACCAATTGGAAATCATCAAATAACCCCTCCCGCTCTGGGCTGAGCAGGAGGGAGTGTCAGACTTTTACTGACTAAAACCCATCCATGTTCCTTCCTTTGCCCTTTGTGATCCAGGGCCGCGGTATCTCTTTCGAACAGTCCCGCAACCCTGGCAGGCGTCGGTCCTTGGTGGCCACCACGTGGCCCCCGAGGCCCGGTGCGTCTCCCGCGGTGGCTGACACGTGAGGCTCTCTCCCTCTCACGTCCAGCCACCCCCTTCGCTAGCATGACTGCTTCGCAGAAGGAGGTGACGGCGTCCCATTCCCTCTCGCTCCGGACCATGGATTGAACCAGGGCCGGACGCGAGAGGTCGCCGCCGCCGATTGCCGCTACGAGGATACGGCGTTGCTCCGCCCAAGCGGAGCAGACCTGCACAGTGTGCTCCACCGTGTCCTCCGGTCGATCCTCGCAGAAATATACTACCTAAAGCCCAGTTTTACTAACGCTGGATTATACCTAAAGCAAACTATTCGATTTTAAACGGTCGGCCTACTGTTGGAATTCCAACTGGTAATAATATTTTGTCATTAGTATTTATGAAAACGGAAGTAAGTCCAGAATTTCGTAATTTCTTATTTCGTATCTAAATTACAGAATACGGTTGATCCTCCAAAATATAGTTGGGGAGGAGTGGAGCCCTAACTTAAAGTATAACCACCGAACGAATTACGATAGGACATAATGGCAGTCCAACAGCTAGATGCGTTGATGACACAAATAGAGGATTGCGGGTAGGGTGTTGTTGGGACTGACGCAGGCCAAGGAAGGATTTTTGCAAAAAAATAAAAACTAATCCTGCGGCATGAACATCAGTCTTCTGCTCATCTTTTTCCAACCATATTGGGCTCGGCTTCCAGTCTAACCAGATGCAACTGAACACCAATACACAAACGTAGCACGTTAAGTTTAAAATGGAAAATATTACGTGCCATTACCATGGCATGCCGTTTCGGGGGTCTAGCCTTTTCTTAACTACTTTATGTGCAGCTATAATGCATTCCATAAATAAGATTTCTAACTGCCCCTAAAGGGACTTTCCGGAGCAAAAACCTGTTAAGATGTTAAAGCTCAAGAGTTGAAATAAATAGGTATGTGGGTAAATGAGATGTTTATGAAAATATCTGTATGAAAAAGTTGTGTGATATTAATACAAATAGTATCATGAGCGTAGTGCGTGACAGACGGACAGGCATGTGCAGTTTATGTTTAGATCCGGCGACGCAGACGCAGTAATAAGTGCAAAACGTGCTTAACGTTTAGGGTTGTCACGACACATTGACATGGAGTTACGGACACTCCCGATATTTATACAATACACATTGATTTAACATTTACTTTCACTAATTAATTAAATTAATATAAAATGTTAATATTGTTACTGTTACAGTGAGGTCGTACCATCTCAACGGTGGGATTCTGTCTTACGATTTTGTAGGAAACCTCAGTAACGCAAAAATATCTCCTTCATCTAGGTGTACCATTGCGTACATGCTTACATCTCAAGCAAGCAGATTAATTATGGCAAGAATGCATTGTGAAGTTAGTTGTAGTTGTGTGTTAGTTTCAATTTTAATAAAACGTTCAGTAAACCCTAAACACAACTGTCGCAGTTAAAAGGATGAAACAGACTGTTGTTCATAAACGCACTGTGTAGGTGGAATGAAGCTTGCCTAATATAATATATTTATATAGGTTTATAAATATACTATGGTGCGTCTAAACCGGCAATATCTTTAATGCACTATGTATTCACAATAACATTTTGATGCAGATTAGCATTTCCAGCCATACAAAAACAATAATATGTTTCGGCATTGTGTCTGAACCAGATTCGGTTAGAAGTTTTTCTTGTACAGTCGCCATCACATCAAGTCACCATAAACTGTTAAATTTCTCCAAATTATTTTGAACCATAAAATGTTGATGATTAAGTTCTAGACTAGAGTAATAGGCGTGATTTCAGAAACACTAAGTAAAGAAAAATCATAATTGATAACCAATTATTACAAAAAAAATACAAGAATGTCCAAGAGTGACTTGGAATTCCCTTTAAACGAAGGGGTTGTGGACGAGCTCATTCACAAGGAACAATACAAAAATGAGTAATGCCCTAACAGGTTGATTTGCAGCTATACATTTTAGTAAAAATATTGCCTGTTTAGAAGTACCTCTCGCTTAAATTCTGTTTATGCAATTAATTATAGGATTTGCAGATGTATTTTGATTTTGTATGCCTGAAGCTCGCTCGGTAACAAGGATAAATAAGAAAATATTTTAAAACAAAAAAACAACAAAGCACAAAAAATACTCATCTCTTCTTTGCAACAATAAAATGAAAGAGAAACCCACTCACTATCTTTTCTTTAATCTGCAACACGCGCAAAAAAGAATCACACAGCGTACTCCAACTACAGTTACTTGCAGGTGTTCAAAATGGCGCGTGGTAGAAAATGGTAATAATTTGGTAATAATAGTAACACCGTCGTGAGATTGCGCCAGATTGCGCGCGCACCCTACTCCGTCTATATTTTAACCCCCGCAGAGAAAACGAGGGGTAACTCTACGGCAGCTATAGAAATAACGGTTTCTATAAATAACTCTTACTTCAACGATGCTGTTGACATATAAGTACAAAACTAGATTTTTGCTTAAGCTGAAACTTAATCCTATAATTAATTTAATGATAAGAATTTTCTGTCGCTCGTCTGGAGAGGAAAATAGGTATAACTTGCTTGTCTGCTTTTAACGGGCAGTTTGTAGACTTTGAGAAAGATTTGTATCCCGAAATCACCAAGCCATCAAATCAAGTGACCAAGTAGGTATCATCTGCCTAGCCTTTCCATATGTTGGGGTCAGCTTCCAGTCTCACTGGATGCAGCTGAATGCCAGTATTTTACAAGGAGCGACTGCCTATCTGACCTCCACAATCTAGTTAGTAGGTAGGTACCGGGTAATACGATACCCCTTGGTAAGACTGGTTGTCAGACTTTCGGGCCACTGACTTCCTGTAACGACTGTCAAAGGTCTTACAAATGACAGTCAGAAGGGTGGTCACCCATCCACAGACTTACCTAGGTAAGCACGGCTTAACCTGAAGAACGACCGGAGCAGCTGTTATTGGTTAACCGCGAGCTCCAAATAATCGGTTTGGCAATATTAGATAGAATAGAGAGTCTAAGATCTACAGATAGGTAATTAGGTACACACGGCTACTACATCACATCAAGATATAAATTCCAGTTTACGCTGATCTCGAATTGTATAGGATTTCCGTACAATGCGAGGTCAGCTCATACTGGAAAGTATAGCTTGATGTGTAGCCGTGTGTACATACGCAGGCCGATTTAATGCGCAGAGGCCGACTTACAAAACGTAATATTTATTCTTATACATATTAATTATTATTCCTAAGTCCCATGTCATCAACTGGACACAAATCCGGACTCCGTGACTGATCCTGAGAAATTCCTAATGTAGTGTATTCTTAGTGTAATCCCAATAAAAACTTTGCCCGACCTGGGAATCAAACTCTGGACTTATGCTCAGCCGTAGTGTCTGCGACCAATAGAGCAACGAGGCAGTGAAAAATACACAAACTCAAAAATGTACCTCACGTCAACATTTTCACGTGTTAGTCAAAATAAATAAAAAATCAACAAATGGCAACAAAGTGGCACAAACGTCAAATTGACACGTTATCAATAATACAGCAGCAAGTAGTAAGTAAGTATAATAAAATGAAACAACTGTTTACTGTACAACCAGCGATAAAATAGCGTATACAAGGTACTACTAGTGTTACGTACTACTTCATCTTGTTTGCTCAACCAAGTTTTTTCCCACGCTACGAAACGATGGCGCTTACCTCCCACCCGCCTTGATTCATATAAGCGAAATTGAAAAATGTATTCTTAAAAAAAACATACTGCGAAACAAAACCGACTTCCGAAAAAACACTAAAATAACTTGACTTTCGGAAGTCGGTGTCTTTGTTTGTTTCATTGACTTTTTTGCCACCGACTTCCGAAAGTCAAGTTATTTTAGACTCTTTTAGAGATATTTTGGAAGTCGGTTTTGTTTCGCAGAAAGTTTTTATTTTACCTTAGTTTTTCACATAAATTATTGTCATGAATTAATTTTTACATTGTACCTAGAAGTTAATAAGGTAATTGTAGTGTAGCCTTAGGGCGCTATGGAGTGAGGATTTAGAAAAAAAAATCGGACTTGTTTTTGTGACGTTTTCGCGATTATCTCGAAAACGGTGCGTCCTTGGCAAAAAATTACCAAAATTCTCCCCTACCCCTGTGTCACCCTCCACCAAGCAGCATCCCAAAATTTTGTTGAAATTAAACCATTTGTTTAAACCAAGGCCCTTAATTTGGAAACGGTGCATCAGAGGACCATGCGTATCAGAGCCTAAATGGTTTCTATGGTCTAGGTCAACCCGATACTGCAATAAAATGATAAATTTCCGAAAATTCCCTAAGCGTATACTCCAACTCCAAAAACTCCACCCCTAAGACGACCCACTGACCGTTATTATGAGATCATCATGTCATCAACATAATGGAAGAAGAAAAAATATGTATTAACACCTCCATTGCCAAGTCAAAATGATGAATTTACCTGGATGGCCAAAATAAAAATTCGTTGAATGTCTTCCCTAGTGGCATAAACCAAATACCCAGAACCCAATACGCTGCGGCCGCTATTTTATGGCTCGTGCCGTCGTGCGTAATTGAGGCACCTTCACGCGACGTCGCGTCATGTGGCAATTAACGTGAGGAAAACAACCAAATTACTGAACCGATTTTGATGAAATTTCTATGGTACCAATCGGGAAGTATATCCTTTCACATGAAAAAAGAATTTTTCAAATCGGTTTACAAATCACGGAGTTATGAGGTAAAAAACATTAAAAAAAATACAACCCAATTGAGAACCTCCTCCTTTTTGAAAAAAATCGGTTAATTAAATGGCCGACATTGAATATGAATTTCGTCTCGAACCTCTCTATGAAGGATGTATGGGGAAAAGGCAAGCCGTGAACGGCTTGCCTTTTCCCTTGCCTCTTTTCTTTTGATCTTGAAAGATCACTTGTTCTTCCAGTCATTGCGACCATTTGTTGAACTGGACCATGCCTGGTAACCCTTTGGTTACGGAGATATTGAGGGTTCAACTATTTACCCTTTCTTGACAAGTACAAGTTTTACTTATTATTTGACTTTAAATAGGTACCGTGCCTACCCCAATGAGCCCTGTACTACATCTATCCATCTAAATCTACAAATAAACGTGTCTGTTTCATCTGTTTGTAATTTCAAAGTAACAGCATTTTACTGAAACTGAATGCCGAAATAATTTAAACGGTACTTAAGACAAAAAAAAAACATTTTATTTTTTTGTGTCTCTGTGTGTCTGTCTGTAAACGACTGGACCGATTTTGACGGAACTTTTACTGGCAGATAGCTGGTGTTATAAGGAGTAACTTAGGCTACTTTAGCTTACTTTTTTTTGCTGTTTCATACATTTTGATCTTTAGTTCGAATGACGTAATGAATACGTAGTAACCGGTTGTGCGTCGGTGTCCCTGTTTAACTAGATTTGAACTTCTGTTTAATCATCTGTTTACAACATTTAATGCCTGGGATTACTAAGGTCATGCACTGAATGGAAAGCTGTCTCCCTAAAATAAGGTCTAATTTTATTATATGAGACTTCGCAATGTACTTGCTATGTTGCTTATATGTCGTGATGGCCCAGAAGTTAAGGCCTCGCCTCTCATGCTACAGGTTGTGGGTTCAAATTCGGGCAAAAGTACCAATGTGACTTTTTCAATTCATATGTACTTTCTAAGTTTATCTTGGACATCACAGACATCGGTGATGGAAAACAGCGTGAGGAAACCTGGATTTATAAAAAGTCTGAAATCGCCGTCTTGAGCAAGCGTGGTGATCAATGCTCGCGCCTTCTTTGTTGAGAAGAGGCCTTTGCCCAGCAGTGGGACAGTAATAGGCTGGTATTATAATGCACTTGCTTCCCAAAGTCCGGTAAGAAAAACTGCTTAAACTGCAAGTTGCTATGCGATACTCGCAATACTTGTTGTAGGTATTCGTCACTGGCTTGTTTGTCAGCTAACTCCGCATAATACAACACCGTGGGACAGCTTAACGTCTCTATTCGAGAAAGAGTATCTGCTACCACGTTCTGGTTACCACTAATATAACATATACCGGTAGTAAATTCGGAAATAAAGGAAAATTGACGAATTCGACTGGGAGTTTCGTTATCACTATTTAGTTTAGTAAACGCGTATGATAGTGGTTTATGGTCCGTGTATATTGTTAATTTTCGACCTTCCACTAAACTTCTAAAATGCTTAACAGCCATACATATCCCTAACAACTCCCTGTCGTATGTAGAATACTTAGCTTCTGTTTGCGTTAATTTTCTAGAAAAGTATCCAAGTCGTTGCCAAATGTTATCAACTTGCTGTTGTAAAACGGCACTAAGACTAACGTTTGAAGCATCACACATTAATGATAAATTGGCATCGGGCCACGGATAAGAGCAGCGTTTTTTAAGCTTAACTTACATTTCTCAAATGCCTCGTTTGCCTTGTCAGTCCAGACTATTACAGTTTTATCATTCTTTTTACTGTTATGAGCAGTCGATTGCCAAACGGAACTGAATAGTTATTTAGCTATTCTATTTCGATTGGCAATCGACTGCTCTAGGGCTGTGTGCGCGGTAAAAATTAACCATAGGTACCGAGAAAACGACGTAATTGATCGCCTGATTAGGGAAATTTAGGTACAATCGCTTGCACTTTCTCGTCTGGGGGCGCGCGCCGTTCGTCGACACACCAAATACATATTTAGAGATAATGATTGTAATACCGAATTCAAATGCTCTTTGTGCTGAGCGTCTGTCTCGATTGCTATGCATAAATCATCAATATAATTGTATACTAAAGGTAAACCACACAGCACTACCGAACTCATGGATCGTTAAAAAGATTGCGCTGCGTTGCGCAATCCAAGTCATTCGAGGAAATTCGAATAGCCAAAAAGCGTTATGATTATCTCAACGTCCTCCGGGGCGACCGCTATAGAATGATATTATGCTCTATTTAAATCGAGTTTATTAAATATGATTTTCTCTCCTGCCAATAAATACTTAAAATCATTTAAGCGCGGAATAGGATAGCAATCAGGTTTCGTCATTGCGTTTAACCGTCTATAGTCTCCGCACGGGCGAAGCTCGCCATTTTTCTTGGGCACCACATGCAATGGGCTTGCCCAAGAGCTTTTGGATAGTTTGCAAATGCCTACATCTATCATATTCTGAAATTCTGCCTTAATTTTCTTATATCGGTCCGGAGGAAGTAGTTTTGCCTTATCATATAACGGTGGCTCCGAAGTTTCGATGTAATGGCACACCGAGTGATTAGGTATTTCTTTAAAAGATACAGGTTTTGTCACGTCTGGATAATTACATATAATACCTACCCCGTGCCAGAAGTTATTATTAACTATCGTTTTGATGGTTGACTCACAATCACTGTGACACACGACTGAAGCGATAACATTTAAACGAGTAATTTGATCTATAAGCCTACGCGTACTTATATCAATCAATATTATGGGTTAAAAAATCTGCCCCTATAATAGGCTGCTTAACATCTGCCACGATGAATGTCCATCGAAAAGCTCTTCTTTAATTAAGGTCTAAAATTATAGAACGCACACCTTACGTTCTTATCTCCATACCGTTTGCGGTATAAAGTATACCCCACGCGATATTTTTGCACCTAGTGGCCGGAATTACCGATACGTTGGCTCCCGTGTCAATCAATAATTTTAATCCACTATTTTTGTCCAACACACAAAGGCGATTATTTAACGTAACGATACAAACCTCCGCCTTAGATTGTATCACACTTAGTTTTCCATTGAGGTCACGTTTTTTGATGTTTTTCAATTGCAGGGGTCGACACATTTAGCAGCTTTGGATCCATACCTATGATGATAGAAGCACAACCATTCGGGATTTTTACGAGACCTGCTTCCATACCTCGTGCGCGACTTTGACTGGCTATAACCACTCGTACGACGCCTATATCTGTTCTTTGGGCGCGAGCTCCTTCACTTCAGTAACTGCCAAAACAGCCTGCACCGCTGTTGGAAGAAGTCGACTCCACATAATTTGTAAAGTCGTGTCAGGTATCTTTCCTCGCACTAGGTCCCTCATCCGCCTCAGAAGTTGCGAAGGCTTAGGGTACCAAGTTCCATCTCCCCCAGCAACTTTTGAAACTATCTACAACTTACTTTGTCCTATACAAAATTTCAATACCTACTCGACCCAAATGTATGGGACAGCTGTCAGCTGATTATTTTTTTACGATTTCGATGGTGGTCCCATAGAGAAAGTTGTTCAGTTTGATTGGTCCGTACCACAGTATTCCATATGATTATACCATTTCTGTTACACGCTGTATAGTCTCCGACTCTTCAAAAAGTTGGAGCAATCTGTCTTTCAAGGACTGGTATTTCTGTGATTCCGGTGGAGCTTATAGTAAATCGCTGATTTGTTGTATGGCACTTTTATTTAACTTCCTAACAACCGAGTTTGATTTCGCGGCATCATTGAGTTTCTGATTGTCCACCAATGCCTCAAATTGGACGAACCAGAGTCGCGGTTGGTCTGCCCAAAACTCTGGTATTCTCGATGATACGGTGATGCTGGCCAACGCAGACTCTCCTTCTACACGCGGCTCGAGGTTCGGGTCTGTAGCCCGCCTTGCACGTTGACTCGCGCCCTGTGTAGGCATCACCACGAAACTTTAACACAGTCTTATTTCTCTACACAAGAATATCACTGAGTTTATCACGTCGGGGTCACCAGTTTAGTTGTTACGGGTGTTAGCTAGAGTAAAGACTACAATAAGGACTACACGTGTTGCTGTAATCTATGTTTAATTGCGACTGAGCTTAATCCTGATACGACGGGCGCAGCCGCCTCTACACACACAGGTACATATGTAGTAACTTAATACCCTACAGCCACCCATCCATGACTTCGTTATTTGTTGCTTTATTTTCACGATTGACATTTAAATTGTAAGTATTTTTACCTACAAAATATTAATGCAACAAAATAAACACAATTTAATAATTTATGCGTCTAGGCTGCCACTATGGTTTACAAAAAAAATATACAACACAGTTCGTCGCACTTCAACCCCCTTGACATAAGAAGCTGATTAGACATGTAGTATTTTCTATGGGATTGTTTGGCGGGGTGAAAATTCGATAAACTAAACTTACTAACTATTGACTTCGCGTCACTTTCGTAAAGTAGGTAAGTGGCTCTTGTGCTAGACAAGCTTCTAGGACCAGCGTTAGAAGGTGTGTTGTGTGTCGGAGAGTTATTTTAAGATTACTCTTAGGTCACTGTAACCTACCTAATGGTGAGACTATACCTAACCCTCCTATTAATAAACACAGAATAAAGTTATTCCAAGTTTAAACCTTTGAAAATGTATGGTTATTCCTTTGTTATTCCTGGTATAATTTTATTCCGTGTTTATTAATAAGAGGGCAAGAGAACAGTCAGAATAAATTCAATCATTATAATATTTACTTTGCTTATTTATTATACTTCTAACGTTACAGTGGCTGCGTTTTTTTGGGACAAAATATAGGGAAAAAAACCTTTTATTTGTGATTGTGAGGCTACACGTGATAGCACGTGATGTTTTATATTCTGATCGTTTAAAGGCAATGGTGCAAATATCTTCGTGATTTTGACCTTGTTACTGCTGAACATGTCCTGCTGCCTGTCCGTCGGTACCCACATCTGACCGTCAATCTCATTGAATCCAGAAATTCGCGTTATCTAGATACAAAGTGAGCCTACAACCTGACATTTTTTCTTTTGTTTTTTGAAACTACACAAAAGTTCGGGTTGACATCGTTGGGCGGCTAAAACTAGTTGTAACTAGTTGTACAGTACGTTCGTGCAAAAGCCGAGTGGCCTAAATCAAATTAAGTATGCCGAACCGATCGGAACAGGATTAAGGGATGGTAGGTTTCATTCCGTCCGAGCCGTCTGCCAGCATCGAGCGGAATGAAAGCTGAATATATGTAGTTAGTAAGTACTTATTTGTTTTCTAGCAAATACTGCCTAATCCAATTTTCGGACAACTATACAGTTCGATTTTCACCACATGTGATACTTGGAAAATTCCTGAATACATAAATGCAACCAAGAATAGGTACCGTACCTGTGATACCTCTAGCCACTTATAGTCCGTATTGCAATTATTATTTCATCCATACATCATCGTCGCAGCCGAGTGTAGCCGACGCCAGGCGAAATAGCCCGAGCGTTCAATATCGATTCTAGTCAAAATAGTTCGATTAATTACCTACGTGGCTACGTAGCACAGGCGCGAGGCCGTAGCGCTGCGTTCGTAGAACAACACTACGCCGGCGTAGAGCACTATGATGCACGATGCTACGAGATCAATGGCTGTGATTCTCTTTGTTCTATTCGCTTGATATTTTTTGAATAACATCAAATAATTATTCTACACTAATTAAAGACATGTGGAGGATGAAAGAGCGATAGTGTTAAGCTATTTTACCCGACTGCGTCAGAAGGAGGGCCATGTTTTTCGAGTGTATGTATGTATGTCCATTTCTTTCGCAAGCCCTACAGCCCAAATGGCTGGACGGATTTCGACATAAGAGATGTCGTTGAATTCGTCAGAATTGTGGCAGTGACCTAGGCTGTATACATTCTTAAAATGGCGCCAGCAAATAAAATAAAAAAACATAAATTGTTGAAAAGCGTACCTATAATATATCGGGACGCCCGCACTATTATTTTCTAGCAAGAATGTCTGAATGTATCAAGTCAGGAATGACAACGCCTATACTTAGTTCAAATAAGTTTAAGGAAGAACTTGTCGGTTAATAAAACTAAAAAGTCTGAAATAAACATATTTTTATAAAAACAAAAAACCCGATGCTTAAAAATAATGAACGGAAAAGGGAAAAACGCGTACCTATCACAATATATTATATCATAATATAAAGCAGTCGGATTTTTTGTTTTTTTATTAATAAAAGACATTCTTTACCCACATTATACATTTTCGAACTGTCAGTTGCATTGTTTCCGTTATAGACTGCGGCTGCAGACAAAGGAAATCAGTGTGCACACCAACAACACTTCAATGTTATAAATTTTAACAAATATTTTAATTTCTAGTCCCGTCTTGCACATCCTAGGAGAGTATAGCGGTAGTCGAATAGACGCCGTAGATTCGGAGAATAGCACTTTACTTTATTTAGGTACCTAAATTATTTCATCACCATTGCTCCCAAAATGGTGGCTCCCAAAACATGCAACGTCTATATTAACACGCGCTGATCCTGCATATTTAGGTTTTCCACCGGGTGTTTCCATAGTTCTGGTATTCAATTCATAGTTTTAATTAAAATACTTATTTTCTTACATAATAAACCTTGTTTTATTCATATAAATCCATTATAAGCACAATAAAAGTAGAAACGAGCATTTAAAGTTGTGGTGAGTAATTTTCTCACGCGCGCCTTTCCGTGTAACAAACTGAGGCGCGCGCGCCTTCTCACGGGTTAATAACTTCTAGACACAATGTAAAAAATAAAGAATTTGGATAGGATTTTGGATTTGGATTTGTACAACTATTTATCTATCTATCATCTACTAACTTTCTGCAAAAAACACCGACCTCCAAATGATACTAAAAAAGTCTAAAATAACTTTACCTACTTTCGGAAGTCCGTGGAAGAAACAAACAAAGTCATCGACTTTCGAAAGTAAAGTTATTTTGGACTATTTTTGGAAGTCGGTTTTTTTATTACACGTTAGGTTACGTTTTATATCGATTAAACCAGTACTTTACTTTCAAAGCATTCACGTGAGTTTGATATCTGTCATTTTAATCAAGCTCTACTTTATTTTAGGCGCGATTCCAATAAGCAAGTCTTGCATGCAAGTTTGACGTAGAGTTGCCAACATTTCGTCGGCGAAAGGAGATGTTTCATTTTTGTATGGGACTCCGGCCATAACATGCACGTTTTAGAAAAGTTGGGAAATAAACCCCTGAATAGAATAAAGTAACATTTTTTACATAATAATATATGGTTTTTATGCACGCAATAAAAATTAAAAATGTTTGAAGTTTGTCGTGAGTGTTATGACAGGTCAGGTTATAGAGATGACGTTTGCATAACCTAGAAATTGTTATTTGATAATAATTGGACAAAGCAAAAGTCGTAGGAACAAAACTTAATGAGAGAATGTAAAATAACATCGAAAGCCACGAAAGTCGAAACCAAGTCGAGACGTACGAGACTCGACTGACCGACATTGATGGGTTTTGTCAAAACAAAGTGTCATTTTGAATTTTTCGTTCAGAAGTACACTAAGAAAAGTAAGTAGTACCTACCTATTATATTTTTTAACAATGAAACCATCACTTGCTTATAATTAGTCGAAAATGATAAACATCATTTTCGAGTATAATAGTAATTATTTATAACAAGAACACATACTTTTCATATTTAACATCGACGTGATAGTATGTTTTTATGTGACATGATTTCAGAACAAAAGCAGAGTATGCAATCAGTAAGACGCCATGTTGAATAGAATAAGGCAATAATTGAAAAACTATTACTTTTCATGCAAAACAAATCAGGCTTAAATTCTCAAAAGAATATTTTTCCCCAATTTGTGGTATTTTTTCCTCTTTTTCGATAAATGTACATCTTATGGCCGAAAATGAAACATCTCCTTTATTATTTTTCAAAATAACCTATAAAAATATAGTACCTACACTTCAAAAACTTAAATTATCTTATGGAGAAAGCAAAAAATAGACAAAGATTTAATCGTTACTTATTTATATTTATAAAAACTATATTTTTTTGCACTTCTTTAATTTTTTGTTTAACTAAAGTATCTTAATATTTGGCATATTAAGTAGTATTATTTTTAAAGTAATGTGAATCAAAAGCTCATTTTTATTCTGTTTCTTTCTTCTCGCCAGTACGAATTCATAACCGAAACTATATTTTCTGTGAATGCCGAAGTGGTGGGAATAGAGAGCAGGATCGAAATTACTTTTCAATTTTGGTAAGTTATTATTTTTTTCAATATGCTACAATCTTACACTTTTTAAACGTAAAGGCGCGACCGCGCGATTATTAAATTTTAAAATTAAGGATTTATTTGTTAGATCTCAGTGTTGAAAATATAGTATTTTTGCGTACTATATGTTTCTTCAACAGTATATAGTACGTAGACCCGAAATATAGTACAATACTATATATTTTAGTACGGTTGGCAACCCTAGTACCTAAGTATGTCGTTACATTTGCGTACAAGAGGCTTGCATTGGACACATGTTTTCGAGAGTGTGCTAATTGCATGCAGGTTTTACTTACTTATAAGTGGAGATGTTCAACAATTGATTATGACATCATGGGTGGAAGACGTACTGCTGAGATGATTTACAACATTTGATATTATAACAAAGAAGGGTCATGTGACTCATGTATGACAAATCCAATACCAAGACTAAGACTACTCGATACCGGAATGAATGCCTAACCATTACTACAACTGTTGGAAAGTCAATCTCTCGGCACCCAGAGTTAAACATCCACCACACGCTTATTTAGGCATTCATTTAGGTGTTGCCTAGTGTTCGTCTAACCTGAAATCAAGGACTTTTGCAATAAGTACACGTGAGTACTTAGCAACCCCTCGTCGCTTAGCAGGGATAATAATACAATAAATCATATTATTTTGATAGCCACCGGCGGTTTACATTGACAAGCGGACTTGTAACTTTATTTCAAGGGAAATAGAGTTCATGTTGCCTTAATTTTTACAGGTAATTTGTATGCGTATATGTTCTAAACAGAATACAGCCCTGTATTCGAGCTACACTTCAGTCTCCATTAAGATTCGTGAGAAAATGTACCGCGAATATCTCAGCACCTTTTTTTTTTTTTTTTTTACCGATGGTAAATCATCAAATAACCCCTCCCGCTCCGGGCTGAGCAGGAGGGAGTGTCAGACTTGTACTGACTAAAACCCATCCATGTTCCTTCCTTTGCCCTTTGTGTTCCAGGGCGCGGTATCTCTTTCGAACAGTCCCGCAACCCTGGCAGGCATCGGTCCTTTCGGACCCCTTCCTGTTTGCTGACTCTCTTTGAGGCGCGCGTGGAACACGAACGCGCCGTCGACACGGCCTGTCATCCGTTGTCCGTCATAAGACGGACGGACGGCGAGCTAGCCCATAGCCCACCGTCCACAGGCCCGGTATCTCAGCACCTAAAGGCGCGATTCGATTAGGCAAGTTACTTGTATGCAAGTTGCAACTTGCATACAACTTGGAACAAATCTGCATAACCTGTTCATCAGTCTTCGTCGGCAATGCCTTTCATTCTATTCATTGCATTATGGAGATACAGACGCCAGTACATCAAGCTATCCAAAACTGACAAATTTACCCAATCAACCTTGAACCTTTAGCGATAACGTTCAAAATCTGTTAAAGTTTGATGATGTACTGCCGTCTGTACAAATAAATCTTATAAGTATAGTATGTACCTATACATAATAATAAAACACAACTTCACATTAATCCGGGTGTTCTCGTCTGGCTAACAGTGAGTACTTGCATAGACACAACCTAGCCAGAATTATCCATCAGCAACTTGCTCTAAAATACAGCCTTGTGGAATTGGTATGTGCTCGACCCAGTTCTCAAAAATGGCAATATCACATTGTACTGGGATCAATCCATCATCACTGACAGGACTATTGTAGCCAATAAGCCTGATATAGTGGTTGTAGATCTTTCAGAGTGGCGCGCAATGTCCCGCATGACGAGAACCTCGTGAAAGCCGAGAAAGATAAGCAAATCAAGTATCTTGACTTGGCTCGCGAGGTTGTCGACTTGTGGGATGTGAGCTCAGCGATCATTGTGCCGATAGTCGTTTCAGCCAAAAATTGCCAAGAGCCTCGACGAATACCTGAGGAGCCTCTTGTTAGGCAGCTGGATCAAGGGCTTGATTCAGAAAGCGGTAGTCCTGGGCTCGGCTCGTATTGTTAGGAGGTACCTATCTCTGGAGCCCTGACCGCCGGTAGCTTGGACCCTGTTCCCGATACGGGTGGACTACTATTTTTTATATTTTTAATTTTTTTTTAATACACTTCAGAATGAAATATTTAAAAATGTAATTAATGTGTATAAAAATAAACATAACTTCATTTTATTTTTTATTTTCTTACCTGTCAGTCATTTTACTATCTACCTTAATCATGTGTTGCAGTAATATTGAAAATTGAGTGAAATATTTATTTGGATATGTTATCATATTTTAATCTATTTCATAAAATACTATACATTAAAATTTATAAATTAAAATAACCTAAAGTAACTAACTTATTAATAAAATAAAAATGGCGTCAAAAAACTCCTCCTCAACGCAGTCAACTGGTAATGTACCTGAATGTGACTGGCGGTGTTGCCACGTTGTATGGCAATACTAAGCCTTTGGCCAAGGTAAAAGCCAGCCCTTGGGTCACGGGAAGTGTCAACTAAGCGTTTGGAAATGTCCTTGAAAAGGCTGTGAGCACTTGGACCCCACCCTTAATAGTATAAATAATAACTTATAAAATTATTTTTCAGAAGATTAAATAAGAAGTTTCATAAAACAATAAACAAGTTTCTAACATGTGTTTGCAATTTTATATTTGTCATTTAAAAAAAAATCTAGTTACGATCAACTGCGTCAGCTTTTTTGCCTCAGCAAAAATCGTGAAAAATTCGTCGAATCGTGAATTGGTATTGGTAAATAGATGTCTATTTACCGCTAATATAAATATTTGGTCTGAAATAACAAATATATAATAGTAATAAAAATATGTACAAGTATCAAAAGGGTTACAGGGCCTCAAAAATTGAAATGAACTTCAAATGCTGCAAATTATGTTAATATATTTTTATAGCCTAGAATAAAAAGGAAAATAGCTTCATTTTTACAATACTTCATGAAACACAATTTGTTGAGCATTCATCCATTCTGGCAGCGGTACCTATTACGAATTTATTGGTAGTAAAATAGGTGCATTTCTGGTAGGCGTTTAAACGCAAACCATTTATTAATTTGTTCCACCTAATTATAACCAATATCCGACCTTTAGAAACATTGTCTATTGATCATGCATGACCAATCATAAAAAAGGTTAACTTTGAGTTCGTGCCTTTTACTATAGGCCCCAATAGAACTATTACCATATTTGGAAACCACAAGCCCGATTAGAACCGCGACACTACAAGAAATAAGCAAAAACTCCGTGATGAAGACTTCAGTGTCATGCAACGATACCGATCAATAAATTCAGCTGCTAAATTATTGGCCACACAATCCCTTTCAGGCGAGCCATGCCAGTACTTGTAACGGCACTTGTAGTAGAGGACCGCCTTAGTTTGCGATTTGCGACCCCTCGATCTGAACCTAAACAGTAGGGTACCTTGACTTAAGCCCAGCTACCGATAGTTAACGGCGTGGGAATGGAACCCACTCCCTGGAGCTAGGGGAGTGCGTTCTCACGGAGCAACACCTGCGGGCTGACGGCCCTCCGCCCGGTAATAATAGGCGAACGACTTGAGGGGTGGTGTGGAGAAATTGCGTAAGTTGACGAAACTTTAATATTTTTAATTTTACCAGCTTTTTCTCGCGTTCGACCGTTTTATATTCTTTGGCACTAGGCAATAGTGTTGAGTTGCGCAGTTGTAGTTTCAGACATTTAAGTAATGTCTCAAAACTACAACTGCGCAACTCGTGCATGCTCGTGTTTGGGTGTACTTTAAGTAAGTACACCCAAACTTACCAACTGTACCTTTACCTATATAATGTTACTCGTAGCGTAGACTAGCTCTGTGATGGACTCAGTGATCGGAATAGGTGGAGCTAATGTGGCTAAAGTTCAAGGAACAGAAACGAAAGTGGAGACTTCCTTCCGACTAATTTTTGTTATTGGAATATTTGCGCATGTCGGAACATTACTTAAGTACAACTAAAATGAATTAAGTAAAACAACTATAGAATTAATTTATTGTTTCTGTTTCAAAAACAAAATGCACGATTTTTATTGTTTAAAAAATAAAGGTAATCTCCTTATCTACGTTTGAACGCCGCGGGCCGTAAGTGCGGAAGCTAATTTAATATTCATACCAGCTTTAATACTTAGAACTAACAAGGTCAAAAAAACAATTTATAGGTTTTCAAACTTTTTTTTCATTTTGTACAATTATGGGAACTAAACGTAGACAACTAACTAACTTAACTTTTTAAGAACGTTCTCCTTGTTGTCGAAGTCGGGTAAAAAGGAAAAATAATGAATTCAATTAGTTTACTGTACTGATTAATAAATAACATTATTATTAAATGTACTAAACTGATTCCGAGACATTTCCGAGTTGTAGAAAAAAATATTCGGAAAAAAAAAATTGTCGTAAGGAACACTTTTCGTTTCTATTCCTTGCTTGAATTTTAGGTACATTAGTTCTACATATTCCGATCACTGGATGGTTCCGTTTGCTATTTTTTTTATTATAAACTTAGCGACGGCGAATAAACAGATAATGCAAGATGCTGCTGCTATCGAAACTTTGACGTCGCGTGACGATCAGAATTAAAAACGCCTCAACTCTGTCTGCATCGCTTGCAGTTTGTGTTTACCTCAACTCCGCAAATGTCTACAGTTGTCGCCGTTTAAAGTCTTTCCTTGAGGAATAGATCTTGAGGAATAACCGCCACGGCAGCAAACTGTAAAAATCTATAGCCTATCCTGGCTAGAGATTTTGACAATTTGCTGCCGTGGCGGTTTAAAAAAAACCTTAACTCATCTGATTAATAAGGTTGGTTTTATAACGTGATGGTCAATGGTACGTAGAGCAAGGATTTCGTAACCTTCCTTTAATTCGCGTTTGGCGAGCTTCACGGAGACGAAGCTCTACAACTTTCAAGGCCGAACTTAGGGTTAATTAAGTCTCTCCCTATTTACAGAACTTCTCGGAACTCTAGCTTGAAAATGTTTGGGGTTCATAAAATACTTGCAATATTATTTACCTAAGATGTTTGTTTACCTATGATTCTATAAAAAAAAACAGGACTACGTACTTGACGGCCTCCTATTTTAGCGCTGTATTGTGTACACTGGACCGCATAACTTCAACCTTGTAGCTGGCCTAGCCTAGCGTAGTGAGGAGTTTCAATACAATGAGAGCCCAGCATTAAATTAAAAAAAAAAAAAAACAACAAACCCACTTCACAATAAACACATCATCATCTGCCTAGCCTCTTCCCAACTATGTTGGGTCCGCTTCCAGTCTAACCGGATGCAGCTGAATACCAGTATTTTACATGGAGCGACTGGTCGTCAGACTTTTTGGGCCACTGACTGCCTGTAACGACTGTCAAAGATCTACAAATGACAGCCGGGACCAGCAGCTTAACGTGCTTTGCACGTAGGAAACTCGGTATGTAATGGTCACCCATCTGGTCACCCATCCACAGACCAACCTAGGCAAGCACCGCTTAACCTAAAGATCGATCCGAGCGGCTATTATTATTTTGCCACAATAAACACACAAATACTTAATAAAAAGACTTTCCTTTTTTAGGGTCCCGTACCCGAAGGGTAACCAACAGGACCCTATTACTAAGCCTCCGTGGTCCGCCCGTCCGTCCGTCTGTCTGTCAGCGGGCTCTTATCCGTAATAGGTAGCCAGTTGAAATTTTCACAGAATGTGTATTTCTTTTGCCGCGATAAAAACAAATAATAATTAAAATGTAAATAATTCATTAAAAATAAAGGGGGCTTCATACTTCGATGGTACGGAACCCTTCATCCGACTCGTACTAGGCCGGCTTTTTTCTTTTTTTAAAGTAAAGAAAAAATTGGGCTCGTGCCGTCTCTCTTCGGTTAGCATAGAACCAATCGATACACATTGACTGTAGTTGCGTACAACTACAAAATTATCTTAATTTATTTTTATTTTCTGTATCGCTCGGTACGTAATAATGTACCGTACTTAGAAATCATTTCATGTCAAATGACTGGCCCTTTTACTAATTTTCACAATAAGTCAGGTCGACTCATCATGCTATGCCATGTCATTGTCCAGTATTAGCTGATTTCACGTTTCATAATAGGCTTACCATAAATTGAGGGTTCTGCTTATTTATGTTGTAACCGGTAAATGAATACAGAGTCAGAGTCGTAAGTTTGAAAGTTTAGTGGAGTCAGTTTTAGGCCTAGATCTATAAACGTTAACACTTCAAGCAAAATCACGAAAGCTGCCCTTTAAGTATCTAAGCTGTTGCAGATTTAGGTAAGAGGTTTTAATTTTGGATGGATCCTTATGCATAAGAAAAGATTTAGTGTCGGACTGAGGTTTTGTATTTCATCGTGCCATCAACCAAGAATCTTCACCTGCATTTTTTCAAAATAAATGAAACAAAGTATCGTTTCCCATAGGAACTACTGTACCTCTATTAATTAAATCCAAACCACCCTCGAACACCCTCCAAGCAAGATACAACACAATAACAGCATTACGAGTCATTCAAGAAACTAACAGTAAACACAAAGAACGCATGAAATAATAATAACAGTTGTTCGCCGCCCGCCGCTGCCGTGTGTCCCCCAAGAACGGCCGTCGCGGTTCCCACGCGCTGCGTCGGCGCACCTGGCCTGCGACACCACCGCCGCCCCTAAGGTGGCTCTAATTGATCCCAGTATAAAAAAAATATGACGTGAAGATGTGACGACATCATTGTTGTTTAGTTTTTTTTGGAAGCGCGTGGCGTATACTCCCGTTAGGATGAGTGAAGAATAGTAGGATTCTGCGGGATGGTCCGACTCTGCTATGTTTGATATTTTACTGATACATAATAATAATATGTATAGCAATATATTAGAAAAAAAAATACAATTATAAAACCGACTTCAAAGCACAAAAAAGTAAAAATAACTTTAGCTTCAGAAGTCGGTGACATTTGTTAGTTTGATTTTGTCTCAAGCGGCGCAAACACTGTAACCTTATCGGTAACTACAGTTTTGAGCCCCTTGGGGTCGAAACGCTCGGGTCATGAGGCCCGCGTGCGCGTCTCTTTTTAAGGAAATATTTCGCCGACTGGTCGACATTTCGCGTGACCACAGGGCTGACTATTTCTTTGGTCAAAGAATTATCATTGCCATTCAACGTGGCAATGCTCCCAGTCTTCTGGGCACGTTTCCGGATGACATCGATGGGGAGGAGTACTTTGACGCCTAACGTCCTGGCCACAGCTACTGGCGGCGCGGTGCGCGGTGCGGCGGGCGGTGCGGCGGGCGGCGCAACTTGCGGTGGTAAGCCACAGCTCGAAATTGTTCAGTATCCATTATTTATATAAGCTCAACGCCCGATAAAAACAAAATTATTTGTCTCGATCGTGCGATGTTGAATACGTCCACCGCTGCCGCCGCGCGCGCCGCTCTGAGCTGTGGCCTCCTCGATACTCGCTAGTACATTTGTTTCAATCGCACGCCGCGCAGCCCGTCGCCGCCGCCTGCCGCGCGGCGCTCACCGCGCCGCAGGTCGCGCCGCAATTCGCGCCGCCGGTAGCTGTGGCTTACTTCATATATTGTCTACCATTTGTTTTCGCCGCTCACCGCTTGCCGCGCCGCACGCCGCGCCGCAATCCGCGCCGCGCTTGGCTGTGGCCAGAAGGTAACTACTTACTTACTTACCTTACTTTTAGTCTTCTTTTTAGCATTATTAAAGTTATATTTGTAGTCTGTATATAACCTATGTTATTTTAATTTTCGATCAAGATGTTATTATTGTACACAATTTTTTTTTCTGACACAATAATATGCTACATCCACACACCGCCAGGTCTACACCGGGCCTATGGAGGGCTAGGAAAAGCGTCCCTGAAGCTCCTTATTCGGCCTAGCGGCTGTTTGTTAGTATCGTATAGTCTGATTTTTTTTTATAATCTCAACATGAATGATGTAACCAAGATCTTGCAACAATATTTTGATTGAAAAGAGTGTCCATGGATGACGTTTCTTGCCCATTCTTTTCCATAGAGATCTACGCTTTGGAATGGGCAACTACAGTACTTTCACAAGTTATTATGCCTTGTGTCTGTGACTGTAGCTTCGCCTTTGTTTTTCTGACTTTCAAAAGTGCCTGCTAAGGTCTAATTGAAACAAATGCTTTGAGTTTGAGTTTGAGTTATTATTAGGCGATAAAATAGTATAAGCATAATCAGCCTATATTGTTCCCACGGCTGGGACACAGGCTCGTCTCTATGAGAGGGAATAGGGTCTAATACACCACACGGGCCGATCAATTTCGTTTAATATAATTAATTTATTGAAGACTTCCATTAGACCATTAAAAACTTAAATAATTATATTTTATTATTAGAAGAACAAAAAAACCCTATTCAGGAATCGAACTCGTTGATTTTGAAAAAGTTCGTGGTTTGCTGATTATAAAAAATAAGGGATTGTGTTACAAATCGGGATGCTCGTCGTCGCCGTAGGCGCGCGGCGCTGCGTAGAGCAGACACAGGTCGTAGCCCGCGTAGCTCGTAGCACGTTTACCACCGGCTAGCTCGTAGCACCTCGTAGCTTTCAACTACCAACCAAAGGGTTAAATTGACACGTTGTTTTGTTAGATGTCACGAAAACCTAAAATAAAGGTAAGCAATAAACAAAAATCAAACCCAAGAGAAATTCAGCGATTAAATACAATAGTTAAAAAACTACACTAAGCAGTCAGAGATCGGTCGCTGGTCTGCCGTAATAACTGTACCCACAATAAAACAGACTAGCTAATAAGGTATTCATGTAGCTTTCCCGCTTTGACACTAAGAACGGATGATAGGGACAGCGTGACGGCTGTCAAGAAAGAGAGAGAGGGCAGGCAGGCAGAGTAATCTTATTTTACCCGACTGCCAAGGAAGGGTCATGTTTTTCGCGCGTATCTTGTATGTTTCTTTGTAAATTTCTTTGTTACCTCGTATGTTCCAAATGGCTGGATGGATTTCGACGATTACGGTATCGTTAGATTTGTCTCAAAAACCCAAGTGTCCTTCGATGGGTGTTTAAAAAAAAACCCAATGGGGAATTTTGGCGCTAATTTAGTAAGTCGTAAGTTTTTTCAACTAAACCTATCGGGTAGGGTACCAAGATGAAGGAAATTAAAAGGCGCTTACAAATATTTATATATGTATATATATACGCATATGCAGGTACTTAGTACAATTTGTAGTCGGGTCTTATAGATAAAATGATGATTGATTTCCTTCACCGTTGGACAGCAGTGACGATGAAATAAATTACACAGACAAGAAAACGAACCTTTCCGAATTACGATGATGAATGATTTTAGATGCTTGTAGGTACATTAAGACTCGATATCCGGGCAACGTTTGCATTGAGCTGTTTATATGAAAACGATTACCAGTTATGTTGTGTTTAATTTAAGTCAAGTTTCTCTTAGGTACACGAAAATGTTGAAAAACAACCCTGTCGCGCTGAGCCGCGCCGAGCCAGCCAGCCGAAAGAAGTCTTTGAAAAAATCTATTAATAACTTTTGTTGTGTGTACCCACGACTAGGTATTTTGCACAATATTTTTAAGTATTTTCCTGTCCTCAGGTATCACATACAACACGTTTTCCTCAAATTAAAAAAAACGATACCTTCCAACTAAAATCATAAAGCTTATTTCAAACTGAAAAACCGTTAGTGGGAGGTGTCGTGTGTAAGAAAGGGCGACACCTACTCACTGCGTCACTGCCGCGCGCGCACCCCTGCTTTCCCACGAGTCCTACCATCTGTCCACTCCCTTAATCTTAAGAATTGAATATTATTTTTCTCTCTGCACTGATTTCACCGGACCGCAGTCCCCATTCGCTGGCGCGTTTTCGTAGGAGACGCATCTCGCCAGCGTTCGGTCTAGTTCGGGTGACTTCGGGTTAACTCGGAACTTTTTGTGTGGTGGTTGTGCGCATGTTCTTGAAATCAGTGCTTGAAGTTAAATTCAGAATGTTTTCTTCTATAAAAATGGAGAGGCAGAATTTTGTGAACTTTGACAGGAAGCCAACGAGTGAGTTTCAGAATAAAGTATTTTATTGTATTGTATAGCGGGCTGGTGTCCGCAACTCCACGTGGAGTTGCGGACACCAAGCGCGTATTTTGCGTGCGGCAGAATAAAGTAATTTTACTACTTATGCTTATTTTTGAGTGAGACTTTATAATAAAAGCTACTTGTTCATAACACCAACACATATTAAAATAAACTCATATTGAAATGCCTAAATAAACAGCTCTCACATAGAAGCAGGTTTGGATTTGAAAACTGTAATGACTTTATTTATAAACTTTTTAAGAACTTTAATTAGTTGTACAGGTTAGGTGATGTATTTTTTTTTTGTAGTCTTTGTCTTTTTTGAGGTTCTTGTGATAGTGACTTGAGTGTTTTTATCTTTATAGTTTATTATTTATGTACACTCAGTCAGTAGACAACTCAGCAAAACAAAATTATAAGATTTGGGTACCTACAAAAAGTACTACTAATTTTTTGAGAAATTTCTTCCAACAGACCTGCGAAAGAAGAGATTTTTGTATTTTTACACCACAGAGAAATAAAGTATTTACATCTAACGAATAATAATAGAAATTAATTAGGTATTTTATTCAATTTATTACCAATTAATAAATTTAAGTGTCTGTTTGTTATTTCTAAATTTATACGGTACTTACGGTATTTATACAGCTTAACGTACAATTTATACGGTACTTATAAATACAGCTTAACGTACAATTTATTACATTCTTATTTATTTATTTAAACTTCATGTACAATAGTGGTACACAGGCGGACTTAATGCCACTAGGCATTCTCTACCAGTCAACCTTTGGGTTCAATAAGAGAACGCTGTGGTAGAGTACAAAATAAATTTCCAAAAAAAAATATATATTTATATAAGTACTTAAAGTAATACTAATGCACATAATACATACAAAATAAAGTAATAAATATTTTAACAAATACTAAAATATAAAACGAAAAACCTATTAATAATTACCGTGACTCGACTTCAAATTGAGAGTTATTTATTCTGACATAAATAGTGGTTACGAACTTTTCTTTTAAAAGTGAATTTGCTTTCAGCTTTCTTAATGCCAAAAGATAGCGCGTTCCAGAGCTTTAAAGTAGAGATAGCGTAAGAATTTGACTTAAAACCGGTGCGGTGTGAAGGAATTTGGAGAAGTAGATTCTTGGAAGCTCGTGGGTTCGGGAGCACATCGATCGTTCATAATCGTGAAGAGCATGCAGAGAGATCTGAGGGACCTCCTGAGTCGGATAGGCAACCATTTAAGAAGGAAGAAATGTGATCGTATTTACGAAGGCCAAAAACAAAGCGAATACAATTATTGAGAAGTCGATCCAATTTATTTAGAAATTCTTGGGAAAGATCAGAACCTGAGATCTTATCTGTCTGTTCGCTGAAACGGCTGGACCGATTTTGACGGGACGTTTACTGGCAGATAGCTGATGTTATAGAGAGTAACTAAGGACACGGAACTTAGGTGCACGGAAACGTAATTATTTTAGAAAAATAAGTAGGGATCCGTACAAAAAAGTAAAACCCTTGAAATTACAGTTGAGTTTGGTAAAATCCGATTGAAATATTGAAGTACATAATATGTTTATAATAATTTTACGCGGACGAAGATCACGGGCACCAGCTAGTCTGTGATAATTATAGGTTATGAATTTAAAAATAACTTCTTTGAGTGCGCGGTTTCATTTCAAATAGGTACCTACTGGTAGTTTCGCAAAGTAATTCTTTCCTCCTTTGACACTTGGAATGTGTTTTTGTTTCTCTATTTTAGTGTTATACTTTCTTTTATTTACACTAATTACAAACTACAAATACTTAATAATAGTAATAAAATATGTACAAGTATCAAAAGGGTTTAATTTAATATTATTTATGAGGGATAATAAACAAATACACTTATGTAACACATAAGATTGACAAAACTAAGCTGTAATGTTGCAGTCCACTGCATCAGCTGCAGTTAGGACATATTTTAAGTCATATAAACTTGCCAGAGCATTACAGACCAAATCAGATCAATAACAATTTTATACATTATATACTTACATTATGCAATTCATAAAGAATAAGATTACAATTAAGATACATTTTGTTTAATATTGGATTTAATAAATTCATAATTAATGATTATTAAATTTAATAATTACAGGGCGTCTAAAAATTCGTCCATATTGCTTATTGAGTGTCCAACTGCTGGGCAGAGGCGTCCCCTTTCTCCTTCCAAACTTCTCTATCCTGTGCAATCTCTGGCTTTTATATTTTGATTATTTGCAGAAGATTAGAAAAATGTTTTTTGTTATAAAGTAAGTTATTTTCTTATGCATTCGGTAAAAAGCTGTTATTTCGAAATTACAAACAGAAACTTCAGTCTTGAATTGACGTAAATGTGACTTTAGTCCATTTAACATAATATTTATGTTAGCACTGATCGATGGAAACAATATCTTAAAAGTAGCTATTACAAAAATAGCTTTTGAAAATGCCAAAACACGCAAGTCAGGCAGACTGTTTAGAAACCCTCACATCATTTATTTATTTAAGGAAAAACAAACAATAGCACAATAACAATTAGTCATAATATCTTAAATATAACATTTTAAAACAATTATGCTACCCACTACGTTCTCCACAGATTACAATTTAAAGTATTTAAAACTAGCTAGTAACAACACAGATACAATACATAAACAAGGGTCATTATGATCCTGGAACTAATATCTGGATTTATTATAAATATTGTATAAACTTATAAGAAACAAAAAAAACAATAAGAAAAAATTGTGTGCGTATTCAACGTTACATTATTATAATATTATACAGTAATTTGACGGTCCTGTAGGGTTGCTTGGATTTGCTCCTTAAATATATAATGATAAAAAATAAAATATATCAAATAAAAATATATCATAAAGAGTTATAATTTCAAGCAAAATTTAAGGCTTGTTTAAAGTATCCCCACTAGTCACTACCATGCCTTTGCTCCAAGGAAATGCTGTCGAGTGTTGACTAGGCAAAATAAAATAACTACACGAATAGACGGACAGACAGTCAGATTCCCCACCTAACGGTTTGGATACTTCAATTGACTCTAATCTCATTGGACCTACGTAAGTGCCTACCTATCTAGTCTGTTTGTCAGCTGGTTTGGCCTGAAGAGGTGCATGAGTGTATGGAGCGAAACTGATTGAGATTTGTATTATGTTTAGAGGACCTCGTAGTTACTACTAGGTACTACTGTTACTATTAGCCTGCGACATCCCACTGCTGGGCGAAGGCCTCTTTCCATGATTTCCAGTTATTTCGATCCAGGGGTAATGTGGACCACTGGTCGATGGTTTTGTCCAGCTCGTCCCGCCGTCTTCGACGAGGTCTGCCGCGACGCCTTTTGGCTGTGTTAGCGCTCCAGATAGAGGATATTTTGGCCTACAGCTCATTGGGCATACGGCAGACCAGTCTTTGTTTTTTGAAAACCCTTTTGCCAGAGTCAGCAATCGCACCTGTTACTTTTTACTAAAAAATATATGTATAGATATATATATATATATAGATAGATAGCGCATGCCGATAGTGTAGCTGGTACCTAACGTATATCTACATTTGCTACTAAAAACGGCTAGTAAAATAATAAAAAATCGGAGATTTTATTTCAATATTTATTTATTTGTATCGATAGTTGGACTAGATACAAAAGAGATCATAATACAACGATACGTACCTACATCCTGAAGTGAAAAATTTCAACTAACTTGGCGGCCACTGCAGTTTATGGCTGCGAAAAATAAAAAGGCACCAATTTTAGCTTTTTTAATGTCTGAAGAAAACTTAAATCAGAAAATCAAGTTCGACAGCCCCTCGTAGAATGTGTATTTTGCAAAATGTGCACTGGTAAAAAACGTGCACTTCGCAATTGGTGCATTTCTCATAACGGGTACTTCTAAAAATAAGCACTTTTTATTGACGATGGTGGATGGATGGGTTGATGGTGGAAAATCGTTCGCTTTTTCAGAAATTTTAATCAGACATAATATTAATAGGCACATTTACATGATTTTTGTTTCTACACTAAGTGCCTGATATTGTATTTTGAGAAGTGCTCGTTATGAGAAGTGCACCTATTGCGAAGTGCACGTTTTTTTCCAGTGCACATTTTGCGAAGTGCACATTCTACGACGGAGCCAGTCTGACAAGTGATTAACATACAAATTCAGAAACCAGCAGAAAGTATCTCAATTTACTGAGCACTGCTGTCAACTTTAACACTACGCGGCCAACTATACCTACTACTTTTCGCGCCTATAATATCTATGAGTAAAGTACTTTACAAGAGGGCGGACCGTACGCACGATTGCGTGAGCTGAACTTAGCAATTAACTTTCTATCTATTCTACTACCTCATGCCAGTTAGCTTACAATAAGTCAGTAATTAAGCATTCTGAGTTCTAAGAAGGGATTAACCATGGACATATTTTATATTTCTATGGGATTAACTTTGACGCTAGTCATTCCACTTAGTGAATTTACTGTTCTAATAACCACTTACAATTTCATCATTCACCGAAGCGCGGCTGCGTTCGCCAGCGCGGTATAATCACGAACGACTAATATGTTTATTAGTTAACGGATGTCGGTGGTCCGTGTACGGTGTACGCGCATGCGTTCGCGTGGATGCATCGCAATTTTTTCGCTGCAGCGCACGCGCAGGTGTGCGGGGGAGGGAGCGCCAGTCGGGCCGGCGGAGCGCAGTCAGGAGGACGTGTGTCGCGCGTGAGTGCTCGGTGATCGCGAGCGCGGGGGCGGTTGGACCGGTCGCACGACCCGACGACCTTACGTACCGTTCACTCACGCACGTCTTGTGCTAAAACTAAGTGCATCAAAAAATACACACTACAGGATTGTACCAATTTGCCTGTTTTGGATAGATGCATCTGATTTTCATCGTTGGAAACTGCATTCGAGACATCTTGAGATATGTATGTATATATTTTTTATTAGACCAGGTATAGGTGGCTGGTAACCGGTAGTAGGCATAATAACTGTTTTAATAGATGAGTTTGGATATTCCTTCGTGTTTACGAGTATGTTGGTGTAAGCAGCTCGTATTGTAAATGTTTGAGTAGAGCGACGGTGGTGATGGTTCCGGATGCAATTTGTAGAACATTGTTAAACAAACACAGTGTTTAGAACATTCCCATGCATTGCTGCCAACTCAGGCAATAAGTAAGTACCTATTTGAAAAATTCGGTAATTTTAAAATAATTTTTGAAACTTGCTCAAATAATAATGCAACAGTTAATAATTCTCCATGATAGAACTTACTTGTATAGTTATAAAAGTCGTTAAAAGAAACAAGTCGAAAAACATGTCCTACACTCTCACGCTGCCGAGCAAAGGTCTCTCTCACACCACAGGGTCGTACTATCGGGACAAAAAGTATCCTATCTATTAATCCAGGTTATAAAGTATTTGTGTGCCAAATTTCATCCAAATCCCTTCAACCGTTTTTGCGTGACAGAGGAACAAATATCCCTACATCCTCAAAAACTTTCGCAGTTACAATAGTAGTAAGATGCATGATGCATGGGGCATGTTCATCATCACGTGGCCCTTGTTCCATGTTACTTGGGGACAGCGGACATGGTTTCTCCCTACATTCACACCTGTCAAACGTCACGATTTCACACAATCCTATATTCTTTGTCTTCCTCTTCCTGTTTCTCTCCATCCCTTAAAGAGGAAGCGCCGGGATAGCCTAGCCATGACGTTTTTTTTATGAAAAAATCATTCAATGGCATTAAATGAACTTAGGGTTGTATTGATTGATTTTAATAATTACAATAAAGCCATATTTGTTACTTGCCATAATCATATTTTCATCAACATACAACCTGACACTGACCTCCAAATTGCAAAAAACGTAAAAATAATTGAATTTCGCGGGCTACCCCTGCGGCTCCACCTTAAGGTGGAATATGAACTTAGACTAGGGTTATACCCCAAACCCTTCGTGTGCCGGAATGTAGATCTACGCGAGACACAATAGCTTTTAATTGTGTCTATATACTCGGCATACGAAAGGTTAGTGATTATAATTCTATACATACGTGTTACTGGCGCGACTCATTTTTTATCTGACACTGACCTGTGAATTGCAAAAAAGTAAGAACATTTGAATTTCGCGGGCTACCCTGGTGCTTCCACCTTAACGTTTATATTCCATACTAGCTCTTGCCCGTGACCTTGTTGTTAAGTAACATATATTTTTTCAATTTTGAAATCACAGATTTATGAAACTTTATTCTGCCAGGTGACGTTGTCAATAAAACACTTTAATTCTGGCTAATCGTTCTCGCAGATCAAAAATAAATTTACGTGGAAAAATCGCTACATGGACCGAATTGAATGAAGGAGCACCGGCTTCACAAATTCTGCCGGTCCATATTTTCCTAGTTTTAAACTCTATAACTGCCTCCTAGTTACGAGTATCGAGTATACGACGATGTTTAGAGACTTAGCTCTTATTAAACCTCACTAACGTACAACGAAACTAAATGTATTCGGTATCAAAACATCATTCAAAAGTACACGTCCGAAAGTGAACGATTGATAAAAAAGTTACAACAATTTCAAACCTTGAGAAGGATAAAAGATAAAAGACACTGAAGACACTGTGTAAAAGACACTGTGTCAAAAAAAATACTGCAGACAGTGATTATTGGGAACATTTGATTTGATCGAAACATTTTACCACTTACAAATTAATTTAAAAAAAACTGTTCAGAAATCTCTTGGCTACCAATCAGTCGGGAACCTGTATCAGCTACCTGTATGTATCACGACAAATGGCACGCAAATTAATTATTACACGTTTTTGCCTTACTTGGTAAATTACTTACATTTACCAAGTAAGACAAAAACGCTTGACTAGTGATGTGATAGCTGCATGAGACAGAAGCTTTTACACTATTCAGTATGTGTCATTATTTTGCCGCATTCACTCAATCCCCCTTCGTAATAACTTATGCCAAACTAAACCGTCGAAAAATTAATGGTTAGTCTGGAGATACTAGTGGCTATAACTTTATTCCACGATAATTAATAAGGAATAAATAATTATTGGCAGGATAATATGGATGTTAAAAAAAACATACAGATATATAAATATAGAGATATTGGGGTCAATAAGTTTTTTTTTAAATATATGTTTTTAATGTAAGATTTTTACTGTAAACACCTCCACGACCCCCGTACTACTCAATCCACCAGCACAATGTTTTGAGTGCGTTACATTGAGTCCTACCGTAAAACGTGTATTTCACCCGTCGTTTCCCAGCAATAATTTTTGCGTAAAGTTACATAATTTGATGTACATAATGCTTGGTTGACGGCTTCGTTAAGGGTTTTGTTACACCGTGTATTAGTAGTTGTTGAGGCAAATGTATATATATAAGTAGTTGGGGATACATTGAATAATGGATGACCAGCAATGAAACGCACAAAGAACTGTAGACTAGGGCTAGGTATACTAACACAAAGTTCTTTGCCGAAAAAAGTATCCTAATGCAATGCTTTGACTAATTTGCTTGGACAAACTAGTTTTTCATCAAAGCACATAGGTTTGGCTTTCGAGCGCAGGATTGTTTGAACTGACAAAGCATCGTGAATTCGTAACTTATGTCCTAATTGGACTTTAGCCGCACAACTCACAAGCATAAAATAACTGTCGATTTTCTAAATTGTTGATCTAATATCAAATAAGTACTCTAGTTACTCTTATTGACCAATTTTTTCCAATCAAATCAAATCAATTTATTTGCTATAAAGTATTGGTACAATTTCGGTCTTAACATAAATAATCCATATCCTTAATACTAAGTCATAATAATGTGACATTTGCAAACATTTGGGCTTATAATTAATATCATTAAATTCATTTTTCAATGTCAAATAATATTCGATACATTTTCCATTATATTAGGTCAGTGGTTAAATAATGACCGTTATATTTAATTTACCAATGTTTATTAATTAAGTCAATTACTGAGTATACATTCTTTTCCCTTAACCATACTTTAAGACCTCTTGCAAATTTATTAGCTGGTAAGTTTTTAATATTGTCAGGTATATCATTAAATATGCGAACACACATTGAATGGCTATTCTTGCTGTATAACGCTGTCCTAGGAATTATGGGCAAAATTATTCTATTTCTATGCCTATTACTTTTTGGAAATATTTTATAAGCTTTTTTAAACATTTTTTTGCATATTTTTCTCGTCAATAATTAATTTAATAGTATTACATACTTTCGAATTAGAATGGTCATTCGTCTTTAACGTCAAGATTTTCAACGCAGCTCCTCCCCAAATGGAAATCTTTAACGCCTCTCACAATTAAAACTATAAGAAAAAAATCTGTTGTGCCAGTGTTCGCTGCCTCTATTTGGGGTTCTTTTAAGACCCTTCTGACACGTGATTGGTCTAAAGGTTCTTACCTAGTACCAATAGACGGTGCGGGATAAGATGGCCCATTTATACAAAGACAGATGCGTTAAACCTGCATATGGTGTACTATCGTTATTTGCGTGACTTTAAATTACGTTTAAATAACATCACCTGCCCTTTCGCGAAACATTTCGCGAAGCTTGTTTTAAAGGGAAGATAATTACGGAATTATATATATTTTGCCTATTTCTTAATTGTTTTAATGTAACGTACCGTATTAAAGATAATGGTTTCATCTTTTACGTGTGTTAAGAAAGTGCCAATGAGTAATTGCAAGATGAATTAATTGATTTCGATGTTTTGTTCCTACGGTCGTACCACACGTGTGGTGGAATGATTCATACATTTAATTATAGGGTACCCCTGCTGACCACCGTCATAATTATGTAGTTCCAACACACAAAATATGTTATATTTTCCATTATTTTGGAAAGATAGCGCGAAACCAGTCACTCTTTTTTCAGAGCTTTTATTATTATCATCGCATCTAAATTAAAATAAAACATCAATACATCGTCCAAAGGTTTGTAATCTGTCATCCTTTAGTTTTATTTGTACTGAAGGCCAACATAAAGTTATAACTATACTCATCTAATATAAAGAGGTATTTGTTTGTATAAAGGGGGTAATCTTCGGAACTACTGATCCGATTCCGAAAATACTTTCACTAACGGGAAGCTACATAATCCCTGAGTGTTATAGACACACATACATCTAAAACGTTCTCGTGAATACATAACGGGAGCGAAGCCGCGAGCAAGAGCCAGTCAGCCATAAAGATGATGGAAAAGTCAAGAATTTCTTGAAAATTGTAGAAACACGAAACTTTTTGCGATTGCCACTTATGTAGATTCTGGTGCAGCCCTGCACAGTTCGCAACGTGTTCTGTTGCCTCCACTACAGAAGACATGTAGTCTTTGTTATGTTGGTTAGTTGAATGAAAGATACCGTTATGTACACTTGATTTATTTACAGCAGACAATAGATACAGACAGAAGTATCCTAGACAGGATCAGACACGGCAGTGACCCACAGAGCATCACATATCAGTGACCGGAGTGACCTGCCGGAAGTTTAGACAATCATAGATAATTACTAGTGGTGTACATACTAATAACATACTAAATAGTGATGTCACAACAGCCTTCTTTATAGGAGTGGCATGCATGACTCGTGGAGTCGGGGGCTCTTAGCCCTCATTATTATTATAGCCGATAAGCCAGTTGCCCAAATGTCCATAAGAACTCATCTGTCAACTACAATTTCTGCCTTACCATTTCTGTCGCTACTCTTTTGGTTAGTGGTGGGACTATCAAGGCAGGAAGTACTAGCACCCAGGCAAACATATTATACGGTGATGGGCTAGCAAACTCACACTACAATCATGTTGCTTTTTAACACTATAGTCACTAATTACTATAATCATCATCAATGTCTAACGACATAATCAAACCTTTCGGAGGAGACACAAATGTAACCGTCTAATTGAAATAAATGCTCGAGTTTGAGACAAACACTACATTTTTAATAACGCTGAAAAGTTGATGCATTCTAAAGCATCCTGGCTAAAACATGCAGTTTTTAGAGAAACAAGCTGAATTTGTAAAGGCATGAAGTTTTTAGATAAAATTAACAAGCTATTTGTGGGAAATGTGATGCCATATCAAAGATGCTCAAATTCTTCTTAGGACACTTCAACGATGTTGACGTATCTACACTAGGTAGCATTTTCTACGTATAGAATATTCGTAATTAGATTTACTAATACCTACTGTCCAGAACTCCAGACTAACCTCTACTATGTATATTGACACGAGTTTTTAAACTAACGTTTGGTTTCTTGCCCGCAGGTTGGCAACCAGCCCCATTCGGGGTGTCGGGCGCGGGGCCCAGCATGCCGGCGATGCGTGCAGGTAGCATGGAGCCGCTGCCACCCGTGCACACCCCCATCTTCGAGCACAAGAAGCACCGCCTGTCGCGCCTCCTCGATAAGCTGGCAGTCCAGCTCAACAACAACAATAACTACCCCACGCCATCCTGGCTGGTCCACGACACCCGGGGGGACGACGAGGCTCCTCTGGATCTAAGTGTGAAGTCGCCTCGCGAGACTACGGGACTTTTCAGCTGCGACGCTTGTGGGCAAGAGTTCTCGATCTACGACCGGCTGGTGAAGCACATCGCGTCGCGGCACCGCAGCAAGCCGGAGGGCGTGCGCGCGTACCAGTGCGAGGTGTGCTTCCGCAAGTTTGCGCGCTCAGACATGCTGACGCGGCACGCGCGCCTGCACAGCGGCGTGAAGCCGTACGGCTGCGCGTCGTGCGGGCAGGTGTTCTCGCGCTCCGACCACCTGGCAACGCACCAGCGCACGCACACGGGCGAGAAGCCCTACCGCTGCCCCGCCTGCCCCTACGCCGCCTGCCGCCGCGACATGATCACGCGCCACATGCGCACACACAACCGCCGCCCGCAGCCTGCCTAAGTCTGACTCCACGGAGCTCACTTTCATTCTATCATTCATTATTCTATGTACCATTATTGAGACTGATCTTTTCATTCCAAAGTTAAACTATTGTTTTAATTGGTGTATTGTTAGAATAGCCCTCCAGAGGCGGCTGTCTTTAGTAAGACATATCTCATTGCTGCGCAGAATTGACTTGACTCTCGACTGCGATTTTGTGTTGCCAGTTTGCGATTTTGTTATTTATACTGCAGCGACGTCAAACGAATCTGCTATGCGTAATGCGATGTGTCTGCAATCTTTGAAATATATCTCGGTATTTTTGTTTGATTTTTAATTGTTTATAATGCAGAGATATTTGAAAAATCTTTGTGCTTCGTACAATAATGTTGTAATTGTAAATATAAGTGGTTTAGTTCTGTGCCATTGATGTAACCGCTTTGTAATATTTTCGCTGTTAATATTTAAGTTTTAAATTAATTGATTTTTTTAAATGGGGAAGAACAAAAAGTTTGTAAGTATTTATAAGATAGGTACAAACTCCACACTTGCGCTGCCTACACTGCTGGTTTAATATCGTTATTGATACTAACTGCTGACTCTGACTTCGCTTTCAGTAAAACATAATAGTTTGACCATTTACCTATTTTCCTCAAAAAGCCTCACCTTAGTTTTTCTAAAAGGAAAAATAAAACCTAAAGTAGGTACTTACTTAAAAAGATAGCTAGATAAGTGATGTAGGCTTGCAGCGATATCTTCACCCGTGTGAGCAAACGCAGTGTTTCCCTAAGTATAATAAGCAAAGTTAAAGTTTCAACCTACTTATAAGATTGTTGTGAGCCACTGGTTCTATTTCGACTTAAGTTTTTAATTTAAATTGAATCTTACTGACTTCATCTTCCCGTCATAAAACCTTAAAAAAACTGTTAAAGTTTTCAAGTCAAAAGATTTAAAAAATCCTGTTATTTGCCGTTGGCCATTACAATATTGTATTATTTCGTCATTAATGGTTAATAATTTGACGAAGGAGTATTTTGTGTAACAATATAAGTACAATAAATTATGGTAATGCCATATCGTACCATAATATTTTGAGTCGTATCTACAATAAGAACTCGCGAGTCAGAATAGTAGTTTTTGTGTTAACTTTAAAACCTCACTTACGGGTAGGTCAGTAACCAAGTGAGGAATTAACAAACAAAAAATTAGAAGCTTTTAACTGCTTTCTTCGATTAACTCAAAAAATGGCATAAATAATCCTTAAGATGGAAGCGTCAGGGTAGCTCGCGAAATTCAAATTTTCTTACGTTTTTTGAATTTTGCAGGTCAGTGTCAGGTAGTACGTTGATGAAAAATGAGTCGCGCCAGTAACACGCATTTAGTTACAGAATTATAATAATTAAAATCACCAATACAACTCTCTAAGTTTATTTAACCCCATTGAATGACTTTCATGAAATAGTTACAGAATAGTTCTTATTATTTTAATAAGAAACAATAATTTAATTTGTTTTGAACCAATTTGGACTTAGTTTAAAGTTATCTGCGGAATTTCTTATTTCCACACTGTGCTAGATAAAAAAATCCACGATGTGAAATACATTGCATGTTGAACCTAATCGTAGTGCGTTAAAAGAGCCAGTTCTCGAAGAAGTGTTTTGAAAAAGTAGTTTCAAACTTCGTTTCTGTTTTCTGTCTACTTTTGTAGTTGTGGACTCTGTGTCTTACATTTCTTTCTAGACATCTCATCGTACTCAAGTTGTCCTTTAGATATTCAGATGTCATAATTATACGGCCAGAGCCGGAGACTCTTAGCCCAGTTCAATAATTCTTCACATTTCAACTCCTCAATCCAAGCGGGCGCTATGAAAATGCGTGCAAAATCATATTAAAAATATTTTTATCAAGTTAAATCATTTACCTTAATTTTTAAGTAAAGTTGACTTGTTATTACAATCGAATGAGATTCGTATAAGCAACTACTGTAAGTGTCAATTTTGTTTGGTTAAAGTTTTCTTGTTTTCTTATGTGTTTTTTTTTCCTTGAGATATCATGTAATATAAGTCGTGTATGTGATACACATTAGATTACTTATTTATTCTTGCAAGTATGTATCTACGAGTATGTTTGAATTAATTCTATTTCTTTTTTTACTCGCGTGTTATTTTCTATGTTTGCCCTATTTTTCTTATATCTAAGTGTTTGACAGGCAACTTTTAAAACTTCTGTTACTTATGACAAAATAGTACATTTTGATATAAGTGGGGAAACTTTGTTATTGCATTCGAGCGCGGAATTAACACCCGAGCTGCAAGCGAGGGTGTTATGGAGCCGAGAACTGCAATAACAAATCCCCACGCGTATCAAACGACGTTTTTCAATACACTTTTGAAGAAATAAAATATTACAACGGAAAGTATTTTTGTCAGGAATTATTAGGAAACTATGATTTAATTTGCTTTTTTTTCCGCGCTTTGCTTTCGCCAGGTTGAAGAAGATGCAAAGGTATGATGCTGTATACAGCCTACTATGAAAAAAAGAAAATTCTTTTTTTTTTTAATTTAGAGCACATTAAGATGTTAATTTGTTCATAAAAATAAATATTTGTTTTAAATAATCATTTTTATCTATGATATTCTATTTATAAACACAATTTAAATACTCGAAAAATACCTAATCCGTAAAGACGCATATCTCTTTGCCGGGATTAAAAAAAAACAATCACCGCCGACTATAGATGTAGTCATTGAACCCTTTAGACTTATCTGTGCAAACTTTTATTTCCGCACGTGTGCGGAAAAATATTAAAAATCGCACGCGTGTGAAATACATTGCATGTTGAACCTAATCGTAGTGCAATTAGAACCAGTTTTCGAGAAAGTGTGTTGAAAAAATTATTCCGCGCGCTTTTTCTTTTCGCTGTATTGTTTTTATTTGAAAATGTCATCAAGTAATGATTAATGTATTAATTCGACACCGCCAGAAGTCTCAGAGGGAGTTTCATTTATTTTCTCGCAAATATGTTGTAAAACATATGGTTTTTTTCGGATTGGAGAAATAACCCCTCCCGCTCTGGGCTGAGAAGAAAGGAGTGTCAGACTTTTACTGACTAAAACCCATCCATGTTCCTTCCTTTGCCCTTTGTGTTCCAGGGCCGCGGTATCTCTTTCGAACAGTCCCGCAACCCTGGCAGGATAGCAATATCGCCTCGGCTGTAATTTTCAACTTACCGCACTTATATCATACTCCTACATATCATTATCTTTACCTTTTATTATTACTGACGCGTGGTTGACTGTGTATGTCCCATGTTGTACCTATTTTATTTATTACTCACGTTAGATCCTTACTGCTTCTATCTCTCGCTCTCGATCTATAGAATCGACGAGCTGTTTTGTAGCTCAAGAAACTTACAGTAAATGTACCGGGTCGTTCTTCTTTTTTATCGACAATGAATTGGTGTTTCTCAGTTTTTCGAGTTTTTAAGTGACAATATTTTGATTTCCGTATTAGTTTTTTTTTTCAGATGCATTTAATTTTCACTTGGACGATTTAATCTTTGTTTTTATGCCCTTACTGTTGTTTGTTTTATGGTGATTTTCGAGAAAACACTGTGACAAAGGCGTCCTTTTTGGGTAGGACATCATTATGAATTACTACTCTGTCACGGTATTTAATGAAAAAATTAACACACGCAAAAAAATTATTGACTACAGAAAGTTAAAGATTACTTAGTATTAAAAGGTAAGTATAAAGCGACGAGGATGTAAATTCAAACAATGAAAACATAATAATTCATACTCTAATATGACCCCAAATGAGGTGAGAGACCGACCATTGTCGATAAAAAAGAAGAACGACCCACCTACCTAAGTCCCGTATCAGCAGTCAGTAAAAGAGAAACATACATATGATAATTTTGTACGCAAATTGTACGCTGACTGTGCAAATCTTCTGCCGGCGAGACCATTCTCTGCCCTAACCAACAAGTCGTTCCTTTCGGCGGAAGGACATGCGCCTTAGTAGGCACTTGTAGTTGTGCTCGTCACACCATGGCATAAAATAATATTCTTCAGTTTCTTAGCGTATCGATGGGAAACAGTTCAAAAATATCTAGCCCAAAATTAATAAATGTTGCGAGAATATTACAAATGTTTAGTTAGGTGAGACTTCCATCATAAATTGTGCACTGTTAAACCAACTTATGGTTTAGGCGCAGAAGGCCTAATTCTCAAAATGGCAACGGAATCGCAAAAGGACTAGTTCTCAAAATGGCAAATTCCTGTAAAAGCCTATAAAATATTTCATTTTTTGAAATGAATGCTTTGAGTTTGAGTTTGTCGGTTCCGATAAAAATCAAGCTATTTTTAAGTTGTACCCGTCATTTTTGTTTATTTTTTTGTCAAAATAAACTTATTTGACATAACAAAACCATTTTGAAAGCTTTAAATTAAAGGATCGAACAAAAGTGATAAATACAACTTAAAAGTTTGGTTTTTTAACTGAAATTACATTGTTATGACAACACTTTCTAGTTACGGAGATATTGGGGGTCAAAATTCCTACTTTTTTACAAGTTTTTTTTTTCTATAAAATTATTTAAAAGATTTCTACTTTAAACACCTCCAAGACCCTCGTACTATTCAATGCACCCATCAGCACATTCAGCACAATGTTTTGATTGCGTTACATTGAGTCCTACCGTAAAACGTGATTTTTCACCCCAAAAAAAATAACGTTTCCCAACAATATTTTTTGCGTAAAGTTACTTAGTTTGATGTAGGTACAGAATGCTTGGTTGATGGCTTCGTTAAGGGTCTTGTTACATCCAGTATACTATAGGGTTTCTGTTCTACTAGTAATATGTTTTGGCGTTGATCATAAATTCACACTGTGCAAAACTCTCACTAATATGAATTTACCCCGCTTTGGATTTGCTAGTAGTATTTATGCCTCAAGTAACTGTGCGAGTTTACACTTGAAGATTACGTAGTAGGAAATTGATTGATAGTAAAGTCTCGAAAACAACCAGGCGGCCAGAATCATGAAGGAGGTATTGTATATTGTCAATCTCTATATATATATAATCTAACAATATATAATCTCACAGTAAAAAATCTATCTACATATAATCTCACAATCATAGCTATATTTTTTTAATATAAATACCTATAGTATACATAATTATACTATTTTATTTCTGTACATTTCGATTATCATGCAGCGAGTAATTTATAAGAAGATATACATAAACTTCTTCATTATTCTGGCCTCCTGGTAGTTTGTGAAATAAAATGTCTATATCTAGTCTTCAGATAAAGTAATAAAAGAGAGACACCACTGGTCCACCAGTGGTGGCCAGAGGGAGTAGAATACGGAATCCCGACGCACAAAATATCGATAAATGCTAATACGATGCTACAAAATTGCGATGCACGTTACTGCGAAAGACCGTTTCTGCGAAGCCTCCATACTTCGATGCACGTTATTGCGAAAGACCGTTTCTGCGAAGCCTCTATATTTCGATGCACATTACCGCGAAAGATTTTCACTGCGATACTACTTGACTTCGATGCACGTTACCGCGAAAGATTTTCACTGCAATACTACTTGACTTCGATGCACGTTACAGCGAAAGAACATTTCTATGGAGCCGCGGGCACAAGCTCCATAGCATAATTTAAAGTATTTAGATACTTAAATGTTTGAAAATTATAAATAAATAACCTAAGGAATTTTTAGGGAAAAATGAGTTATACTTCTTTTTTTTTACATAATTATGTATAATATGTATGCAAGGCCATCTAAATATGTTAAAATATTCATGCCACCTTGTATTTTGAGATGGTTTTAAAATTTGATTTGTCTAAACTTGGCCGTCGGCACAAGTTAGCAGGTATGCATACGTTCAAAGTCGTGCCTACGCAAAATTTTAGACAAATCAAATTTCAAAACCATTTCAAAATAAATAAAATTATAAACCAACACTACTGGATGCCACATATTTTGTTAATGAGAAAATAAGTAACGGAGGCACTGGGATCTAGCTTCTAGATTTGTCTGTATTATTTTGTCTTGTGAAGCTAGATCCCAGTGCCTCCAGACGTTACTTATTATCTCATGAACAAAATGTGTGGCATCAAGTAGTATTGGTATGTTCTGTGAAGTGAACGTATGCATACCTGCTAAGTTGTGCCTACGCAAAATTTTAGACAAATCAAATTTCAAAACCATTTCAAAATAAATAAAATTATAAACCAACACTACTGGATGCCACATATTTATTAATGAGAAAATAAGTAACGGAGGTACTGGGATCTAGCTTCTAGATTTGTCTGTATTATTTTGTCTTGTGAAACTAGATCCCAGTGCCTCCAGACGTTACAAGTTGGGTCGTTCTTCTTTTTTATCGACAATGGTCGGTCTCTCAACTCATTTTGGGTCATATTAGAGTATGAATTATTATGTTTTCATTGTTTGAATTTACATCCTCGTCGCTTTATACCTTTTAATACTAAGTAATCTTTAACTTTCTGTAGTCAATATTTTTTTGCGGGTGTTAATTTTTCATTAAATACCGTGACAGAGTAGTAATTCATAATGATGTGCTACCCAAAAAGGACCCCTCTGTCACAGTGTTTTCTCGAAAATCACCATAAAACAAACAACAATAAGGCCATAAAAACAAAGATTAAATCATCCAAATGAAAACTAAATGCATCTTAAAAAAAAATCTAATACGGAAATCAAAATATTGTCACTTGAAAAACTGAGAAACACCAATTCATTGTCGATAAAAAAGAATAACGATCCACTTACCTATTTTCTCATTAACAAAATGTGGGGCATCAAGTAGTGTTGGTTGATAATTTTACTAGCTTTTGCCCGCGGCTCCGTGAAAATGATCTTTCGCGGTAACGTGCATCGAAGTCAATTAGAATAGCAGTGAAAACCTTTCGCGGTAACGTGCATCGAAGTCAAGTAGTATCGCAGTGAAGATCTATCGCGGTAACGTGCATCGAAGTGTAGTGGCTTCGCAGAAACGGCCTTTCGCAGTAACGTGCATCGCAATTTTGTAGCATCGTATTATCATTTATCGATATTTTGTGCGTCGAGATCCCGTATTCTACTCGGCCAGAGGGAATATTAAAAAAAGTCTTGTCACTGTCCACCACTGGTAGACAAGCCGGAGGTGGGCTCTGGGAATCCTCCTACTGTCCGACTACATCATAATTGGTACCAACGCGGGCTTTAAGAGCGGCCAATCCGTCATACTTTTCATACAAACGCTCGTACGTGATTATGCCGTTGTTACACATCTATCTTTGTATTTTTTGAACTAATAAGTATTTTGTGCACTATATCTAGGTTTCTATGGACGAAAAAAAAATTGTAGAAACAAATTCAGTCTAAGTCTCCAAAAACTGCTGTTTGCACAAATTTTACCAGAACTTTGGCCGTTCATGTACTCGTAAACTATAAAAATAAAGAAAACATCTCGATAGAAACCTTGCAAATGTAATGGAGATTCTTAATGACAAATATTTATTTCACACATTTGTAAGACTTATTCAAAATACGTATTTCCTGGAACAACTTTAAGAAATTTTCGAACACTATTTTTCGTTCAATGTCATCGCGTTAGGCGGTATGAGGTGCGTGGGAGACGAGTTGTGCGGGGTCGAGTCGGGGTAAGACGGGGGAGTTGAAATAAAATCGCCGCTGTGGCTCTGGATGAAACAACAAACTTTTTAACCATGCTTGCGTTGACGATAGACTGGCCGGGAAGGGCACTCTTAAGTATTTATTTTTGCTCACACGCGGTTTCGCACCTAAATCATAACTGGGATGGAAATTGGTTACGAATTAAAGTAGACAATAGTACGAGCAACTTAAAATAACAATGAACACGCCTGTAATCCCAAAAGGGTTATGCAGAGGTAGTTAGTGTACTTCGGTATTGAAGAGTAACGTCTCATAATCGCGAATACCTACTCATATTTCCGAAGTTAGACGATGAAAATACCCGGCGCGCTGATTATATCGGAACCGAATCCGGAAGTGGAGTTTTTATATTTGGTTTTTCGGAATCGTAATCGGAGGCGAAAGAGAGATGTGTTAAGGGTAGATCAAATATATGTATTTAAAAAAGAATAGAGGTATACTAAAAGAATCGAATTTAAAATCTTAAATAGAACCTACTAGTAGTAAATTAAATCAAATAAAGTGACTATAAAAGAAGCAAATTAAACGCAAAACATGTCAAATACGAAACAAGTGAAAGAGTAGGAATCGGCAGAAGGCACGGGGGGGGAGGTTCCCCGCGCGAAGTAGGTATAAACTTGTTTATAGTACGTACGTGCTAATCGCAGCCGCTGCCGCCGCTGTGCAATCGGCCTACCTACTATATAACTTGGTTCCGATTCATATCTTTTCGGAATCGAAGGTGCAAAATCAATCGGAAGTTCCGAACTTTCTGAATCGAAGCTCTGTAACATCTCTAGTGCTCGACCACTTTTCACCTTTATGTCCTGAGCATGAGGTTTAAAAATGGTCGACCGCTTATAGCTCTTTGTTTACCTCATGTTAATATCGTGTGTTACTGTTTTGTTTTCTATGCTTGGTTGTGGACTTTCCGCTTTGTCATTGTTGTTTTTTTATATCTTTAAGCCTAAAGTAATGCTGTGCCACGCTACGCTAAAGTGGACTAGTGTTTAAAATCTTCAATTTTCTTATGACTACGACTTTCCTTAAAAGGAATTAAAAATGGTTTTCTAAAGACTTGAGTTATTTCGTATTTTATTGTATCGATATGTAAGGTTGGCAGATATTTTAAATTTAAGTTTTAGGCTTTTATAGAATCGGATTGGTGAGTTTTAGTTGTATCAGAAAACTTAATAATAGGTACTAACTGAACCCAATAAGGTCTACTTTCAATAAAATATGTCCTTTAAGTCAGACAGACGGCACGCGGCGCGCCAATGATGCGAGAAAAAAAAAGTTGCCGCAAATTCTACTGGCATTCCTGAATTTGCGTGGTTAAAGCTTCTTACTTGATTTTAACATCGAAAGTAAGTTAGTATAATCGGCATCAGAATTGGTTTACCTCCACAATTGGTTCTATGTTAAACATCTTCGTCATAAAACGATACTGAATAATTATCTGTGTAAAAATCGTTTTAAAGTTAGTAAAGTTTTAATCAAAAGTGGTCATACAATTTGGAAACCAACAATTTATTGTTGTTGATGTTTTTAAACTCATCGAATTCCACCAATGCAGCTGAACACGAGCAGCAATTACAAATTGCGTACAAGAGCTGTCAGCGTCAATATTCTAAAGCAATGATGACACTACATCTGTTGACCGCGGTTTAGATGTGCTGATCGCGTTCAGCTTTATTAATGAATTGGACCCCTAAAAGTTCAGTTCGTACCTCTTTATTCTCTGATCCTTCTAAGTAAGTAAGCTTTGCGCCAGCATATCACGTTGATTTTTAAGTGGTCTACAATATGGCGAATAACCTTCTTCATTTGTAAAGGATTATTTGACACTTAAAAACATATTAAGGGGAAGCGCCGTAGCCCGAGAAATTCAATTTTTCTCACGTTTCTTGCAATTTCCCCGTCAGAGGGTAAATAAACATACAACCTAGCACTGAATGACCTGCAAAATATAACAAAATTTGAATTTTGGGTACCCTGGCGCTTCCACCTTAACCAAGGCCAGTAGTGGAAAAATTGCGCTCATTGCAAACTTATTTTCGAAAAGGAAATACGTACCTACAAAACAAGGTACTTAGGTCCTTTTTAACTGAAACTTCGCCAAATACCTACGTTAGGACCACTTAAGAGTCAAAATGTTAAGACATTATTTGTTATTAGAATGATAAAATAATTAAAAATAAGTTTTACTGTGATAAAAAAAATATTTTTGTTTTCCGACTATTCTGTTTGGCAATATTTATTGTCTTATGATTAAAAAAAAATAAATGGATGTAGAAATGATGTCGTTTTATTTTATAGATTTCCATGACTTCAAGAAGTACCTCTGCCTATACCCGTGTCCTAATAATGTAAGCGATAAGCGGTCACGTAAAAAGGAATTTAAGTCTCAGTTTTTCACAGCGGCTCTGCGGGATGAAGCAGGTACTAGCAGGGGCGTATTTACCCTAGGGCCAACCGGGCCATGGCCCGCGGGGCGCCCGCGCCAGACCGCCAGGGGCGGCACAGCCGCCCCTGGCCGATTGCATTGCTTCTCGCCTTTTTATTTTTTCTTATCAACCTCAATTAAAAATTAACATTAAAAAAAAACTATTAAGTCATTTGGTCGAAAACACACTCATAAGTCAAGTTTTAAGCTACGTAGCGCGTCGTGTAAGTGAGTACAAGTACATGCTCCGAATAAAGCGCGCGCGCGGGGCGCGGGCGCCGCCCAAGTAACACATCAAAGCATTATAACGGCCGACTTACAGCATTTCTGTATCGTTTTCGCATTTTGAGTTAGTTCTATATTAGCATTACAAACGTTTATACGGCTACTGTAATGGTTATTTGGGCACAAATTATACGGCTTTAGATCCTAAATAGGTTCACAATAGTTGTTTAGTTGCATTACAGGCGCATTATATTAGCATTATTATGGCCAAAGAACGTACCAATCGCATTACAGAAGCATTATACTAGCATTATTATTGATAATGAAGATGTTGTTTGCATTACAAAAGCATTAGACTAGCATTTGAATGTAGTAAAAGAATGATTGGAGCTTTTTAAGTGTTCACAGTTAGAACTTAAATAAACCCTACATCATTGCAAAAACATCTCTAATACCACGGTACAAATGTCATAATATAATTAACGTGGAATATAATATGGACGAAGACTGTCAAAACTGAGTGAGTGACACCATATTTGTTTGCATCAAAACAAAATTTACTGGGTAAGTTTTTGACTCTTTTGTTACTTCATGCCTTCAAATATTATTCGCAATGTAGTTTACTGTAAATGTCTATATAAGTTTCATTGAAAATTTTCACGCGCCTTCGATATTTTGTGGTTTTGATAGAAAATGTCATATTAAAATATGTGTGAAATCATCAAAACAATTGTGTATTCCTAGTATAGAACGAATTTTGCTTAATTAAAATAATAGTATTGGTTGGGCAGTATTAAATCAAGTTATATCATTATGTTAAAGATCTTTTGCTTTCATAAATAGGTCCGAATGATAATTTTTTTGGTTATAAAATGTTTACAAAATGGTGTCGGGGTATAGCAGCCCGGTGAGCCTTTAACAAGGCTAATTAATGCTGCCAGCTGTATAAATACTCACACGTGAACCATTATTAAGCCAGACGCAAGAGAGAAGGCTTTTGATGAACTACTGTAGTGGCATTGTCTATAAAGTAGGTTTATATGGGTTCACCGGTATACCAGTAGTTTTGATGTAGACTGAAGTAGTGCCATTACTTGAACGCAATTTTGGGGATCCTTGAGCAAAACAATAAAACCCATTTCAGAATTTATACAATTTGATTCGTTTGCCAAGTTGATAAAAAGGCGTCATTAAGATATTTTTCCGTAACTATTTTATAGACAGGACCGTTATTTATTTCATACCCGGTGTATCAATCAGGTACAGTAGCCATCAAATATACCTGTACACTTTAAAATGGCCAAACTTTTCAGAAAACGCAATAATATCTTTTTTATGGGTGATGCTTTAAAAAAATATTGTTTTCTTATTTTCAGTGATTTTTATACCAACCATACAATGCCGTACAAAATGGAACAGACGATAGAGAGAAAGGAAAAACAATACGAGGTAGTCTTTTTGGGAAGAAAATGGTAAATTGTGGTGGCCGCCTAAAAAGACACAGTACAAATTAATGAAAGACGAGCAATCCAAGCCCGATAAAAAGAATGGACATTATAGGAGTGCTATTTTAAAATGAACAATATTTGAACATATGAGCTTGCCGAAGCTGAATTATCATTCATGGAAGAACATTCAGACACAGACGCGAATGACACAGGCACGTTTGCACCCTGGACGACAATAGTTCAAAATCAAGAAGTAATGAAAATAAAAATCAACCATAAAAATTGCTGTTGTTTTATTGATCATTTAATATGTGCTTTTCCCCAATATGTCCGACAAAAGGTTCTACGAATACAGTAAAATGAATGTATAAACAGTTTTACGCATTACAATAACTCACGTATATTTGATTAAAGAGCTGCTAGCTGTACACAGCTAAGTTGATCTTAAAAAACGCAAGCATTACATTGATTCACGTTTATGCTGTTCAGCAATACTAGGCTTTTACTTACCACTCAAAAGTACTATTACACAACAAAGGGCACTTAAGACAGCTCAAAGCTATAACGGTTTTACGGTGCATTATAACGGTAAAAGTTTAAGCTTTTAAACAGCATTAGGCATTAACTTCCTACTTAAAAATGCTATTGTAGAACCTAAAGCACTAAAAACAGCTGAAAGTTGTATAGCGGATTTACGTGGCATTATAATGGTTCATATTTGTGCTGTTAAACAGCATTAGGCATTATCTTCCTACTTAAAAATGCTATTGTAGAACCTAAGGCACTAAAAACAGCTGAAAGTTGTATAGCGGATTTACGTAGCATTATAATGGTTCATATTTGTGCTGTTAAACGGCATTAAGCATTTATTTACTACTTAAAATGCTATTGTAATTCCAAATGCACTAAAAACTGCTGAAAGCCGTTCAGCTGCGTTGTGGTTTGCTGCACTAAAACTAAAGGGTTTACAAAAGCATTTTGATATGCTATTATCCAACCGTTATACAGTGTAAAGCATCCTAAAGGTTTTGAAATACCAATATAAAGCTTCAAGATGCTCGGTGAACTTATTTATGAGTTTATAAAGACCTTAAGTTCTACACAAGTTTGCTATTCGTTTGTTAGAATGCTTTCTGTGTTACTTGGGCGAGCGGGGCAGGTGCGGTCCCAGAGGGGGTCACAGAGGGCATGATCCCCCCCCCCAAATATTAAAATAGCTATTTTTCGAAAATTTAATTATTAACTTTCTGCTTAGTCGTTGAACAAGAGAAACTAACTTTTCCGAGGCAGGATTCTAAAATTTTCAAGCTTGCTTCGCTCGCTAATGCATCCTACCCTTTTTCAGTTCTTTGTAAGTTGGCGGAGTTACTTTTATTCTCATCTCTGTATGAATTAACACAAAGAACCTAATATATGCAGCGGAGGGGGGCTGCTTAAATTTCGAAGCACTCTTCTATCGCTCTTGCATTTTATTAGTGCCATGAGCGGATCCAAGAGGGTGGTCATGGGAGTCATAATTCCAAATTAACAAACAGTACCTAAGTTATAGGTAGCCAAGGAGAGGTGCTAACATTTTAACCAGTTTGCTTCGCTGTAAGAATGAACGTAAAGAATCTAATTTATCCGACGAAGGGGGCAAAAATTTTCAAGTTCGCTTCCCTCGCTCTTGCATTCTCTTAATTCCCAAGAGTTTTCTGCATTAGCCGTTTAAGCACTTACATAACTCCTGTATGAATGGCCAAATATTTTCGAGCTCGCTTTGCTCGCTCTGCCATACTGGGTTCTTTTCGGTTTTTCTTTATAAACTGACACAATTTCTGTATTAATAGTCAATAAGAAAACCTATCAAATTCGAACTGGGTGCTGAATTTTACTAGCTCGCTACGCTCCCTCTTGAATCCTGACTTTTCTCAATTGATGGCTTTTAACCATAAATCGACATAAATTGCTCCTTGCTCCTAATAGTGTTTCACTCATTGATTGTCCGCGCCCCCCCCCCCCCCCGATCTGCCTTTTGTTATTCGGGGTTACCAAACCAAATTCCCTGTGTGAACGCCCCAAAATCTGTGGCTGGGATCGCGCCTGGGCGATGGGCGATACAATACATTGCTTTGTTTCGGCGACCGGCGGCCACGGCGTCGTAAATTGATCGTAATTTGCATTCAGTACGCTAGGTACGCAGTTCACGCTTCCCTAAAGTTTATCAAATGGATTTAGAAAAAAACCAAGCAGGCACGCTTACAAAAAAAAAAAAGCAATAGAAAGAAAACAAGCCGCCGAACGAACGCAAAAAATAATTGTTTTTTTTTTTTCAACAAAAATACTGTTGCATACAGGGTGTAACAGCAGGACCCTTCACGAAGCCGTCCACAAAGCAGTAGGTACATCAAAGTAAGTAACTTTACGCAAAAATTATTGCTGGGAAACGACTTTTTTTTTGGGTGCAAAATCACGCTTTAAGGTAGGACTCAATGTAACGCACTCAAAACATTGTGCTAATGGATGGATTGAATAGTACGGGGGTTGTAGAGATGTTTAAAGTAAAAAAAAATACATTAAAAACACGTATTAAAAAAAAACTTGTGAAAAAGTTGGAACTTTGACCCCCAATATCTCTGTAACTAGAAGGAAGGTACCCAGCTAAAGTCTAGAACAAAAAAATGATCACAATGACGGGGAGAACAAGTACCTTTCGGCTTCGTGAAGGGTCTTGTTACACCCTTCATTATAACCGAAGATTATGACGAAGCGTCCAGTTCGAATGGATCTACGAGTGACGTTACAACAAAAGTAGTACTACCAGAATTTTGAAGAGCTATATTAAAACAGGCCGAGATTTAAAGAAAAAATCACCGCCGGCTTTAGACATTGAACCCATTAATTTGGACTTAGTATAAGTATCTGTGGAAATTTTTAATTTCGCACGTGTGCGGAAAAGTATTAAAAATCCACACGTGTGAAATACATTGCATGTTGAACCTAATCTTAGTGCGATAAGAACCAGTTTTCGAGAAAGTGTATTGAATAATAATTATATTTTTTTGTATTTTTTTTAATCGTTTTTTCCGTGCCTTCTGGGGTGGCGAAACTTATTGGCCCGGGGCGCCAAATTTCAAAATACGCCCCTGGGTACTAGGGTAGGTACCTATCTCACAGTTACCTAGTATTCTCTGAATGAATAAAGCTGAGGCTGCAATTCTACTGCCCTTATCCCAATTTATATGGGGTCGGCACAGTATCTATGTCTTTTTTCCATACCTACTTCTCTATTAGTCGTCATCTCATGAGTTTTAAGCATATAATCGTTCTCACAGTCCAACCATGGTTTCTTTGGTCTTCCCCGATAGCATAAGTACAGACGCCAGCACATCAAGCTACTACAATCTGTCAAACTTTAAAGTTTCGGGTAGCTTGATGTGCTGACGTCTGTACCTCTATAAATAATGCAAAGGCATTGCCATTGGCCCCTGTGAAATGTTCGCCAACACCGTATATGCTCTGAAGTAAGTACATCTATTGGATCTTCACTACACGACAACAACATCAACTAAGGACTTTTAGGTCGGCTAACAACCCGATGAAAATGTCGACGCTTCTATGAGGCGGTATCGTACGGCAACCAAAACGAAGAATCTATTTTACAATAACAAAATACTTTAGTTCTATCATCCATCATACTCTGACCAACGACGCCATCGATTATGCCAGCAACATCAAGCTAAGAATCGAGGATTCTTATTCGCGGGCTGACCTGGAGCACCTTCCACCTTAAAGCGAATATTTTTACACGACTACCCAAACAAAGGAGTGTTATCAGGATTCATGTTTGTTTGTGTGTATCTTTATTCCACCAGAACTTCTGAACGCCTAAACCGATTTCGATGGCTGTGATTAGGTCATTACCGTTAGAATCTTTGGGTTATCCTGGGTAGTAAGCTAGCTGTAAAGGTTAGCTCTACGGTTCAGGAATAAAAAGAAACTTGGATTTTCTTTTCTTGAAAATTTCATTACCTGTAGAGTCGTCGTCTAAAACTTGTTGAGATTACAAAAATATACAACAGACAACAGTAGTATTCATTATCCATTGGTTCACTGATACCACTCAACAAATGAGATGGCATTTTAAACCCCGCACTAATCGATACGAACAAGCTACATGCCATACATAGATTTTTTGTAATGCAAGGAATTATCCTGGCTATGTTACAAGTGTTACCAGCCCCAAATCTATGCAGGACGACAGCTTCAGAGTGTTGAGTTTGTATGGAACATCTGAATGCGTGATCCGATTTACTCCGATTAGAAACTTGACTAGATTACTACTTCAATGAAATATTAATATTTTTTTTGTTTTAAGAAGAACTCCAGGGTTGAAGTTAGAATGGAAAAATCTAATGAAAACATAACACGATTGAATGAACCAATAAGTATCCTAATTTCTCGAAAACGAGGGTTAAAAAGAGGGTTAGGTTAGACTATGTCAGAATAGTCCACTTTTTTGGGAACAAAAACCCAGTAGGTAATCGATCCTAATAAACTACATAGGTACCAATAGAGTTTCGTGATATAAGGAATAATCCTGGGCAGGTTACAACTTCCAAATCCATGTAGAACGGGAACTACAGGGTGTTTGTAGCCGTACGTTTTTTTATGACAAGCCCGCCACACTATTCCCAAACCAGTGCAAATCCTTGAGTTATATGTCGAGCTACACGATATCTGACAAATGCTTGCACTGACTGGACAGGTCCACTCAAATCTGTGTGGTTCTTTCTTCAAGAGACCTTCTCAGACACTAATCTGCGTAGTCCTCATGTGGGTTAACCAAGATTATGTCTGGACTTTAAAGGAGACTATGGCCTCTGAGTTTGTTTCGGCTGTTTCTTCTCAGAGTAGTCAGGTACGAAACCCCGGCCCCATCTAGTTTAAAAAAAAGAGACGTGTAAAAGTGTTTTTAAAAACCTATTTACAAAATAAACATCATTTATCATTTATCAATCCTGTGCGCCAGAATGAACAATGGCAACCACAAGAAAAGGACCACGACAATGAAGCTCGACGAAGTCCCAGAGAAACTATTTAACTAGCTGGATAAAAGTAAATTAATATTTATTTATGGGTCGTAGAGGAGTGAATTAGCGTGTTCTCGTAAATGGTAGTAATTTTTGGCCCTCTTTTGGTAACGACCGACCGTTCTACCGAGCAGTATGATGGTGGTGTGCAGTCACGAGCACTGTTTACACTAAGCTGAATCGACTGCCAAGTTGGTCTAGTGGTGACGGTGCGGTTAGCGCAGTAGCTGAGCGATTGACTGCTGTGCTGCGTGTCGCAGGTTCGATTCCCGCACATAACAAATATTTTTGTTTGACAGGTCCTACAGGTCTGGTTGTTTGTGTATGTGAGTTCAAATTTTTGTAAAACGCACCCACAATACAGGAGAAATTCCTAGTGTGGGGCCACGTTTTAAAAAAAAAGAAGTGGTCGCAAACGCGACTGCTGCGCATGAGGTCCTGGGCTCGATTCCCAGGTCGGGCAAAGTGTTATTGGGTTTTTCCATCTGGAATTTCTCAGTACTAGCCACGGAGTCTGGATTTGCGCCTGGTTGATGGCAATAGGCTCGCCACCTATTACATGGGACTTAAACATAACTGACGATATGTTGGTGTACTACTAGGTACATCTCTGCCTAACCCTTCGTTTATTACAGGCGTGATATATTATGTTATGTCAGCAAAATTCAAAAGCGATGTCCTCTTGGAAAAACAATTGCATTGTTACGGTTATTTATTAAACCAAATCATAACAATATATACACTTTTATATTACAACAACAATGGTGCCGATTCCCTTGGTCACAAACTAAACTAAATTTAAGTTGAGTGCATCTTTTTCTTTCTATTTCATTATGAAAAGGACCGAAGATAAATATTAGTTTAGTCCTGTCAAATTAGTCGGCACCTGACGTAATTTGATGTAATTTTAGTGGTAAACTTTTTAATCGCGTCTAAACTTGTAATAAGCGCTGATTAAATTGACAGGACTAAACTAAAATGTATCTTCTGTCCTTTTCTTAATGAAATAGAAAGAAAAAGATGCACTGAACTTAAATTTGGTTTAGTTTGTAACCAAGGGAATCGGCACCAGTAACTAACTTAAAATAAATAAAAAACGGCGTCAAAAAACTCCTCAACACTGTCAACTGGGGTAATATCCCCAAGAGACTGGCGGAGTGACGGTGTTGCCAAGTTGTATTGCATTGCAACTTTGAGATACGAGACCTATTTCGTATAAGTATTTCATAATTTTTACTGTCCTAATTAAATTGTGCTACCTGTTATATGATGGCCTGAAACACAATTTTAAATAAACCTTGATCGGGCAGGTCGCTACCAAACATTTAAATTCAACATTAAAGTTACTTGCAACAGTTAAATATATTTTAGTTATAGTTTACTTAAAAGCACTAAGTATATCATTGTTTGAGAAATTACACTACTGCGCCTAAATCTACACTTTTGTAATACTTTTTAACCGACTTTCGTAATAAAAGAGGAGATTCTCAATTCGGCTGTATTTTTGTTGTTTTCTACCTCATAACTCCGTCATTTATGAACCGATTTGAAAAATACTTTTTTTAATTTGAAAGGATATACTTCTCGATTGTGCCCAAAGAAATTTCATCAAAATCGGTTCAGTAATTTGTTTTTTTTTAATTCTTTTATATATTGTTTTTTCTTCTTGGGCTATTCAGATGACATGTGGTTTCTTATAGTAACTGCTAGTTACAATGTAAAAAATGTTTGTAAGAATTTGTGTGGTATATATATACTACAATTCTAAAGGGTAAAAATAAAAAAAAAACTGACTTTGTTTGTTTCATTGACTTTTTGCCACCGACTTCCGAAAGTAAAGTTACTTTAGACTTTTTTAGTGTCTTTTTGGAAGTCGGTTTTTTTCGCAGAAAGTTTTTTAAAATAAATTATTCTTATTTCATTTTAGCATGGGGTCCAAAATACTATGCTCGTAGCAACATTCATTTCAATCAATACAATAGGAGCAAACCACTAATATGAGTTGCTACGCGTAGGTATACATATTAGTGCTCTGTACATAACAGAAAAACTAAAGTTGTAAGGTTCCTGGCTCCTGCCTAGGGCTAGATGTTTAGACGGAATCTGAAGAAATCCGTGAAGGAGCCAGGATCTTTACAGTTAGCTTTCTATCCGAGTTATTTGAATGGGTCTTTGGAAAACGAGTGCCTGCACAGGACCTACGAGCTCAATTATTGTCGCCTTCGTTGTTGTTATCTTCACTGAAGTTATTCAAATACATATCAGGAAATGGAATTTTAGACATTTAATAGGAATGCAGTTGTGTGGTAGTACAGTCACGAGCGATGAAATCATGAAATACACTTAGCAAAATTCAAAAGCGATTTCCAGAAATAACAGTTTCTACTAAAGATAAGACCTATTTAGTAAAAGTGCCTATGGCTTCCAAAACACTACGTTGGTGAAAACGTAAAACGTTAATGAATACAGAATTTTGCTAAGTTTGCTAAATAATCGCGGTGGGATAGCATAGGATAGGATAGGATATGGTGATAGTCCATTTTAAGGGTTCCGTAGCCCAATGGCAAAAAAATGGAACCCTTATTGATTCGCCATGTCTGTCTGTCTATCGGTCTGTCTGTCTTTCCATGTATGTCAGTCACTTTACTCCGAAACTATTAGGACTACACTGTTAAAACTTAGTAGGTAGATGTATTCTGCAAAACCTACCTATATAAGTACCTACATTGCAATGAGTTTAGTATTATGTACCATTCTAGTTTATAAGTGTGTAAACGTAAGAAGCAGAAAGTAAGTAAGCCGAAAGGCACTTGTTGTCCTCGTCATTGCGATATTTTTTTTGTTCTAGTCTAGACTATACCTGGGAACCTTCTGGTTATGGAGATATTGTGGGTCAATGTTCCGACTTTATCACAAGTTTTTATTGATTTAAATAACTTCACTATAAATACTTCCACGATCCCCGATTCAATGCTTACATCAGCACAATGTTTTGGGTGCGTTACATTGAGTCCTACCGTAAAACGTGATTTTTGTCTTCCACCCCAAAAAAAAGTCGTTTCCCAGCAATTTACTTAGTTTGATGAACAGAATGCTTGGTTGACGGCTTCGTGGAGGGTCAGTTTACACCCTGTTTAATATGCATTATAAGACTGGTCAATATCTAGGTACCTATTCTCGGACAAAATGAGAGTGTGGAGCCCCAACACAGGATATGCCACTAATGCTACGCTTCACTTCTGCCCGTCGTGCACAACTAATTGCACCCTCCAGGACCTGAATGAGGCTGTCCAGGTTGGTTGGACAAAATCCGAGTCATCGATTCGAGAAGAAGAAGAAGCATGCTCCAGTCCCCAAGCAAAACTCATCAGGTCTACATTAGGCTACTGAAGTTTTCAGTAATAAATAAATTAAATAAAAATAAATATCGCTTGACATTACACACAGCGCCATCTAGGTGCCACACTAAGCAACGAGGCTTGTGTCGTGGACACTAGATAGTTGATAATACTACATAGATACTTTTTGTTTGTAAATACATACTTATTAAACATATAAACATCCATGACTCGGAAACTAATGTCCATGCTCATCACACAAACATTTGCCCCTACCGGGATTCGAACCCGGGACCCTAAGAACGTAAGGCAGCCCCACTACCGCTGCGCCATTCGGGTCGTCAAATAAGTAATATAATTGTAACTAGCAGCAGCTGACCCTGCAAACGTTTTTTTTTTTCCCCCTTTTATGGCAACTGAGCCGGTTCCGACTATTCTGCCAGTGACACGTCGTGACGGCAGCACAGAGAGGCAGGCCGTCGAACTTCGTACTTCGTGGTAGGTGTTAGTCTAGCAGTAAGGACGAACACATGGGTTAGTGAACAAATAATCTAATTTACAAGAATATAAATCTAATACTTTAAACAACACAAACTAGTATAAACTATATACAGACTAATTACTTAAACTTTGCGCACCAGCTAAAATTTTAAATCATTCTCATTTAGGAATGTGGCCAAAATGTTGATTAATTTAGGGGAGAAGTGGGAGAGAAGGGTATGAAAGTTGGTTGGGAGAGTAATATTAAATTTGGAATTTTTTTGGTACAGGTCTACGGATTTATTATTTACGGAGCAGGAGAAGAAAATATGATTTACAGTACCCTCCGCAAGACCACACTCGCACAGGGAACTATCCCGGACATGAATTTTGTGCAGGGACACAAGGCTACAACAATATCCGAGTCTTAGTCCAAAGAGGGACGAAACAGTTCTCTTCGACAATTTAGGGCATTTAAAAAACCAAGGCAGACGCTGGATTTCAGGCTGTATAGCAGCATAGTACTGGCCCTTGGTCCTAGAACCCGCAAACGTTGTTCTGCCATATAAATTATAGTGTTCAATATTCTTTACGACCTAATCTCATACCTACCAAATATACATAAAAAATTTCATAAAAATCGGTCGTTTCGGAGGAGTGCGACCACAAACACCGCGACATGAGATATTTATATAAAAGATATCATTCTAGTTAGCTGCCCCGGTCAATTTTCCTAGCGACACTCGACAGGTCCGCAGAAAGCCGTTGAAGACTTCAGGAACACAATTCATGACTGGATTTCTATTAACAGTAACTATTCAGTAATACCATTCTAGTTATCTGGAGTGGTATCTGAAATACTACATATAAAATACGTACCTATCTTTTGAATACTTTTTGTAGATAAAATACTTTTGTAAAAACATCATTTTTTTAATGAAAGTTTATTTTTATAAGTACATGATCGCGTTGATCGGCCGAACGTGACGCAACACAATATTATATTTTTAAGGTTCTAATTGAGACTTCAGTAAAACCAGTTCTTCACACAGTTTATCACTCAGTTTTCTTCGATGAGGCCTCATATCATGCCCCCAAATGAGAAGAGTCGCTCCATAGGGGCCGAACTTGGAAAACAGGTGTTGTATTTGAAAATATAAGCATTTAAGCTAATAATGTTGGTATCCACGCCACGCCCGCCATGTATAAATTTGGCCCTAAAAGACTAAAGATTCAATGGCGCGTACAGATTTTTTTTTTATAATTCCTGCCAGTGTCACGTAGTGACTATACATGGGTATTATGAATATGAATGAATATTTACAAAGAAATTAAGAACTTAAACTTTTTGTGGCGATCCTTTTAGCCCTGAAACAAACACCAAAACATAGGAGTTAGTATTAAAGTTAGTAATAGTTAGTAAAATAAAATATATAGGTATACGTGACAATATTTTAGATTAATAATTAGACTATATGTCTGAATATTAAAGTTTAATATTGTTATTGGAAATAAATTTAATAAAAGCACGTATAATTTGGGGATTAGGGAAAAACGAGAGGAGATGACGGACATTAATAGGTTTTTGGATGTTCAATTTTGTAATAACTTTATCAAAAGAGGAAACATTGTTCAAAGGGCAATTTAAAAATATGCGATCTAACGTACCATCATCCAGCCCACACTCACACAAAGAACTGTCCCGGACCCTAATTTTATGCAGAAAAAAAACTTTTTTGCATAAATAAAACCGACTTCAAAAATAACAAACCAAAACACAAAAAAGTGATAAATAACTTTAGCTTCAGAAGCCGGTGACAAAAACACCAAATCAATAAAAAAAAAGTCAAGCTTCAGAAGTCGGTGACAAAAACACAAAATCAATCAAACAAAGGTCACCGACTTCGAAGCTTGACTTTTGTTTGATTGATTTGGTGTTATTGAAGTCGGTTTTATTTTTTGCAAAAAAGTTTTTATTTTTCCATTTTTAGTTGTTCCCATGTCGCCATGAATTTATTTTACATTATTAAATACGCATCTAAATGACAACAACAGTTCTTTCAAGTCGGTTAAAATGATTAATACTTCTAGTTTCTAGCACTGACTCTGTTGTCTCTAGAGAAATCAACTATCGATATCGAATAAAAAATCACCTAACTCCTAACCGTTAAAAAGTTGTACCTTCCTTCATCAGGTCAGCGTCATGAGATAATGATGACCGTACGCGAATGTCTCAATAGCTTTAGAAATTATGTTTTACTAACATTTATGTCGTGGCTATTGTATAAAATACTATGCGTGTGTATAAAATACTGGTATTCAGCTGCATCCGGTAAGACTGACCACAAAATAGCTGGGAAAATGATGCAGATGATGAACAATACATGTTATGGTAATGGGCTTATCCCCAATAAATGTAAATCTGGGTGTATTGTACACATCTGCGTACCCCCTCAGAACATACAGGAGTGATGTTACGTCATGATGTTGAAAACATTCAAGCGATTGCAGAAATCACGACAGATTTGCCGTCTATTTTGAAGAGTTCATAGTACATCTCCGAAGATCAGCATCAGATCTTCACCAAATTTAAATGGGACCACCTACTCAGAACCAAGGCTTGGAAGGAATGGTTGGTTGAATAGATAGCAGCTAGCTTTTGACTTGCAAGATTCAGACCAGTGGTCTTGCCAGGATTTAAAAAGATCTACTTTGGCCTTGTGAATCAAGTCATAGACCTGAACAGCATAATGTTTTTTTATCTGCCAGATTGTTGCTGACCGCATTCTTAGCTCCCTATATCTACCAGCTCATTGCCCTTAATATTCATATGACTAGGAATCCATACTAATATTATCTCAATGTTATTTTTAAAACAAGAATCTAGGACAGTTTTGATTTTAATAATGATTGGGCTACGTAGGTTATCTTTAAATGAGTTTTTAACTATTGCCTCCAGAGCACTCATGGAATCAGAAATTATGACTACTTTTTGTAATAGCTGAATGAGAGGAAATAAATAAACACTCTTCCAGAATTCCAATGCATTTCCCAGTAAAAACCGAAGACTCGGGAGGGCACTGGAACTGAAGGAATATCTGGCAGTTGGAATTATATACAGCAATGCCTCTTTTACCGTCGGTGGTCAATTTAGAAGCGTCTGTATAAAATTGGTAGTGTTCAGGCCAGTTGTTATTAATAGTCGAAAGAAAATGGTCATTAGCATTGGTGGTGTCCTTATTCATTCCAATGATAAAGATCTTTGGAACAAAATTTAGAATTTCATACGGACATGAGTAGAGTGGAAATTTATTACACTAAGGAATGGGAGAATTGTGTTCTACATTCCGGATATTCCTAAATGAATTAAGGATCAAAGGGGGGTCTTTATGTTTCCAATAATCGCTTTGTCTACATAAATTATCTAGTATAGGAAAGCTTAGAAAGAACAATGTGATTACCAAGAAAATATGCCTTGTACATATATTTATCAGCTAGGTATTGTCTACGGAGGAGAAGAGGAGGGTCGCCACTCTCAACTTGCAGTGCGTTGGTAGGAGTGGATCTCAGACAACCTAGTACAATGCGGAGGGATTTCGACTGAATGGTTTCCAGCTTGGCCACTGCAACCTTACTACAGGGTTCCAGGAGGAAAGACCCATAATCCAGTAGACTTCTTATAGTTGCATTGTATATGAGTTTAAGAGTAAAGGGATGACCACCCCACCAAACACCCGCTAGAGCACGTAGCATATTGAGGATCTTCCCGATTTATTGATAATATAATTGAGATGAAAGACACCAGATAATTTACAGTCTAAAATGACCCCAAGGAATTTCACATTATCCTCGACCTTGATCTGGGATCCTTCAATTTCAAGGTGGACATATGGAGTTAAACGTTTACGTGAGAAAACTACAACGGAACTATTAGGAGCTGACAAGCTAAGACCATGAGAAATTAACCATTGGTTTAGGGAGTTAAGGGATATTTGCATGGATTCCGTAGCAAGTTCCACGGACGAGGTAGGAATATATAAACGTAGGTCGTCTGCATATTGTAAAATTTGGCAGTCGCTATTAAGTGACTTGTGAATATCAGAGGTGTAAATACTGTATAAAAGAGGACTTAATACTGAACCCTGGGGTAACCCACGCCAAACAGTTCTGGGGTCATATGTATCTCCTGGAACATGGAGTTTAATATTACGTCCAGCCAACAAGTTACAGATACAGTTAAGTATCTTTACCGGGATACTCAGCTGGCGAAATTTACTTCTGAATACGGAAAGAAGGACACTGTCGTAAGCTGCTGAAATGTCGAGAAAGACCGCTAGAATAGACTCACTTTTGCTGAAGGCAATCCGGGCATCATGATAAAAATACCAATACTATCCATTGTACCAGCTCCCATTCGGAAACCAAATCGAGATTTAGCTAGAAGGCCTCGGCTTTCAACCAACCACTCCAACCTGTTTTTTATAAGGTGTTCCAAGATTTTACATAATTATAACAGGTGATAGAGCAATGGGACGAAAATTATCGAGACAATCGGGAGGTATCCCTGGTTTTAGAATAGGAATTACCAGCTGCGTTTTCCAAGTATCAGGGATATGAGATAGAATAAAACATGCGTTGATTAATGACAAAAGGTATTGGCGACTGCGGGGCCCTAGTTTAAAAAAAAACGAATATGGATGGCCATCTATGCCTGGGGCGGAGTCGTGTACGTGTTTGAGCACTGCATCCCGTTCGCTCAACAAGAAGGGGGCATCTAAGGAGTCATTGGAAATTCCCCCACCCCCCCTCAGAAAGTGAGGGGCATTCTCCCAAAAGAGGAGCGAAAGGGGGAGCCAGTTTGTTCAGGAAAGGTTCTGCAATGTCGCTAGGGATAGATGAGGAGTTTCGGACGGAGCAGCCACGTTTAAATCGTTTGAATTTTTTGCCAAACAAGAAAGGAAGGGGTTGAAGGCGAAAGTGAAGAGCAGAATTTCTTCCATCCTCCATAATTTTTTTTTTAGTAGAAGCCTGGATCTTGCTACAATCCGGTTGTACTCGATCAGATTTTCAGTGGACATATTTTGAGCATAATTACGTTCAGCTTCATTTCGAGATTATATTATCATGTTGGAACATTCCCTATCCCACCAGGGGGGGGAGATGATAGTTTTCCAGAGGCTGAATTTTTTAGTGGTATGCTATCATCCGCGGCTGAAGAAATTGCACCGGAAAATTTTGATGTATAGTCATCTATGTTGGCTGGGGAAACTTGGGGCAGAGTGGAAATTATATCCTCAACAGTTTGAGAGTATAAGTCCCAGTGCGCGCCTGTAAGCCTATATGTTAAAAGAGGAGGATTATCCCTATGAAGTAGGGACCTATTTATCAAAGTAGTGCATATTGGGTAGTGGTTACTACCATATGTGAGGTTAAGACGTTTCCACTCCAACGGGGCGGTCAAACTAGCTGAACACAGGGTAAGGACTACACAGCTTCTACTCTGGCCAGGTCTAGGTAGACGAGTGACGGAACCATCGTTGACAACACATAAACCCAAGTCATCCAACATATCAACGGACTCAAAACCAGGAGTATCGGAATGTTCAGAGCCCCACAGAGAATGATGGCAATTAAAATCACCCAAAATTATAACAGGATTCAATGAGGAACATATATTATGAATGGATGGGGGGGATGAGGGGGGGTATGGGGCTTTGGACGGGTAGTAACAACTTTTTTGCTGGAGGAAGAAGTAGGGGTTTGGGGATGGGATGTATAATCAGAAATTGGGAGACAGGGAGGACGGGGATCATGGTTAAGAGTCTGGTGGATAGTCAGTGCAGGAGGGGCTGACGCCGTAACGTCTGCAAAAGATCGGTAGGAGGGGACGTGGCGTTTGGCTGCTTCAGAATAAGATAAATTGTCCTTAGCCATGGTGGACTTGATGTTCCGCTGACGCAGGAATTCCGGGCATTGACGACTGTTCACAGGGTGGGCACCCGTACAATAAAAACACTTAAGCTCTTCAATGGTACACCCGTCCCCAAAGTGGTCATCATCACAGCGATAGCACCGTGGCTTTGACCGGCATTGAGTCTCTCACTGGATAGCGGGAAAATTATAGATCTCTACTGGAAGGGAATTGAAACAGCAGAAAACTCGATCCTCTGACCATCAAATGTGATTACTAAGCTTGATGTGCAATCCATTCTGATTTCCCATCATTAGTAACTCTGCGGTTCAATCTCCTCACCTTCAACATCTTGCCAAGTGGGGACTTCAGGGCATCCAAGACTTCAATGTCAGTCCAATCAGTAGGGACGCCCCTCACATCACCCATCCTGGTGATGTTGAAAGTGGGAATCATCAATGTGAAACCTTTTTGTTTAATTGACTCATTGTTGATAAAAGCATTGGCATCTTCCAGGCCCTTGAACTCTACTGATACCTTGTTTCTTCCTGTTCTCTTTATACCCCCCACCTACAATATTCACAACATTCAGCTTCTGTAATAATTGACCGAATTTTATAGGGTGGAGGGTAGTGCCAGAGGCTGGATCGGATTCGAAAAGAGTTGCGTAGACTAAAAATGGTTGTCTATCTAAATGCGAGTATTTGGTGCGTGAGATCAATGACGGAGCCGTGACCCGGTCGCGTTTAGTCGCCTGAATGTCAGACTGTTGTGATATTTAGGTCACATTTCGTGTTTTTAAATGAATAATAATTGTTAATCTATTGTATTTAAACCTTTTAAATTGTATATACAATACATAGCATTTTGTTGGTTGTTAGCAGTAAAAAGTTCAGATTTAATGTTGTGCTCGTGTTGTGCTATATTCAATTGTCATTATTTCCATTTGTCATGTTTGACTTGACAAGTTGACATTAAATTGACGTTTCCATGAGCATAGATTTGACAAAAATGTTTTTTTTTATCTATATTAGTTTTATGGCCTGGTTTCAGAGACCTTTTAGCCACACAAAAATGAATGACTCTACCACAGAGTATATTACGTTTTACTATAGAATATAATCCACAGCTAAGACGAAGACATCGGGTAGTAAAAAGTCCGTCATCACGTACAAAAATAACTGCAATAATGTAAAATTAAAAGTGCAAGCTAGAAATCAGGTGTTTTCTATTCCATCTTACATTCAGCAAATGAGGCGCCCATCCAAAACTTCTGCGACTCACAGAGGCCACACAGATGGCACTCTGCTTCTCAGCTGGTGAGATGCTTGTCCAGTATGGGACCGCTCTGCGCACGCACACCTAGTGGATACAGCTTCTAGTGTAACTACCGATGTGCTGTTGATAGTAATAAAATAAAAACTAAAAAACCCGACATAGAAGATTAAAACAAAACAAGCGCATTTTGAAGCAGGCGCGGGACCCATCGCGTGTAATAATAATTTCATATTCAAGGGTTCGGCGGGTTTTGTTTAGTTTTTGTTATTGCTTTGTTATTTTTGTGAAAGATTTCACAGACGATCGAACTTGTTGATATTTTTAATTTTGTATAATTTTTAAATGTCGAATAACCAACATTAAATCGTTGTAAACCGGTGGGCATTCGAAATGAAAAACTATGTGAGAAACCCAAAGATTATTTTCAAATAAATAAACAATATATTTTTTTCGACTTTAAAATTTTTCATTTTTCAGAATATGGCTTCTGTTTGCTGCGCTATTGAATTTTGGTTACTGTCATGTCCTGTAATGACAAGTGACCATGTATGAGGATATCTCTAAAGCCATGCATGGTTTCAAAACTCACTTCACCGTTCTCATGGGGGACTTCAATGCGAAACTGGGCAAACGAGACGCGGGGATGAGCTGCAGGTTTTTTTTAATTTGGGGTTGGACGTCGGCATCACCGGGGTCACCAACTGGCTAGATGGAGAAGGAGGGCCTTTATATGATGAACTCCTTCTTCAGAAAGCATGAGCACTGGAAGTGGACCTGGCAGAGCCCCGATGGTGCAACTAAAAATGAGATTGACTTCATCATGTCAACCAAGAAGCAAATGTTCAATGATGTCTCTCTGTGATCAATTCGGTGAAAACCGGGAGCGATAACCGCATGGTAAGAGGCACATTGAATACAATATCAAGCTTGAAAGGTCTCGACTGACGAAGTCTACGCTTCGTCCAGCACAGATCCAGATCCAAAACCCCGAGAGCTTTCAGCTTGAACTCCAGAATCGTTCCGAGTGCCTAGGAAGCTCAGTGGGCGAATACAACGATGGGTTCCACGATGGGAAACTGTCCATACGCTGGGTCTTCAAGACACGTCGTGCAGTTAAGAGGGCCCTTCCCGGCCCTCTATCTTCAATGCGAGTATGATCTATACAGCGTGTAACAGAAAGGGTATAATCATATGGAATACTGTGGTACGGACCATCAAACTGAACAACTTTCTCTATGGGACCACCATCGAAATCGTAAAAAAATAATCAGCTGTCCCATACATTTGGGTCGAGTAGGTATTGAAATTTTGTATAGGACAGCTGATTATTTTTTTACGATTTCGATGGTGGTCCCATAGAGGAAGTTGTTCAGTTTGATGGTCCGTACCACAGTATTCCATATGATTATACCCTTTCTGTTACAGGCTGTATATATATAATCAAAAAGCTTGTAGTTTCATCCAGAGCCACAGTGGCGATTTTCCTTCAACTCCCCCGTCTTACCCCTCACAACTCGTCTCCCACGCACCTCATACCGCCTAACGCGATTGATTGAACGAAAAATAGTGTTCGAAAATTTCTTAAATTTGTTCCAGGAAATGCTTGTTTTTGAATTAGTCTTACAAGTGTGTGAAATAAATATTTGTCATTTATAATCTCCATTACATGTGCGAGGTTTCTATCGAGATGTTTTCTTTATTTTTACAGTTTATGAGTAGACTAGCTGACCCGCGCAACTTCGTCTGCGCGCGTGCGTACCGAAAAGAAAGAGAGGGTTAGAGTGAGTTTGCGTCAACCTTAAAAGTTAGACATATACCATTGCGGACATTTTTAGAGCTTTTTAAGAGGAACAATTCCGACATACATGATAATTGCGTAACTTTAATCGTTCACGCACAACGGAAGCTCTCAAAAGGAATAAATCCCTGTTTTTGAAACATTTTTCAGTGATGCTCCGCTCCTCGATAAATGGGCTATCCAACACTAAACTAATTTTTCATTTCAAACCAGTAGTTCCTGAAATTAGCGCGTTCAATCAACCAAACAAACAAACTCTTCAGCTTTATAATATTAGTATAGATTCAAGTAGTTAACAATTTAATTTCTGGGAAAAAAATTGTATTAATCGCAAAAATATTCTACTTATGTTTTTCCAAATAAGGGATTCCCTAGACAGTCTGTTTTTTTTTACCGATGAGAAATCATCAAATGACCCCTCCCACTATGAGTGTCAGATTTGTACTGACTAAAACCCATCCACGTTTCTTCTTTTGCCCTTTGTGTTCCAGGGCCGCGGTATCTCTTTCGAACAGTCCCGCAACCCTGGCAGGCCTCGGTCCTCTCGGACCCCTTCCCGTTTGCAGATGTCTCTTGGAGGCGCGCGTGGAACACGAACGCGCCGTCGTCGACACGGCCTGTCGTCATAAGACGGACGGACGGCGAGCTAGTCCATTACGAGTCACCGTCCACAGGCCTGCGACCCTCAACAGCCTTATGTACCCTTACTAGGATAAAAGTTCTCATCAAAATCTTGAAATGAGCCGAGACACGATAAAACTGCTGTACTGTTGCGGACCTCTTGCAACTGCCTTCCGTCTCCATCGTCAGACCTTTGATGATAGAGATACTCCAGGCTGGTCTAAATTTCTCATCAAGGTGCATGAAATCAGCCCAAACACGATATAGATGCTGTAAACTCTTGAGGACCTCTTTCAAGTACCTTCCGTCTCCATCGTCAGACCTTCGATGACAGTCATCCTCCAGCTAGGTCTAAAGTTCCCATCAAGGAGCATGAAATGAGCCCAAACACAATATAGATGCTGTAAACTCTTGAGGACTTCTTGCAACTGCCTTCCGTGTCCATCGTCAGACCTTCGATGACGGTCATACGCCATGCAGGTCTAAAGTTCTTATCAAGGTACATGAAATTAGCCCAGACACGATATAGATGCTGTAAACTCTTGAGGTTCTCATGCAACTGCTGTCCTTCTCCATCGTCAGACATTCGATGAAAGTCAAACTCCATGCAGGTCTAAACTTCTTATCAAGGTGCATGAAATTAGCCCAGACACGATATAGATGCTGTAAACTCTTGAGGACCTCTTGCAACTGCTTTCCTTCTCCATCGTCAGACCATCGATGACGACATACTCCAGCTAGATCTAAAGTTCTCATCAAGGTGCAGGAAATGAGCCCAAACACGATTTCTCAATTTAACAAAAAAGGATCATGCATATCGGACTTCTCTGTACAAAGTTAAGCGTGGTCAGGTCATACATAAAATAAAAATATAGACGCGTCGAATGGGGGCTATCGCGTGTGAATTCACCGCTAGAGGCGCTAGTGTAGCGCGAGGGCACTGAAATGTCAGATGTCATAGAAAATTCACGCGTTGCGTGCTTTTTTATCACGTATTTTTACTAATATTCACAATTGTGGTTTAGATTGAGCTATTCCTGATTAATTATGACTTGAAGATTTTAAGTAGCAACTTAGGATCTTATTTGTTTCATGCTTGCTAATTTTAGGGAGAATATTGTAAATAAATTATCTGAAGTTTACACTATATGGTTATACGTATTAAAATAAACTTTTTATGAAGTTATTGGTACTTTTAAGTATAAAATAGAATTATTGACATGACCATAAGCGACAGTGGCGCCATCTGGTGAGCTCAAAAACGATAGCCCCCATTGAAAACCTCCTCTTTTTGTTTCATTGGTTAAAAAACCAAGTTTCAGACATTTGACACGGGCGAGGGTCATTCTTTCACGGAAAACTTAACACCACAATTGAACGCTAAAGATGACCAATATATTTATTTTGGTAAGCATTAATACTATGTTGTTGAAAACACTTTCGCATTGTAAAGCATTATTTTTGACCAAATTTTAAAATCATAAAAATTGTTATTGTTAGTCACCCTTAAAAGAGAGGCATGTGCTGTTGAGTACTATTTTTAAGAACTTTTTAAGAGGAATAATTCCCCAATACTCACGCAACGGAAGCTCTCAAAAATAATAAAATTTCCCCGCTTTTGCAACATTTTTCATTGATGCTCCGCTCCTATTGGTTGTAGCGTAACGATATATAGCCTATAGCCTTTCTCGATAAATGAGCTATTTAACATTAAAATAATTTTTCAATTCGAACCCGTAGTTCTTGAGATCAGCGCGTTCAACCAAACAAACAAACTCTTCAGCTTTATAATAATATTAAGTATTGATTATGAACGGCCAAAGTTCAGGTAAAATTTGTGCAAAACAGCAATTTTTGGAGGCTTGTACTGAATTTGTTTCAATTTTTTTTTTTTTTTTTGGGTCCATAGAAACCTAGATATAGTGCAAAAAATATCTATTAGTTCAAAAAATTCAAAGATAGATGTGTAACAACACTAACAACGGCATAATCACGTACGAGCGTTTGTATGAAAAGTATGACGGGTTGGCCGCTCTTAAGAACAAAAAGCTCTCTGATGATACTCTCAAGCTCATGAAGGGGCGGAGTGAGATGATCCTGCAGTCTTCAGATGAGGCGTGGAAATACCGGCAGCTCAATAGACAGATCTCTAAATCCTTGAAGAGCGACCTCCACCGCTTTAATACCGAGCGTATTAAAGACGCAATTGAGCGGAATAATGGCTCCAAGGTTTTTGCGAGAGAACTGGCTATTGGGCAGAGCCAGCTCGAGAAACTGAAGACCGACGATGGCGGGGTCTTATCCGCCAAACCGGAGCTTCTGAGGGAGATCGAGAGTTTTTATGGACTGTTGCACACGTCAACCAGTAAACTCTTTGTAGATCTAGCAAACGACCCAAGAGCTAGACTGACCCGCACTATACCAAAGACATCCCGGACGTCAGCCTGTACGAGGTTAGGATGGCTTTGAAACAGCTTAAAAAAAACAAGTCACCGGGTGGATGGAATTACGGCCGAACTCCTGAAGGCGGATGGAAAACCGGTACTTAAGGCCCTTCAGAAGCTGTTTGATTCTAAGATCGGAGACTCTATACTCGAAGTTGTAGACGATTATGTCTACCTGCAGGGCTACTGCGTATCTCTGTTGACAGTTCATAGTGATCATCACTTGACGAGTTTTTTCGGCTGAAATGATGATGATGTCTGTAATGACACTCGAACATATACATACGAGGCATAAACCCATTACCCTCTTTAGTCGGGTAATCAAAATGACTACTCTTGCCCATATTTTTTTTTTCAACCACTGTTGTAATTTCGTAATAATTTCAGATGTTTAGCTTTACTGGAAATCATTCTGCAAGGAAAATGTAGAAAATGTTGTCTTCTGTAAAAATCTACGAATACTCTTTAAACCGCCACCTAGTTACTTGGATCCAAAATTATAATTTTAGTATAGCAACACCAAGCGCTAGTTTCCTTCGGATTTCTCAGATTGTTGGGAGTTTTGTTCAGCAGTTTGTAGTTCTCGCGGCCGCCATTTTGGCGTCACTATCGCACCGTGATACTGAATTAAATTGATTGAAACGCCCTCATTGAGAAAATATAGAAGCTTTACCGAGATACAGGTATATTGTGTGCTATTTCCTTTTATCTATTAAGACAATTAATAAGTATATCATTACTTTTTCAATGCGATTATTGATCATTCTGAATGAATACGAAGATGAGCAGTTTCCTTGCGGAATAAAATCTTATAACTTGAATATTGACTGACGCTAGCGCCGTCTATCTTTTGGTTAAACTTGGTTTTCAATTTGTCGGTGGCGGTAATTTGCCTGAAAGTGCATATTTTGTGATGATAAAGTGTTAGTTACTAATTATAACATACAGGACAGGAGATTATTGTGGAAAGTGTGTAACACGTTGATAAAATGGCGGACTTAATACTCTGAAGATGATAATACAAAGTTCTGTTCGACGTAGGTTTTTATTCCACTAGAAACCAATGTTTGTGATGTTTTGGAAATATCTGCGTAATATTTTTGTATTATGTGGCGAATGTTGGAGTGCCTCTTATTCTATTCGTGGTGAAAACCTAACGCGTTTACTAAAGTCTGACTTTAACCCTTAACCAAGACGTTTGCATTTGACCCTTGTAAACGTAAATAACAATAACAACAAATTCCGATGATAATTTCGTTCGTAACCACTATCTAAGTCAGAATAAATAACTCTCAATTTGAAGTCGAGTCACGGTAATTGTTATTAGGTTTTTTTCGTTTTCTATTTTGGTATTTGTTATAATATTTATTAGTTTATCTTGTATGTATTATGTGTATTAGTATCACTATAAGTACTTATATATATTTTTTCTTTATTTTATATAGTTATTTTGTACCCTACTACAGCATTTTCGTATTGAACCCAAAGGTTGACTGGTAGAGAATGCCTAATGGCATTAAGTCCACCTATGTACCACTATTGTACATGAAGTTTAAATAAATAAATAATAATTTCAATATCCATAGAATGGTTACCTTTTGCGAACCAATCGCAGTGGTTTAGACAAGATTCTGAGCAAATAAAAAAAGCATTTAATAAATTCGGTTCTTCCAATATTCTTGAATTTTCAATTTTTTACTTATTATCTAAGTAGTAACTTAACATTGATTAACATAGACAATGAAAATATATGAAATCATCAATAATGATGATCAGGAAAACAGTGAATGCCTTTGCAGGAGAGGCCTTTGCAGACCATTACAAGTAAAATAATTGGAACCAATATGCAAACAATTTCAACCAATATTTCTAAGATTGTCTTAATGTATGATGTAGCCGTGATTGGGCCTACAAATAACTAGCTTATTTGTCAAACCACTGGTCCAATTTGCAAAATCAAGTTTAATAATAATTTACTATTCCTGTTAAAGTTCTCATAGTATTTTATTTCCAAATGATCTAGATCGAGACATTCAATAACATTTTTTTATTGTTTCCTTCTTTTATCTGCGATCAGCTGTCTAGCAATAATCAGATAGTCTTTGTTTGAGATTTTTTTGTGATGTTCACATTACGTGGTTCAGTACTAAAATAACTTTAAATTTTTACTGTCTCTGGTCCATGTGTAGGATTTGCCATCTCTTTAGGCGGATTATATCCCCTTGTATGTTTTGGAGGTCCCTGGCAAAGACATTGCTGTGCTTGCTCAGTCTCTGTTTGTAGATTTTGCATTTTTTGCAAAAAGAAAAGAATTAAGAATTCCCTTTTATTTTGCAAAATTTTTATGTTAGGGTGGCTAGCCGATCCGCAGAGTTCTATTCCGTGAGTCCAGATTTGTTGAACTATAGCTTTGTAACATTTTGTTGTTGCTAGTAGATAATTTTGATTGTCTTCTTACGAATGACAATCAAAATTATCTAAAACAGTATAGACCCAGCCAGTATAGACTTTTCATTGCAATGGTAGCTGCCTTTTTCTTGGCCTTAATATGGTTGGCCCTAGTAAGCCTTCTCTCTAGCTAGATGTATCCCCAAGGTATTTTACTGTGTAACTATTTGGCAGTAGTTTGTTTTCCATGTACACATGTTCTGGGGCACAATCGCCTTTCCAAAGACTGAAACTCACTCAAACTGACTTAGTTATACTAGGTTGCATTCTCCATTTTTTCAGAGACCAGTTTTATTCAACTGCACTTGTAACTTTGGGATGCTGAGTTGGATCTTTGACACTCGCAAGGCATACAGTATCGTCTGCATAGGTTGTTGTTACCACATCATTAGAATTAGGCAAGTCTGCAGCAAAGATCAAGTAGAGTATGGGCCCGAGCACAGAGCCTTGTGGGACCGAAGCCTTCATTTCATATAGATCAGACAGTTTGTTATACTTAAATTGAAATTTTCTTTGGCCTGGAATAGATTTAATTTTGTAATGTTCCTATTTTATAAAATGCTGGATCACCTGTGTTGTCCATTATTTAGAGCAAATACTGTTAATAAACAAATATTCATATTTTTTTAAAAGCCTTTTTTAATTTAAAAATAATGTCTCCTCTTTTGCGCAGTCATGTAATGAACAAGGCATGCTGAAAATCATTAAACAATTTCGAGATAGCATGAAACTAGCTTCTGCCGGAGTGGATGTCGGAAATAATCCTATAGGAATAGATGTACTACCAAGATACACTTAAATCGACTTATCTGCGTGGTCGGGAAAACTCAGAACTAAAATAAATGTACCAAGTTTGACACATTGATGCAAAGAACAATGGGTAAATTTGTATGGGTCCCGTACCCACCCTTGTAGCATTATAGACTAGTTGTCATTTGGAAGAGTTTATGTGAACAACCCAAAAATTAATGAACAAATGAATGGGAGAATAAAGTTTGTTGTTAATAATGTTTTTTATATTGCCTCTTGCAAAGACAAATCACATTCTACTTTAATATTGCAATACAAACATTAGACTAAATTATTAGTTAGTCGTAAAAAAGACATGGATTTAGATTCTCATCTTCCTACTTAATTGACTGAGTGAATGAATGACAGCATAAAATCGGTTTTATGGGTAACAGAAGTGTTGAAAATAGTAAATAAAATAATTCATTGATTATTTCTAACATTAAATATGTACCTATGGGTCGTTTCTGTTCCGCAAAAATGTGAAAACACAGTGCTTTATATATATGGATACAGTAGTTTAATTACAAAACCAAGTAAGGTCACATCATAAGCATCTTTTCTAAATTGTGATATTGCTTTCAATGATTATATCATCCCAGGCACTTGCTGGACCCCATGAAGTTTCCTAGGTGCCTGCCAACATCTAAGTACCATAAAATACTAACAGAATGAGCGCAGACACCTAGAGTTCTCATACCTATCATGCAGGCACAATTGAACATTTAATTGTATCAAAAGGTACATGTAATATACTTTATTTGATACGTGCCTTGATAAAATGCAGCCTCTTAATAACAAGCAATTTTCTGTCACCAAGCCATACTGGGACTAGGGCTTAAAGACTTGATGCTTTGATACATATACACACATCAAAAGTGTCTAGGGATCAAGCATTTTTATGTGGATTTCTTGAGATTGAGATGTGGCTTTGTAATAAATTTATGATTTTATAAATTTATATGGATCCTTTTTGGTGCATTTCATAATTTGAATCAGGAACTGTGAATCAAATTCGAGTAAAAGATGAAAATCAGCTGTAAATATTTTCCCTATAAAAACATACAACGCATTGAAGACATTATTAGTGCTACTGTTTCCCTACTACTGATTAAAACCAACGTTATTATGGAGCGGCGACGTCATTTAAGCAGGGAAGAAATGCTCAGAGCCGTGGGAATGATAGAAGCTGGTTCCCGGCAACGTACTGTGGCTTTAGCTCTGAATACAAGTCAGAGTGTTATCAGTCGACTTTGGACACGTTACCGAAGCACTGGTACCGTGGCTGAGCGCCATGGAGGACGGTATCGCTGCACCACACGGAGACAAGACCGATACATTCAAATCTTAACTCGAAGAGCTCCAACAATAACCGCCATGATGTTAGCCGTGAGGCTTCATCACTCTTCAGGGAACTTAATTAGCGTGCAAATGCTTAGCGACATATGATTTCGCGAGCTGATGTTCCTAAACTGAATTAAACGACTTCTTCCGTCAGTGGTGGAACAGTATATTCAATGACGTACGTTATGAATTCACGAAGACATTCGGCATAATGTCAAATAACTTTTTTCTCCTGCGAACTAAAAAGTCGCCGCCATACAAAAAAACTATATATTAGCAAAGACCTTTCTAATGGTATAACTCACAACTTGCTACAAGGTACGTTAAGAATTCACGAAGACATTCGGCATATTATAATTTCAAATAACTTTTTTCTCCTGCGAGCTACAAAGTCGCCGCGATACAAAAAAACTATGTATTTTTAAAGACCTTTCTAATGGTATAAGTCTCAACTTGCTACAAGAGTGGAAACGTTATAGAGCAAGATCCCAGGGCCGCCGGACCTTACTTATTTTCTCGTGAACGAAATCAGAAGTTGGGCTGCAAAACTTTAGCAACTAATATCTAAAAATTGCATTGCAATAGCAGGTATGCATACGTTCATAGTACATACTAATACTACTTGATGCCACACATATTGTTCATGAGTAAATAAGTAAGGTCTGGCGGCCCTGGGTGCTTGGACTTTTATGAATTCACAAAGACATTCGGCAAATTATAATGTCAAATGAGTTTTTCCTCCTGCGAGCTACAAAGTCGCCGCCATACAAAAAAAACCGTTCCATTCCAAGGGTTCCATACCATTATCTAAAAAAAAACTTAGTTGGCGTCAACTTTGTATCTATGGGGACACCATTTAATTTTCAACTCTTTTAATTTTTTGGAATTTTTCCTTTATTTGTGCTGTGAGGTCTTATTCCTTTTTGCCAATCATGATTCTAGATCAACTGGAAGTACCCTATAGGTTTTGATTCCCGTGTGAAATCGCATAATATGCGACTTATACAGTCATGTCTTTTGATCGCGTTGGGTTACAGGTTTGATTTTTTCATTGCTCCAAGGGGTAGCAGGTCTGAGTATTTGGTATTAATTTCAGCTTGATACCGCCACGCATTCCCTATAAAAAGGGTTTGACAGACAGACAGACGATTGAGGTACAGAAATCTAAAATATATGTATTTTCAATGACCTTTCTAGTAGTATAAGTCTCAACTTGCTGCAAGATTGGGGACGTTATTACTCATTGTTCTCTTCTTGACAAGCAACGCCACCTTGAACTTCACATTTTTCAAAAGGTCACACTGTAAAAACCGCCCTATGTCATAAGTTCATAACCATGACATGGGTACTTTTTTTTCTGTGTTAATTTTTGTTAACTCCGTTTAGCCATTATGATCCGAATTTATAATCTATCTATACAGGGTGGATACGTTCAAAGGGGCAGTAAGGGGAACTACCTTTATCGTTGCTGGTACACGAAAATGGCCTTAGGAGGCTATTCATACATTTTCGTGAAATTTTGATAACCATTCCATTCATTGGATCGATCAACATTAAAAAAAAAGCCCGGTTGAACATAACCACCCTGTATAAATAAAAAACTCGTGTCATGGTGTTTGTAAACAGTGTAAAATATTTTCACACCGCTAGGTGATAAGAGCGCGAGCTAAGCCGCGGGCAAAATCTAGTATTAGTATAGATTACCTCTTAATACATTCACAATGCTTGTTATATAATGTCAATTTAAATTTTCTATACAGTACTAGTTTCAATACGGGTGGTCTAATTAACCACTTTCAGCACAAACAATGGGGGCTATCGCGTGTGATTTCACCGCTACAGGCGCTACTGCAGCGCGAGGTCACCGAAATGTCAGATGTCATAGAAAGTTCACGCGTTGCGTGCTTTTTGATTACGTATTTTTATTAATATTCACGATTGTGGTCTAGATTGAACTAATAAAATAAACTTTTTATGAAGTTATTGATACTTTACAAGTATACAATTGAATTATTGACATGACCTTAAGCGACAGTGGCGCCATCTGGTGTGCTCAAAAACGATAGCCCTCATTGAGATTGAAACATCAATATGGAAGTGTATAGTGAATAGGAGGTTTAAAATGGAACCCCAGATATCTAGGAGTGGCAATATGTTTGCACCCACTGGTTACTGTGCGTCTGGGGCGAGCGGAGGGTTATGTCGGACTCTAACCGACTAAAAAGCCACTGTTCCTACTACTAGCATGTGTCGGGGCCCGGGAGATACAAGTACTTTGGCGCGCAACCTCCGCCGGATTCTCCACCGCATTGGTATCAACCTGCCATTCCGCCATTACCAAGTGCGGCCTATTCAGCGACCATACGTTCTCCATGAAGGCGCGCAGGCACCACTGCGCGTTACCTCTTTGGACCTATAACTTCTACCCTCCTTTTACACCTAGCTCTGCTTAACCTTTCGGAGATTTCGACTGAAGCCTGTCATCTGTCATTTATCTGTCTGTGCCAATGAATAAATAAAAAACTAGTTTGGAATATATGATATTATTTCCGTTTGGTATAAGTATTCTACTCTTTGGCAGATAATTATAAACTAGCGTCTAGCCCGGCCTCACCTCGCGTGTCTTGACAAAACATTGAGATTGCCTAACATTACAAAATAAATTCTCGTAAACTCATTGTGAAGTTTCGAAGAACAACGCGACTCGAAAGGGGACTATACATTATAAATATTCTAATATGTATACGTTGATGTAGATAAAATACATGACAAACATCTAGATGAGAAAACAAAATAAGACAAGGAATTCTGATGTTACATCTGAAGGTATTGGTTGTTTGTTGATTTCGTCCACAATAATTTCACTCTCATACATTCTTGCCAACCTGGAAATAAATATTGGATTTCTGTAAAGCCAAATCAAAACTGAAGTGCTTTTTGGATGTAAAAGCCCAATCACTTGGACAAAAATCTCACTCGAATTTTGAAATTTTTGAGGTAAAAGAGAAATGAGACATATAAATAGGACAAACACGACTTGCTTGTGTAAGATATCATGTCGAAGTTACTAGGAAACACTAAGTTTAATTAGATTGTTTTATACATTTTCCCAAAGCTGGGGGAAGAGTTTCGACACCAAGTGATAAGAATTCAAGCATTGTATGAGGCTTATAGCTAGTAGTGGAGTGGAGGAGGAAGGGTATTAAACGAGTAGAGGAGGACACTAAATTTATTGACAAGGTGATGAACTTTGGACAGCAACTTATACGCCTTAAGTTATTATTCACATAGTAACTTAATAAAAAATATAGGTATCTTTTCTTTCCGCACCGCTTTCTTCACCCTGCTGCTAGCGCCCATGGTCCGGTTATCGAGTCACATCACCTTTGTTAGTCGAATATATGTCGTGTGAATGATCGAACGAGTTGAATAAATTGAGATGAAATTATTGAAGCCGGTTGTCACCCCCCGGTCTCCCCTAGTTCGTTATATTGTATTACATTTATTCGTTGCGTCCGTCAGTTTGACCGGTGACGCGCTATTGAACGGCAGTTCAATTAGACTACCCTGAGTTTGGTATGCAAATATAATTTTAATTAATTACGTTTGTTTGTTTTCTTGGTCTTTCGTACTGGTGCATGAGTGATGGCGTGTGTAAGGTAGTGTTTTAGAACTGTTGTTGTTGGTACTTGAATCGAAAACCCGCCTCGCATCGTGTGTCCTTTTTTGTTTAAAAAATTCGTAATTAATTATGTTTGGACTTTCTTTTCTATATTACGAGACCTTCTGATGGTTTCCTGTATCAGACGGACAAAATGCGAACGCGCGCAGAGGCGTCTCTCGTGGCTCACACGTACACACGGCGACACATCAAGCTATACACATCCAGTATAACCTGACCTCGCTTTGTATGAGCCGTACAATGAGATACAATATACAATATTTTGTTTGTTTTAGACTGGCCGGGAGGCCATCCCAACCACATCAAGCTTAAACGTCAGCAGCTGCAGGCGTACAACCTGCTGCCGAGTCCGAAAAGTGAGGAGGAGTCGCCCCCATACCCCACCACCCAGTTGAAAGTTGTTCAGAACGAGCAGGCGAGCCAGGCGTACCTGGCAAGCCAAAACAGCGTGGCAGGTTCAGACCAGGAAAAAGAAGTCAAGTTGAAGAAGGTTTACGTTATTACCCCTAACGGGGAAATAATTGAGGAAGACCTGCTTTACCCACCACCAACCCATGACAAGAATAAAATTCAGATAACACGAAATATTTTGATAGCTCCTAAGAAGGAAGTTATTACAGAAAATAAAGTCAGCCAGGATAACCTGGCTAGCCAAGATTGCGCGAAGGAAGATCAACCTCAGCAAGATATTAAGCCAGGCTTGACAGAAGAAAAACCCACCATGCCACCTCCAATTAAAAAGGAGAAAAACAAGCAAGCGCTCATTCAAACATACTTGAACCAAGGAGCAGTCATCACAGGTGAGTCATCATCTGCCTAGACTCTTCCCAACTATGTTCGGGTTAGCTTCCAGTGTTACCGGATGCAGCTGAAATACCAGTATTTTACATGAAGCAACTGCTTATCTGACCTTCACAACCCAGTTAATGGACTACAGTCAGTCAACGGCTAACTCTTTTAAAGTTATTGACATTATTTTACAGCAATATTCGTTTGGAAATAAATATTTGAATCTTAGAAAGTAATGGATAAAGTAGGTAGTCGCTCCATGTAAAACACTGGAATTCAGCTGCATCCGATTAGACCGGAAGCCAACTCCAACATAGTCGGGAAGAGGCTAAACGGTCTTAGATTTTATATTTCATTTAAAATTCTGTACAAAGATCTTTTGCATTATTTTCATCTGTCTGGATTATTGTATGCTGTTCTTTCTTCTGTCACAGTGTTTTGTTTGATTTTTCACGGGTCCTCATGTCTACAACTGTAATTTGTAAGCTGCATTCAAGTATAGCTAGTTCTTGTTAGAACCTAGAATACTGTTATGATTGGTTGACAATGAAATAAAAAAACCAGTTGTAGATCTCATTTGAGATGACACGTGTTGAGTCCTGTTCTTCCACATTTATTTCACCTCCGAACACTAACCTAACAAGAACCTTATTGTAAGGAATATAAACATCAATGTGATTTTGACAAACTTGTTGCTTATGTAGCATTAAGCCAACAAGAATAATATTGTTGCAATTTAATACTTATCTAGAATTTAACAATGAGGTAAAATAACTGTGAAAGGAATGTAGTCATTTTTTTTCTTTTTTTTTTTAAATCCTAAAGTCAACGCAGCTTCAGATGATAAAAGCTTGCCTACTGGAATGGTCGAGTATTTCGTAGATGAAGATGGCAAGTACTACTACCAGTCATCTGTTGGAGGGCAGACCCTGGTCATGAATACGGAAGCCACCCAAGAAAATGAGGTAAGTGTCCTCCGGGGTATTTATTTTAATATGCATTGTTCTTCATTCTCCAATTGATTATTCAGTATATTAATAAAAGAGTTTCAATTAATGATTTTGGCTCCAAGGTTTATTAAAAACATTACAAAATATATATAAATTTCACATTTCATGATGGTCTGATTAAAAAATCAATTTATAAGTGGTTTCTTAGAACTCCCTTGCTTTGTAACATTACTATTACTGAAAATGACTGATATTTTATGGGAATACTGCAGTGCTACCCAGGTGGCAGTTTGAACATGAACCAATCAATAATCCAGTTGTACTTTATGTTGTTTGAGTATGTTCACTTCACATAATATAAGACAATCAACAGTTTTTTTTTTTTCATTGTTTAAACTTTCTTTTATACTTGTACTTTTAAAGTTTTTAGCTTTGGCTGTGAGAGTCGATCTCTGAAGCTACTCTTCCAATTTCAAAAAACCATATATAATGTAATAATGTACTACAATTCTAGCAAAAAAATAATTTCAATAAATTTCAAAAATTCTTTCACTCATGGAAACAATACTGTATAGTATTGCTGATTGCCATAGAATGTATTTATCACGCGGGCGAAAGCGTCTCGGGTAATAGCTAGTATGGTATAAACAAGTATTACGACTCCACTACAGACAGTAATTGAAATTGTATTCTAGGAGCCTACTGATACCCCGGACCCGATTATGACTGAGCAAGGGGAAACGTACCAGACGGTCGCCTTCCTCCCCACGGAGAACAATGGGGAAGTGAGCTATGTCCTTGTAGTGCAAGAAGAGAACAAGGGTGGTGTAGTCAACATGGAACTCAAGGTGGACGAGGGACGGGAGAATGTGAAGGTGCTCAATTTTTTTTTTTTACTAAAACTAATTGTTGAAAACGTGGACGAACACAAAAGGAGTATGCAAGGATCTTGGCGGTTGATGTTCTTTAGTCTGCCTAACTCTGCGGGAACCCATCCCATTCCTGATGGACGCAAGTGATTTTTTTGTACTATAAAAGAAATACATACATTCTATTCCTCAACAAACTGTCAACTAATGTATGTTGACATTTCCTTCAGACCGAGGCTGAGGAGAAAGCCAACGATGACGTGTACAACTTTGACGATGAGGAGGCCGGCGAAGACGAGGAAGAGGAAGAAGGGGACGCGGAAATGGCCGACGGCACTAAACCCAAGCCTTCGAACAAGACGCGCTCCAAGCACGTGCGCCCACACTTCACCTGCAACTTCTGCAACTATACTAGTCATCGCCGGTAAGTGTTGTCACACCTAAGTGCAATCAGCCTACAACGTCACCTCTGCTTCGACGTAGACCTTCTCTCCGTCAGAGGAAGCGGGTCGACTGCGTCTTTGAATGTTTGGTTCTAAGACAAGCCGTTTTCCTCTTAGTAACCGGTTCAAGCCGATAACTATATTCAGTTGTTAATTGTATGTTTTCCTCCAGATACCTCCTCCTACGACACATGAAGTCCCACTCGGAGGACAGGCCGCACAAGTGCAACGTGTGCGAGCGCGGCTTCAAGACGCTGGCGTCGCTTCAGAACCACGTGAACATGCACAACGGCGTCAAGCCGCACGTCTGCAAGTACTGCAACAGCCCCTTTACTACCTCGGGTGAGTTCTCTAGCAGGCTAGCTATCGCCATTCACCTGCCCCACATCAAATGTTCAGAACATGACCGATTTATACCGTTACGGTTTTCCGGTATATAGTTCATCAGGTTTTAAAAAACTTATGGAATCCATAATTATCATTTGGTTTCAGATTATCATGTTTCCGGGTATCATTGTAATTAATTGATTAAACTTGAATCTTTAGAAAACCTTGTGAATTAAAAAATGTGATAGGATATCATTATGGAATGATGACAAACAAAAATTGACCAGGGATCTTTAACTATGTGAAATTTTTAAATCATGACACCATGCAACATTAACCAGGCGCCCGAATGCTACTTACCACACCATGCAGTCATTCGGGCTGAATCTACCACTACCAAACTGAGAGTAGTTTTCAACGCCTCGGCAAAGTCATCATCAGGTTACAGTCTAAATGACGTCATGTACAGGGGTCCAAATATACAAAAGGATCTTCAAGAGCTTATCCTGAAATGGAGACAATTTCAATTTGTATATACTTCTGATATCGAGAAGATGTACAGAATGATCCGAGTGCACCAAGAAGATCAAACTTACCAAAAAGTATTAAGGCGAGAGTCAAAAAACCCTATGTCTACCTAACGTCCCATATATTTCAGTTACAACGTGCGCCGCAACCCTAACCCGCGGGTAGGTGGCTAGTTGCCATAAGAATATTAAGCTCTTTGAATGTTAGATAGATTATAAGATGTTTGAGTGCAGGCGAGCTGGTGCGTCACGTACGCTACAAGCACACGCACGAGAAGCCGCACAAGTGCTCGGAGTGCGACTACGCGTCCGTGGAGCTGTCCAAGCTGCGCCGCCACGTGCGCTGCCACACCGGCGAGAGGCCCTACCAGGTGAGCCCCTACAACGTGCGACACTCCAGAAACCGTGCTGCTCCTGACCAGGCGGTGGCCACTTGTTGGCGTGTCCAGTGTCCCTACGCCTGTACATTTAGAGACGTATAGAACGCTACAGAAGCTGCGATCAAAGTGGCCACCTACTGGGCGTAAATAACCTTACATTTTTCCCCACTCAATTCACCTTACAGAGCCAGGCGCTCTGCCGATTCAATATCGACCATGCCCGGAATTACGCCGACCCGACCAGTTCTGCGATGAATAATTGAATATTGTATTGTATAGCGGGCTGGTGTCCGCAACTCCACGTCTAAGCGCGTATTTTGCGTGCGGTAATTAATTAATTGAATATTAACAAGATGTTGTGTTAACCTCAGTGCCCGCACTGCACGTACGCGTCGCCGGACACGTTCAAGCTGAAACGCCACCTGCGCACGCACACCGGCGAGAAGCCCTACAAGTGCGAGCACTGCAACATGTGTTTCACGCAGTCCAACTCGCTGAAAGCCCACCGGCTCATTCACAATGGTAAGTACAAGTTATTAACATATCATAATATTCATCAGCATCATCAATGTTCCCAGTGATAGGGGACAGGCTTACTTGGGACAGGGAGCGGGTATGGACCTCTTTAAATTAGCCTTCAATCCTGTATGAAAAACCGAGCCTAGAATGTCAAGTATAGACATCAACCAGTTATACAATACTAAACAGATTGGCTATCACCAAAAATGCCCTTAACCACTAAAAATTATACGTCTCCAAATCAAGGTCTGGGGACAGACACCCTTTGCTGTCATTTATGAATTCACTACTTTTTTAGACATCACACAATCTCTTGCATCTATTCAATATAGCTATTGATTTTATAGCTTAACCAGACGACAACATTCTGTATGTTGGGAATTTGGGATACAGGGCTCCTCTATGTGAGACGGATCTTTTCTATATCATGTGTTTAATGCGCGTAGTATCCGAGAAGCCGGTATACTCATGCGAGCTGTGCCCGGCCAAGTGCGGCCGCAAGACGGACCTGCGCATCCACGTGCAGAAGCTGCACACGTCCGACAAGCCACTGAAGTGCCGCCGCTGTGGCAAGTCGTTCCCCGACCGCTACTCCTGCAAGGTGCACAATAAGGTATGTAACATGAGGCTTTAATAATATGTAATTAGTATAAAATAAAGTCGCTTTTCATGTCTAGACGAGATCGATCACAATGGATTTTGATGCGGTTTTCACCAAGCTAGTGGTTTTAAATGCACATGGATAACGTACAAACTTCAGGAGGTGACTGGCCAGTTCCACGGTGGACGTGTTCCAACTGAAATGAAGTTTTTAAAACGAACTTCAACTTCTCCACCTCTTTTTAACTTGCTTTATTCATTTTATAGAAACTTATGTTAATTCAAGCAATCCATTTTTATAACACCCATCTGAGATCTCTACCCATCTCGAGGCGTTATTAGGTTAAACATCTGAGGAGCTGGGGTGGACCGAAAATCGATCCTACCCCACCCTTACGCAAAATACGCGCATTATTGGAAGTAGGGTTGCGGACACTAGCCCGAAATACAATACCGTCTTACGATGTAACTAGAGTCGATTCTATTTCCTTGTAAAGTTTGACGTTTTAAATAAATAAATAAATTGAAATAAATGGTTTGTTTGACTTTGATATTCATAACAATTTCGTTGTACAGACCCACGAGGGCGAGAAATGCTTCAAGTGCGACCTGTGCCCGTACGCGTCGACCACGCAGCGCCATCTCAAGACGCACATGCTCAAGCACACGGACGAGAAGCCGTTCATCTGCGACATGTGCGACCAGTCCTTCAGGTGGGGCACCACGTACATAGAATACTCTTTATTGCACCGAAACAATAGAAAAATATAAGGGTATACAACGGGCGGTCTTTTTGCAATCAATTAGTCCTCACAGATAACCGGATGAACCACTACAGTTTCCATGGACGGATATAAAAAAAAATCTTTGTCTATATACTTTCCAGAAAAATATCTGATAAAACTACATATTACTGACTGCTTTTTTCTAACCTCGTAACATGCATAGCACGCCTGTATTTCCTGAAATCAGAGGTGTAAAGTATTCTTTCGCCAGTTGTGTATAAGTAACGATACAGCGCTATTGCCAAAGAACCTCTGTAACCAAAAATTTCGCTATTTCAGGCAAAAGCAGTTGCTCCGTCGCCACCAGAACCTGTACCACAATCCCAACTACGTGCCGAAGCCGCCCAAGGAGAAGACGCACTCCTGCCATGAGTGCCACCGCATGTTCGCGCACAAGGGCAACCTCATCCGGCACCTGGCCGTGCACGACCCCGAGTCCGGCCATCACGAGCGCGCTCTCGCCCTCAAGATTGGACGCCAGAGGAAGGTTCGGTTCGTCGATGGCGAACCTATGAGGGTGGGTACCATTATATTACTACTCTAAGGACGTTTGTCCGCCGCCGCCGGTAGCGTTATTATATTACTAATCGAAATCTTGCGACCGGGGTGACAGACGTGCGCCGGAGATGCGGCCATAGTTAATTTATGTATCGTCTATCTTACTCTTTCTTGTGGTGACGGCGGCGGTGGCCGGTAACCTAACCATTACCAGGATGATTTTTGACTGCTTGATCTGGATTCTTTGCACTGATTTACATAATATACTTTCCCAAGAACTATAACATCGGTATACACAATGCATCAAACATGTAACACTGTGGCTTCAACACTATTTTTAGAATACACATTCTTCTTCTTTCTTCTTTTCTTTTTTCTATCTCTATTTATTAAAATAATGCAATAGACATAAATAGGCATATATATACTAATATTATAGAGTAGTAAAATTTGTTTGTAAGTTTGAAAAATTTGTAAGTTTTTGTGTAGGGGTAATCTCCGGAACTAATGATCCAATTAAAAAAAAAACACCGGATGAAAGCTACATTATTCTTGGGTGCTATAGGCTAAATTATATCATGCATATTAGCCACGCTATCACAAGTTTTGCGGACGAAGTCGCGGGCAAGTGCTAGTACATAATATAGCTGGCGGTAAAGTCGTAGCTGTAGACTAAGTTGAAATGTGAAGCACTCGATACGTAGCCTTAGATAGTAAAACGTATGTAATAGAGGATAGGCCAACGAAATCATAATAATAATATTATAAATGCGAAAGTTTGTGAGGATGGATGGATGGATGGATGTACGTTTGTTTGTTACTCTTTCACGCAAAAGCTTCTGAACATTTGGATGTTATTTAGCACACAGATAGTTTATGACCTGGAATAACACATAGATACTTTTTATCCCGGTGATATGATCCCGTGGGACAATACCGAACTCCACGCGGGCGAAGCCGCGGGCATAAGGCCTTAATAAGTATAACTTTTACTGTGAAGTGGCATACATTTCAATAGAATGCTCTTCTGTCTTGTAGAAGTGGTTTTTGTTTGCGTAATAATTACTTTAATTTTTATTCCGAGCGTAATACTTTTTGCTAAGTTTTCCTGGTTTTATTTTTGTTTTCTTAGATTTAAAACAATGCGAGCTATGCAACCTACCATTTTTTTCTGCGTTATTGCGATTTTATTTTTTGTTTGTTTGCTCTGTTGCTTAGTTGCCTTGAAAAAATCCTTGCCCATGCCCTCCTCAAGTGCAAACATGTTTTAAATTTATTTTAAGCCCATTTTGCTTATTTCCGTAGAATATAATTCAAGAGCTGGTTTGGCGTAGCGTACGTCATGCATTGCGAAATAAAAAAGAAAATTTTCTATTTGCAAATGTTGAATAGCAACAGTTGTGCACTGTCGCTTTAGCATAACTTTCATTTAATCTCAGACAATTTAGGCACATAGATAATATACCTTACAGACTAAAATTATTCTTATTATACGCCTACGCAGTACCACTGCAGGACAATGGCCACCCTTCCCTCCTCCCACATTTCGCGATCTAGGGCGATTGTAGGCCAATCCTTTGAGAAAGAGTCCAGCTCCCGCCATCTCCTGGGCCTGCCGCGTTTTCGTTTCCTGCTATCTGGTATCCAGTGAGTGGTAATATTTGCCCATTGCTCCTCCTACATGCGACAGATATGACCAGCCCAGTTCCACTTCAACCTAGCAGCTGTAAGGCCAGCATCGGCTATTTGGGTTTTGGCGCGAAGTATGGAGTTTCTAATGCGGTCCGTAAGTTTGACACACAGTATACTTCGCTCCATAGCTCGTTGGCAGACCCCAAGTACGGACTTCTGACGGTTTGTGAGCGACCATGTCTGCGCTCCCTAGGTGAGGGAGGGGAGAATGCACATATCCATGAGCTTTCGTTTGAGTGAAAGAGGGCGAGATCCCTTCATTGAATGTTTCATTGATCAGTAACTCTTCCTGGCATTCTCGGTGCGTCGAGCTTCTTTATCTTGTCTGGCTTGGAAAGAGACTATCTGGCCGAGGTATATGTAGTCATGGACATATTCATATTCAATCTCCACACCCCCAATTTATATGTTACGCTCTGTGCTGTTCGTCATCAGTTTGATCTTGGTCATATTCATTGAAAGTCCGACTTGGAGACTGGCGTGGCTCAGCTGCTGAGGAAGAAAAAAGGTCAATGTCGTCGGCGAAACGAAGATAAGTTAACCTCTTTCCGCCGACGACAACACCCTTATCCTGCCAGTGTGGGTTTATTTCTTGAAAACCTTCTTCCAGTGTGACTGTGAAGAGTTTGGGAGATAGCGAGTCGCCTGGCTTGACTTCTCTCTGAATGGGAAAAGTTGGTCTGGTGGTAGTTAGGCGTATAGCTGCTGTGCTCTTCTGGTATATTTTTTGTACGTAGGTTCTATGTTACGTTTGCAGAGTGCAGAAAATACATACAGACTAAAATACTTACGATAAAATACAATTTGTGTGAGTAAATAGAATCTTAAAACTGTGTTAGTAGCACTTCACTTGTTCACTATGTCACTGTGCGTTCATGTTCATGCTTTGCTCAAAGAGTAGAATACTTATACGGAACGAAAAAGAGAGCGAGCCGACTTGCACAATAATTTGATTGTTGATATTGAAGGGTGTTGACATCTATTATTCTGTACCAACAACACTACGTACTATTATGGTCCTTAAGCTACGTACTATTATGGTCCCTATACTACGTATTTATATCTTATATTATTAGCAGCAATGTTTAGGTTGGTATGTATTACATATAATGTAGCTATATGATTTCAATTAGACTAGTAATATAATTCAGTCTTGTTTATGCATATTATAATGCACTTGTTCTTGTTGTTGTTGTAATATAGTGAATTTATTCTTCAATAATTATCATAAAACTGGATCATTAACTTATTTTTAGATTATTTTAGCAGTTCATTCGGAAGGCCTATTCATACTGCCATCTAGTGAGGATTGTTATGATTTTGTAGCTGCATAACTTTTTGGTACAGAATTCAAGATGTCGCCACGTCCTCACAATAACAGCTTAGTTCTAAGCGTTACCCCCTGGCTTTGCTTATAGTTTATTTTGCTACTTGTGTCCTTCGTTCGGCGCGTTTTTTTATTAGTTTATACTTTTCGAGAAGAGGCCTTCGCTCTGCAGTGTGTTACAGGCTGGTTTTATTCGAAGACAAATAATTTATTTCAATAAGTCCATTGATGGAGATATAAATCAAGCATTCAAGGTTTTATTTGATGAAAGAGGCTTTTATTAGGAAAAGGAAAAGGGTATTTTATCTAGCTGTCATCCCTGCGTTTAAAACTCAAACCATTTTTTTTTAATGTCAAACAAAAAAAAGCCAAGCTACAGTCACAGTCACAAGGCATAATAACTTGAGAAAGTATTGTAGTTACACATTCCAAAGCATAGATCTCTATGGAGAAGAATGGGCAAGAAACTCCATGGACGCTCTTTTTAATCAAAATATTGATACAAAATCTTGGTTACATCATTCACGTTGAGATTATACGTATATGTGCAAAGGATGTAGAAAGACGTGCACATGAAGAGCGTCCAGAGTAAAAAATTAAAATAATCAACAATTTCAAAATAAAGTAAAAAATAATGACTAGGATTCCAAATGTTACAGACCAGCCTGTCTTTTTACTGTCAAGAAGAATGTTCTGCCTCCTTGGTCTAGTCTTCGCAGTTGAGACTGCTTAGCATGAGGTCCTGGGTTCGATTTCCAGGTCGAGCAGTGTTGTTGAGTTTTTCCATCAGGAATTTCTCAGTAACAGCCACGGAACCTGGGTCTGTACCAGGTTTATGGCAATAAGTTCGCCCCCTATGCATAGGTCATAATAAACATAACTGGCCTAATGTTGGTGTACTGTGTACTATAACCGGAAGGGTTATACCTCTGCCTAACTCTTCGGGTATTACAGGCGTGATGTGTGTTAGTGATAATAGTATCATAGTGAAAATTATCTTTTAATAGCAAATTGACCACACCGCGATTTCAAATCACAGCAATAATTCTTTATCACTCGAATGGATTGACTATGTTTTTTTATTTTACTTACTTAATTACTATGGCAAGGCAAATTGATGAACTGTATGTCATGTATGTCAATCTGCTAAACAATAATATTGCTTGCTTGATTTTCCAAAAGATTGTCGCACTGATCTGCAGTGCATGCATGCATGAAATACATTAATGGAGGCTGTTGTTGGTATTGAGCAAACAAGATGGCGCAAGCTCCGATTTTTAACTTCAAGTTCACGTGTATAAAAATAATTGATTGAATTCCTCAGGATATCCGCGTCCTGGACCCATCGGACACCGAGAGCATGATGAAGCTCGGTCTCACCAACAACGGGTTGAAGCACGGCGAGCTCGTGACTGTGGCCGACGATGACGGCCACCAGTATGTGGTGCTCGAGGTCATTCAACTCGAGGACGGCACCGAGCAGCAGGTGGCCGTCGTGGCACCCGAATTCATGGATGAGGATGAGCCTGGTGAGTTACCTTCTTATGGAATCAAATGCTTTTTAAGCCATGAGGAAATGTTGCGGTGAGGAGCTCGTGACTAAATGATGACAGCTACATGCGTCGATCTACAATAAATAATTGGCAAGGCTAAGCTTCAGCTGCCGAGGTTTGTCAGTGGATGGTGTGAAGTGGTGATCCATTACATACCGAGTACTCTCTGTGCCTCGGTAAGCGCTTACGCGTTGGTCCTAGATGTTATTATTTTGTAGAATTTTGACAGTTGTTATGGGAAGTCAGAAGAATTCATATCAAAGTCATCACAATATAGTCATGTCCAAGCCATAATACCAACCATTTAAGTATTTTAAAAACGAGTATAAAACCTTGCATCTGTCTGTGCGACAAACTTAAACTTATGTATATGTTTTATATTTTCAATTTCCAGAAGAGGAAGAGGAAGAGGAGGAAGAGGACGAAGAAGATGAAGACGAGGAAGAAGAAGAGGGAAAAGACAGGAGCTTTGTTGTAAAGGAAAGCACTGTCACCACCACAAGCATTAAACTTGAGAAGGAGGTTGACACGTGCTTTGGATTTGATGTAAGTACTTTACTGTTGCTGCAGACATGTTACTCCTACGTATTTGTTATCGTCAGGCTCTATCTCCTAGAGCCTTGCTTGATTAGGGTGGTCCGGTCCAGATTCTTTTTTTCTTATGTTCATGGAGCACCACATAATTTGATTATATTATACTGTATGAAAGCATTTCAGTAATTTAAAAATAAACATTTAATTACATTTAAGGGTTGCTACTAAGGTTATTTTGAATGAAAACTCAAAATCCATCATTTGAGCGACCATACAACACGTTTTTGTTAAAACTTGACAACTGGCAGCAACCTCTAAATAAGAAGAAAAAAATAAAAGAAATTAATCTGCTTCATATTTAGATGTATCTAATCGAATGACAAAGTGCCGTGGTGAATTCAAAAGTCGGAAAACAAGGACCACCGTAATGACTGTGCTGGTGTTCAGGTGGTGCACAGTTCGCCCACAACTTTCCTAATGGTGGGACAGACGCCTCCTCTATGTGAGAGGTTTAGTATCAAGGATGTATTACAACGTTGACTGGCTAAGTGAATAACAAGCAAAGCGGAAGTCTGAGAAATCGGATTAATTCTAAGAACGTACATTCGTACTTTAGCAGTTATAGTCGACGTCGTGGAGTACGCGGCCGCGGGTGGTGCACGTCCTGTCACATTGTATGCATGAAGATTGTAATTAGACATACTTTCGATTCGTTGTGCATTACAGGTCGTAGATAACAAAGCCAGTCTAGATCCGCCCAGACGCACACTGAAATCTGCCGTGCTCACTGTTCCAAGGATTTGTTCTCGTTGTGTAGATCTATGTAATAATTTATCTATCTTTGATTATGATAGTCTCTGTCGGTCTGCCACGTTCTTACATAATATAGACACCGGGAAGGTGGTATGTGTGTGCACGGGACTTACTATAATACAAAACTTAACTCCGCCTTGTATCACAATACTAACACTTATATAACATTATTGCTACACATAAAAACCATCTCTTTTTTTTATAAAATCGCTTGCCAATTTATTATATCATATGCCAAATTGCCAACTACTGCAACAAAATAACTTTTAATAGTTATTTTTGTTTTTAGAAAACAATAACTTTTTATAGTTATTTTTGTTTTGAAAACAATAGGTTGTAAAATAATTATTTTTGTTTAGAAAACAATAACTTTTATAGTATTTTTAGTTTCGAAAACAATAATATACGGGGTGGAGTACACCGACGCGAAACGGTTACTACGTATCCAGTACATCATTCTGAGCCCATAGAAATTTTCCATTGGTTAAAAACAAAAACAGCTGCTTAAAAGTGCTGCTTTTAAAAGTGCAATACCTACACGGTCAAACGGTATGGAACAGCGGTTTGAAAAAAAAAATACCGATGTAACTGTACTGAATATGAGGTTACCGTTTTCGCGTCAGTTTCCCTTTCACGCCATATAGTTATTTTTCATTCGAAAACAATAAACTTGACTTCTATCTAAACCAATAAGCAAGCTCAGTTTCTGAACATAGCAACCTATGGCAGCTCCGCTAGTTAGTTGTTTTGACACAATAAAGGTGCTGCTCCACAGCAACCCACGGCTAAGCTGAGCTACGCAAGTGTACTATAGCTTCGCTTTGTTTGGAAATGTAGGTGAGACCGTTCACGAATACGTGGCGGGTAAAGAAATAAAGCGGGTAACGTAAGCAACGGATCGGACGGTCAACTTAATAATCGTTATGTTGGTTTGGCATTATTAACATAATAAACGCTGCGCCGACCCCAAATAAATTGGGACTAAGGAAGGATAATGATGACCTTTATTTAATAAACGAATTAGTTTGTTTCTAATTGCCGATTATTTTTAAATTTCTCGGTTTTGTAGAAAAAAATAATCCACAAACCGTCAGTGCCGTTTTATTTGCACAAAACTGTAATGTTTTTCCTGCAATCACAAAGGAAGTGATCCCCTTTAAACCGGGACACAACAAATATGTTATGCTGCAAAAAAAATGGTATGGTGGTGTAGTCTTCTCTGGACCAACTCCCCCACTTAGTAGTAGACGTGCGAATCCCCGGTCATTTAAAAACATTAGTAAACTATAATAGGGAATAATCTAGCTGAGCCGGCCACCAGTTCGGCGATACGAGTATCTATGTGCCAATGGAGGTATCCTAATCAGTTTTTTTTAATCTATCAGCCTAGCTGCCATCGAGTTCCTTGTTCAAAAACTCAGCCTGTACCTCAATGATTATTGTATCCTAGGTATAATTATTGACTAACCGCCGTAGCTGTAGTTTTAATCAGTGATACGCAATCAAGCTTCCTTATTTTACTATTTTATGATGTACGAGTGCATGTGTATACCCTGTTCCAAAAGTATTTGGTGAAGATGTAAACGAATGGGTTTGATAACATGGCTGTCGATGTTAATTTGTACGCCCACTTGCAAACTGAGTGCTTTGGATTCAATCTAACCCCGACATGATATTGTAACTGTAACTCATTTGACAATTGACAATTCACCTTTTCAACGCCAGAGCATAAACGCACGCGCGTGCCCTCCACGACAAGGCACAATTTCACCGCAAATACCTACAAAAAGAATAGTGATTCCAAAACTATTTAAGTTTATTTCGTGTTATAGTGTGCATCGCATTTTTTGTCACATATTTGTGTTGTTGGCGTACAGGGCACGCGCTTGCTTGAATTGTTACGTATATGTGACAATGACATTAAAAAGATTAATCTCTCGACAGCGAGTTTTCAATTAAAATTAATTTATTAATTTAAAAAGTAGTGAGATATAAAGTTGAAACAAATACAGATGCATGTTTTACTAATGCCCTTTAGTGAGTGATTGACAAACAAGATTCGTTTACGTTTTGATTAAAAACTTTAGGAACAGATTATAAAATTTTGATAAAACACATTATAGAGGGTTAAAGACTCATCGCAAAGCTGAAAACGTCGCATTCTGAACATCAATTGGCATACAAAACTCGCAAAGCAACTCACAAATTAAAGTACTGCTTGCGAGTGTGTAGAACAGTACGAGTGACGTGGTAAATTTGCTTATACAGATACAGAGAGATTAACAGTTCAAACATGTTTTCTTAGAAAAACGCAAAAGCATAGACTTGACCTTCAATATCTCAATAACCTGTTGATTTCAAAGTATGGTCAAGTTAAAAAAAATAGCATTAAAAGGCAGAAAATGTATATCGGCTTTGTTTTAAATCTTACTACACCCGTTATATTGTGTTTAATATTTTATTCACGGTGTAACTTTCCGGATTAGAGCATTGCGCCGGTGAGGATGGCAAGAAGATTATGGCACTTGTTACATAGTCATTGAGTCCACGACTTGCATCACTCACTTGCGGCGCTTTCCGAATCAAGCAATGATCGATGAAGAGGCTACAGCAGTTCCACGCTCACATCGCCAACAGCGTCAATCCTATTCGGGAAGCCTGTTTTTACGTTCAGAAGTACCCACTTAATTCATATAATTTCTTAGCTAGTAGGGATCACCTCCTGCTACCTGTTTCTTGGTATAATAAACGATAAAACAGCAAATGAAAGCATTTATAGTAACCAAAACTTTGGCTTGGTCGATAAATCGATTTGCAATAAAACAACAATGAGTGAATCGAAATTTCAAACGTCATTTTTGTTAGCGCGCTAACAGTGCTGACGCTGGCTGATGCTCTTCGGCATGAGAGGTGGTATCCCGTATAACGTAACCCGTTAGCTCCGTCTCCGAACAGGTTTTATCGTGCTGAAATCGATTATGGTGCGAAACGGAACGCACCGTTGAATTGACGTCGTGCTTGACTTTGCGAATATTCGGTGGTCAGGGGCTTGTAACAAGCCAACGTAAAGCTCCATATCAATCTATAAGGCGTGCTACACACGTGTTCGATTCGGCATGATTATGCAAGGCTGCGGGGCAGAATCAAAATATATTTTATTTGTTCGGAAAAAAGCCCGAATGTATAGACTTACATTTGGGTAGTTTCGGCTACCTTAACACGATTCAGCGGGGATAGGTGTCGAACGGAGCTTGCCGATCGGCACGACCCAAATGACAGCCAAGCATGATTATGTAGTAGTGGCGTTGGGACGACTTTGTTGTACAACAAAAACTGCCGAATCGAATGCAGCGTCACGAAAGCCCCTTCGAAAAGCCAGTTCTGATCCGGTAGGGTACACGCACTAGTCGTGAACAATGTCTTGAATTATCATTAACTCAGAAACCGGGATATTTACCATGTTTACTATACGACTTCCTGATATTTTTTTTTAGCATCATGGTCACGGATAAACTGAAGTTATAGCGGGTGGTTTATGAGCAGACAAATCGGTCTACCCTCTTTCTTGTTCGTTTTTTGAGCTCGGTACCAACAGTAAACATGGCAAAGATCCCGTTTCCAGTGTTAATGATAATGTTAGTGACCGTGTCATTTAAAAACTTATATGTCTTGAATTCACGACTAGCCACATACGGCTTCAGGTTGTGTATCGCTGGATAATATTACTAATAAATTTCAAGATAATTTTATAGAAATGTAAACCAACGCATATCGAATGTCTCGTCGACTGACCGTGGTGCTCATCATAAATTGATGATTTGTATAATTAAACCATTTGTTTTGAAGATTTTTAAAGTACAACATGTAAACAAAGTGGTTTACATATCTATTAAATGTGATTGTTTCAGATTACTAACCTAACTTTGCATGCATTATCTTTTTTATATTAACTCATTTTTAACATTCATATAATATTTTTATGCTTACTTTTTTTACCTAAACCGACATTTTCTTTGAATTTCCCCACAGTATAAAATACAAGTTTTTTTCAGAATTATTTCCTTTTAAATTTAGTCGAGTGCTATTAGACAAAAAGGTGGAACGACGTTTATAGTGATTGGATTTTCATGGGACTTTTTTATTTAATGTCTAGAGGACTGTGTAGAAGAAAGCTTCGAAATGGTTTATGAATAACTTGAAATTCTACGAATTTATATTGTGGCGTAATAGTGTGACCTGTGTGCATCCATTAAACGCCAATTTGGTGTTTATTTGTTCATTATTGTCGATGAAATGCATAACTCAAGTTTTTTTTCTACAATTACTTCTAAAATCCCGACTTTTTAAGACTTAGATTTCTTTAGCCATTGGTAACTGATACTTTGACACAGATATTATCTGTGAAAAAATCCAGTATTTCTATGCCAAAAAAATGTTAAAAAAATAGAGTAAAGTGACTAAAAAATTCATTGGCAAATCAGGAAATCGTCTATGTTACCTAATCAAGACCATTTCGCCGCAAGATAAATTCGTCGAATTTCTAGTTATAAACGACAAAAAAATAGCGTGAGAGGCGATTTTATTACTTTCTTTACACCTCAAGGAACTCAATAAAAAGACCCATGAAAATCTGATCACTATAAACTTCGTTCCGCCTCTTGAGTATATTTTGGACTTGATGCACTCGGTTAATTGCTGTGCAAGTTTACTTTACCTACGATATACGAGTTTTTTCCATGTTCCTTGTTTTGCCCTTTGGATTCCAGGGCCGCGGTATCTCTTTCGAACAGTCCCGCAACCCTGGATATATGTCGAGTCTATCTGTGTTTTATTTTGATTACCCCCCTTTATTTTTTTTAATTTCTCTCTTTCAGGAGGAAGACGAAGAAGAAGAAGAAGAAAACGATGAAATTGATGTCGATGTTAACTATACAGATAAAGTGGTTCTGCATTTAGTTTAGACGAGTGGTGTAGGGATGTTATATGTCGGACTGGCTATCGGCATGGGAAAGGCACTGCACTAAACATTCATTTATAATATTCCACGTGGGCTGGTCGCCTCGATTCCGGTCATCAGGAGCCAAGATGACTGTACATAGTTCATTACTTGTGTGCGTGTGTGTTTTGCGTGTTTTTATTCCCTTTATTTTACTTCCTACTTTTTAATGCACTAGTATCAGATTTAGTTATAGAGATAGACGTTGCGGGCGAATAAATAATTATGATTAATGATTATAGCTCAAATAACAAGATCAGGGGGGTTACTATGACGTCTTAAAGCAGGAGTAATTCCAGTTTGGGAAAGGGACAGAGCTATACAGGTCGTCTAGCGCCATCTATTTCCCACACTGGAATTACTCCTGCTCTAAGACATCATGGTAGGCCGCCTGGACTGTTACAACTAAAGTGATGATCACGGTTTATTTGAAATAAAGTCAAGGTATTGTTCGACATCTCATACAGATGAGTGGTGTGTTTGCAACAGCCAGAAGGCAGCTTATTTTAAGAAGAAAGTCATGGTATAGAATGTTTGTTACAACTGTTACAAGAGCCAATAGTAGTATGATTGCAAAAGCTAAAAACAAAAGAATGATGTGTTTGCTTTTTAAACAAAGTAATAGTATTTAACACTCGTCGTCGGTCTTGTGGTCGCAAAGCATTACTGCTGAACACGAAATTCTATTTGGTGTGATTCCCAGGTCGGCCAGTGTCACTGGATATATCCATCGTGAACTTGTCGGTAGCAGCCTGATGCCAAGATTGGTGCCCGCTTGATGGCTAAAGGCGAGCCTCCTATTAATAGATGTACTTAAACCCTTTGGGACTGGCAGTCGTTGTGTTATTTTGAAGTCTCACGTACTGGCGAACCTATTGCCATAAATCGGGTATATATCCAAGCTACGGGAGGTTACTGGGAAACTTTTGATGAAAAATCCCATTAACACTTTCCGACATGTTATTGGTATACAAGTTTATTGTATTGTATCGTAATAACGGGCTGGTGTCCGCAACTCCACGTCCAAGCGCGTATTTTGCGTGTAAGATGTTGCTTAGCAGTAACTCTTTGCCACCATGAGAGCCACGTGGCGACCCTGTACTACAGTCCTGTAGTCTTGTACAGACTACAGGACTGTAGTACACATCGTTGTATTGTTTCAGGATGTCTAACTGTAATGATGAATGTATGTGAATGCGAACATTACCCAGTTGGTAGATATGTTACGGTCACTGTGATTTCAGTTTAGGTTTTGAGAACTTTTGGTTGAAACAAGAGTAATTTTGGTTTGAGTAGGTACCTGATGTTTTTTTAGAAGTTTATTTGATTTTATGAATAATTTGCTCGTGGCTGAATAATAAGAGCCGCTCGTTTCGATCTTTAGGTTAAGCCGTGTTTGCCTAGCTTGGTCTGTGTACGCTCAGCGCCTCGGAAAGCACGTTAAGCAGTTGGTCCCGGCTGTCAGTGCCCAAAAAGCCTGACAACCAGTCTTACCAAGGGGTATCGTATTACCCAGTATCAACTGGGTTGTGGAGGTCAGATAGGCAGTCGCTCCATGGAAAATACTGGTGTTCAGCTGGATCCGGTTAGACTGGAAGCGGACCCAACATAGTTGGGAAGAGGCTAGGCAGATGATGATAAATAATTTTAAGTGTTTTTATTTTTCATTTTATTTTCATAAATACTTCTTGAGCTTTAAATCAACATATTTTGTTAGTTGAACAAAACCTTTAATATAATATTAATTTGGTTTATACTCATATTTTTTTAATGGATTGATGTGATTATTTTAAAATGTATTACAGTCACCGATTGCTACGGTTAGTATTACTAACCGCATTTATTACTTTGACCGTAACATATGCATAGCTCAGTGACATATGTCTAATGCTCCTTTCACTATATTATTGCATTAGTTAGTTGAACGCACCGCGTCTCCTGTCAGTCGTACCACCGCCACCAGGGCACAACTATTCACTTGTCAGTCGGGCAAGACCAAGGCTTCGCTTTACTTTAACACATTAAGAATAAGCAATTTCAATCGGGTACTAGCCATGCCGATAGACCGGTTTAAGCGTCGATTGTACCAAATGAATGATCACAATCGATAATTATTAAATTGAGGCCATTAACGAAAGTACGTAACTAGCATTATGAATATTTATTGAATAGCTTTATTAGTAGCCCCTATGTGAACGTAAAGAATTGCGCGGTTGCAGGTTTAGTTTGCTTGATTGTGTGGCATCATGCGATACGGCATGTTGTTGCATCGACACCGTCTGACTTGTCCCGCAAGCCAACGACGACGTGGTTACGCACTTTCGTTGTCTCATCAATGTACAGTTATTTAAACAAAATTATGAACATTACATTCCGTTTGAATACGGAAATAAAAAAAAATGTAGTGAAGAACTCGTAGCTAGCGGCTAACTGAATTATTATTTGTGTTATTTAAGGTGGCAATAATGATGCCACGTTTGTTCAATGTTGACCGGCGTCGCATAGAAATTATCATACGTTTCTAGAAGAGTTGTTTTCGGGAGCCCTGTCGAACAATTGTGTTGTTAACGCACAGCCGCTAGCTGCTTGTCCTGCTATTATTATAAGCACTGAATGTTTGGGTATATCGGAGTTACCCACAATGTTGCTAGTGTTCATCTGCAATCCTATGTTGGGTTCAACTCGCGACTTGCCCACACATCCAATGTCATCGTCATAATTATGAAGGAAACACTAAGATTATTAACTGTCTATAAAGTTTCTTGAATTAATCATAGTTTCGATTAAAAAAAATATCTATATAAATAAATTAAGTCGTTAGTTGTTAAATACTAAAATATTATAATATTTTCCTCATAGTTTTTATTTGCAATTTAAATGACCGAACATTGATTTCGAAGGTGGTTTCTTTATAAATTATGAAGGAGCAAACAGTGAGTTTCTCTGGTAAATATTTAATATTGTTATTAGTTTTAACTTTAAAATAGATTTAGATGATTTAATGTAAGATGTAAAGATGGATTACGCAGTTAGTTAGTAGCTGTTGATGTTCCGAAAGGTTGGGTGGTGCGGTTGCCTGCCAGAACACCGCTCGACACACGATATGGTGTCAGCATGCTGGCTCTGGGCACACCAGGCGCGACCTCGCCATCCAAAACTTGATTAACTTTCAATCTTGTGTATTATTACTTTGCTTTTCAGGAAGTTCTATGTCTATTTGTTGTACTATACCTTCTATTTAGATCCATTTCTCGTTCTAAAGTGATGTTTCGTTGTATAGTATGATGTTCATGTAAAAAACCCCTCTCGATAAATGGCAAATCGCAACTTATTTTTTGTTTTATTTTATTTTTATGAGAGCTCTGATTCACTGGCTGTGACTATGTATGCTGTACGAGACGCTCATAATAGAATGGCAGCTACCTGCATACGTATTAGCACGCGTAGTCCATGTTCCAGGTTATACATCAAATAGTGGCTTAATCTGAACTTGTAGTCAAATGCACAATTAAATGCAATTACACAAACAAAATACATTCCTTTTTATAAAATAATATGCGTTAGGCACAAAATAACCAAGACTTTTGCATTCTTCCATACTGTCTTCTCTTCTATACACAAAACAAAACGATAACGCTGAGATTTATTTAAATTACTTTTGATTTGAACCGACACTGGGTACTTTTTTCTATGAACATCTGTCCGTTGTTTAGTCATCGAAACGGAGTATACACTGCTTTGATGTCATTTTACCGCCGCGGCTGTAGTCTTCGCGGAGGTCTAGGACACTAATGAACAAACTATGACATCAATAATTGCGTTATAATGCTGCTGCGAGTTCACGGAGCGAGACGATGAGCGATGGGCGACGCTACGCGTACATTGGCTCTCGCCATTCTCGCTCCGCCCCGCTTCAACAATGTCGAGGCTAAATTGGTTGGCCTATAATTTGACCGCATATGATTGCTGCGCGGGTAAGAATAAGAATTTGGGTGTTTTTTTTTAGCTTTTCTTATACCATTATGCGTGCATTCTGGCCTAGCTAGTATATTATATGCATATATTATTAGTCCAAATGGCAATACGCTAGCAAGCTATATTACATCGATTTCAAGTTCAGAAACTATAAAATATTTTGTTTGACATGACAGTGACATGTCTAGTGGTCGCAATAGCAACTGCTTAGCATGAGGTGCTGGGTTCGATTCCCGGGTCTGACAAAGTGTTTTTGGGTTTTTTCACCAGGAATTTCTCAGTAGTAGCCACAGAGTCTAGATTTGTGCCCGGTGGATGGCAATAGGCTCGCCCCCTATTACACGGGACATAACATAACCGGCGAAATGTGGGTGTAATATTAGGTACACCTGTGCCTAACCCTCCGGGGATTACTATGTTATGTATGACAAATTACTCAAGAAACACGAAGCATTGTCGCACGTGGTTGCTTTGCTTGCTTTTTGTCATGATGAATAAACGCCCATTAAAGTTCTGTAATGATAGAAACATCATATTGCAATTGCGTACCAATAACCTCTTTTCGTGGGCTCACTTGTAGTCTAAGCCTGAAATCTATAGAGCGAACTTGGACTTCGCTCAAGCTTAGCTCAGTCGTGCTTCACTTTATCCGCATATAAACCATTACATACTCATGCATATTCCTACAAACGACTGATTAAGCGTGTCATACGAAAAATAACAATAACTTAATGCAAATAAAGTTCATCGATGAAGCGCGACTGAGCTAAGTCTGAAGTTCGCTTTATAGTTTTGCCTTTAAGATCCCGACTTAGATCGACCTTAACCCATCAGTTAGTTGTCAGAAGGATGTTTTCCCCATTGTTCTTAACACATGAACAAGCGTATTGCGAATGGGTTGTCTGATGACATTACCTAAGTCGGGTCAGATGGCCGGGATCTTGAATATTTGGATGTCTTTGCCGAAATTGGGGATTGCAATGCCACGCTTTTTTTCCCCCACGGAGTTGTTCTGGGACATCAATCTTTAATTGAATTTGCGAATATTTTTTTACGTACTAACACGTAATACATTACAGAGTTTTATATTCATCTCAATTCTCTTCCTTTATGAATAAATAAATAAGAATAATAAAAAATGAAATGATTAAAAATATTTAAATACAAATGAATAAATAAGAATAAGTTACACTAGTTTACACGATTTTGATACCCCAACTGAAAGTTGTTAATTATTGTTTACTTAATGCAAGTGTATTCCCGCTGGACCCACTGCCATGGCCACCCTGGTGGTGCCAACACGCGTAACTTCGTCTGCATCACATACAAGAGAGAGGGTTAGAGAGATAGATAGGTTAGAGATATGATCGCGCGATTTATTTTTAGAAGTTTTTAAGAGTAACAATTCCGTCAAAACATTATGTTTTCAACGAAAGAAAAGCATTGCGGCAAGGACAACATCAGATGCAAGAACGACCGAAGTGAGCTCGGTACTTGTGGCACCCCGACTCGGACAGGTTAGGTTCGAAGGGGATGACTTTGTGTTAGGTTTGTTTAACGACTAGGTTTCACTTAAATAAATTGCCATATGCGTTAAAAACATAGAAGCTTTGTTTCAAACAAAAACATGAATTACAAAGTTTATTGTTCTCTAGTTATAATTAGATATGCGTTCATAAAAACCGAACAATTGCGAGTTCGACTCGCGTGGAGGGGTTCAGTACGTTTATAGATTTATTATAGGTTTTCTCTTTATCTATCTGTTGGCAAATAACTATTTTTTGTATTTTTTTCAATATTTTCGGCCCTGTAGTTTCGGAGTTAGGGGAGGGAGAATGGTTATTTTCGCTTATTTTCTTAAATAACTTCAAAACTATTTATCTTAAAATTATTTTTATTTATTTATCTGAACATATTTGAGATGCTCACAATGAGCCCTTTCATTTGATATGTAAGACGATGTAGTTTTAAAATTCATTAATTTACGTTACACGTTCGTCTTTGGGTTGTCGACTTACGGTCCAGTAGTTTCGGAGTAAATTGGTTGTGACAGACAGACACGCGAGTGATCCTATAAGGAGTTCCGGTTTTTCCTTTTGAGGTACGGAACCATAAAAACCTCGCTTTTCAATAAATAGCGATGCATCACGAACTCAAGTTGTTGCTGAAATAATAATATTTTGACGTAACTATTTTGCTGTGCAATCAGTATTTTTGATTAGCGTTGGGATTATTTTAATATAAAAAAGGAAGGTTTTTTTATTTACAATTCTCAGTTCTTAATTCTAGCTATTTAAAATTCACAGTTATGAGATTTTTATTCAGGAAACACAACATTCTTATTATTCGGTAACGGTGATGGCGCGTTCACATGGGTTGTCTATAGCGCGAAATTCAAAAAGTATCGGTGTATCGGCAAATTTAATTTTACCGTTTACGATATATCGGAAAACTCGCGATAACGCCGATATATCGGTATCTGTATCGGATGCATCCCTACTTTTAACAGAAAACCGCTGCCATTCACTGCTCTAATCACAAAATAAATTTAATTTTGGGACAAAACTACTTTCTTTATAATTGCAATGCAATAATGCATCTAAATTAATAATTAATATTTTTTTTAATAAAAAAAGCGATTTTTTTGTTATCAAATGAACAAAAAATGATTAGGGTTCCGTGGTTAACAACGAAAAGAACCCTTAAAGTTTCGCCGCGTCCGTCTTCTGTCCGCAGGTTAGCTCAAAGACATACAACTAGAAAGCTGTATAGTGGCATGAATAAACAGATTTGTTACAAAGTGTTAAAATAAAATATCGGAAAGTATTTTTAGAGTATGCTCTGTATCTACACGTAAACTTTTTTACCCCTTTCGTGTGTGTGGGATATCTTTGATTAGGTCTTTAAAAATATTGTGAGTTTGTTCACATAATTTTTCGATTAAGGGATTCGTTTGTGAAATATTAAGCTTTAAAGTGCTAATTTTTGTTAGACTCAAGTGCCACCAATAACATTCAACTGGATTAGTTTTCTGAATGTCCTTGTTCAGTGACAAATAAGCAACACAAACACATAAGCTGATCTACAAAAATAATAAAAAAATCACTAACTTTTTAATTAGAGAGGATAATTGGTATGGAAAAAATACGAAATTGCATTACGTATTCTGTGATGTTATTCGTATGAAAAAATATTCGCGGATCCGCTCTTTGTACGGGAATTCAGCAGGTCTCAATAACATGCGGAATCCAGTGGGAGTAAGGAAACGCGGACCGTGGGATTGCAAACCCTTACCGAAATGCAGTTAAAGCATGAGGTGGGTTCATTAATTTAGAGATAGACGGAAGCCTTCAACCTCACTTGAGCTCGTAAGCATGATTTACGGAACGAAAGGAGTAAATGTAGAAACGTAGCATGTTGGGCCGACGAAGCTCTTGAGCAGGTAGTTTGTTACGCCCGTTTTATTTCACTCTAAAATTTGTCAAATCTTAATAGCTTTACAAAACCTATTCACTTGTTTATTTTAGGAAGAAGATGAAAATGAAGAAGCCTCTGGCCAATTGGTGGCATCTGCCACGAACCAAATAGCGCGCGCGGTTCCTGCTCAGGGACAATCAACGGCCGCGGCACTTGCCCAGGGGAAATTGATGCACACAGTAACTGCTCATGGGAAATCACTGCTCGCGGCTCTTGCCCAGAGGCCATCAACGCTCGCGGCACTTGCTCAGGTACAAGTGGCGCATGCAAATTCTGCCCATGTGAAAATAGCGCGCGCGGCTCGTGCCCAGTTGCAAGTGGCGCGCATAGCTTCTGACCAGGTGCAAGTGGCGTACGCAACTTCTGCGCAGGTGCAAATAGTCCCCGTGGCTCCTGCCCAGGTACAAGTGGCGCGCACTGCTTCTGCCCAGGTGCAAATAGTGCACGCGGCTCATTCCCAGATTCAAGTGGCGCGCAAAACTTCTGCCCAGGTGCATAAAGTGCGCACGGCTCCTTCCCAGGTTCAAGTGGCGCGCAAAACTTCCGCCCAGGTGCAAAAAGTGCGCACGGCTCCTTCCCATGTCCAAGTGGCGCGCAAAACTTCCGCCCAGGTGCAAATAGTGCACGCAGTTACTGCTCATGGGCAATCTCTGGTCAAGGCTTCTGGCCAGGTGGTGCAGGCGGCGCGGGTAACTTCTACCCAGGTGCAGTTAGTGCGCGCGGCTCCTGCCCAGGTGCAAGTGGCGCGCGCAAGTTCTGCCCAGGTGCAAATAGTGCACACAGCTACTGCCCAGGTGCATAAGGCACGCACAACTTCTGGCAAGGGACAATTGATGTGGGCAGCTGCTGTCCAAGTGAAATTGAGGCGCGTAGCTTCTACCCAGGTGGAATTGGAGCGTGCAGTTTCTGTCCAAGTGCAATTACGGCACTTGCCCAGGGGCAACTAGGACAGAACCGAGGTTAGTAGAAAAATCAATATCAAGATACGGGTTCCTTTGAGTCCATTGCAGTCCATCTATTCTTTTAGATTAACCAATGACACCTGCTAACGTAGGTACTAAGAGCGATTGAAATAGTATTTACTTAGTGAGACTTGTCATAATAAGAGACTTCATACCCTACATCTTCAGAGCCCATGTTACCGATTGAGTTAAAATGCGATAGGTCTGTTTTCGAATTGAGGGTTACATTACTCATATTTAAAAGCAGATACTACATTTAAGTACTTAGTAGTTAATTCACCGAATTTATAGACCCAGACCTGAAAATTGTTCTAAAACTGTTAAAATATGGATGTTTTAGGTGGCTTTACGATCCTTCGATGAGCTGCTACCTTAGAACTCGCCGATGGATATTTTTAAGAAATATTTATGATTTAGTATTGCTTAGGAACTCTGTACAAATAATTGTAGTTGCCAGCATAGCTATAGCATATACAATGCTCTGATATGCCAGAAAAAAAAAGCATTTTACACCGCGCCGATTCGCAAGATAGGACATTCCACGAATTGGATGCTTTGCGACTCCAACATTCCGCGTCAAAAGCTTAATTTTTATTCTTTCAGATACATCCACATCCAAAGATCGACAACGACTTCGTGGCGGTGGTGGTCGCTGTCAGGTCACCCGCATTCTCGTTTGCCTCTACCTCCATAAATTATTTTAAAATGTTATATTACCAACAGTTGCATAAACTCGATTGGGTGCTCTTGTTTTCTGATGAAATTTGAGTTAGACCTTGTCAGATTGAGAATTCGCACGCTGCGCTGTTAAATAAATTAGGTACATGCAGCATCAACCGCCAGTATGACATACTGGCTACTCAGCACCTTACGAACATTTTTACTTGCCATCGTATGATTGAAATCAATTTAATTATTAATGTTTCTATTTGTAAGGACATTGTTACCAACAATCTGTTTGGAGGTCGTAGTAACGAGCGGTGTTATTATTGTAATTTTGGGCGAAACATGTTTAGCGTAAATTCAGCTACGCGGCACAGTGTGCGTTACGATTGCTCCGCCAAGTTATCCGAACAGAAAAAAACTTCACCAAAAAAATTGTCGGAATTCGTCAAAATCGAAGGGAACAAACCAAAAACGTGTCAAAGTTAATAACGAAATTATAAGGGTTTTAAGTTGGCTGCTCGAACGTAACGTGGAGGATTGCGCGGCCATTGAGATCTCAGCAACTACTTGGGTTAGAGATCTAATTCTTTTTGTCAATTGAAGACTGAATTTGTCAACAATTGTCGAAAAAAGAATAATGACGACTTTAGTTTAAAGAAATAATCAACCATAAGAAAAACATTATATATAGATAATTCTTTTTTCGACAATTTTGTTCCCTTCGATTTTGACAAGTTCTGACAATTTTTTTGGCGAAGTTGTTTTCTGTTTGGATAACTTGGCGGAGCAATCGCAACGCACAACGCGAAGCAGCTATTGTTTTTTTTTTTGCCATCGTTTCGTAAATAAAGGGACGTAGAGTTTGGAAAAGTATTAAGTTTATATAGAGAACAGCTTCTAACTACTGTAAAACCATCAGGATAGAACGGCACATTACCATGAAAAAGTAATAGATTCCCTTATATATTGATTATCATGCTTGAGTATCATTCTAGAAAAGGTACACGGAAGATTATTAACAAAAAAAAAGAAGTAAAGACAAGACCTTTATGTAAATACCTATGTTTCACAAATAAATATTCCGATTTTGAAGTAAATTAAGATAACAGATTCACGTTGTTCATGTTATGGCTGTTTTTTCTCATCTGTACGTCGAATTCAATATCTACTTGTTAATTGTATCAGCCCCATAGGTCGGCTATAACATACAAAAGTGCACACCTAATTTTTAATAACTAACTTAATATTTTGATCTAGAATTCTAGATTGTACATCCACTAGCGTCGATAAATTCGTTGGTTTGCGCGTGGATTTCCCGTACACATTGTAGTATTAACAAAGAGTATAGTAATAGTATTATATATATATTATACTTATATATATATATTATACCTATAACAGTCAAAATTTAGTTTCTGACGAAAACCGGCTTTCTCATCCGTACAATATAGTAACTGTCTACTTTTCAAGTCAAACTTCATATGTAGTTAAGTGTTTTATTATTCAATATAATACAATTACAGGAAATATCGATTATGTAGTTAATGTTGATCTTTCTAGTAGGGCCATCCCGCTGGTTCTGTACAATGACCGGGCTCCTACGAACCACACAGGAAGAAGCCTAACCTTCTACTCATGGCTACCTTGATGCTATCCAATGCTGAATAGAACAGCTACGATGACTCTGTTAGAAAGAACCACGAAAATAGTATTTTAAATAAAAATATTAAATATTCTAGTTTTTTGGCAGTGATTGAAAAAAAAAAAAAAACAAAATTTAGTTGTAGGAAAGTTTAACTTATAAATGTAATAGATTCATGTTCAATGCTGATGTGATTTTTATCTTAAGTTAGTTTAATAGAACAAAAATTGTGTTTCGTAGAAAAGTTTTTGTAAGAATGTGGGACAGGCAGGAGCTTATGGAAATTATGCTTAATGTACCTACTGAATTGTAAAAGATATGAGAATTTTTCAGTGATATTGTATAATTTTTCTACTTTCTGTTGTATGATTTGTTCATTTCACATTGCTGTATGATTATTCTCTTAATAAATGGATAACTATAAGTTCTGTTGTTTCATTCCCTTGCTCCATCCGGAAAAACTAAAAGTCCCAAGTAGGAAACTGGAGGGTGGAGAGTCCATTTATTTTTACATTTTTGTATCTGCAAAGTTCCGGAAAGCTGCATTTGGTTCACCACCTGCTGTACGAAGGGATGTCGCATATTACTGATACCGATACTCTTAGCCTGCTGCTGTTTCGATCCAGGGCTGATAAAACGAACCAAGAATTCATCGACATCCCCTCTATGACCACTGAACTACCCCGGGCAGACTAAAAAGCCGCAAAAGCTTCCTACGCTCCAGTCAGCCAATCCAAGACTGGCCACCTAAAGTACGAAGCAAGTTATGGCAAGTAAAGTGTCCACCACCCCACGACTTCTTAAAGCTCCAAGAACACCCGGCAGTGAACTAGAGTGGCCAATTTGGAAAGCTCTGAATCGATTGCGTACCCAAGTAGGCCGTTGTAATTATCTGGCAAAATGGGGTATTATTGGTTCCTCCAACACCGAGTGCGAGTGCGGCGCTCTGGAACAAACTATGCCCCACCTGCTGGAGTGTCCCCAAGTGTCCGGTACCTGCACTCTTGACGACCTGAATAGCGCCTCTGCCGCTGCAATAAACGTGGCCAGCTACTGGGCCCAAACCGTGTAATATGGAAGGAACATCGAAGCGATAAGAAGAAGAAGAAAGAAGACAATAATAACCTAGTTTTAAAGTAGCTTTTCCAAGATTGAGAAAAAAAAAACGACGTATTTTTACTTTGAAAATGTACGGAAACACATTCACAGATTAAAAAAAAAATGTACAGTTATCAAGAAAATTGCCATTTTACACATTTTTTTTTGTTTCTAGTACTGACCAAAAACATGTACCCAGGTTGGAGTAGGTACTAAAAAAGTCAGAAATAGCAAAACAACTTTTCCCATACATTTTCTATGAACCCGATAGCTTGGGGCCCAAACTGGTTTTTTTTGAGATAACAAACTTTTTTAGGAAATTTTCTAGCATCCCACTTCTTTCTTATCCTGTGGTGCCTAACCTGGTGTCAGAGTTTTCAGGCCACCCATGGGCCTCTGACTTGGCTTTACATGCCGTGAAATATCTCTCAGGCATGCTGGTTTCCTCACGATGTTTCCTTTCACCGGAGCTAGTAATAATTATACAATACGCACATGAATCCGAAAAGTCAGAGGTGCGTGCCTTGGGTTCGAACTCGAGACCCATGACTTGGCAGTCCGACGGTCACACCACTAGGCTATCACTGCTAGCTTTCCACTATATATAATCTGCTGATTGTGAAAAATTATGAAACTTTGAGACATTTCTTCCATACGCCCCCATACCTCCAAATCTTTTTATCTCACGCGTTGTGCTAAGTACTAATACTATTCATACGTTAATATTACGTACAATTCTTTTTTTAATTCCTGACTTTAGCTCTCTACAGCTCACCGCACGCCGCTCACGTCCACTTCAGCTTAAGTTTCATTAAGCTAAGCGGAGACGAGCAGTGTAGCTAACGAAATTCTATTGGTGGGTTACAACACATCTCTCCATACGTGTCATCTCCGCTTCGGTGGAGTCCAACCCTTACCCTCCTTTGACGTTCATGAAAAGCCTCCGCTTCGGTATAGTCCAACCCTTACCCTCCTTTGACGTTCATGAAAAGCTTCTAAACATTCATGAAGTTTATCAAATTTTAAAGAAATCAAAAAAGTGTCAAGACTTTCTTAGAGTTCATAAGTAATGGCCAGCTGCTACGTAATTAGTAACATCAACCATCCTAAAAGTTAACTGATTGCTTCCGACTTTGAAATGCTTCAGCTAAGTTTATTAAGAATCGTGCGCCAACCCACTTGACGGTAGATAGGTAATGTAAAGCTTTTAAAATTCTCACGAAATTTCAAAACATAGACATAATAGCCATTACAACCAAAATTAACCCTCTTTTAAAGTTTTCTGATTTCGTCAGACTTTGTTAGGCTTCAGAAAATTTACCATATTTAATTTAATTTTTTTTTTAATTTTTATTTATTTTTAAGGAGAACAGAAGACGTCATAGCAAGGGTGTATTTTGGTAATCACGTAGGTAACAGCTAACTATGACGTCATTACTAAAATCAACCCTAAAGTTTTCCGATTTCTTCAGACTTTCAGTAACTCTATTTAGATTTATGCGTCATGCATGACTCATGATCATGAGTAACCTGAGGGGTACAGCGTTGTGCTAACCCAACGCTATTAGAAACTGGTAAAGGACGAGTCGGGGTCAATTACGTATTACTCCTAGCCCCTCTTTTAAACGTTAGCTGAAGCTTACACTTAGTAAACTTAGGTGGAGGAGCTCATGAAAGTCTGACGAATCAATACACTTTTCAAAAGGACTTAAGGTTAAACAACTGGCCATTGTGTTATTATTTTTTCTTTCAACTACGTAGTAATGTTATCATTAATCACTACAAAACCGAACACAAAGGACGCCTTTTTTTGCTTCGAACCAAAACAGTGCAGAAATGTTATATGAAATCTCATTGTTGCACAGGTTTTCATTAAAGCACTGTATTTATTTAGATATTAATTTAATACAGATATTTACTGTCTTCTGTTAAGTTTATTAAAAAATGTATGCATTTGATCAAACATATACTGGCTCAAAATAAAAATCGACTGAACTAAATCGACGTGGTGAAAAAAAAAATACAAATGGCGCGCATTTTGTACCGTAAATTGTAAAACTTTGATACTTCGTATCTAACAAGAAAACTTTGAAAAAATGGAAATAGACAGCGATATCGATGTGAATTCAACTCCAGAAAGTATAAAAACAGCTGCAAATGACATTGTTAATAACCATTTGCCACTAAAGTCGCGAGATACTTTGTTTTCATTGACTTAAGTTTTTATTTTGAGTACGTATATTTTAGTACGGTAGGTAGATTGGTAGTTGAAAGAAAAGTAGATTACGCACCTTGCTAAAGTGAGTAATTAATGCACTCGTGTTAGTTTAGTGCCCTCGCGTGCGCTCACATACACTCACCAACATAACAGTCATGCATTAATAACTCACTTTGCGCTCGATGCAACAATCTACTATTCTATTTCTTTTGAGTTTTTGTTCGCCAGCGTACCGCAACCCAACTCAGCCAAAAAACCGCCCAAATTAAAATGCGATTTCGATTCGCGATATAAAATGCAATTTCTCCGGATGGGTATCTATAATTTTAAACAGTAATTTTTCTTAATATTTCTTAAGAATACAAACCACACAAGTTTACTTAAGTGTATAACATCTAAGTTTTCAATGGCAACCCTAACAGCGTGGTTTAAGAGCGGCCAACCCGTCATACTTTTCATACAAACGCTCGTACGTGATTATGCAGTTGTTACAAATCTATATTTGTTTTTTTTTTTTTTTAACTAAAATGTATTTTGTGCATATCTAGGTTTCTATGGTAGCAAAAAATAAAAAATTGTAGAAACAAATTCTGTATAAGCCTCCAAAAATTGCTGTTTTGCACAAATTTTAACTGAACTTTGACCCTTCATAATGCACTCTTAAACTGTAAAATTAAAGAAAACATCGCGATAGAAACCTTGCATGTAATGGAGATTCTTAATAACAAATATTTATTTCACACAAATGTAAAACTTATTCAAAAACGTATAAGAAATTTTCGAACACAATTTTTCGTTCAATGTCATCGCGTTAGGCGGTATGAGTTGCGCGGGAGACGAGATGTGCGGGGTCGGGGCGGGGTAAGACAGGGGAGTTGAAAGAAAATCGCCGCTGAGGCTCTGGATGAAACAACAAGCTTTTCGACCATGCTCGCGTTGACGATAGACGCGCCGGGAAGGGCCCTCTTAATTTACTTTTATCTGTAAGACTATCGCAATTGCTGAACAAGATAGAGATCTTCGCATTGAATAGATTCCATCTTATATTATTATGTATTATATAATTGCATAGCACATGTCTGAGTACTGTAAAGCTACCATTTACATTTATTTATCTTTCATTGACTCGAATGTGCCCTGGTGGTTGAGAGAATGTGACGGCACGGTTGGCGCAGTGGCTGAGCGATTGGCTGCCACTGTTGCGTGTCGCGGGTTCGATCCCCGCGCGGTACAAATATTTGTATGATCTACAGATAGTTGTTCCGGGTCTGGCTATTTGTGTATGTGAGTTTAAATGTTTGTAAACGCACCCACGATACAGGAGAAATTCCTAGAGAGGGCAACGTTTTTATAATTAAAAAAAAAAATGTTTTGCTCACTCAATGACATTAGCTGATGGTGGCGGGTGTGTCGGGTTATTTTATTTATGATTTAGTTCCCTTCAATATGGTTGAGCGGAATGGTGCTGATCCGTGCGTCATGTTCGTGAACGTGCGCTGTCAGTTGGGACTGGTCATCTCATAGCTGCCACGGTTTATTTTTAAATTGTTCATTTCATCTTTTACTCTGGACGCTCTTAATATGCACGTCATTCTACATTGTTCTCACATAATTATATGTATAATCTCAACATGAATGATGTACCCAAGATCTTTAAAAATATTTTGATTCAAAAGTGTCCATGGAGTTTCTTACCCATTCTTCTCCATAGAGATCTAAGCTTCGTACTAGTAATGGGCAACTACAGTACTTTCATAAGTTATGTATTTTTATTATAGTGCCTTGTGAATGGGACTGTAGGTTCGTTTTCTTTGTTTTTCTGACATTCAAAAATGTCTGTTAACGCGATACCTGCTGAATTATTTACTACATAATTGCAGATGCTAAGTAAATAGCTCAATACCTCGGTGCGGCAAACGCACTTGCTCGTTCAATAAATATTTCGTGTGGTGGTATGAACGCGTATGCGCGGTTGAAGAAAGTCTACTCAGTGCGGCTGGATGCATTACTGCGGCGTTCAATACTTTGCTCAAGTGCGGCACGGCGCATAAGTGCGTTTGAAAATATTCGTGTTTTATGACGGTCATAAAATTATTTTTCGTACCACTTGCTCAAAAAAGTGACAATCTATGCCACAAAAAGCGAACATAACAATAGTCACTACACCTGCTTGGAAAGTACCTTGATACTTTATCAAATTTACGGTAGAAAGTACGTCATTGCATATCGAACAAATATGCGGGGAGAAAACGCATCTGAGCGGGAGAGAAAAGTGTATGAAAATCCATTTCTTACGTGGTTTTTCTTTTTTAATTTTGGGTAAGACTATGCGCCGGTAACCTAAATATCAAAAGCCAAAAAGTTTTTACAGTGAGTTTTTATCACCAAGTTCGAAAAAATGACACTGGCCACTAGCTGTGTGTTGGATGGTGTCGGGCTGGCAGTGCGACCGACCCTGCGGCGGCAGGATAAACAATTTGAAAAAAGAACATGTGAAAATTGCAGACGCCATTGGCGCCATTTTCAATTTGTGTGTTGTTTGAGGATTCAGTTTTCGTAGAAAGTAAAATAAAACTATCAAAATGATAAGTAGTGATAGTGATGATGAAGATTTTTTAACTCCGCCGCAGTTGAAGGAAACAGCAAAAATACTGATTGATAACCTTTTACCACAGAAATCAATTAAAAATATAATAAAACTTATGACGATTTTTTGCAATGGAAAAGTGAAAAAAATGCGGCATCTTTTTCTGAAACTGTTTTGCTAGCTTATTTCAGTGAAAAAGCGCAAAAATACAAACCAAGTACGTTATGGTCTATATACTCAATGTTGAAAAGTACTATATTGACAAGAAACGACATAAATATTCAAGAATACAAAAAACTTACAGCATTTCTGAAAAGAAAGTCGGAGGGATTCCGTAGTAAGAAATCAAAAGTGCTTACTACAAAGGATGTTTATTTCTTTTTGCAGAATGCTCCAGATGACAAATATTTGTTGATGAAGGTAAGTTTATGAACAAAATGCACTGGTTTATGATTTATTACGTACCTATTTATGAGTAGAAATCTACTAGGTTATCATGTTTCATATTTTTGTTTACAGGTTATTTTGATTTTAGGAGTAAATGGGGCCTGTCGTTCGCAAGGACTTGTGGATATGACAACAGACGATATCGAAATCCTCGAAAATGGAATAATTGTCAATGTTCCTAACACAAAAACCAAAATTCAGCGATCATTTGTTATATCGGGCTTATTTTATGAGATAATAAAGAAATATTATAACGAAATTCGCCCCAGTGACCCCAAAACCAATCGGTTTTTACTACAATATAAAAACAAAAAAAGTACGAAACAAGTAACTGGGAAAAACAAAATAAGTACTGTGCCAAGAGAAATAGCTTCCTACCTTAATTTACTCAATCCACTAGAATACACTGGCCACTGCTTTCGCAGAACTTCAGCGACTATTCTTGCCGATACTGGTGCTGATTTAACCACAATAAAACGCCACGGTGGTTGGAAATCGTCCGCTGTTGCAGAAGGTTACATAGAGAATTCCGTAGAAAACAAAACACGAATAAATAACCAAATATCGGGATCGATTAATGTGCATCAAGACTCATCTCCTCAACCATCAACAAGCGCGGCGATGCCAAATGCCCCTCAGCAGCCAGTTGCCCCTTTGGCACCACAGCCTTCTACGAGCGCAGTGCCAACAGCACAGCCAGTTATTCCTCCTACATTGTCGCAAACATATCAAACAAACATTAATGGAAAAAGTGTTACATTAAGCTTCACTAACTGCAACAATTTCAATATAAATTTCAATTAGTAAAGATTTAGTTTTTTATGTTCCTTGTAGGTGTAGTATAAAGCACTATGTATCACTCGAGAGAAAGTGCGATTCCCGATCTCGGGTGTTTTAACGCCCTCGCCTACGGCTCGGGCTTCAAACGACACCCTCGACGGTAATCGGTCACTTTCTCCTCTCGGTGAACAATGTACTATTTTAATCTGTTAAAAACAGGGAAAGAAAATTATACTGAATTTCATTCATCCTCTAGGGGGTGAATGTGATTTAAATTTGGAATACTTACCGAAATGTATACTGAACTACATCTGTGTTAACACCATTTACGTTTTTGAGTTTTTATATATTTGAGTTTTTATATAAAGCATTATACTTACTTACATCTTTTTGAAAAAGGAATACGCATTTATTATGCAGTTATGATTATTAAATAAAATTACGAAAACCGACGAGGCCGTATGAGCTTGATGCCTTTGCTTTTCCGACAAAAAATATTAGTCTATGAATTTGCCGCGTTTTTGTTTTCTTCAAATACATAAACGTTAAGTTTATTTTAATTTATTTTTATAAATAAGTTAATGTTCTAAAAATACGTTCCGATGTTAAATCAAAGCGACAGTGACAGTGAATTGTCGGATTCCATCAGTGCAAATGCTGCCGCAATTATAAATAATTTGCTTCCAACAAAATCCAAGGAAAATTATTTAAAAACTTATGAAGAATTTTCAACGTGGTGAAGTGCGAAAGGCCTATCAATTTCAGAATTAGTACTTCTTGTCTATTTTGATTATTTATCCAAGACAAAGAATCCGAATACACTTTGGTGCATATATTCAAAACTGAAAGCTAGCATCAAACACAGCATTGAAATAAATAGATTCATGAAATTACTGGCTTTTTTAAAAAGAAAAAAAGAAGGGCATTGCGCAAAGAAGTCTAAAATTTTTACGACTCAAAATGTGGAAAAATTTCTTAATGAAACTCCTGACGAAATTTTTCTGGCTACAAAAGTAAATATACATGATTTAACTATGAATATTTCGTATCTTAGTAACGGTAATTATTCTATATATTTACCTGTTTTTTATCTTTGTTATAGGTGGCCATAACTTTTGGACTCAACTCTTTGGTGCTTGCCACGGATGTGAACGTGTAAACTTAAAGGTGGAGGACGCTGAAAATCATTCCAATGAGTTACTGCTGATTAATGTAAAGGAAACTAAGACAAAGAATTGTACAAGGACAATATACTAAAATCATTCATAAATACCAAGCATTACGTCCCACCAAAATGGAAAACAATAGATTTTTTATAAACTGTCGGAATGAGAAATGTACTCGACAAGCCATCGGCAAAAATAAAATTAGCAATATGCCACAGGAAATTACTAAATATTTAAAACTTAAAGATGTTGAACTCTACACCGGTCACTGCTTTAGAAGAACTTCGGCGACTTTCTTGTCGGATTCAGGGGCGGATATTACGTCAATAAAAAGACACGGTTGTTGGAGCTCTGATAGAGTAGCTGAGGGTTGTATCAAAAACTCAATGGCGAATAAAACCAAGCAGTCGAATTAACAAAAATATAAAACTTAATCCATCAGAGCCACAACCATCAACTTCCGGCATCTTATCTTCGTCTGTAACTCACGATGCACCACCACCACTATCTCCGACGTATACTATCTACAATGAAACGCAAGTTCCTCAGAAGCAAGAACAGAGAAATACTCAAATCAACTCATCAACAATAAATGTACCAAACAAAAATGTAACTCTCTCTATCAATAATTGGACCAATGTTTCGAATGTTAACTTTTACTTTTAATTGTCATTATTTTTAATAAATGCTTATCTCATATTATTATTGTGTTAATTTTTTCGCAAATGGTACGAAAAGTAGAGTATTTTCCTCGGTGATAAAGCTGTCTTAGTCTTGGGTGAACTTAAATCCCTCGCTACACTCAGGACTCGTCTTAATTCCCTCGCTTCGCTCGTGATTTAAGTTTTTAACACCCTCGCTACGCTCGGGAGTTACGCTCGCGATTTAAATCGTCACCCGCGACAGAAGACACTGCTTTATCCCCTTGGTTAATAATCTACTATTATATTTATTATATTACGCTAGATGTAAAGGTTAGCACAGTTATTTCACACTACAGTTTTTTTGTCAATTTACTAGGCCGTAATGTAACCTCACGGATCAAGCGCTAACTGTTTTTTTTCTCATCTTTTGCCATTTAGTGGTATACGATTTTATGATTTATTTTGTAGAGCAATAATACCTATCAGATTAGCCCCATATTTATTGTATGATAGTTTTTTTTCGTTATAGGTATATAAAACGTATGTTCACCACGAAAGCAAATAGTTCTATTTGCTATCGTGGTGAACAGACGACTTAAAACACTTAATTTTGGGTTACAAAATATTTTTAAAAACAGTCGGCAAAGATAGGTAAGTAGTCCAAGAAAATAATTCAGAAGACATTTTAAACAAAACAATAGGCGAGCGAGTGAGCGAGTGAGCGATCGGCGGCGGTTGGCCAATAAAATATAAAAAACAGTTTATATCCAGCATGTTTGCCAGCTACTTATGAACTAGCTAAACAAACTAAAAGGTGTGTAGACACCCTTATTTTACGATGCTTTCGAAACAATAGTGATGCTCAATGAACGCACAGGTGCGTCGCGCCGAACTCGAAGAAAGTTTTGTAAATTAAATGGACGCGCATACGCGCCCGCGAGCACATGTTAAAAGTCCGAAAAACGCGCAGTGCGTCTGCCGCAGTAAATGCGTGATCTAATTCAAATAAATGCTTTGAGTTTGACAGGCCCTGGGTTCGATTCCCGGGTCCGGAAAAGCGGTAGTAGGCTCAGACCAACAAAAATCGGCCAAGTGCGAGTCGTACTCACACGCACATAGGGTTCCGTAGCACCAAACAATATAATAAAAATATTTTGAAGGTTCATTCATATGTTTATTGGTTTTTCATAGAATGTTAATGAAAAACAAAGTTGTTGCTGCAGTTTGATAAAAAAGTCCCATATCTCATATTATTAAAAATAAAACATCAAATCTTATTCAAACCAATTTTGGTTCAGAGTTTTTTTTTACGTTCTATAATCCTATATATATTTTTTTAGAATTTTCCTCTTCTTATTTTAGAAATTAGAGAAAACTGGTAAAATGTGTGCCCCCCCGGGCACACATTTTACCAGTTTGGAAGTGTCTATCTTTCAAACCATTGACTTTAAGAGAAAATAGTTTTAGGAACCTCCATGTCATTTAGACCTATCTATAGACGTCCCGCACTTATAGGTTTGATGAAAAAAATATTTTTTAGTTTCAGTTCCATACCTAGACCATCTTATATTTTTTTTAGTTTTGTATTAAAACCGTAAAGCGGTTCACAGAATACATCTACCTACTAAGTTTCAACTGTGTAGTCTAAATAGTTTCGGAGTAAAGTGGCTGTGACATACTCGGACAGACAGACAGACAGACTTGGCGAATCTATAAGGGTTCCGTTTTTTACCATTCGGCTACGGAACCCTAAAAAATGGTTAGTAGGTTGTTTCATCAGGAATTTCTCAGAAGCAGCCACGGAGTCAGAGTTTGAGATTCTAAGATTCGTTTTGATGACTCCATTATATTGCGAATAGTGACGAGTAGCTACCAATGTAACTTTTCCTGTACATACTGGAGGTATTTGGATTGGATTTATATTTTTCTTTGTGTAGACTATTTTTTATCCATTATTTGTGTATGTGTGAACATTGTAGGCCCTGTAGATTTCTAGACGCTTGTAAACTTTCTGTCTTGTTTTACGTTTTTGTGAAGTAAGCAACGACTTATTGTAAGGCCTACGCTGTCCTCTCATACGTCCATAGTAGGTACTTACGCTGTATCATAAGGGTAACCATGGAGTTTCCTGCCGGTTCTTCTCCATAGGAAACGACCATCAACCCGAATCATGCACCTTTTCTCGACGTTTTATAAGTGCCCATGTAGTAGACCTATATGAAATAAAGTATTTTGATTTTGGATCATCTCTTGGACATCACTGATAATTGACATCGGTGAAGGAAGACATCGTGAGGAAAACCAGTCTTATTTTTCTATCATTTATCAATGCTCGTGCCTTCTCGATGAAACCTTTGCCCAGCAGCGAGACAGTATTAGGCTGGGATAACCTAGACGCGTGATGTTGTTGTGTTAGAGGTCGGCCGCTGGCTAATCAGCATACAACCACCTGATGGTAAGTGGTCAGTGCTGCCTATGCATGACCACCTGCAATATCAGAGGCAACGCATTCAAATCTTTGATTGTAGGTGCCTTTTGCTTTGCGTCTATCAGAAGGAAGACTGCCTCATTATTCTAGTGGTCCAAAACGCGAGTGCTGGGCATGGGGTCTTGGGTTGAATTCCCAAGTCTGGGCAGTATCATACTCGTAGGTTTTTTATCAGTATGGGTTTTCCAGACTCCTTCAACGTCGCATAGAGGAGTCATAGATGCAACTCGGGTCGCTGCCTGCAAAGCAGAACAGTGTCGCAGAACTCGGCTTGCGTCTCTAGTGATAGGAGTATTCAGAACATCGACCTAACCCTGGTTTCTTCTTGGGTTAGGTACCAGTGTATGTGTGTTAACCAAAAGGATTCATGGCCAATGAACAGTTTGACCTAGTGGGTGAGGGGTTCTTAGTGTGTAGTGTGTATTAAGGATCATCAACTACTGAAATAAAAGAAAACCCAGTTTCTCTACGCGATTTTATTTTTAGCGGGTTCATGATTATCATAGACACTTATTTAATTAAAAGAGTATAATATGCAAAATTGCTGATATACTATAGACATTGATATGCCGCAGGAGAATTTGGAAAACAATATGACAATCCCATGAGTTGTAAGATTAAAAAAAAACCTTAAATCTATACAAATATCATTACGTTTGCTTATCGTACAATGACAAAAACGGAACTATTGCTAAATCTTAATATTAACGATCACTTAAAACTATCACTCGTTAAATGAGATAACCTTTCACCACACGCAGCCATTCGAGATACAGGTGTGTCACCGGCCCGTGTAAGGATGTTTCATAAAATCATAAAGAATTGATCATCCCCCTCCTGCTGTAAATCGTCAATTCTTTCACCTATAACATTGCATCCTCAAGTTATAGGCATTCAAATATAATCAGACCATAATTAAGTCATTGTAAGGTCTTGACTGGTGCGGTGACTGGTGCGCTGGTGAAGAGGTTAACACTAAGACAGAAGTACCAAGAAACAAAGCTGTTAAAAGATTTTTAAGTCCCACCCGCTATGTGACGTCATAAAAGACCTACTCCTCAAATGACCAGTTCTCGTATCCTCAGTTTAATGAAGGCGTAAGGCGTGTTCTTTCAGATGTTGTTTGTTCTTCCGAACAACGTGTCTCATGTTGTGACAACCAGTTTCAGCATACGCGTTCACTCCACCGTGGATGCGGTAAATACTAGATTTTCAGATCTCGAAAACCATCTTATGACTAGATCGAAAAACATTAACGGGTGGGGTTACAAGTAGTAACAGCATGGAAAAGAATTTAAAAGAGTACAATATGCTGAAGTGCTGATATACTATAGACATTGATATACCGCGGGAGAATGGAAAACAATCTACAAATCTCAAGAGTTGTAAGATAAAAAATAAACCTTAAATCTATACAAATATCCAATAGTGGTTAAGTTTATATGTAACCTGCGGCATTTTGACAACAGACAATTATTAACTTCTAAAGGCAAGCAGAGAAGACGGGACTAACGACACGTTTGAAGAACTCCGTTGATTTGAAAACCCGGCAGTGTTTTCGATTAGGTTTTTGCTGGTTGGTTATCAATGTTCAGGGTATCCACTTCATATAGGGCAAAACATAATTTGTTTTACAAAAGCCTCGATGCAAGTTCCTCAAATTCCATTTTTGGCCAAAAAGGTATTTTCTTTAGCATTTCGCAAAGTGAACACCCCAAAATAAGAGACGAGTACATTTTCCTAATATCCAAATCAACTCAGGTATACAACTTACAATGATTCAAGAACTTTCTGATTTGACGAAATCGTTTCTGAGTGAACGAAATTCAAAGCTTCCGACGTCTGCTTACCGTACAATGACAAAAACGGAACTATTGCTAAATCTTAATATTAACGTTCACTTAAAACTATCACTCGTTAAATGAGATAACCTTTCACCACACGCAGCCATTCGAGATACAAGTGTGTCACCGGCCCGTGTAAGGATGTTTCATAAAATCATAAAGAATTGATCATCCCCCTCCTGCTGTAAATCGTCAATTCTTTCACCTATAACATTGAATCCTCAAGTTATAGGCATTCAAATATAATCAGACCATAATTAAGTCATTGTAAGGTCTTGACTGGTGCGGTGACTGGTGCGCTGGTGAAGAGGTTAACACTAAGACTGAAGTACCAAGAAACAATGCTGTTAAAAGATTTTTAAGTCCCACCCGCTATGTGACGTCATAAAAGACCTACTCCTCAAGTGACCAGTTCTCGTATCTTCAGTTTAATGAAGGCGTAAGGCGTGTTCTTTCAGATGTTGTTTGTTCTTCTGAACAACGTGTCTCATGTTGTGACAACCAGTTTCAGCATACGCGTTCACTCCACCGTGGATTCGGTAAATACTAGATTTTCAGATCTCTAAAACTATCTAATGACTAGATCGAAAAACGTTAACGGGTGGGATTATAAGTAGTGACAGCATGGAAAATAATTTTCTTAAGAATGAGTGCCTACTATGCTTTTCGCTAAATACAATTACCTATACCTCTATGTGAGTCGTAATCGCTCGATGTTTAGAGTTAATAAATAGTTTGACCCGAAAGTCCTTACGGTATTGCAAATGACATAGCCACTTGCAGCGAGCTATCAGTGTTCTTCAGTTCCCAAAAATCATAAATCAATTCATACATTTTGTTGGTTTCCATTAAGTCATCCTTTAATTACGTTAGGTTTTTAGGCCACTTTTACGCCGGTGATTTTGGTGATACATCGATTTTAGGCTATCCTTCCCCCTGCAACTCGTGTATTGTTTATTATTGAAAAGATCTGATAGTTTTTTTCATCGAAAATTAAATTACACATTTTCGTCCAACGAAAACTACACGTTGTTGACACATTATTCCTATGTCATCGTGATATTCATGTTTTCTGACCCCTCCGCCCCTTTTGGTACCTCGCGTGATTAAAGGACAACAATTCATAAATTGAACTCTATCTTATTTTTGTTTTCCTTTTGCTACACTGATACGCCCCAAAGAATCTTAAGAATTGATTTTTTTAAGGTTCCGGAGCCTAATGCAAAATCGGGACCCTTTTTATTTAGAATCTTTTATCGATTTTATTAAACACAGATTTAATTTAGACACATAATATTGACGTGTTTTATAATTGTAATATTTATAAAATATTTTATACTGCTTCCGCTTCTCCAACGAACATCCTTGACCGCCGCGTTTCTTTAAATTACCAATAATTCGCTACTTGCTAACTTGTGAATGATCTCTTTGATTTATCTTATGATAGAGAAAGACAGTTAAGTCCTATTTAAACGGAAATTCCTAACCGCTAACTAAAACCTTCACTAACAATCAAAATTTTTTTTTGAGCTTCCCTAGCCAAATGGCAAAAACGAAACCCTTTTAATTTTTACTATTGTTTAGATTTTTTTAATCGATTTTCAAAAACACAGATTTGATTGCGATTTACAAAATATTATATTATTAAAGAGAAAGAGAAATAGTGCTATTTAAACGGAAAATCTTTATGCCATCATGGTGACGAGAAGTTTATGGGTATTTCTACCTTTAGTCTACCAGTTATGTCGCGTACTATGCTTGATGTTACCTGCCTATCCCCTCACAATAATTACCAGTAACATCCACACGCTCATTTCGCCTACGTCTTCGTCAAACTATTACTCTAAGCTCTCCTAATGTTTCCTGTTCTTAACTTCACCCAGGTCGTACAGATAATAATTTGCCTCTTTCAACACAAGACTACCTCATAGTAATTTCTATTCGTAATAATAAAAATAATTGCCCTCTTGGCTATTCAAAATAATTTCGCCCCAGATATTCGCATAACATTTTTCATCTCTAAACCCCTTAAAAATATATCAGCCACTATCTCCATAATTTTTAATTTGTACAATTTTTGTGTCCTCCACGTTCTCCAAATACTATACTTTTTCCTTACTTTTACCTTAGTGTTAAATCCAGAATGAGATTATCAATTAAAAGGAAATAAAGAGACAAAACACACTTTCGAAGAAGCGAATACGAAGGTATAAAAAAACCAGAAACTCGCGACATCGTAAATGATAACCGTACTCCTCAAGTGACCAGTTCTCGTATCCTCAGTTTAATAAAGGCGGAAGGCGTGTTCTTTCAGATGTTGTTTATACTTCTGAACAACGTGTCTTATGTTGCGACCAACCAGTTTCAGCATACGCCTCCACTCCACCGTGAATACGTAGTAGATAGTAATTGTTGTTTTCATTACTAAGGAATGGGTCAAGATTCACAACATTCACACCTAGACAGATGATCGAACATGTAGAAGGACTTAAATTTGGCAAGGATTGAAGGTGAAGGGAGAAAGTGAAGGAAGATTTGGGCTTCCGGCACTCGTCACTTACCGCACGAAACGCAGCAACACAAGGTCGCTACTTGACGCCGGTATCCCGTGAGAGCGTGGTACGTCCCCGGTCGAGCCAGCCCATCCGAGCTGCAGTCAACAACTGACTACAGCTAGGCTCTACCACGATAGTGAGTAGACTTTTTAAGCTTAGTCCGTGAAGGGAGGGGGGGAGACTATATTGGGGAAGAGAGATATAGGGCCTCATAGACCGTAGACAGTTAATGACCTTGTTTAATGAAATTGAGAATTATTAAGATTTTTTTACAAACTTCAGGAACTCGTCACTCACCGCACGAAACGCAGCAACACAAGGTCGCTACTTGACGCCGGTATCCTATGAGAGCGTGGAACTTCCCCGGTCGAGCCAGGGGAAAACACAGACACAATGAAGAGGGGGGGGGGAATAAGGAAGACTTGGGCTTCCGGCACTCGTCACTCACCGCACGAAACGCAGCAACACAAGGTCGCTACTTGACGCCGGTATCCCGTGAGAGCGTGGTACTTCCCCGGTCGAGCCAGCCCGTTCGAGTTGCAGTCAACAACTGACCACAGCTAGGCTCTACCACGATAGGACTTTTTGAGTCTTCAGGGGATAACACAGACACAATGAAGAGGGGGGAATAAGGGAGACTTGGGCTTCCGGCACTCATCACTCACCGCACGTAACGCAGCAACACAAGGTCGCTACTTGACGCCGGTATCCCGTGAGAGCGTGGTACTTCCCCGGTCGAGCCAGCCCGTTCGAGTTGCAGTCAACAACTGACCACAGCTAGGCTCTACCACGATAGGACTTTTTGAGTCTTCAGGGGATAACACAGACACAATGAAGAGGGGGGAATAAGGGAGACTTGGGCTTCCGGGACTCATCACTCACCGCACAAAACGCAGCAACACAAGGTCGCTATTTGACGCCGGTATCCCGTGAGAGCGTGGTACTTCCCCGGTCGAGCCAGCCCGTTCGAGTTGCAGTCAACAACTGACCACAGCTAGGCTCTACCACGATAGGACTTTTTGAGTCTTCAGGGGATAACACAGACACAATGAAGAGGGGGGAATAAGGGAGACTTGGGCTTCCGGCACTCGTCACTCACCGCACGAAACGCAGCAACACAAGGTCGCTACTTGACGCCGGTATCCCGTGAGAGCGTGGTACTTCCCCGGTCGAGCCAGCCCGTTCGAGCTGAAGTCAACGACCGACTACAGCTAGGCTCTCCCACGATAGGACTTTTTGAGTCTTCAGGGAAAACATAGTCACAATGAAGGGGGGGGGGGAGTGAGAACATTAATAAAGAGTATGAGTTGGTGTGGGGGTGGTCACTCTTGATATTGATAACCTTTCACCAAACAGCTAGTTGTGGCTTTGTGACAAGCAGCGGCCCATGTTCGAAATATTTTGTCGGCAAAATTTAAGAGAATTGACGTTAAAATTGATTCTCCTTCTCGCTGCAAAATCGTCAATTCTTGCTCAAAAACCTTCTTGGTGGCCGGTGAAAGTCGTGTTTGTGAAAAGGCTTTCTCAATTCGCCGCGTTATGCTTGAAAAAGCGCCGAATCAAAGTCGCGACGTCGTAAAAGACCTACTCCTCAAGTGACTAGTTCTCATATCCTCAGTTTAATGGAGGCGTAAGGCGTGTTCTTTCAGAAGCTGTTGTTTGATCTTCTGAACAACGTGTCTTATGCAGTGACCAACCAGTTTCAGCATACGCCTTCACTCCACCGTGGATACGTATTATACGTAATTGTTGTTTTCATTACTAAGGAGTGGGTCAAGATTCACATCATACACGCCTAGGAAGGAGTGAGACATTATCAGACATAGAAGGACATGAATATGAAAAAGTTGGAAGGTGACAATAGAAAGTGAGAGGAGAAACAGAAGGAAGACTTGGGCTTCCGGTACTCGTCACTCACCGCACGAAACGCAGCAACACAAGGTCGCTACTTGACGCCGGTATCCCGTGAGAGCGTGGTACTTCCCCGGTCGAGCCAGCCCATCCGAGTTGCAGTCAACAACTGACCACAACTAGGCTCTACCACGATAGGACTTTTTGAGTCTTCAGGGGATAACACAGACACAATGAAGAGGGGGGAGTAAGGGAGACTTGGGCTTCCGGCATTCATCACTAACCGCACGAAACGCAGCAACACAAGGTCGCTACTTGACGCCGGTATCCCGTGAGAGCGTGGTACTTCCCCGGTCGAGCCAGCCCATTCGAGCTGTAGTCAAAGACTGACTACAACTAGGCTCTCCCACGATAGGACTTTTTGAGTCTTCAGGGGATAAAACAGACACAATGAAGAGGGGGGAGTAAGGGAGACTTGGGCTTCCGGCACTCATCACTAGCCGCACGAAACGCAGCAACACAAGGTCGCTACTTGACGCCGGTATCCCGTGAGAGCGTGGTACTTCCCCGGTCGAGCCAGCCCATTCGAGCTGTAGTCAAAGACTGACTACAACTAGGCTCTCCCACGATAGGACTTTTTGAGTCTTCAGGGGATAAAACAGACACAATGAACAGGGGGGAAGAAAGGGAGACTTGGGCTTCCGGCACTCATCACTAACCGCACGAAACGCAGCAACACAAGGTCGCTACTTGACGCCGGTATCCCGTGAGAGCGTGGTACTTCCCCGGTCGAGCCAGCCCATTCGAGCTGTAGTCAAAGACTGACTACAACTAGGCTCTCCCACGATAGGACTTTTTGAGTCTTCAGGGAAAACACAGTCACAATGAAGGGGGGGGGGGGAGTGAGAACATTAATAAAGAGTATGAGTTGGTGTGGGGGTGGTCACTCTTGATATTGATAACCTTTCACCAAACAGCTAGTTGTGGCTTTGTGACAAGCAGCGGCCCATGTTCGAAATATTTTCTCGGCAAAATTTAAGAGAATTGACGTTAAAATTGATTCTCCTTCTCGCTGCAAAATCGTCAATTCTTGCTCAAAAACCTTCTTAGTGGCCGGTGAGAGTCGTGTTGGTGAAAAGGCTTTCTGGATTCACCGCGGCGCTTGGAAAAGCGCCGAATCAAAGTCGCGACGTCGTAAAAGGCCTACTCCTCAATTGACCAGTTCTCGTATCCTCAGTTTGATGGAGGCGTAAGGCGTGTTCTTTCGGAAGCTGTTATTTGTTCTTCTGAACAACGTGTCTTATGTTGTGACCAACCAGTTTCAGCATACGCCTTCACTCCACCGTGGATACGGAGTATACGTAATTGTTGTTTTCATTACTAAGGAGTGGGCCAAGATTCACATCATTCACGCCTAGGAAGGAGTGAGACATTATCAGACATAGAAGGACATGAATATGAAAAAGTTGGAAGGTGACAATAGAAAGTGAGAGGAGAAATAGAAGGAAGACTTGGGCTTCCGGTACTCGTGACTCACCGCACGAAACGCAGCAACACAAGGTCGCTACTTGACGCCGGTATCCCGTGAGAGCGTGGTACTTCCCCGGTCGAGCCAGCCCGTTCGAGTTGCAGTCAACAACTGACCACAGCTAGGCTCTACCACGATAGGACTTTTTGAGTCTTCAGGGGATAACACAGACACAATGAAGAGGGGGGAATAAGGGAGACTTGGGCTTCCGGCACTCATCACTCACCGCACGAAACGCAGCAACACAAGGTCGCTACTTGACGCCGGTATCCCGTGAGAGCGTGGTACTTCCCCGGTCGAGCCAGCCCGTTCGAGTTGCAGTCAACAACTGACCACAGCTAGGCTCTACCACGATAGGACTTTTTGAGTCTTCAGGGGATAACACAGACACAATGAAGAGGGGGGAATAAGGGAGACTTGGGCTTCCGGCACTCGTCACTCACCGCACGAAACGCAGCAACACAAGGTCGCTACTTGACGCCGGTATCCCGTGAGAGCGTGGTACTTCCCCGGTCGAGCCAGCCCGTTCGAGCTGAAGTCAACGACCGACTACAGCTAGGCTCTCCCACGATAGGACTTTTTGAGTCTTCAGGGAAAACACAGTCACAATGAAGGGGGGGGGAGTGAGAACATTAATAAAGAGTATGAGTTGGTGTGGGGGTGGTCACTCTTGATATTGATAACCTTTCACCAAACAGCTAGTTGTGGCTTTGTGACAAGCAGCGGCCCATGTTCGAAATATTTTCTCGGCAAAATTTAAGAGAATTGACGTTAAAATTGATTCTCCTTCTCGCTGCAAAATCGTCAATTCTTGCTCAAAAACCTTCTTGGTGGCCGGTGAAAGTCGTGTTTGTGAAAAGGCTTTCTGAATTCACCGCGTTATGCTTGTAAAAGCGCCGAATCAAAGTCGCGATGTCGTAAAAGACCTACTCCTCAAGTGACCAGTTCTCGTATCTTCAGTTTGATGGAGGCGTAAGGCGTGTTCTTTCAGAAGCTGTTGTTTGATCTTCTGAGCAACGTGTCTTATGTTGTGACCAACCAGTTTCAGCATACGCCTTCACTCCACCGTGGATACGGAGTATAGTTGTTGTCATTACTAAGGAGTGGGTCAAGATTCCCATCATTAACGCCTGGGAAGGAGTGAGACATTATCAGACATAGAAGGACATGAATATGAAAAAGTTGGAAGGTGACAATAGAAAGTGAGAGGAGAAATAGAAGGAAGACTTGGGCTTCCGGTACTCGTCACTCACCGCACGAAACGCAGCAACACAAGGTCGCTACTTGACGCTGGTATCCCGTGAGAGCGTGGTACTTCCCCGGTCGAGCCAGCCCATCCGAGCTGTAGTCAACGACTGACTACAGCTAGGCTCTCCCACGATAGTGAGTAGACTTTTTAAGTTTAGTCCGTGAAGGGGGAGAGGGGGTAAATTGGGGAAGAGAGATATAGGGGCTCATAAATGTTAATGAAATTGAGGTTTTTTTTTTACAATCTTCCGGTATTCGTCACTCACCGCACGAAACGCAGCAACACAAGGTCACTACTTGACGCTGGTATCCCGTGAGAGCGTGATACTTCCCCAGTCGAGCCAGCCCATCCGAGCTGCAGTCAACGACTGACTACAGCTAGGTTATGCTACGATAGTGAGCGTGAAGGGGGGGAGGAGACTATATTGGGAAAGAGAGAAAAAGGAGGAAAAAAAAATAAACAAGCTGATTAACATCTATGAACCCATACATGCTAATCAGCTTGTTTAGTGAAATTGAGGATTTTTGAGATTTTTTATAAGAATTCACCAAGTATATCGCTTCTGGAAAAGAGTAAAGCAAATTTTTTTGAACACAAAATTACACAGACTTGAAATTGAACACGAAAGACTTATGACTGAAAATGATTGATTTAGTCCAGTAGGAGTAATTCGAAAAAAAAATACCTACGCATTTTCAAACAGACGAGGTCAAAAAGTATTACTTTGCAAATTACTAAAACTAACCAAATACGTACTCAGACGGACTTTTCTCTCGGTGCTTGTGTGTTGTTCAAATGTAATTCCCCCAGATGACTACCTAATGTTTCTACCCATCGAGACTAAATAGTTAATGCTACTCAGACCAATTTGTCACTCAATACTTACATAATTATCATTTGTTTGTTCACCCAGCCTGTACGTTGTTGTCAGTGTCACCCCCAAGCGCAATACATATAAAGCTTATGATCACCCAGATATTGACCTTATGTTTCTACCCAACGAGACTAAATAGTTAATGCCACTCAGACCAGTTTGTCACTCAATACAGCTTTGTTGTGTTGTTATCACCCAAAATTGTTACTATACCGCTTTATATTGTTGTCACTCAAGCGCCATTCAAATTACAGCTTCACTCACCTAACTACGAAATGTTTCTACCCAACCAGACTAAATAGTTAATCTCACTCAGACCAATTTGTCACTCAATACAGATTATTTGTTGTCACCCAACGAGATAGAATCTTTGATTGAATCGGGTTGTTATTCCTAACCGAACTCTCCTTAAATTAATAGCCGAAACGTAATTTTGCAGCCAATGTATACTGAAATTTTGAGGCCAGAGGGAATTTCGACATCACCAGGTCTTGTAAACGCTCGTTCCTGGTGATCGCAGTAAGATATTATTAATTCACAAGAGGAAGCTGCTGCCCTTCCTCTCAGTACTCCCTAGGTCGCCTCTTACGACCCCCGCGGGCAAGAGAGGGGTGGTCCTATTCTAAGCCGGGGACCACACGGCTGGATCGCTTATCCACAAAACGTTTACTCAACGAGCTCGCCGTGCTACTGAACGTTTTGGTGCGAATGTTTGAGTGTCGGTTTACGATCTCGTAAACATCTTGTGACTCAAATGTTCCCTGGGCTGCTAAGGGCGCACCAATCACTTTGAAGTTTGTAATTGTTAGTGAAAAAGGGGATTTGTTGGGCACGAGCTAAGAGTACAGTTTAAGTTAATTTACTTAAGTATCTAAACGCTGAATTAATTCGGGACCTCTCCTACAGTATTAAAACAGATTTTTATGCTTAATCTTCGGAGATCTAAGAATCGTAGGAAAAGTTCCTAAGTGTAACAAGAAGCCGTAATTTCTTTAAAACGGAATTTCGCGCCTTTTTTGTCTATTTTTGTAGAAACCGGCGGTCAAAGGTGTTAAAACTAAAAATCCAACAACACTTAACAATAGTTTTCGTAGAAAAAAGCCTTCAAATTTCTCGACAATTGTCGAATTCTTCCTCGTATATCTAAAACCTTTAAACAGGTCACACCCTGTGTAGTCACGCATCTTAACATATTTTTTTAGGCGTTTCACTCCGTCGCACCAACAGGTTCGTATACATTTTGTGCACATGTAAGGCCTGGAATACACATACAACAAAAGTATTTTTGTTTCTTACGACTCCATTTATATTGACCTTTTCTGTTTTATCTGGTATTATGTCTATTCCAGGCCCGAGGGCTAGGCCCTCTTACCGTCACACCAAACAAAAACAGCTCCGAAGGCGCTACATGAGGCTGAGTCGATGCATCTGGGAGTGGCACTCCATGGGATCATGGAAGTGTGGCCCCACGAGCATGGCTTCTAGCACCCTCTCGTTATTTCTGAGCGCTTTGTACATCGTCTGCCAGGTGCCGAAGTTGAGCTCCATGAGCTGATTAGCCTTCCTAGCTATTTTAAGCGTCTCTCGGATCCAGTCTCTGATTGACATCGGCTGTCGCTCGCTAGGGAGTTAAAGTTCTCGTCAGAATATATCTAAAGAATGACGGTGAATTTGTTCCTAAAGTAAATACGCTTTTATGAGAAATTTGCTGATGGCCTATCAGATGGGAATATTCACAAGAAATTCAATTGAGAGCTTAGTTTAAGATGTAATGCAAATCCTGTTTCCCATCTCTGAGCAATGAAATGTTATATTTAATCATACCGCACCATTATCCTGCGCAGGAAATTACCAATAAATCAATCTAGTCACCCAGCTATAGAACCTATGAATGAATACAACGGTTGGGAGTGAGCACAGACCGCACTCGACGACACTATCACACAGTCTGAGCTTTATGTTCAAGCAATTTATGTGAAATATATTGAAATTGCGTCAAACTAAACGCGAGAAATGTGCGATCGGCTCAAATTGAATCAGCTTCCGTCCTATAAGGGACAAAACAATATGTGTGTTCAGACGCCAGCACATCAACCTACCCGAAACTGTCAAATTTTCCCAATCAACCTTGAACCTAATGCTTTAGCGATAAAGTTGAAAATCTATTAAAGAAATTTGACAGATTGTAGTAGCTTGTTGTGCTGGCAGACTATGTACAATAAAATCAACTCACTCTTGTTCTGGATAGTCCAAATACTTCATGATGCGACCCAGCATCAAGTTCGACATCTTCCTGATTTCGTTAGTTACCTGTTACAAATGAAAACATATTATGAGTATTTATTAATTTCTCTAAATATTATATATTATATGGAGAGTGTGAATACATACCTCGACACTGAACGATCCATACTGGTACTCGAGGCTTTGTATGTTTTGTTTTATCAAGTCCATGCTCTTCGTGTAGTCGCCTAAGAAATAATATAATAACATTACGATTTGCAGTGTGAAGCCCTATATTAATGGGAAATAAAAGTTGTGCAACTCTGTTCCGCAATGTTTTAGTGTTACAAAAACATGTTGCTGCAAACATATGGCATATGGCTGGGAATAAATTGAAAACATTGCGTCAGTAACATGTATTACTGTTGCGGGCATCATGTTGCTGTGTTTTTGTGTTGCTGTGTTTTTGTTTGTGTCATTTTAAGTTTTTATTCCTTATGTTGAGTATTGTTTAATACAACTGCCAATATGTTTCCTCAAGTTTTAATTCAGGACTTTTAGTTAAAAACGGTGAAATTTACCTACAGCAGCATACAGCATGGCCAGATCGTCAGAAGTTTTACGCAGTATATTATGATGGCGGTACAAGACTTGCTGCATCAAGCGATAGCTTCGCACCATAGTTTCCAATCTATCCTCTTTGGACGAAGAACCGCGCATGGCTAAAAACAAATGACTAGTTTATATGAAGAATGGGCGTAGCTTGGAACGGCCAGATAAAATATAAAATATTTATAACTTGTCCATCATAACTCAATGTTGCAAGGAACTATCGTGTGCAAGGGTTTAATTTACGTTTTTTTGCGAATCAAAAGTTTTGTTAATTTTTATATAATTTTAGGTAATTTTTTAAACAAAATGTAAAAAATACAGTCATTCATAATATTATTGAAACATTTGTGGGTTTTTTTTCTTGAATTTAATAATAAGTTTGACATTAAACAATTAGCCCCAAGGTGCCTACAGACCAAAATAGATAAGGCGTTTTGGTAGTTATTACAGTCAAATTAACAGCCATGTCTGTGAGCACCTCCGGACCGACACGACAAATACAGAGGACAGTAGATAGGTTTGTTTCTATAAAGCGTCTCTATAGCGCATCTCAAGGTACAAATAAACGAATAAAACTATTATCTACTAAAGAAATAGCACTTTCGTCCGCCTATAACACACCTAAAAATAAAATGCCAACAAAACGAAAATCAATATAAACTTGATACAAAAAAAAACAGTTCCTAAATTAAAATAAAGTTTAAAAAAAAAACAGTATTAATTAAGCAATACCGACATAAAAGCTTGGTCGTAAGATACCGGTTCATTAGCTACTAACGAGGAAGAAGGTACCAGAGAACATCACTACTTGGTACTTAGCATTTTGTCACTTTGGTAGTTAGCTCGTGGTACATTCCCCTTCGTGCCTTGGTACCTTGTTGCGCAGTCAACAGCAGTTGCAACAGGAAGTGGGGAGACATTTACGTTAACATTCCAATTGTATACTGTACCCATATGGACGAGGTCATGACCATGGTTGATGAATGGTATTATGTAGTTCAGCGGGACGTCCTTATGGCAGCGCTTGCAGCTAATATCAGGTACTACCAGAACATATAAGAGAGAGTATTGTACTGCAATGTTACCAACATTGCTGAGCGCCATGGCAAGCCGCCGTTCGAATTTCGAATTTGCGGCTGGTTTAAACTCATTTGCACAAAATGGCGGAACCGGCACCGCTGCTTTCATAATCACAACCAATCACTCAATATTACAGATAAAACGTTGTCAGTTTAAAAAAAAATTTTGACGCGTTGCGGTGCCGGGTTGACCCTATCCCTAACAATGCCAATCAGAGTTCTTACTACAAAAAATGCCTTCAATATAATTTTGTTTTCGTGCGTTCCGCCGTAACAAATGAGTTTTCTTTTCTTTATCAAAGTGTTTATTGGGATTCTCTATTTCAGTTTCGGGACAGAATCCTGAAACTGAACTAGGTAATAAATATCTTTAGAGCATGTTCAAACATAGCTCGTACAGAATTTGGATTATGTAATAATATAATCCAAGTTCTGTTCTGACCATACACAGAAATACTGTTTTTTTTTCAAGACTATTCTCCTTTCACTTTATCTCTATGTGTGGTTACGATCCCGACATTCGCGTCCTAGTCGTTGTTTCGAACCCAGGCAGGCACCTAACTTAGAGTAATTTATGGCATCCCTACTGCTCTCAAAAAATGTCATAGAAACAAAAACTAGAAGACATTTTACATCTATCACGTTATAGGCTGATTATTTAATGTACCTACACTGAATACAAAATTAATAAGTTTATCAAAAGTAAAAGTTCCCACATCGGCTCGACTCATAAACATATCAGGCAAAGAAGTGTTCTTCTGGTCTGTCGTTTAGTGATCAGCCTCTCTTATATGTTCCGATATTAAATAATAATCTAATGCGTAGGTATATTATATTGCTATACCTGAAATAATAATATACCTAAAAGCCTTTTCCCAAACGTGGAACAATAACCATAATATAAGTAAAAAATTCTACCAGAAAGCGACCACACCTGTAGGAGTGATATGATACCGTATGATCAGAAGTACTTCATAATTGTTGATTCGAGCATTCTGGGACTTGAGACAGTTTACGTGTTTCCAAGTCGGCAGAGTGACATGAGGCATAATAAATTATACTATATTGTAGCGCGTGTTTCTTTCATCTTATGCGATGTACAACGCAGCTTGTAAGTTAATTCTAAGTCCTCTCAAGCTCTGTACAGAACGCCTGTCGTCCATAAACCTTCAACTGGGATCAAGCTCTGTCAATTGCCAAACCATCTGATAACACACATATTAACCACCTGATGTTCATTTGCTTGCAAACACGCCCAACTGTAAGAAACGCGAAACGGATCGGCTATAAAATATAATAATAAACGCGCAACCATTCCCTGCCCCCGAAAAAGACGTGGTTCTGCTATAATGAGCCAACTCACATTCTCTTATTACTTCAGTTAAATACGTCAAACTAATCCAACATTATAAATGAGGTATATCTGCGTTTACATCCCAAATAATTACAATTACTTGTAATTATTTCGGATAATGGGAGAAATTGATGTGGGTTAGTACATTTTGGCAGAACTACTTCAAAACTAGTAGTATACCACGAGTTGCATCCGGGTCTTTAAGCGATGCGACAGCGAATCAGTGTAAAATAAACGCCAGGCATGTTTTGAGACGCGGTAATGTAAACTTAAATACAGTACCTATAGCGTGCAGCGCCTCGGCGGTCTCAGCAGCGTTCTGGGCTTTCTGCAGCGGGAACTCATTGGAGCATGCGTGGCAAGCCATGCGCGTGCCCTCCCACGTCACAGGTCCCCTGCATGACCAGCATGCGTACGCAGAGAACAGCGACTGGTGAAGAACGCGACAGTCAGGGGATCAGAAACACCACAGAGAGATGCCACACGATGCGATGTCGGTGTGTTGCCGCGTTGCGACGCCCATGTGGTGACGCGGCGTCGTTCTATATATAAATCAGTCCGGTATGCCACACAGCGTTGAAACGGCGTGCGACGACGCAACGCGTTTGCGTCGGACAAGAGAGAGGAAGCGGAGAGGAATGCTGCGTTGCGACACTGCTAATGCGTTGTGCGAGGTTTACAACAACTCAACGTTCCAACTACGCCTGTTAGCATCCCTCAAACATGTAAAGGGTCTGTGATTCTACGTATACAACGGTCTAGATACTTCTTCGTTTCACGTTACCTACGTGGACAACAGATCTAGACTACGAGTGCCTTTACTTAACTGTAAAGTTTAATTGCCAACTAAGTACGTTTTAAGGGTCCAAGTTACCGTTGGCTATTCCAGCTAAGCTATCTGAAGCAGAAATCAAGTAGGTACTAGTACTTACCACAAAATCTTTCCTGCCCTGGTCCTGGCAGGCGGGACACTCACAGTGGAACCCGTACTGCATGAGCAATGTTTCGCGACGCTCCTCGGTGGACTGTCGCGCATAATGCGGTCCGTAGCAATTAAGTATCTCGTCCCCCTTCGGCACCTCGCGAATCACTTTTACGATTAGGTAGTTCTTGTAAAACCTGGACAAAGAATCCGTGTTGAGGAACGTTACAGCAGCTGTCCTACCGCTCACGGTTGGCGAAAAGCGCGCAGAACTAGCAACTAGAAACGAGAGTGCGAGTGCGACGGGCGATTACTCGCGCCCATTCACTTGCTGGCCGGCGAGTCTCTCTGTTTTTCTTTGATAGTGAGAGAGTTCTCTCCGGCAGTGTGTTCACACACACAGACAGCGATCAACTACTAATAGAATATATCGCTTTTACTGACACTTTCTATTGTACGTTTCTTGGGCGAGAAAATAGTTGATACTCGATAGCTAACCGCTTGCTTATCGGCGCGCGGCGGTACGACAGGTATACTCATATAGTATGAAATTTGTCAAGAATACTTACAGGTTGGTGACATTCGGCTCACATGAATGATTCATCATGGAAGCCGTGGGATACACTCCAGTACCAACACTACGCCAAGGGTTCGTGATTCGCTTCTCTAGAAAACAAGCTGTTCGAAATACATGTTAGGAGATCTTGTTCCTTTTCTCAAAGACAGAAATAAAAGTACAGTTCCGAAGGTGACGGCAGGCCGCAAGACAGTAACCACAAACGACAGTGTCGCTGCAATTTTTGTCGCTTCGTCACGTTATTGTAAGTGGCATTGTTGATACAGTACTGGGTCGCCTTCGAAACTGTACCTTAATGAACTAAAACTTACTGGGCACTTCTCGTATCGGACCAGTATTGAGCTCCATGACGGTATGGGCATTAGTGACGAGCTGACCTAACGCGCGGAATATCAGCCCAGCACACAGTAGCTTCATCTCGCTCATCGGCAGGGGGAACCCCACCCGCTCAGGGAAATACTCGAAGAACTTAGTGTACTTCTCGAGGTACAGGGTGAGCATCGTAGATGACTGCAAAGCAAACCGACTATGAAGAGAATGCTTAAATTGGAAACTCTATTTTGCCTAGTGTACAGTCACGAGCACTAGCACACATGGCAATTTTTTAAATTGATTTTTCGAATCGGTTTTTCAAGTGAACATAGATTTTGAATTTTGCTAAATTTCCAACATATTAGTGCTTGTGATTGTCAAGAAAAAAAAAACTTACCAAAGCGTACTGTAATTTATCAGTGTTAACCGAAGTATCGAAGTTGCACGCTAGGTTGAACATACTGTAGAACGACTCGTACTGTGTATTGTAGATGGCAACGTTGTCGACCTGAGAGTACGCTTCTATCAGACCTGCGGCTGTGGTAGGGCTCGGAACGTTCCGGGCCAGCCGAGGGAATCCTTTATGAGCGTATGTTAGCATTACCCTGAAATTTGTTTTGCGCTAATTACAAGAACTTGATAAATATTAACTTACCAATTTATAGTGACAGGTTAATCAAAATCAAAATGATTTTGATTTGACACTTCAAATTCTCAATTTAAAAAAACCGGGTATTAGGCCTGCCAGAGTCTTACTCACACGTTAAGGTCTGTTACCTATAATATTTAAAAGCATTACCTGAATGCTAGGTGAGCGATCCCTATGATAGGGAATATATTAGCTCTTACTCCAGCACATTCCCACTTGTGGTAAAAGCTGTTGCCGAGGTAGAAGCACGCTTCATCGCAGAACATCACGCGCGAGCAATCAGTGCACCTACGACAATGATGACCAATTAGATGATGATGTCACAAAAGGTACGAATTCGGTAAACATGCGTCTGCGATAGCGTGCACGGTGGCGATCAGTTTTTTATATTGTACTTGTTTACACTGGCGCGGTCTGTGATCGTTTCGATCACGAAGAAATTCAGTGAACGCACTGAAACGTTTGAACACAAAATTAACATTAAAAGTGAATAAGATGGAATACTTGCCCAATCAAAGCCTGGTCAGCGGAGCAGCAGCTGTCGCAGAAGAATGGGTGGGGCAAGTCTTTGTTCGCCAGCTTGACAGAAGCAAACGGTTCCTCAGCAAAAATCACATCCCCTCTGTTGACTGGCTCCTTAACGACCACGTGGCGTCCGTATTTTTCGTTACGCCTGTAAAAGAACTTCAGTTCAAGAAGTGTCGGGCTAAGCTAGGGGTGCTAACGAAGAGGTGCTAGGCAAGTTTTATCTGACCAGCGCCTTCATCCAATATAATGAAGATAGCGAGTTTTGTTGAAGTTCACTTAGACTAAGACCACGAGACGACAAAAAAGGCTACCTCTGAAAATTCATCAGATCTGTCAAGTAAAATGAATACACAAAGTCTATCAAAAATATTTGTTCTACATCAATCGTGTTGTCTGAAACTACTGTTTATAAAATCCTCTTAATAAAAGTGGTTTCATGACTGTTTAAAATATTTTTGTCAGACGGAAATTCACACAAGATGATATGAATGAGATGACCCGAACGACCGACGACTGTCCACCCCGGAGCCTGAAGGGCAATGGTGTAGTTTAACTAGGCCAGTGCCCTTCGGGAGGCAGGGTGGAGCCCGCCGACGCGCCGCACACTGCACGCTGACCACGAGGACGGATGACAGTCTCCCACGTCCTCTTCGATCAGCTTGCATATCACTTTATAACAATATGTCAAACTGATCGACTGGGACGTAAGTTACCGAGTCAATGTTCTGAAGGCCTACCTCTAAAATTTCAAGTTAGTCACGTAAAATGATATTTTGATCGTATATAACAGCTGGTGAATTGTCTTGTTTTTCTGATTCGTTTTAATATTCTTAAAAGTGACGTAGGTATACCAAACTAAGTAAGTTAATGCAAAAATAATTGCTGGGAAACGACTTTTTTTTGGGGTGAAAAATCACGTTTTACGGTAGGATTCAATGTAACGCACTCAAAACATTGTGCTGATGGATGGATTGAATAGTACAGGGGCTGTGAAGGTGTTTAATAAATATTACATTAAAAAACCTGGATTGAAAAAAAAAAAACTGAAAACGGTGGAACTTTGATCCCCAATATCTCCGTAACTAAAAGGTTCCCAGGTATGGTCTAAACTCTAGAACAAACAAATTATCGCAATGACTGGGAGAACAAGTGCCTTTCGGCTTCGTTAAGGGTCTTTTTTCTTTCTTCTTTTTACACCCTTTATTTTTGTTAGACTAAATTCACACAATAACAAATCATGATGTAATGATTAAGTGCGTGATGAGATGACGCGATGACCGATGATGTCCACTCCGCTTCCCAATGGGTATCGGTAGCTATAGTGTAACTATATCACTGCCCATTCGGGAGGCAGGGTGGACGCCGCAGACTCGCTGCACGGCGACCACGACGAGTGATAAAAGCCTCCCAAGTCCCCTTCGATCAGCTTGCATATCAGCTAAATAACAATATGTCAAACTGATCGACTGGAACGTCCACTCCTTTCGAGGTCTCACCCTCTAAGTTACGCTATAAATATTTTCCATGAAGTGCTGGTTACGAACCTAGAATGGGCACAATATGACATTTGTGGCAGCTTAACTTTACCGTGCAGCCCCCGTTTCTAAATAAAGTTGTATGAAGATTTTTTGGCGCTTTAATAACATTCTTAGGGAAATAGTTCCGTGAAATTATGTTAAAAAACAAGATGGCTGCCTTAGTTCTGATTTGGCCACGTTATAAAAGATCTTTGTATCTAAGGCAGAGCCCAACATTATGTGTGATACCTATGTCAAGTTGTGTATGATGGTACGCTGCAATTTATTAGTATTTAATTAACAACTTTGTATAAATAGTTTTTTGTAATATTGACATTGGAGATATTTTGTAAAATATTAGTTTCTATTATGCACTTTGGAAGAAGAAAAAAGAAGAGTGAAATCATTTTAAACAATGTTATTTTACAAACATGTTCCAAACATGTAGTTAATATGTGGTCCGCGTCTAATGAAACGGTACTAAAGAGAAAGAAGAAGTAGATCCTTGCAGACGAATGCAAACATTCAGTTTTTGGATGAAAAAACTGGTTGAGATTCAAATAATCGTGGTGTAGACAACTGCTACAACTTAAATTTAAAATTATAAATGGTTTTCCACTTACACTAGTTGAACTGCTTTGGAGGCATTCATGAATTCCGGATTTTCCCCCATGAACAGTGTTGGTAAAGTCTGCCCAGCTTGTAGTAGGTCGTCGACATGATTGTGCAATTTCTCCACAAGCAATCCATATGATCTTTCAAACTCAACTGTAAACATTTGTTTATATGAATATTTGCCGAGTGTTACATAATACAACGGTGAATATGCTAGAGAAACTCTGTAGAAGTGATGAACATAAACTGATTTTCATCATCACTGCCCTTATCCCAATTTATTTGAGGAGAGCGCAGAATGTTATTTTTCCCATACTTTTGTATTATTGTATTGTATTGCTGAGGGCTCCCTTTTCCGCATTTAGACTCAAAGGCGGTCCATTATGCGTGTACTTTTGTATTAGTCCTTATTTCATAATTATGTGAACACTTAATCCCCTTCTAGCCAATCAGCGAGTAAGTTCTGCAATAGATTCTTTAAAAAATACTTAATTTTATTTTATCCCGATTTAGAATTGATACTCATTACGTGTGCGGAGTTCCACAAGCTTATTCAATTTGATTTTGTGGAATCAAATATGAAATATCTACACTAGTATTAAAAAGAGGAAAGATTTGTATTTTTGTGTGTATGTTTGTAATGAATAAACTCAAAAACTATTGCGCCGATTTCAAAAATTCGCCGATTTCTTTCACCATTATAAAAGCTACATTCACCCTGAGTAACATAGGCACCTGTGCGAAGTCGGGACGGGCCGCTAGTAATAAATATTTTGATAATAAGATTATAACCTTTCGATATACCCCGCAGTTGCACTCTTTCATTGTGCTTGACTGCAAGGCGCATAGCCTCAATACAATTTTGTCTCTGCCCCAATTCGTAGAAGCAGTCAGCGCGACGCAGGAACAGTTTGTGCTGGAGGTCTGGCGGGTACTTGTGGTTTAGTGCGCGCTGAACATCGCGCAAACTCTCCTGAAAATGTCACGTGTGTAAGAACAAGAAAGTTTGTAAAGGACTCAGCACCCGTCCCACCGGCGACGATTTGCGAAAAGCTTGAGCTTGCAAATAGCCATAATTGGCCAACTAGAGCAGCGAGTGTGGTATGAATAGTTCTGTTGTCGCTGATTTTGTATCTCTTTTACTGACACGGGACCTACATGTACGTTTTTTGCACGAGGAAAATGATCGATAGATAGTCGCTTCTTCATCGGCGGTGAGACAACTGAAAATATTGAATCTTACCTTATAACGTTTTAACCTCACTGATGCAGCGGATCTATTGGCGAGGGCCATGGCGTACGTTGGGCTGTCTTTATTTGCGTACAGCACACTTTTCGTGAACAGTTCGTGACTCTCCTCAAATAGCTCAGCTTTAAACTTCACGTTGCCACGTTGGCGCCACAGCACGGAGATCTCATCATTCTTGCGTGAAGTGTCATCATCGGATAATTGTTTGTCGTAGCGTAGTGTCATTTGTCGTAGCCATTCCGTGAAGATCGTTCTAGTGGAAAGAAACTTGGCTTGAATATGTTGTTCAATCGGCTGCAGCAGTACTGTCGTAGACTGATATTAAAACTAGAATTATATAATAAATTTCCCAACAATAAAGATCTAGGACGTAATGCACTGTAGCATAATAACGTTGCGTTAATGAAGTATAAAGTATGTGCCGCATTTTCTATAATGATATTGTCTTAGTGTAACCGTCATTTTATTGTTAAATCTGGATATCGCATTGTCTTTGTAACTGTCATTTGATACTAAAATTCGGATACCGCATTGTCTTATAAATTTGCATGAGTTAGATCAGCTTTATTATAGTGATATTGTCACACTGAAACGTATTGTCATTTGATATTAAAATCTAAATATCGCTACACAGAAAAGTTTAAATCTGCTATAAACTATGGACGCGTTATAGACTTTAAACAATATTTTTATAACACGCATTTTATACGCTATCATAATAATACGTTGTTACGAAACTAGTTTCTTTTTTAAGCTAAGGCACATTATGTGGGCTATTTGTGTCACACAGCAACAAAATTTCAATTTACTAAACAATTTAACAAGATCACAATTGGCGAATGGCGTGTTTTATAAAAAGCATACATGTAGGTACTAAGTTAATAACAGATAACGCAGTCCGACTCCGTCCGAGTTCAGAGTTTTGGTTGATTAGTTTGTTAAGACATTATCTTATAGCATGAAGTAACAAACGTTATATGCTTTGTACAAATTGCATGTTACGTTTTGGTGCTATATGTTTTATTAACCACCACAAAACCAGACTCCCTCAAACCTAGTCCTTACCTGGCCTGGCAGGCAGAAGACTAAAAGTTCAAACTACAGGTTTGTAAGTCGGAGAATCAGAAAGAATGAATTTGAAATGCAAGAACCTAGAAGTACGTTACAGAAACAATTTGTATTTATATTATCTTTAAATGTTTATATAATTTGTGTCTTCTGCACTTCAGTTCTGTAGTAATTCAAAATAGAAGATAGTTCTCAAAATAATGTTGAACTATTTAATTTAATTTGTGCAATAAGTCTCAGTCGCAGCACATATTATCAAAATAAACCATTGCAGTAACTAATAATAATTACTTACAACTTAAAATCTATAATACCTTAGCAATTGCGCGACAGGCACAAATGCGAAATGGTTGTGGCAGTTTTCATCTTTCTCCCTCGCACCAACAGTAGTCCCGTATGCACTAGATAGATAGCCTAGATCCTAGATGACCTGCGCGAAGCCCGTATCGATCGCCGCACGGAGAACTACGCCGAAATTATGAGCTGGCTGTAATTAGAGTATGTACTCACCGAATTCCCTTATGGTTAAAGATGTATGTCAGCGTCTCGACCGCGCCCTCTGGTTTGCGGTCTATCTTTTTCTCCTCGAAGGCAATGATGCACAGCAGGACCTCAAATTGTTTCGCTGGGTCTTCTGGCAGGCCATCGTGGTTCATTGTGGATCAAGTGCGTAGTATATCGGCCAAACGAGAGTAGAATAATCCAGAAGCCATCTTTCAATCTGCTACACTTGGTAACTTCTCTTAGGAAAACACTGAGAGCTGGGAGCTCACGGGAGGGGCAAGAGAACACAACCAGCTAGCTGGAGCGCCGAACGAAGACTGAAGCTCGAAGCCCGGGCCGCTGAGCCGCAGTGTGCCGCAGCCGGCTATACAATGTATGAAATACAAATTATTGATCTGTCTGTGACAGCTGCGCGTTTCATGACCGCTCCGTTCTACGCCTAGATTATTCGCTGTACGCATGCTCCGATTTCTGTCGCGTTGCGGAGGGACGCCACCCACTTTGATATACTACTACTAGTATAGATACTTATACTTATCATAGCTGCATCCGAGGGCCGCACCCACCCAATATTATTTCTACAGATTTATTTATTTAAGTTTTTACTATGCTGATAAAAATATAAAACTTTGACAGTTTTTCGAGTAGCAATGTATATCAAACTTAAGTCACAATGGACCATTGTGTATATTAACAAGACCAGTGTGGCGATCATTTGAAATTAATTTGACAGAAGAAATAGGCGGCCAAATATAAAAACATTTTCATATGGACAGAAAGTCATGGATTCTAACTATATACCGACTAACTATATAACTATATACCGTATCCATGTAGATATTATGTAAAATAAATTAGTTCACAAAAACATGAAATTATCAGTTCTAACCCATTTTGTAAACTATCTCGGAAGTTCTCGGAAGTAGATAGCTGATTAAAAAATGAAAACGAAATTATCATAAAGACAATGATCACATAATTTTGGTTATCTTTGCATCACTAGCTGTTGACGAGTGATTTTATGTACCACGAAAAAGTCTCAAATTTATATGATAGCATAGGAAATTTGATAATTTAAAGATGTAGAAGCTTTGAAAGTTTGCAACTTTCTTAGATCATCATATTCATATATAATGAATATAGCGAGCGATTTTTATCTTCATTTTATTCAGCCGTTGGGTAACAGGTGTTTTCAGTTAGTTAAATAACACTTAAAAAAAAACTAAGATAACCGAGTAAGATAACCGAGTAAATGTCTTACAAGTACCTTCACGTTTCAATTATTTAGTATGGACTTAATGCAAACAACCACGGGACTGACGTGACCACGTTTCCTATCTGAACGTTAGAATACATGAATATAAGCAACGCCAAAAAAAAAAAGAGTTTTCTGTTCCACATGTCACCAGGTAACCGAACGACCACCACCTTTCAATAATGTTTATTTTCATATAACAACGGACAACAAAACCAAAACAAATCATTGCTAAAGCTGTTCACACTGATTTGTCTTTGGTACAGAAGTATTATAGTTTATAGTACTAAAACTAAATCAATAGATGGCGCTGCTATTGACATCTTAACTTTGAACCAGAGCGTTGCCAGACCGTACCAAAAAGTACGGTTTTCCGTACTATTCATCACACAATCGTACCACAACCGTACCTCAGTGTAGACCGTACCTTTTTCGTACTTTTTCTATACTAGTGATTTATTTTTCACTTCAAAGGGTAAAAAGAATTTTAAAAAAATCGCCTTCTGTTTTTCTCAACATTCTGAATTTGCGTTAAAAAACTTTTTTCTTCCAACCTAATAAGACTTTACTACACACGAACATATTATAACCTCCTTTTTTGAAGTCGGTTAAAAAGTCCACCGCTCGGGCTTCTTCTACCAAATGAAAAAAGAGTTACGTAAATTGGCCCAGTAATCACGGAGTAATCTATGTAAATACATGAAACAAAAGATGCTTTTGGAATACATAACCGTCTCCTTTCTTAGAAGTCTCTTAAAAATAAGAATGTAGCAAATGCGTCATTAGAGTTATTTAGATTTATTTCTGACTGCCTCGTTGGTCGAGAGGTATCAAGCGCGACTGCTGTACATGAGGTCCTGGTGTCGATTCCCTTGTCGGGCTCGGGAGGTGTTATTTGGATTTTCATTAGGAATTTCTCAGTAGCAGCCACACACTCTGAATTTGAGCATAAGGCATATTAATAGCAAAAGGCTCACCCCTTAGGCACTCAAACATAATTGGCGAATTGTGGGTTTACTATTAGGTATACCTCTGTCTAATCTTTCAGTGATAAGAGCCGTGGTGTGATGAAGGAAAATATAATAAAAATAAATATAATTAGAACAAGTATTTTAAGAAAGTTTTCTGAGGTGACGTGGGGTTGGCAAACCATTATAGCAATCGCGTCATGGGATTTACATAAACTGACTCTCTCAAAAGGAACACGAAACAGTTACTTTGTTGAATCCTTTGAGCCTTTTGTGGCCAAAATAGCAACTACGTCAAAAGGTAAAATAAAATTAGTCGGGAAAATAATGGAATGTTTTGGGCCCATTTGTGTAGGTGGTCACGTGTTCACAAGATTAGCAATGGCGTCATTACAGTTATATGGACGAACTTCCCCCTTTCGTCCCCACGTTAGGGTTCGAAATTCAGGTTACATAAATTCATTTTGTCAAAAGGATACAGAAACAATTTTAGAATATAACCAGGTTTTTTTCATTTGGTTAGTGCCTAACCTGGTGTCAGAGATTTATAGCGCCCTGTATCTTGGTTTTACATGCTTCGAGAAATATCTCTCTGGCATGCGTTTTCCATGGTTTTCCTTCAACGAAGCAAGTGATAATTATACAATACGATGGAAAATCAGAAGTGCATATCTTGGGTTCGAACTTGAGGCCTGTAACTTGGCAATGCAAAGCTCACACGACTAGGCTATCACTGTTTGAAAACCTCACCTTACATAATGTAAAGGGGCAGTATAATATCCGCGTCTTAAGATTGTAATAAATCGGTCAAAAAATATTAATGGAAAGTTTTGAGCCCTTTGTATTTTTATGGCCATCGAATGTCATTATCCACCTATGGATGCCGTAAACCAAACGAACCCATCCCATAATAAGGATAAGGGAAAGTGCTTAAAACATTCCAGCACCTTATTTCACGATAGGAAACTATACTTAACCCACAATATGTTATCCATCGTTAGAACATCCTACCATGGCCTTTATTAAGATAACAATAAGAGTTACAACGACTGCATTAAAATATATCAGCTTGTTGTATCAATTTTTTTCGGAACAAACAAAACAGAACTCTATAAGATTCTGATTAAGATACATTATGGAAGCAGCTATAACTTTTGTTCAGGTATTTTCATGCTAACTGCATATGAATTTAGCTCAAATAAACCTTAGTTAGGACGAATAAGGTTTAAGTGAGCCGTAATTGTAAGTTGTTTGGGTGATACTGGAATAGATTATGGTCCCTAATGGTTTGATGGACAATTGTTATCCTTAACCGCCATTGTCGAAACTACAAGTTAGACGCCTGGTTTTGCTCTGAGTAAATTTTACCTATTAATTAATTATAATTTAATTATAATTAATATTAATTACAATTACCCATAGTCTGTGCTCTGTGGAACATGTACCTAAATGGGGAACAATTGTTTGAAAATGAACCAAACCATCCCATGCCTTATAGTCAAAGAGCTGTGTTGTAATAAAGTATATTCTATCTATAAATATTTAAAATCAGTTTAAGTACTAGTTAAGCATAGGCTAAGCTAGGAGCACGTGGCTAAAAAAAATGTACGGAACAGCAAATTCTGATGTGTGGGGTTCAGAATAATGCGCTGAATACGTGGGAACCGTTTTTGCACTAGCAGTTTTTTCTTAAAAAAATATCATTCATTTACATATACCCCACGGATCCCACAACTCATCTCATGTGACGCGGTCTAGAAGCATGAAATTGAAACAAGAGTTCCTTATGTAAAGAGATGAGCGCTTAAGAAGGACTTTATAAAACTGACCTAAATAAACTTAAATGCAAAATGAAACTAACTAGTTGGATTCAGGAACTAAACTACCTGGAAACTGAAAATATCCTAGCTGCCTCGGTGTAGTTCATTATTTGAGTAAATTATTTATTAAATTATTGTATATTATCATCCACATTAGCCATCAATATTATATATGTCCAGGCAACACAAAATTCTACATCCTCACTCACTACATATACACAATCCACCCTACACTTTCCTTCATCCTCACACAATATTAATCATACTAACACTATATAGATTCAGGAATCGCATCTTAAATTGTTAAATATTTCGCGACCACTGTTTGATAAAGCGCTAGAATGTTATATAACCCAAGGGTGGAGACCTGTGCCCTGTTTATCAAAACTCACAAGTCTACATGTTCACAAGTTACACTTTACAAGGAAGTTTTTACAAGTTTGTGTAATGTACGTTTATCAAAAAAAATCTACAGGGCTTGTAAAATTGAACACTTGTAGGTTCTACTTGTAAGTTCTAAAATCAAAAATGTATGCCGCATTCTTTTCCCGCTATTTTTTTTGTATTTAATTGAATATCCCTACTTAAACGCATGGCTGAATGGTATATTGTCTGTGCTTAATATGGATGGGACATTAAGAAGTAGGCGTGACAAAGTATTACCTCCCGCCTTTTATTTATAATTTGAAATTCGCGGCAAGATTTTATGATTTCTTGAAAAATGTCTAGAAATGATAATAAAATAACAGTTTTACAACTGATTCGCGACAAAAAAGACATTTTATTTGGTGCATTTAGCGACAGGATGTCCAAACAAAAAAAAATAGAAGAGTGGAAGAATATTTTAATTACATGTCAGTCGCTTGGTCTGGTTCCCGCTGGAAAAGATTACACCTATGTCCGAGATACATTTTACTCAAATTTAAAAAGGGCTACTTTGGTAAGTATGATTTAAACATTCGTTTTCTCTAAATAGGTATTTTTGTAATTATTAAAAAAACCCTATAAATTAAATACATTTTGTTAAACATATACCTAAGCCTAAGTATATATTTAATGTACCTGCCTACTACAGTACAAAAAGAAAGAAGATTTTACTAATCTGGAGTGTGGCTTAAAATATTTAAGCCACACTTCAATAAAATGGCATAGATATAATAATATGGCACGGAATACACACTCTAGTAGATGATTAATAATATTGCAAGTAAATATCGTAGTCATAGTGAAGTCATATGAAATTCTGTTGTCTTTTTCTTTGTTTCGGAACACTTTTTATTATATAAGCATTGTTTAATACTGAGTGACTTTTAGTATATTTTTTTATTAAAGGTGCATTTGATTTCTCCATTTTCAGAGTAAAAGAGATAATGCAAGAACAACTGGAACCGGCGGCGGAAAAAAAAAGCATTTTGACTCCAATAGATGACCTTATATTGGAGATCATAGGCAAAGATTCGCCTATAACTGATGGAATAGTTGTAGAACCGACAACCACAGCTTCAGTACTAGAGAATAGTGACATTGATCAAAATGTTGATGTTCCTGACTTGTCTCTGAAACCAACAACAAGTCAAAATGTCTCTTGTAATTTAAATGTAAACGGTAAGTTTTGCAGGTTAAGCAAGGTTTTCTCATAGCTTCGTCAGCGGAGAGCTCAATTATTTCTATCTTATGGCTGCTGTACACGTAATAAGTTGTTAAGTAGTTAACTAAATTTTATAAGACTTAATGCATGTAAACAATGAATTTGCCATATGAGTCACTTAAAATTTAGTTAACTGCTTAATACGTGTAAATTAGTCATAACAGTAAAGAAGTTACCTAATTATCTGCCATAAAAGAAATCGCACTACAAGTACTTAATGTTTTGTTTATTATTAGGTATTTGTCGGCCTGAGAATTTTTTTATTTGTTTACAGAAAAAAGAATTGATAAAATTGACCGAAAAGGATCGAAACAACACACCGATGTACTAGAACAAGAATTAAAAAAGAAACGAAAACTTGAACTACAATTAGAGTTCCTCGAACTGCAAAATTATAAATTAAAACTAGAAATATTGGAAATGGAACGTAAATTAGATGTCGAGCCTTCAGAACTGACCAAGAAAATAAAACCAATGCCTCAGGAAAATACAATAAAACGCGGCTGTATTCAGGATAACTCAAATCAAATTTTATTAATTACAAACGAAGACATTATATACAATGAAGATGGTACTCAAACGGTGGTGATATAGTGTAATATTTTTAAGATTCCCTACATAAATAGTTTAGTGATTTGTTGTCATGACTTTTTGTTAATATTATAGCTTACTTTTAAATTTAAGTTTAAGAAATATATAATTTTGCTAATTTCTAAAATAACTGATTATTCTTTCGAGACTGCTCCGTCCCCTATCATCTTGGACGCCTTCAAATACATTATCACAATCAGAGTTGTTTTCGTTATTCGAGACCTCTTCGTTTTCGTTTTCCCTAATAAAGTTACACAAGGTCACGCAGCAATTAAAAATATCGCAAGCAAATCTGGGTTGAACTCTTAAATAATTTAAACACGGAAACTTTTCTTTCAGTATTCCAATAGCATTTTCAATAACTCGCCGAGTCGATTTATGAGCATTAAGAAATCTGATGTTTGCTTGATCGTTTCCATCTATAACTATAGGAGTAATGAGCCATTCCTTCAGAGGGTACGCAGAGTCACCAAGGAGAACCCCTTGTGCAATAGGTCTCCAGCCATTTTCAAATTGCTCATATAACTGACTGTTTCTTAAAACTCTGCTGTCATGTGTGCTTCCGGGCCAATTAGCATAGGAATAGTAAAACTTTTTGTCAGGACCGCACACAACCAAACAGTTAATGGAATGATTCCCATGTCGATCTACGAATACTTCTTCATGTTGGTGTGGGGCATCAATTTTTATCAAGGTACCATCTAGACAGCCACAAATTAATGGCATTCCTTTCAACATATGAAACTTCTGTACTACCTCCTGCATATCATTCGGCCATTGAACGTAGTTTTCAAACATTACGGTATTGATGGCTGCTACAACACTGTGGACTGCATTGCATACACTGCCTTTTGTTACACCGTGCATGTCAGAAACAGCATGGTATTGAACTCCGGTTCCCAACCAATGTAGAGCAATTTGTAATATTAATTTAGTTGACAGGGCGTGGTTTCTGTTTGTATTCCTTTCTAAATGGCTACCCAACATGTTAATTAATTGTTCCAATTTTTCAGCTTGAAGTCGAAACCTTTCGTTAAATTCATAGGTCGTTTCCATATGACCAATTAGTAGTCAATTAATAAGTAGTCAATTCTTGTTCTATAAGTTCTTGGTTCTATTATTCTAATATTTTCATCATCGCTTGAATCATTTGACCACATTTTAAAAAAGAAAATCAAATTTAAAAATGTATTGCGGTACTAAGCACGACACTTGTAAGACGGAATGGAGAGTCGCTGGACACTCTCAGGATTTGCTATGATTTTCTACAAATTGTAACTAACAAAGGGATTTTTGATGAACAAAATGACGACTACAAGTGTAAAAATATACTTGTGAAATAAATAATGACCCTTGTAACTTGTAATTTACACGTGTAGTTTTGATAAACACATATTTGTAATAATTACATTTTTTACAGGAAAATTGCTTGTAATACAAGGCTTGTAAGTTTTGATAAACAGGGCACTGGTGTCCTGAAATACAGGCCCCAAGCCTAGTTTAGGCACCAATCTCTCACAATATACTTACTGTATCCACTTGGTCCCATAGAAATAATGTTTTTAATGTGTATTGTGGCGAGAAAATAAAGATTATAGTTATTATATTATAATTTATAAAATCATCCTTTAAAAAGGGTGAGTGTTTATCTGGAAATCCGCCATATTTGCACATGGCTTGTTATGTAAAAACATATTTATTTATTACCTTGACGAACAATAGGACAAACAATGTTTTCTAATATAGATGGCTCCACTTTTAAAACTGGGTGACACATACATTTCTAAATCCTTTTAGTGCCGGATGTCAGTACTTTTACTTGCGTCACTTTTGGTGCGCAGTGCTATGATAGTGCCAAGATGGCTGACGTGATTGGAATACCACTCAGGTGGCACTTTGATACGCCAAGTGTTGTCTGGAGTTATCTTAATGAAAGGGAGCAGTAAGGAGGTTCGATGATACTACAATACCAACCTGCCTGACTCACGGACAGACTGATATTTTTCACAAATTGTTGTATTGCTCGTAATCACTACATCATCACTACATAGTTTAAAACAAAGTCGTTTCCCGCTGTTTGTCTCTCCCTATGTATGTTTAGATCTTTAAAACTACGTGACGGATTTAGATAGAGCGATTCAAGAGGAAGGTTTATATGTCATAAACTCATAACATTGCACCCGTGCAAAGCCGGGGCGGGTCGCTAGTGAGCTATATATTTGGTTGTGGTTCATATAAGAATATGGACGGGTTCTTTTAGCACCTTCTTCGTTAAAGCGCGTGGTACAACTTAGGGAGGAGCTAGACAAAGTAACATTCTATCTTTGCGCCGTAGCAGAACCTTGTCATCTTATCTGATATACCCTCTAGGGGCCTTTTGTCCTCGTACAGGACCAATTTAACTTAATGTATGTCCTAATTTTGTTTTGTTTTATATTATTGTTGTTTTCTTTACTTTTTCTTTTCTTTCTATCAGCGGTATCAATGTAAATTGATAGAAATGTCAAAAAGTATTGAATTTACATTGAGCCGAAAAGCTTAGTATCAATCCCGTTGGAGGTCGTTCCAGAAATATAAAATGCTTTAAAACGTATAGTCTCATGTTCTGGTCTTCTGGTTGGGACTTGTACAGCTGCATGCGATTTGGCAAAGGGGCTCGCAAGGGTAACCCTCAGCAGTGGGTGACGTTGGGGTGTGCAAGACGATGCCTTCGTAAAAGTTTAAATACAAAGAGTGTTTTATAACTTGTATATACATTATATAATCTCTGTTTGCGCCACCACTTCAGAGACATTCTTTGGACAGTATATTTGTATATCCAACTTCATTCAAGACATTTTCCACTGCCTTTAAATAAAGTTTAATTAGTGCCATTGCAAAAGTTATTCTGTTCATCCTTAATTATGTTTTACTTTGCTTTCGTAAGACACTGTACAAGCTGGTACGTTTGCAAGAAAATCCGTCATGAAATTATCATGTTTAATTAGTACGTTCTTTATAGGCAGAGTTGACTATCATTATCAAGATATCTTTGGGAACCATCTATGTTCTATCGCTTTGAATAAATAAATAACAATTCGTTGATCATCATCGTGGATCAGTTTGGCTGTCGCCAATCAATTATTAACTAATTTGTACTAGACATTGTTCAGTTCATGCGCGAAATTTGAACTAAATAATCAAATCAATGAATGAACGCCAATTCGTGACCGTTTCCAAGTCCTAATTTAATGTAAGTACAAATATTATATACCTCAAACGGCGCTAATACAATAATTTCATTGGTAGTTATGTGTTTGAGCCGTTTGGGGTTGCCATGGCCATGGGGTCCGAGTGCCCACATAGTATATCGGGAAATCGCCAAGCGGTTGATCAACTCTACACGTGACCAGAGGGCGGGCCTATTTTTTGGCCAAAGAATCAGCATTGACATACAACGTGGGAATGCTGCCATCCTTCTGGGCACTTTTCCTGTTGACAGCGATGTGGACGAATTTTTTGACGCCCTGTAACCCTTTTGATACTTGTACATATTTTTATTACTATTATAGATTATAGATTATAGATTTGTAGTTTGTAAATCATTTATATAACCAGATCTTAAATAAAATATTTGATATGTAGGTGTAGTAATGGTGGTAGTAATTATTCATATTTGTTTTATGAACTCCTAGCTCTAAAGGTGCAACTAGAGGCTGCCTCGTGGTCAAATGCTTCTGCTGATGCTGAACATTGAGCTCTTCCCGGGTCGGACAAATATTAAATAGGGTTTTTCCCATCAGGAATTCCCTTTCCTATCAGGAATTTCTCAGCAACCATCTATCGTTTTGCCCGGTTAATGGCAACAGACTCGCCCCTATAAAATGGGATTTTTAACATTTGAGTGTACTGGTAGGTCACGGTTAGGAAAAGAAGCGTGATGTTATGTTATGTTGCACTCGCAGTCAGCTGGCGCATTATGGTGACCGGATTACATCTTTCTATCGAACATTGATATAATGTTTTGAGGCCATCTATATGATCTTTTGGCTCTGCATCCGATCCGAATGCAAACAGCGAGAAGTATGTATACTTCCGAGTTTTTCTTGATAACGTTGGATCAAGTTTCTGATCAAGATATGTTTAACTTTGCTATAAGCATTTTATGATTAACAGGAGCGTGGAATCAAGTCCGTAATATCTTGGGAATGTTTAAATTTCTCATAAAACTCGTGCCAACAGTGCCGCAGTTGTACAATGTACAAAAGATTGCATAGTGTATCCACATAACTAAACGACCAATATAACTTTTCATTTTGAAGTACGCCTCTGTTCAAGACTCACATGCTGTAAGTTTAAGTAAGTAGAAAAAGAGTAAGGGAGAAAGCGTAAGAGTATAAAGTGAGCATGTTGTGTAAATGTCATAGGACCATGTTGGATCATAACTAATTGAGATACTGTTTCGCAAATGTGGGCTTTCCAGACATGTATGTTCAAAAAACCCCCACATCTGAGAAATGAGTCCTAGATCTTACCGGGATATTCGTCTTGCGTGCTATGAATATGAGATGACAGTAATTATTTAGATTACTATCTGATGTTAGATAGGAATATGAATAACTTCGCAAACGCTTAGATACGGACGTAGGGAGTAGCACATGACACTGGTCAGTATAAATGGTGAAATATGGCTGCACTGTCGGTGCGTTCATCTGCCAAACACTTTGAAAAAAAAAACTGGCGTGATGAAAGTATTTGTCGACGATATATTAAATGATTTGTTACAGACTGAATAAATATAATATGAAGAAGAATTATAAAGCCTATTGACATCATGAAAGGTGCCTGTCACACAAGACCGAGACCCTTAACGAAGCTGAAAGGTTGTCCTCCCCGTCCGCGTCATTGCGATGTTTTTTTTTTACTTTATTATACTTTAAACACCTCCACGACCCGCGTTATATTCAATCCATCCATCAGTACAATGTTTTGAGTGCGTTACATTGGGACCATTGGTAATCATTCAAATCATCAATACGAGTACAACCCTCCAAGTTCATATAACCAACTCAGTTCATTAATTTTTTTTTATTCATTAATTATTTCATGAAAAAGTCACTCAATGGGGTTATGAACTTGGAGGGTTGTATTGATGATTTGAATGATTATAATTCTGTAACTCCATACGTTTTACTGGCGCGATTCATATCTTCATCAACATACAACCTGACAATGACCTGCAAATTGCAATAAATGTAAGAAAATTTAAATTTCACGGGCTACCCTGGCGCTTCGACCTTAAAAGTAAAACGTGATTTTTCACCAAAAAATAAAGTTGTTTCCCAGCAATAATTTTTGCGTCAAGTGACTTGGTTCGATGTACATAATGCTCGGTTGACGGCTTCGTGAAGGGTTCTGTTACACCCTGTAGATGTATTATATTATCAAGGACTTCAGCGTGATGGTAGTCCACTTGTTAATAATAGGATCTCATCGGCGGCCAGCACGATCTCTAGTTACGCAACTCTGTCGAATCGATTCGGCCGAGAAAGTGAATTTATATCGATACTCGTTTCAATTTCGTTTCTATTTTAAAGAAATTTCTTTGATACAGTTTCTGGGTTAATGAGGTAACTGTTTGTGAAAATAATTTAGTTTAGTTTTCAAATTATGAAGATGCATTCATTTTAATTTTTAGTTGTTTTTTTTTGGCGAGGGTATCTTTCTATTCTAATAGGTAAGGTTTATATGTAGATGACTCCTCCCTGGTGTGTAAATGTGCTTTAATGCCACAAATGATGGGATATATTAATATTGTGTCCTGCTTGCTGGTGTTTACCCATTACAGGAACGGGATGGGCGCTACTGAAGGCGCTAAACTCGTACCAGCTTCTATTTAGATTACTCTAGACACGTTTAAAATGTAAGTAGTGTGTATGTGACAACTTCAGCAACAGATGCATTTCAGGACCGCGGCAACTCCAGAGATGTTAAAATTTCTCATGTGTCTGAAATCACACCGCGGCCGGGGTTCAATCTTATCCTACAAACGCTGTAACACAATAAGGCGTCATTGCGGAAGACTTGGGCTTAGCAATAGACCTACATCCTCAGACGAGCTCCATCACTCATGTATCTACTGATACCTACTTTTGACTACAAAAAAGTTATAGACTGATTGCTCAAAAATATTTTAAGAAACACGAAGACAAATTTCGTAGCACGTAGTTCGTAGCTCCATACAAAAGACATCAACGCTGACTTTAGTGCTAAGAAAATTTCCTTAAAGGATTTTACCGATACACTTAGGAACTCTTTTATTACAAAAACCGTTACATTATTAATAATAACATCAAAAATCTATTCTGTGATCCAAACCACATGACTGAACAAAAAATACATGAAAGAAACACCAAATACATGATGATGATGAACAAAAAAACACAAACAGCTCATTATTACAATCAGGTCCTATTGAAACGTTGTAATACATCGTCCATCTCCTGACGTCATCGATAGCCTACAAACCAATAATCACCGATACAGCTATGTGGGCTATAACAGACGCACCGGCCGCGACAACGCCATATAATCCACCTTAAGCCTTCGTAATTAGAATACCAAGTGACGCCTACTAACCCAATTATTTTGCGTTTCAAAACACGTATGGAATACCCTGGAGCGCCAGAAATTGGTTATTCAGCGCGCGAAAGCTCCGCTGGAGGAGGTGGCGGGGGAGGGAGGCGAAGAAAGTACCTGCGTGCGCGCGCGCACCTGTTGTCGCGACGGTCGCTCAGTCGCTTTCCGACAGCCTCCCACGCTGCACGCGCCATGACCGCGCGTCTCACGAAAACGCCGCGAGTGTTTAATATTATTACAGTGTGAATTATCAAAATGGATGTTCTGTATATCTGTGTTATCCTGTCCCTACTCCAAGGTTGGTTTTTATTTTATTTTCACCATCACGTACCCATAGTGTTCGCTGAACTACTTTCTTGGGAAGAGTTGTGTTGTGATGAGATTTCTCTACTTTTTTGTGTGTTCTTCTTGGTTATACTATTGTTTGTATTTGGTTGCTATTTGCAATGGTTTTCCGCTCGGTTGATGGTGAATGTGGGGTAATTTCCTATGGGTATTGAGGTCACCATGATGCCAGTCACAGGTGACTGTCTGCGGTTTGTGTCTCTAACTTCATGGGACGTGGGTTCGATGATTGCGCGAGGCTCAGTTTTCATCTCGTGCGTTCTTACTGTTAGTCCAACCAATCTGATGATATTGCCCATTGAGTGGAAGAAATTATCACTTAGTTTATCTTGTTCTAGATTTGGAGACAGCAAATTGAAAAACGGTATAAAATTTTTGCTGTTATCCAAACATACTACGAATACTAATACCCACATAGTCACTGACAGATATGCTAACCACCTTTTAAAGGAAACACCCAATACGCATATGCAGCTCAGATATTTCACAACAGTTTGAAATCCTGTTCTCTTAAAAAATAAATATTCTTCCTGACTTTAGAACCCTTCGATTCTCCAAGGTTCAAAAGACCATCATCTCTCCTCAAACGACTCTTCACTTATTGGCGAATAGTTTGCTTTCTTTCCGTCTTTCGTTTCCGAGTAATGTAGGTCGAATATTGTTTCGCGTCTCTCTTTTTAAATTGCTTAGATTGTGTCTGAGAGAAATGAGAATATCGTGTTTGTGTCTCAGTTGCTTTAAATTACGCGTTTTATATTAAAAATCTTAATCATTAATTAAAAAGCCAACAGTAAAAAATGAGAAATGAAACAATTGTTAAACGAAAGATTTCTATCAATTTCAATTCCTATCCCACTGACTTGTTATCAATATAATGTGATCCAAAACCTCACATTGACACTACTACTAACATATAATTTCTTTATCTACAAGTTAAACTTGTCTGCATTCGTGCTTTCTCTTTGGAGAGGTTTCTAGAGGTCGAAAGATAAATCTTCAGTTCACAACTGGGCCCTGAATTGTTCCCTGCGTTAAACTGTCTCAAAAGCACTAAATATAATTAAAAGTATTTTTGGAGCGCGTTAGAGGTCAGATTCATCATAAGCCTAGCTTTTGATGAATCTGTCCATCAGTCTGACCGGCACGTAGCTGAATAACATTATTTTACATGAAGCACCTGCCCATCTGATCTTCACAATCCGAATTACATGGCTGGCTAACATGTTACTCCTTACTAAGATTGGATGTCTTGGCTTCTGACAACACCGATCTTGATCTTTATTGTTAATATAATTCTAGACACCTCATTCCAAGTTTTCTTTCCACCATTCCCAATTAAACGATGCTCTTATGAACAACCCATACTAATTTAAGTAATTTATAAATGCGAAAACTCTAGTTGTTTGTCTGCACGCCTAAAACGATCATTACGAATTTAGACGGGTAGGTGGCGTAACTCATAGACTACTTTTCATCCTGGATATGTGTATTAAAAATGACGAAAGTGATGGAAGTGGCGAAGTCTTGGGCCAAGGATTAAAATTCTGTCGTGACAGCGACACAATACAAAATATCCACGCTAAAGTGCATTCACCAGCATATTGCATAAAGAAATTCAAAAGCACAACACTAACCCAGTTCCCTTCATCCATGTTACGTTGTTTTGCCCCATTATGTAGATACAAACAAGAAATCTCCCGCTACACGGCACGCGTCATCGTTCAGCGGCTAGATCGACAAGACGCGACTGATAACCGTACATTAGGCCGCTTTCAGCCGTGACTAAATGGATACGTTATGCGCAAGAGTTCGGGATTCACGGTAAACTGTCTTAAGTGATGTAATTATCGGTGAATTTGTTCGAGGAGTATGAAAGTGATAATATCTTGGAGCTGATTTTTGAAGTTATTGCAATCTCGACCCCCGAGTGGAAATCAAAGATTGGCGCATTTTACCCACTGCATTGCGAGCGTAAAAATTTTGAAGCTTAATTTGGACACCTTCGCACACGTATATAGTATCCTCTTATGGGAAGGCTCAATTCTGGATCGGTAATAATTAATGTCTTATTTATCATCCTTTATAGATTATTACCATTTTTAGACATTGTAGACCATTTCTCAAATGATGAACATACTTATGGATACGTCCTTCTTCTATAGGACTTGTATCATTTTTAATATCTATATTATTATCTTTCATTTCCAAATTTTGGTCCTGTAACCATGTCTGTCTCACCTAAAGTATATTTATAATTTCGGAAATTACTGTCTGACTTATTTTTTCTGTTAATTCCTATTTGGTTTAACAGGCCTTGCCAGACACATAGGGTTATCAGCGAATTTGAATGTAACTGCTATCTTTTGTAACCTAAACCTCAGCTGCAGTAACTGGAGCATAACGCGGTAGTGTGTAAGTAACTGTGGACCTGTCAGCCCGTCATCGTTTAGCACTGCACTAACTAATACTACCCGCTTGACAGTTAACTTCTCGAGAGATTCGTCGTCTCTTTATTATGGTTCTTCAGATAATTGAATTGTGTTAAAAAATACTTCGTCATCTATACTATAATCTATACTTATACTTGTCGATACTAATATTATAAACAGGTTAAATTTGTTTGTAAGTTTGTATGTAGAGGGTAATCTCTGGATCTATTGAACCGATTTAAAAAATTCTTTCACTAATAGGACATTATTCCCGAGTATAAGCTATATTTACAACGTGCCCGTGGGATAATGTCCGATAAAAACACGAGCGAAGCCTCATGCAACAGCTAGTCTATTCTAAAGAAAACAGATTGTTTTATAAGGTGATGTAATTTTTTGTGTTTTGTTTTATTTTTGGGTTTTGAAATTGTTATCGTGACGCCTGTATTCCCGAGACGGTTAGGTTAGGTGGACGGGTGCAAACATAGTACACCCATACTTTGATCAAGACTCAGGTTAATATTTTCATATGCGATATTTTCTATTATAAACTTTAAAATAAATTCGTACTCAATTATTATTGTCTTACCGTTTGAAATTTTGAACATGCAAGACGATCTTAAAATTATCGTGAATTATAATATTATATTGTTTTTAAAACACTTGCATAATTCAGAGACTTAACTGTCGTACTCCCCAAGTTCCTTGTGTCTCCACCGGAAGTGCACGGCACCCTCGCGTCCGGTGGGGTCAACTGACCTGATTCAACCGAAATTGTTGGGGCCTGACTTTAAAAAAATTGGGATACTGTATTGAAGAGCTCGTTTGTAATTTATTTTATTTTCTCGTTTCAAAAACGGCAATGGTCGAGATGTTGTTCGGGCAATTTCTTAGGACAGTGCAATATGTAATATAACATTAGTTAATTCCCAGACGATCTAACATGCTGCGACTGAATTTTTAAACTCGTCAAATGTTGCGCCCAAATGACGACTTAGCGAGATCATATGCAAAATGTATCTCGATTTGACGAACACGCATCGTAAATTCGTTACTTGCATTTTAGTTCATTGCATACCACCTTTATGCACGAATTGGTATCCCCATAGATATTTATTTTAAAAGTCTTAAAACTATGTAAACATTATATGCAGAACGAGTAATTTAAGTTACGTTTACTCCTCTAGCTTGCTAGGCTCACTAGGAACCGAATTTAATAAGTCAAAAAATAAGATGTCGCATGTTAGCCTGACAGATAGCACAAATTCCTTTTAAAACGTAACATTTCTGACATATTTCTTTACAAAAAACGATGGCACTCTCATGATAAAGGATCGATTATAGTAACCCAGTGTGTCGGACCAAGAATGTTGTTTTTGTCGCCTGTCCCGGATGCCTTTGTGTTGATCGCTACAAAAAATGATGTGTTGCTGCGTTCCGTTTCCTATGTTGAGTGACGACGGTGTATATATGGCGTAATATTCACAAGAATTAGAGAATTCACTTTGTCTAAGCTCTGGTACGTGGCGTAAGATAAGCTTCATCTTCGTAAAATCATCTTCCTACCCTTTTTAAGTAACTTGAGGTCAGCGCAACACGTTTTTTGTTACATTCTCGGTCAACCATCACGCTATCATTTATACCTTTTTTTTCATATCATTCCTCACACAATCAATCCATAATTTTTCGTCTTTTCCTCTCTCGCAATACATTTCTTCTGTTTGATTCATAATGACATTTGAATTGTTGTGTAAAACTGTACAGACCTACCGCTCCGTTCGTGACCTGAGTATGGGAGACCTCTTAATTTAATTCTTAAATTCTATTATCACCTAAGGAAAGTTTTGAGTATGAATGTGGATGGGTATAAGAGTAGTGGAAGACCAAAGAAACGATTGGTGGACTGTGTAAAAATGAAAATGAGGTGTCTGATGAGATGACGAGTAAAAGAGAAGTATGGAAGAAGAAGACATGCTGCGCCGACCACAAATAAATTGGGATAAGGGCAAGAGTAATACCACCTGTATAGCAAATATTTTCGTTTCTGTAACAGTGGATGAGTGACCTGGTACGTGGGGGACAGGTAGCCACAGCGCCACTTTCACTTTCTCAGTAGAGAACTAGACTCGATTTAATGGCATGTTTTGATACAGTCCGCAGCACGTACGGTCGTACTCAGCCGGAGTTCGGAAGGTCATTGGGGTAACGACTGCCTGCTTAGTGGCGTGTAGTTTATTTTTACAACGTGTAAAGCGTCAGGCATTAAGTCTGCATGAAAGTGTGAAATAAATTCGACTAAAGTAAGTAGTTACAGTCAACGAAACGAGCGCAGATTTTAACATTTTTGCGCCGTATAGGAAAAACTGAGTACTAGTCGCATTAGATGACTGGATGATGGTTAAAGGAATTGCGGTTGATAGAGATGTCTGGAGGAAACTAGACGTTCGACGTACGACTACTTGTACTTATTATTCTGTGGTTAAACTAAACTTCTAATAAATTATAATAGTGTTTGGGTAGGAGGATGATTATGCTCTCATTGTACAATTACATATCTTCCTGATTTGATGATGATGACTTTCTTCAAAACGGAGGAGGTTCTCAAATCGGCTGTTTTTTATATTTGTTACCTCATAACTCCGTCATTAATGAACCGGTATGAAAAATATTTTATTTATGTCAAATTGGTCCCGATTAGTCCCATAGAAATTTCATGAAAATCGGTTCAGTAATTTGTTTTGTTTTCCTTGAATGCCTAGTATTTTTTTATTCTTGGGCTATGTAGATGACACGATGGTTCCTTAATAACTTCTAGTTACAAAGTAAAAAATTGTTTTGTGGAAGAATTTGTGTGTTTTAATACAAATAAAAAGGATAAAATAAAAAACTTTCTTCAAAAAAAAAAACCGGCTTCCAAAAAGACACTAAAAAGGTCTATAATAAGTTTAATTTCGGAAGTCGGTAGCAAAAAGTTAATGAAACAAACGGGGACTGTTTGTTTCTTACTGTTTTTTTCTGTTTGACTTCCGAAAGTAGTTATTTTGGACTTTTTTAGTGTCGTTTTGGAAGTCGGTTTTTTTTGGCAGAAAGTATTTTTAACTTGAGTAGACAATTTAAAATTCTGAAAAGTTAGGCTTTACCTTTTTGACTAATTTAAAAGTTCACTCACAAGCTCTTTTCATAAAGTTACGGATTTTCTTGTTACAGAAAGGTTTTTCCAACCTTACAAGGTAATAGGTATACTAAAGGCACTACTAAGTACTAAGTCTACACGTAAAGGAAGTGGTCGTGCTCTGAATGGCAATTACACCCGCGATCTGTTTTGTTTGGCTATCGAGTCATCGCACCAATTCGTAGGTGATGTAAAATATGAGTCGATTATGAACTGGAATTATAAATGATCACCATTAACTTTGATGGTTCTAAGCCATCTTTCAGCCGGATATCTACAAACGTTACTTAGCACATATTTAACTAAGCGTTATTCCAGTAACTGTCACAGATTTGTTTTAATAAAAGTCAGGAGGTCAGAGGCGGGGAACATGTCTTAGTCAAAACAAACAAGTATTAATTGTTCTTCTTCTTCTTTGCGTGTCGATAGATTCAAATAATACCCGACCAGTATAGAACAGAACAGCCACCAACACCCTATTTTTATTATGCATGGGCAAACGAGGTATGCGCGGCCTAAGGTCGGGAGGCATGAACCGATATTCTCGAATCGCACCTTCCAAAGCACTCCTCATTTCCTCATTACACTGGGTACTTACATTAGTAACTATGTCACTACTCACGTCGCTATAGCGATTTGGTAATAAGGTAGACTCTGCTGGAACCACAGCCTGCGACGGCGCGGCGTGGCAATGACATGGCTACTCTGCATTTCAGTTCGCAAGCGATCAAGTACGGTACAGTACAGCTCTGTCGATGGTTTCGTTTAAATCGTGGAAGGTGCAGGTGGCTGTGCAGGATGGGCAGGAAAGGAGGTGGGGCATATCCTGCCCAGGAGCTCCACACTGACATCGTATTTGGGACGGGTCCATGATACCCCATTAGGCCAGATTATTTCTACATCGGCCAACCTGGGCCCGCAAACGGGAGAAGTATTGTTCTAGATCTCCTTCTATGTCTCACTTTTGACCGTCTCTCCTTCAACCACTTTGGGAGCTGGTGGACGTGTTCCCCGCGCACTATGATGACATGACTTATTTTCGTATACAAGTATGTGCTATAACGCGTGTCGACAGGAAACAGCATGTTGTGTTGTCGTTATCAGTAATCATCCTTTTTTGATACGTGTTAAGTTATTGTCAATTTACAAACAAGTCTTATCGGAGATCTTCTAACATATTAACCACGTTATCGTCAGCATATAAGTTGTTAGAAGGTATCTAAGATTAATAATAAGATTAAATTAGAGATTTCTTGTTAAATAACCTTTGTGATCTTGATGTAATGTCCTGTTAAGTATTTTGTGTGAACATAAATAAATTAACTTAATTTAAAAAAAACATGTAAGTTCATCATCAAACGGTGAATGAACATGGACGAGGCGAAAGAAGAATGTTAGGGTCGCGGCAGGTGGTGTTCTGTCGTGTCTGCCTACCCCGATGGATTTACAATAATAAACCACAACTATTAGAATGATTATGCGGGTGGAAGGGACCCCGACGCTATGACGGTTACCACATATTCACTTCATCATTCTAAACTCCTCCCTCACAAATTATATATTACGTATTGCAACAACTTTTTTTTTTTTTTAGAATCAGAATATTTATTTAGCAAATAAACATTCTGATTCTAAAAAAAAAAAAAACATAGGTAGTGACAGAGTGTGTGAGACGTTACATTAACCGACCGATTTAAATAACCGACTTAAAATTTCTGTGGGGGGGGGGTTCACAATGATGTACTGGATACGTGGGAAACGTAACTTTTACCATCGCCACCACCAACTTTTACCATGGATTCCACCCTATGTAACAGTGCCTAAACATAGTTATCAATAAAAATTACGAGAAGCTACATTACTTTCAACTTGACAGATGTCTTCATGGACTTTTGGAAACAGTAAGGTGAATAGTTAAGTGTTGATCCAACCTTACTCACACTCAGTGGTCCTACATGTGCCTAACACGAACCATAATAGGAGCGTAACCACAATCGAGGCCCGATCGAATGTCAGCCACCGACTGAACTTAAGCAACTTCCCTTAGAAAACGGTAACTGTCGAAACTTAAGTATAATTAGCTGAAGCCAAGGCGCTGTTGCACGGTTGGCAGAGGTCCCTGAAATAGCTAACGTAACTTATGTTGATTTTAGTATAGATACACTTTGTACTGTGACAACTAGTCTTAGTTAGGGATTTCGTATCATCCAGTAATTGGGTTGTCGAGGTGGTTAGTTAGTGATATTCGGCTAGACTGAGGCTGACTCAACATAGTTGGGGAAAAAACAAGACTGGGGTAGGCAAACCGCGTGGTGGATTCTTGGCTTACTGAGGAGCCCTGTGAGCTGTGGCCCTATAGTGGGAACAATGTGGGTTGATTAGCGTGTAACACGCTGGGTGAAACTAGGGTTAGATCTAATTTTTATACAGTTGCCAAAAGAAATGGTTTGTTAAAAATGTGCAGCAAGAAAGTTATTTAGCTAAAATTAATTAAAAAGAAGACAGATTTTCTCTAAAAAAAACACACCATGGGTAAATAAAAGTTCATTTAACTAAAACTTCTGACGAATTCGCAGAATGTTTAATTGTACCTATATTGTCAACTGATATCGATACCACAATGCACAAGTAGAACAACGCACGGTAAGACATAGGAACTTCGCCAAACCATGCAAGTGAGAACGAAATCTGTGGCATTGTACAATCTGTAGATGTATCATTTTGTACCATTGTTTAAAACGTATTATATCAAAAACAAATCCCCAAATGCCACAAAACAAAGACGTAATTAATAAAGTAATCTAAGATCTATGTTTACATAAAAAAAAGCAATATCAATCAAAAAACATTTTAATACTTTTTGAATAATTCCTAATATTGCTTATACCTACTTTGCTAATCTCACGAAATCATGCAACCGTCATGCAAAAAAACTAACGAAACTAAATACATACAGAATTTTCCGCCGACCTCTCGCCCGGGAAATGCAACTAGCCCAGCTAAAGCTCGTGTCCCTCGCCCTCACCCGGCCACCGCCGCACACGAGGCCACTCGATCGATGCTAGATGCCCTAGTGCGCATGACGTATCACCTACCTCTATCTAGGACAGAGAGCTTGCACCCTGCACTCACTGCGCAGCTGCAGCCCCTATCGATTAGCTATTTAAGGACACGTGTAAGAGCTAGCCGGCCTCGCCCGGGAATCAGGATTTCCTTTGTCTTTGAAACTGTGATTTTTAGCACGTTTTAGATTAAAGTTAGGGCCTAGAGGTCTTTATATACCTCTTCTGATGTATTGAGAGCTACTAGTTTTGTCCTGAAAGGTCATAATGGAAAGTTATACGCCTTTTGTGATTTTCCTTTGTTCTCATTTTTTTTATTAAGTGTGTTAGGAAAATAATTTCATTTTACCTAATTACTTTCTAGCTGAACAGGCGCCACTATCAATTTCTAAAGGAGCATTTAATGATACAGCGTGTGGTGATTTCCTTTGTCTGCAAAAATACGCAGTTTAGAATTCTTAGGGAAAAAAATCTAAATCAATCCTTATTTCTCTCTCACGATGTTATAGCGACTAAAAGAAATGTGAAAATCTGTGAACGCCCAAACCATAATATCTTTGGTAGTTTCTTTGTTCTCTAAATAACTATACAAAAGAAAGCTTCAAAATTTTGGTCAATCGAGTTTACTCTGATAAAAATAGGATCCCTTAATATTTTTCTGGAACATCAATAATCATTTATAGATTAGATTTTTTTTGATTTTTCGGTTCCTATCACCACGCTTACCTGTTGCTGGGTGGGATTCCTTTGTCTCTAAAAGTATATGTTTAAGTATATTTTTGGTGCAAATTATAGTCTAGTTTTCTTCATTAGCCTACGTAATGACATAGGGGCTAAAAACATATTAAAAAACAAAACACTGAATTCTCGAACTTAAGGAGAGGAACAAAGAACTTCTTCCCAAATCTCCCAAAGTATGTTTTTTTTTTGCGTGATAGTCTTATTTCTAACTATCATTTCTGTTTCAATCATGAGGCTTTACCTGTTGCAGGGCGGGTTTCCTATTTCCTTCAAAATACGATTTTTTGTAACTTTTTCAGAAGAAAATTAGACTAACGTATCCTAATGGGTTTATTTAAATGTCCTGAATTCCTGACAGACATACCATTACATAAACAATAAGTTGAAATATGTTTGGGCGACTTCCTTTGTTCTCAAAAAATATTTTTTTCTATGGAATTCAGATTTGCTGCTTCAAGACTAAGAACAAGCACCCCTGTTCATTTGTGGTAGTGGTGGTAACGTGCACGTTACCACAACTACTACCTCTCCTAGTATACTTGTTGCCGCAGGGCGTTTCCTTTGTTTGCAAACACAGGGGAAGCATGTTCTGGAGCAGGTGTTATGAAGATAATTTCTAAAGATTACAGATTACGACCTAGTCTCGTCTGTCTTGGACTCTTGGTTACGAAGTTCTGTTCGTAAAAGCAGATTTTTTTTATAGAAATTGGATAGACTTTTCCTAAACTTTGTAGAACCTGTACACAATTTTTACTCATAGAATAGAATTTTTCTTTACCCATGACTCAAAAACTGAACAATCAACAACATAACAAATAGCGGTAGTACACTGCCCACCCATGAATAATTGCACAACAGTGACCCACATAAACACAGTGCAGGCGATTGGCAATCGTGCTTACTGTGGGTGCTGCTCCACACCCTGCGCATCAGGGTAACGCACCTTTTACGCATTGTTGCGTAAAAATAATCTACATGCGCATATGCGAAAATCCCCGACGCACTACAGAAGCGGAGCAGCCCCACCAGCATCCTTATCGCGGTATGCACAGCTTTAGCGCTTGCACCGCTCAAACCTTGTACCAGGAGACCAAAGAGGAGGCAGTCATATTTCATTTCATTTATTCAGTTAACTAAGATCCATTGGGTAATCCAATCCAAATCCCATAGTAACAATATTCTTATCCTTCGTTAAGCTCGTAGCTAAATAACAACAGCTGCTCGGGTCGATCTATAGGTTAAGCCGCGCTTGCCTAGGTTAGTCTGTGGATGAGTGACCGCCCATTATATTCCGCGTTTCCTCCATGCCTCGGAAAGCACGCTAAGCCGTAGGTCCCGGCTGTCATTTGTAGATCTCTAACAGTCGTTACAGGTAGTCAGTGGCCCAAAAAGTCTGACAACCAGTCTTACCAAGGGAGTATTATTACCCAGCATGAACTGGATTGTGGAGGTCAGAAGGCAGACGTTCCATGTAAAATACTGGTATTTAGCTGCATCCGGTTAGACTGGAAGCCGACCCCAACTTAGTTGGGAAAAGGCTCGGCAGATGATGAAGATTCTTATGCTTCGTTAGTACTTAACTAAAAACAGACAGTGTAAGGGTGAGTAGTGACCTCACCAATGGGCTGCCATGCCTCCCGACTATGGCGCTCAGAATGCTGTCGGCGCTGCCACGGAGTCTATTTAGCAGCGAGGTCGCTTTCTTACGCCGTACAGCATCGAAACAGTGTCGGTACGTGCTTTAGCGAACATAGATAACGCGCTACAGAACTGAGGCAGACGCAACAGCACTCAACGCGTTGTTATACTGGATCCGCAGAGAATTGTAGGCCTTTTGGGTGTGGCACACATGCTCCCCGAGTACAGTGGCATGCAATATGCTTTAAACAGCGTTACTTTGACCACAGCTGTCCATCGAAAGAATTGGCGTTCCAGCATATATTAATCGTGTCTATAAAACATAATTAGTTTATAATTATGTTTTATAGACACGATTAATATATGCTGTTTACTCCCAGTACAGTAGGTACTTAGAAGTGAGCTCCCCTACGGCCCTGGTTGCCACGACAAACGGAGATAATATTTTCCATTTGTTGATGGCACTTAATATAGAAATAATTGCCAATTAATTTCGGATCAACGGAATAATACCTTTGTGTGGTAGGAGTAGAGAGGAAATAGACTAGTAGAATTTTTTATACAATTTCATCATTTTATGACTGGTTTATGCGCGTTGTAACGATCTCTGTGTGACACCTAAATTAGATAACATATAACATCCCGCATGTAATCCCCGAAGGAGTTGGCAGAGTTGGACCTGATAGCACACCCACTTTTCTCCAGTTATGTTAAAGTCCATGTAAAAGGGGGCGAGCCTATTGCCATCAACCGGGCGCAAATCCAGACTCCGTGCGGCTACTGAGAAATTCCTGATGGTAAAACCCAATAACCCTTTGCCCGACCCGGGAATCGAACCCAGGACCGTATGCAGCCGCGCTTGCGACCACTACACTAACAAGGTAGTATTGTAAATCATAAATCCTTATCTATCATAACGTTACAGGCAGCTTTTAACTGAATCACTACTATTTCTTTATAATACCTGCGACATATATCGATGCGAAAAATGTATATCCTGTCAGCAAGTTTGTGATTAGCTATCGTGACATGTTTTCCAGTCGGCTAGAACATTACGCAGTGAGCGAAATGCCGGGGAAGGCGGCAATATGCTCCGATGAGTTGCTCGACTGTTATTGAGAAAATGTTATTCTTGTATAATGTCGTTGTTTCTAAGATTTGTGTTAGTCATATAGGTTTTTTTTAATATGAGTTTAAGTTGAGGATAGTATTTGGTACGGTGTTTCATACCTGTAGATGAAGAAGGCTCTCCAATCAACTTCTGAATTCCTGACACCTCCTGGTATATTTTCGGCACTTACGTATTTGTTCGGAAGAGAATATAAGGCCTGGATAAACGGGAAGGGGTCCGCAAGGGCCGATGCCTGCCGGGGCTGCGGGGCTGTTCGGAAGAGATACCGTGGCCCCGGAACACAAAGGGCGATGAAGGAACATGGATGGGTTTTAGTCAGTAATTGTCTGACACTCCCTCCTGCTCCGCCCAGAGCGGGAGGAGTCGTTTGATGATTTCCCATCCGAAAAAAAAAAGCCCTGGATAAGCGTGGGTCGCTTTCAAAGCGTTTATTTCTACAATTTAATAAATTCTTGTCTATTGTGTCATCATGTTTGCTGATGACAATGCCACTAGGTCTAGACCTTAAGGGAATTGTAGTTTTTAATGAACTCATTTATTAGTCAGAGTCTAGCGAGCACACCAGTTTATAATAAAAGTGTTAACGAGTTCACACTGAGGAAAAGCTACGATAAATGTTTCTTGCGCCATTTCAAAACCACTACCTACTGCTACTGCTACCACGGCGAGCGAGGCACATGCAAGTAAAAGTATTTTTTGTTAAGATGCCGAGTGAAAGTATCATAATTAAGTTTAGTTATCTGTTATTTTGTAACTCGGTGACGCCACCTACAGTCCGTTATGAGAAACTCATTGTTTGAACTTAAACTTAGCATATTTTTAGGTAATGCACGCGAATAGTGAATACCAAGGAAAGTATTCGCCGCCTGGCTTCAGTGGAGCATGACGACTGTTTTTGCTTTTTCAAGGTGCTAGTATTAAAGTTGATTAGTTTGGTTCATTAACCTGTTTATTTTATTATCATTTTTTAAACTCTTTTAATTACTGTGCAAACATTGAAAAGACATCGAAAAATATTCTTAAGTGTTTTGTTATCTCGATTTTATTTTTAGAGGATTTTTTTTTCTGTCATATCCGTAACAACAATAACAATAGATAATTCGAGTCGATGATAATACCGTGGTAAAATATTAACTAGGCCAGCCAATCTCAGCCATTTCGAATGGACTGAAGCGGTATTGGAAGCTACTGACGATGGCGTCAATAGTTTCTCTGCAATTGAAAAAGATAATCCTCGATACCTCGAAGGGTAATTTCGAATATATTTCCCTATTGTACTTTACGAACCTGCAATAGTCAGCCTAAAAATATCACAGCGGGGACTGCCTACCCTCGTCGCGCTGGACTGGACAGTACCTACACGAGTACTGGTGGAACTGTCCAAAATAGCCATGACTCTTTCTAGCATGGTAAAATTCGTCCACATCGCTGTCAATAGGAAAAGGTACATTCAATCAATTCTTAGACTCATGAATTTTAAGAAACATTTCCAAAAAATGTACTTATATATACACGGCACCGGGGTAGTATTACACAAAAGTTCCTTATTATAAGGTTAGTTGGGGAAATTAACAGTAAATACAGAGAAACTGCAGTGATTACAGGCTTGCAATATCCCGTCGGAGAATGACAATTATTTCCGCATACTCCGCATTATTACATGAGAACTTGACACCTTGAGTATTGCATCCGACGGGCGAACAGCCTGGAGTCCACAGCAAATGGCGCTAATTTTTGGGCCACAGGTATCACGGCGTGTGTACAAAATCAAAATATTTATTTCACACTGGCCTACATGGGCACTTATAAAACGTCAAGATAGGCACTGTTCGGGTTCGTTTCCTATGGAGAAGAACTGGCAAGAAACTCCATAGTTACTCTTTTAAAACATCGCGGGACGAGTTGGACTCCTTCAATGAGAACTGTGCCGAAAAGCTTTTAAACAAAGAGAAGCAGACAGAGATTAGAAAGGCTTTGATTTAAGTCGGAACTACAGGGTTATAATGAGAAAATAAGTTTTTAAATAGGGCGTGCCTTTTGTAACAATGAAATTAAATGAGGTCACCATTTAGGTTCATAAAGACTTCTATAAAGTTATCCTGCAGCCGCAAATAAAAGTTCATTACGTGATTTACAGAACTTGCTTTTAAAGCTTTCATTTGCAATATCACTCAAAGTTATAAGTAGAACTGCAGTTACGCATCTTAACATTCATAGTACCGATCACCAGAATAACATAACATTCATAGTACCGATGTATGTACCGGAATCGATACATTCGATACCCTGACACCTGTCTCATCAACTGGCCGATGTTCCACGATACAATCGCGTTCTCGCTCTCCACCGCCGCGTAGGTTCGCCGTCGACCTGATTACAACCCAACTAACTGCGCATTGGAATCATAACGGTGCAAGAATGCGGCCCCGCCCGCTAGCCAACAATTCACATAGTGCGGATTTTCGGAATTTATTTAAATGGGACGGCTTATATTACAAGTTGCATATTTGACATATCTTATCTCACCATTTATTTAAAAAAAGAAACGAAAATTTTACAAACTGGCCTAAGTAGCAGGTTCCCTACATATGCTTTCTGTACGGAAACGCGTTATTAACTTTTAAGTTATATATAAGTACGTCGTAGGTATTGATACGATTTCTGGAGCGATGTGCTTAATCTTGAAACATATTTTTTTAAATAAACATTTCTTGCTAAATAAAATTTGGCGCAATGTGGGTGTTCACAAGGGAACGTATACCTCTGCCTACTCCTTCGAGCATAACAAGCGTGATGCTATGTTATAATGAAACTGTATTTTGTTGTTGTTATATATAACCAATACGTATTTAGAGAACGCATTAAACGCATACGCACACGCATACGCATTTAATAACTTAGATGTACCTAGCACGGAAATCGCAAAAGCTCGTACAAATTTGTCTCGCAGCAGATTTATAAATAAAATGATTTAAGGTGAAGAATAATTATACTGCCACTCTAACTCAGGCAAGATTTGCCATGGCTGCCCTGGAAGTCTTTGAATACACTCCGGACCCAGGTTGGCCGAAGCAAGGAAAACCTGTTCAGGTGGAGATTCATAGATGACTCTGCCCTGGAGTGTAAATGTGGTGTTGCCCCACAAACGATGGGACACTTGATATCGTGTCCCGCCTGTCCCGTTGCTTGCACATCACAGGAGCTGATGGACGCTACCGAAAGTGCAAAACTCGAAGAACAACTCAGCATTCGGCCGGACACATTCTTCTCTAAGTTCTGCTCTATGACCACCCACCCACCCTCGATCGCTATCGTCATTGACACGGAACTTTATAACTCAGCTCATTACTTTCGCCAAATGATTCACGTCTGTAACATACATAGAAAAATGTCTCATAAATAATGAATCACACATTTCCTGTTTTCTCCGCAATAAACATTTTTATTTATGGCCAGATTGAGTATGTATATAAAAACATGTTGGGTCACATACCCAAAAATGCCTAGAAAACTAATCGTCCTATGAAAAAGTTCTACGTAAACGGTACCAAGGAAGTAAAGGGCCTTCTGGGGGATACTATGATGTATCCCCCAAAAAGCAGGAGTAATACCAGTGTGGGAAAGAGAGAGAGTGTATACAGGTCGTCTAGTGCCATCTCTTTCCCACACTGAAAGTACTCCTGCTTTAAGACGTCATAGTAACGCCCCTGTACTAGCTCAGAAAGATTGGTGACTTAGTTTTGCTCTTTACCCAATTTCACCATCATGTTCTCTTGCACATCCATGGGTTGGTATCCACTCCCTCACTACCTAGCCACCATTTTACAGAAAGATCATTTATGGTTACTTTAGTTGTTTGCCATGGTGATGTAATTCCTAAGTGCTTCTGTGTGGACTGTGGAGCGATTATTACCGCTGTCCACCCCCTGCTTATCCACCCCGGGTGGACAGTGTCAAAACTTTTAAAAATAATTCGCACTGTCCCGGGGGGTGGCTAGTGAGAATCATTATTAAATTAATTCACTGCAGCTACCGCTGGTAGACACGGCTACAACTTATTCAAACGTTTACAATGGCCATCTCTGGTGGACAGCATCGCTATTAAAACAAAACATTCTCTTTGACCAACCCTGGCTGATACACTGCACACTGTCCACCCGGGGTGGACAGCGGGAATAATCCCTGTGGAGGTATCCGTGTCGGGAAATTGTCTGTATAGGTTCGAGTGGTTCGTATTATCAGACAAATATTTGCCAGTTAAAAATTTTGTTACGACTGTCCCATTAGCGGTTTTGTAAAAGCTTCCATAACAATCACAACATACATTCAATGAGGGTGGTTATTTCCTTTAAGTCTTAATTATAAAGACATATCATCATCATCTGCCTAGCCTTTTCCCAACTGGTGGTGTCAGTAGTCTTACCGGATTCAGCTGAACACCAGTATTTTACATGGAGCGACTTCCTATCTGACCTCCACAACCCAGTTAGTACTGGCTAACACGATACCCCTTTCTAGGACTGGTTGTCAGACTTTTGGGACACTGACTACCCGTAACGACTGTCAAAGATCTACAAATGACAACCGGGACCAACGGCAAGTGCATTCCGAGGCACCACGGAGGAAACTTGGTAGGTAATGGGTGATTAGCCATCCACAGATCAACCTAGGCCAGCGTGGCTTAACCTGAAGATCAACCCGGGCGGCTATTATTATTTTGTCACGAGCCCCTGGATTGTAGAAAGATATGCAGGTCTTAAAAATATACATACACATGTACGTACCTATCTATTCAAAAGACAAACAACCTAACTAGACAAAACGAAAAGTTGACTGTACCTGCACTCGTCAGACTAACTAAAGAACTCAACCCTATCTCTGCAACATCGGCTAAACCCGGCCAATCCGACCCCAATGACTTCATTGGGAAAATCTAAAGTTTCTCATAATACCGCGCAACATCCAAGCTAAACGAATATCAACTGTAAGACTTTGTCATAAAGGTTGTTAATACCGTGTGAGAGTGCAAGCTTTCACATTGCTGATGGGATTGCGTCAAGATTATCTTACTCATGCTATGAAAGTTTTCTCAGCAGGCGTGCGGAAGCGTTCTTGTGTTGTGTTTAGTTTTCATGCCGCCATGTCGGGCTGGTACGCAGTGCCGGTGACTTCGCGTGTTAGCGGCTTGTCTGCTTTAAAATAATGCTCTTTTCGGCTTATTGCACGCAGCCATTTTTAGTTATTAGTTATGACGGGGACGGGTTTTGAGTTTTGTAATTTTTGCTTTGGAATTTTATGAGGTGTAAATTAATTATTTGTCCCTAAATAAACCTACGGGAACAAAGTCCTAAATCCTTACTTGGTGACAAATCATTTTTCGGAGCTGAAAGTAATTTTTTAACAAAAAAACCAAGTATGTTTTTAAAGTTATCTATGCAAATTTTCTCCTATTTTAATAAAAAAATATGTCGCTATGCTTGACCAATTTGAATATTAACCGTACATTTGAATTTAACCTAAAAGCATATTAATATTAACTGTGCTTATAACCGGGTCATTGAGACCGGTTCGCGCAAGGGCAGGGTTAGGTCGGCTGGTCGTAACCCTGAGAGAAACCAGCCAGTGCTCAGAAACATAATTATTGGGCACTAAAACTGTATTTATGTCTAGAAATAAATTATGCAAACGCGCCTAGATCATTATCCGGGAGAAACTTTAGACACTTGGCCATAAACATATATTTGTATGGTTCTGCATGAATTTGACATGGTTTTTTTTTTACTTTAGATATTTTCCAGTAGGATTAGCTTCAGGCCTGCAAATGCGGTTCTTCCTCATAGTCAAACGTTTTAGTCCAACTGGTTTGACCACGAGGAATAAAATTTCCTCTTGGTCAAACTAGTCGAATGATCCTCCCTGTATCAACGTCATACGACCCTTTCATAGGCAGAAGATATCCGACCGCACCGGGCCCGCGTGGTGGGTTTGGGCCTACTCTTAACCTTTAGGCCGCCAGAGCATAAACGCCAAACATAAACGCACCCGCGTGACCTCCACGCCATGCGATAATTTCACCTACCATTTTATCACATATTTGTGTCTTTTGGCGTACAGGGCACGCGGCTCTTGCCCGTCTCGTATAAGTGACAATGGAGTTCAAAAGGTTAAAGAGCACCTGCATCCCACTAAGCTGATTATGGTATACAGTAGGTAGGATAATATTTATCCTAGAAGGTGCTACTACTTGTTACTCCACGGTGGCCGCTAGTCCTTGGCTCGCAGTCAGCGTGTCAGCCATCAGCTGGCTTGGCACGGTGACAACGTTAACACTGCAATAAACACGCCTCGTTGCATGTTGATGTGCAGTTTATGCTTAATTAACTTAAACGAAACGCTGACGTTTGTAGCAAGAACCATATTTTTCTTGAGGTGCAGGTGTAGTTGTGGTAGTCGTAAGCGCCGTTGCAGCACGGGGTCCTGGGTTCGATTTCCAAAGTGTTATTAGGTTTTTCCGTTCAATCTCAGAAGATCCATTGGCCAAATCCATGATGGATCTAGTGACAATTGTTTTTCTCATTAGATCCTGATTTCAAGATGTGGTCTCTACTGAGATTTTTGTCTACAAAAGATCCATGAGCCAGACCCATGATGGATCTTATTCAACCTACATGATGAGTCTTTTTGCTATGAGCTTTGAGTAATCTATCTATACATATAAAAATCAATTCCCCAAATGTATGACGGAGCATCACTTGTGACCGGCTGGACCGGCTGGACCGATTTGATTTAATTTGATTTTGATTTCTTTTTTGTACATTCGGCTGTCGGCACTATCTATATCCGTTTATTCCCAGTCGTCACCACCGGCTTTGTCACCACTAGCGGCAAATGGGGAAAAAACCCGATTAATTATGGCACAAATTACGTACTTACCCCAAAAAGTACTAGGCTGGCATGTGTTCAAGATGGTATGTATTTTAAGAATAGGACTACTAGTAATTAATTATTTAAACACCATCTTGGACTCACGCTAGCCCAGTAATGATTTATTTAAATACCATCTTGGACTCCTGGTAGCCTAGTACTTTTCGTGAGGTTACTGCCTATAACTTAAGAGAACGTGTTGTGAATAAAATCCTAAATGTATGACAGCCTAGCACTTCACGCTAGCTCCCATCATGCATTTTTTAATAATCTGAAACTTCTCATTAGATACATTTTACTTATTTAAAAAAGAAAAATGATCTAACGAGAAAAACAATCGTCACTAGATCCATCATGCATCTGGCCAATGGATCTTTTGAGATTGAACGGGTTTTTCGATCAGAAAATCCTCAGTCCGGATTCTTGATTGGTAGGTAGGTGATGGCAATACACAAGCCCCTATTACGAGTACATGGGGCTTAAGCATAACTAGCAATGTAGGTAAGCTTTACGTAGGAAGACCAACCCATCACCCTGCCTATCACTTAGGAGCAAAAAAGGTGTGATGTTATGTATGTTTAGGTCTAAGCTTATAAAGCAACATTTTTTATAATATGCATTCTCAATATGAGATTGCAGCATCGAGTTCTTATGATCGAGGTGAATGAACGATAGCAATGTAAACAGTACATCCTACTGATAAGATACACGCAATGTTTCACAAGAGGAGCTTTAAGATAATCTACTTGTATTGTATTGTATTGTATAGCGGGCTGGTGTCAGCAACTCCACGTCTAAGCGCGTATTTTGCGTGCGGGTGGGAAATCTATTCGATCCACCCTAACTCCCCGAGAAAGGCCAGCAGCGCCTTGATGTTGCTGGTAATCTCGCGGAGAGTACCTGGGTTACCGAAGTACTTTGCCCTGTATGCTGCAACCCCTGGGCAGTGCAGAAGCACGTGGGCTGCTGTCTCGTCTACCCCCATGCAGGCTCGGCATAGGGGGCTGTCCGTAAGATAATCTACTTATCTGATGTCATTCGTGTGTCCTGTTTGATGATAAATTACGATGACATTTGTTGTTTTTTTTTCGTACTCAGTGCATCAATTGCCGGTAGGTCCGGGATCGATTTCGAGTGATAATTATCATTGATAATGCCGATCAAAGCGAAGTCTTAAAAAAAGCTTAAGTAGGATGATGATATTTAATTTTAATGGCAATAGGATAATAATGGGGCGACTTAAAAATAGCAGAATAAAATAACTGAGAACTGAAGTAATTATTGTTTGGTTGTTTTCTTATTATTTAAGTTTGTTTTGTCCTGTGCGAGTCAAATAAATACTCTCTGCTTATACCTACGGTGAGAGCAGGTCTGATGCTACGTTTATGTTTCATTTCAGCTCTCCAAATAAAATGTTTAAAATTTTATTATGATTCGCCCTTAGTACTTACATCTCGGGGAAATGTTTGATACACACGTACGATCCCCTGCTGAGACGAAAATGATCTAATGTTGATGAGTCAGAGTGTCATCGACCCCACCTGCGGCACGACCCACTAACTTTTTGTTCCGTCGGCCGCCGGCCGCGGGGTAGAAAGTTTTTTGAGAAAGGCGCCGCCGTGACCTTGTCGCGAGGAATGTTGTAGATGTATTTATTCATTTCAGTAAATATTTTATTTCTGTACCTACTTCATTTAAATTTGAATCCGAATTGATATACAAGGTGCGCCGAAGCCGTCAACCAAGCATTCTGTACAAAAAACAAAGTAACTCTACGCAAAAATTATAAGGGTGCTAGGTGCATCATTTGCCAAATTGAACTGGCCGAAAGAAGTGGTCATTTGCTGTCTCTACAGCCTAAATAACTTATCCTTGGACCCTCGAATTTTAATTTCAAAGTTTTTTTTTTTTTTTTTTACATTGCTTTGCTGAGGAGTCAGCAAATGGCTCCTCCTTTCGGTCCGTTAAATCTGGCAAACGATGCACGAAACACCCTGTATTTTGCTGACTTTTTTTGGGTTAAAAAATCAAGTTTTAACGCACTGAAAACATTGTGAAGGATTTACTAAATATTAAAGGGTTTATGAAGGTATTTAGATTCCAGTAAAATATAACTTAAAAAAATTGTATTTAAAAAATCCTCCAATATTATAACTGGACATACGTAACTAGAAGGTTCCCAGGTATGCTCCAGAACAGAAGGAGAGAAGAAGTGCCTACTTCACGAAGCCGAAAAGCCCTTTCGGCTTCATCTTTTTTTTAGATCTATTATATTGTTCAACTGGTAATGTACCCAAGAGACTGGCGCGGCGTTGCCACGTTGTATGGCATTGCTAAGCCTTTGGCCAAGGTAAAAGCCAGCCAGGAGTTTTTTGACGCTATTTTTTAATTTTATTAATAAGTTAGTTATTTGTTATTTTAATTTATAAATTTTAATGTATTTATATTGTTCCGATATAAAATAATAAAAAATATTTGGCAAAATTATAAAAGTATTGCAAAACTTTAGGGCCGTATTAGAGAACGTGATATTTTTGCAAAGACTTTCAGTGTGCGTTCCGAATTATTACGTTAGCTCATGTACAAGCTGTTGCTCTGCTCGAGTGAAAATAGAGAAAATGAATTTTCACAGATATGAGGCCTAGCTAGATTCGCCCCCATCAACATCTATATTGTAACTGGCATCGGAATCGCTAGAGCCATTTTGGAGGACGTTATTACAAATATTCCTCGATAGGATGATGCCTAATAAAAACAACTGAATACCTATGTTAAGATGAAACATAAGAAAACGCGACATAAATCTGTTCGTGCTAGGTGTTAAAGACGATTATTTTCTCTGTCACTCCGCCTTCCCGCCATCAGAGTCATTCGACTACACTGCTAGGTCAGGCACGCTTTCTTAATCTAGCTAATAGTTTCAGAGACTGTCTCCGCTGTATCATGATCTGCCGTTAATTTTCCACTTCCTGATTTAACGTTATGCGGTGCTGAATATATGTCAGAGATCGTTTGGTTATTTTATTGCGATTTTTCTTGCTTTTGACCAATATTAGGCATTGTGGTCTTGGGGAAAGAGATTGAAGATACTTCTAGAGAGACTATCAGAAGAGTTATCATAGTTTTTTTTTTACAAGATTTTGTTTAACTTATGTTTGAATGTTTCTTTGTTTGTTATGGTCAAATTTTGCAACTAAATTTTAAAACAGTTATTTCCAACCGATTGAGCTGAAGTTTGTATAGGTACACCTTTAGTTTGGATGACGATGCATGGTTACCTTAGGTTGATGGTAGGTAGGTACCTTGGACTAGGTTAATAACATCAAACGAGACGCAAGTAAATAAGTACAGCTAAACTATACCCACAGTTACTATACACACACACACAGATACACACTATTTCAAAAGCCCATATTCCACGAACACAATTTAATTTCAACCGTCTAAATGGCATCAAAGCATTGCGCACTGCGGCAAAATAATTACACGGGATTCGAGGAAATTCAGGTGAGGGCTAGTTATGAATCAATAACATCCCCCCGCCAGCTCACATCTCACCTCCATAGAAACCTTTTAGGTCTCATCCAGGGTGGCGCGTGCGCGTTCGCTCTGTGTTTGGCGGCAGCACTGCGTCCTGCGGCAAAATAATTACACGGACTTCGGGGAAATGCAGCTGAGGGGGGTTATAAATCAATATCATCTCCCCACCGGCTCTCGTCTCCGCACTTCCATGGAATCCTTTTAGGTCTCCTTCAGGGTGGCGTTCACGCTGTGACACGGTGACAAACGGGAGCGGGCGCGATTAGGTGGCTTATGTGTATCGCGAGTTATTGAAGCTGGCACTAGAGGCTAGACGAGCCAAACAATGGACGAAGCTTGCTTCGTGCTACGCGTCCGCAATACCCTACGAGCTGACATGCTCACGTGATACACGTTTACGACAGCGACTATGTAGAGACAACAAAGGAAGGAACGAAGAGTATGCCATAAGTTATTCTACTCCACCGTCCACCCTACCGGAAGTTTCATATACCTCTTCAACATTATCGCATCCTTCATAGCACTCGCGCAACTCCTCACTCTAGTTGAGGCCTTAGTCTAGCTAGCTAGGTAGATACGGTATAAGGCTGAAGGTGGGCCGGCCCCCTATATCCATGGCAACCGATCTAGCCAGCTACATGATGGTTGCCGGGCTGCATCTCCCTCGGATCAATAGATGCGGGTGGCAGGGTGCGGCACGTGACCTGTTACATACTGTACAATTTAAATCAACATACAACCTGACGCTGGCCTACTAATTGCAAAGAACGTAAGATTTGAGTTTCGCGGGTTACCCTGGCGCTGCTGCCCCCTTAATACAGATTTTACAACAATGCCCGAGCACAGCTCGTGATCGAATTAGTCCGCTTTCACCGCCTTCAGATCACTCTATTAGTAATGCTTCACGGGCAAACACAATTCGTCTCTGGTACATCGGTACCACCATGTCAAACGGCTTTCGAATCCGCCACAATATAAACAAATGTCACTTACTATTATACATTACAACATTTGAAAGGAAGATGGTGGTATTAAATCGTTGTTTTGTAACGTTATTTCACATCTAGACGAGAATAGACCTTTTAAAAGAATAATATCATAAACAATAAGGAGAGGTGTCCCACACCCACATTTTGCCAAATTACTGTGCAATAAATAGGTCGCGACGTATTACCATCAATCGGGCACCAATCTGGAATACGGGCTGCTACTGATAAACAAGGTGACAAGGCTTGTTGCGACCACTACACCAACGTGACAAGGTGAAACGAATAAGTAACTTTTAAAATGCTGCGTGGCTGTTTGTGTATGTGAGTTTAAAGGTTTGTAAACGCACCCACGGTACAGGAGAAATTACTAGTGTGGGGACCGTTATTTTGAAAAGAAAAGAAAATGAGCGATCTGATGAGAGTACTCATTTTAAGTAGCAGCAAAAAAAAACTCGACATGTAACTTTAAGTTTTAGTCGGACTTTGATCTAAAGCTTGAAAGAAAGGAACCGCAGCTAGGTCCAGCATCATCGCAATCGCGGCAATAACACTTAAGATCACTTTCAACTTGACTTGGCGCTTCAGTCCCACTCCTAGCAGAGCCAGGAGCTCGGCTATGGCCCGTGTCGCCTCTCCGGAACGCTGCCAGCGATGCCAGATGGCTCCAGCGTTGACCAAGAGAAAAGCGGTACCCGTGCAGCATAAGTATGCCTGGAAGGAGATGAAAGGCTTGATAAAGGAGTTGGTTAAGATGATGTGAAATTTAAATCAAAATCGAAACATTTATTCCAAATAGTCCTGTTAGAGACACTTAGAAAAAAAAAAAACAAAAAAGAATAATCTATAGTCTAGTCACAAGGCATTATAACTGTGGAAGTACTGCATGTCATGTGACGAAGATGTTGGTTGGTAAACCCACTCAAGGAACGTGATACGAGCGCTGTCAGGGACTGCTTAACCTGACCCCTCTTTCTCGCTTAATATTTGTTAGAGGGGCTCTTATCGTAATATATATCGGGTAGGTCCGTAACTCCAAGTCAACAACGCGTATTTTGCGTAATAAACAACAACGTGCTTTAGCGAGAAGCAGATGGCGCGTACTTATCAGCAAAGATTTACAATTCGGTTCGTCACCGCCAGTAGTAGTACCTCTATGGCTTTACCGTAATACCTGTAAGGCCGTGCCGTAGCACTTTTCAGACCTCGTGCACAACGTCAGGCCAACGACTGCCAGCAGATACGTGACCAGTACTCCTCCAGACACCGTCTGTTCCCACCGGAATATCTTCAGGGACCGCACGTGCAATGTCAGAACAGCCACAAGCAATAACATGGCCGTCAGGCGCAGACACAGGACTGTAATGCTCTCTTTGCTATGGAATGGTTCATATACCAATAGTTGTTCATAGTCTTCGGTGGAAGTCTGTTCAAAGATCAAATTAGTTTCAGTAGGTTTGACTGCAGTTTGTATTAGCTTTTGCCCGCGGCTTCGCTCGCGTTATGGTCGGAAATTAATCCACGAAAACATTTAAATTTAACATTATGACACTCGGGGATACTGTAGCTTCCTAATGGTGAAAGATTTTTTGGAATCAGATCAGTTGTTTCGAAGATTACACCTAAACATCTAAACTTACAAACTTCTTTTTAATATTATTGTAGAATCCGTAATTCCGTAGTAGGTACACTGTGTCTTATAATCTATCTACTAATAATGATTGCAGTTTAATTATTTGTGGAAAATGAAGTTGATTTTGTCCATTATTTTTAGAGTAAACGAACACGATGCCTAAAGATTTTTGAAATACGTGTAGGTATATCGACTATAACCTGCTCAGATTCTATACTATCAAAATGATACCTCTTTTATTGACTCTTTTGGTGTCCAAGCCTTGGCCTTCCTTCGTTATAGGTAATATTTCATCCATAGGCTCCATTATGGAGAATATTCGCTTAATTTCATAACTAATGTAAAATCCTAGGTTTCCAAAAGGTTTTCAATCAAAGACATTCAAATATTTACGCTTTCAATACAATACATTGCTCTTCAATCTTGTGCTAGGATATGGATGGACAAAATAAATAAGCTGTTAAAGTACAAATTGCAAATACCAACTGACTTTGGAATTATTCATGTTCTCGTACTCATTTCCGAGGGTTACCGGCTTCGGCAGTAACTAATTGAGCCCAAAAAGTAGAATACTTATACCAATTGAGCCGCTCGTTTTCCATCCAAGGTATTATTTAAGATGCTCTGTGCATCTACGTCTAAAATTTAATATCGCACGTGTTGTATGTGATGACATGGCTGATGGAATCCAGAGAGAATGTAGAATGTCCACTCGAGCAAGACGTCTATAGAGTGATTTTCCTCTATGAATTCAAGTTGATGGAATGATATTACAACTTTTTTGAATTGTCATGTTAAATGGCATGACTTTAAAATTGAATATTTGTTCTTACAGTTCGTATCCATTTCAATGAAAACTTAAGTATGTAACTCTCAATGATAGCAATATACTGATTTCTCTTTATTTGTAAATGATTTTATTGTTGTTGAATACTCATATAATAATATCTTATGTTCTGTAGCGGTACCTTATTGAGGTACAATGTACAGACGGCAGCACATCAAGCTACTACAATCTGTCAGATTTCTTTAATAGATTTTGAACTTTATCGCTAAATCCTTTGGTTCAAGGTTGATTGGGAAAATTGTTTCAGGTAGCTGCTGGCGTCTGTACATAGCTCAGACTACAAATGTCTGTTCCCTGAGAGGTCTAAAAATTGTGTGTATTCTCAATGGTTGTAGTTCATTTGCCGGGGAGTTTGGTCTACCACATCTATGCAGCATGAAGCTGACCTTACAACCCTGAAGTGTTTTTGACGACTGTCTCATATAATGTTGACGGGTCAAACATATTAATTCTCAGCCTCTATTTACATATATGACTTAAAAACTCAGTAGTTTCCGACCAAAACTATTTTCTATAAAAATCTTATTTTAACTTTGTTTTTCATTTTTCCAGGGTTCTCAGCCACAACATGTCACTTCCCCGGCGCACCAGCACACTCGAGGGTGACGTTCTCCGACGAGGCCCTGACCGAGGGCACCATCGCTTCCTACGAGTGCGAGCGAGGGTTCGAATTGCTCGGCCCCACCAGGAGGGTTTGTGGAGCCAACGGAAAGTGGACACCCGATGGCATTCCTTTTTGTGGTAAGTACTTTAGTAGTCTCTCAAAAGGGTGAATAATTACGTCGTGAAGAAACCGGTATGTACTGACTTGGCCTGCTTGGCGGATTATCCACAGTCGACGTCATCGATAAACCACTATCTCTGTACACCTACTATATATATGAGTACCTACCTATAGCAATAAAAAAACATTCAAATAAAAAGTAATTAAAACTAATCCAAGAACATTACCGGCTCAAGAACTCGCAACTCAACAATACCAGAGCACTGAACAGCGCTGCCGCGGCGCGTTTAAATTAATCATAATAATCAACGAAGAAACGTGACGAAATCGTATAAGTTTCAATGGAATAATAGAATAGAATAAAAATCACAAAGGGCATAGATAGTACACTTTCTTTAAGAGCTGTGGGACTGTATGACAAAGAATCTTCCGCTTTTTCGTCTCCATTGAGAGCCATGTGAAGCGTTTTCTCGAGGAAAGTAAAAGTCGGTCATGGGTAGCGAGCAGGGGTGTGCGCTATTGTAAGTAATTTAGTTTTACGTATTGTGCATTGTTGAGTTCAGTTTATTAACATTTTACTAGAAGAAATGTTGGAGAAATTACGACGGGCGGCGTCGCCGTCGACCAGTTCTATGTTTTAATTTTTTAGGGTTCCTTACTTAAAGGGTGCCAACCAATGTGACCCAATTACTAAGGCTCGGCGTCTGTCACACGACTTTACACTTCAACCAACTTATAGGTGCAGGCGGAAAATAAATAATAAATAAAATAAATCTACACACGGCGACATATCAAACTATGCATTTCCAGCATTTTCATTTTTTTTCATTTGCATGGCTGCGTTTTGTATTGATTTCCCGTATGCTACGAGATCCTCTACTGTTTTTGTATAGCTTGATTGGTCGCCGTGTGTACCAAGTTTGACATACCGATGCAAATTTTCTTGACAAGCAACGCCACCTTGAACTGAACATTTAAAGTGGTGATACTATAACTTTTGAAACGTATAATATGTGACACTTCAAATGGCACATTAAGAATATGACCGATATTAAATAAAATTATAGAGGGTCGCCATACAAGAATAATATTTTTTAAGAATAAAATTGTAGTGTCAAATATAGTGCGGTGGTACGGAATACGGTCTCGTGTGCGAGTCCGATTCATATTTAGCCAGTTTTTTATAAATCCTGACAATACTGTCAGACACGAGAAGATATAAGTAGCTAAACAATTACGTCAAAACTATGAACTATCCTAAATGTACAAAAAAAAAACAAACATGGGGTAGCCCGCACTTTGGACGCAAGACTTGGGCTGGCCAAGCATACTTAGTAGACAGATAGATACATAGAATTTGCTTTAGTGTACACAAACGGAGTAGTTTCGGAGTTTCACTGGAATAAGAGGGCAGCTTATATTGAACTGTTCATTGTTACCGTTTATGTTATCTGTCGTACATATGTATGTGTATATACGTTTGTTGATTTCAGTTTGTAAAAATCTTCAAGCCAAACCATCGACAAGTAGCTATTCGTCTTAAAAAAAAAAACATCAAAACACCAATAAAATTCCCTGCAAATTCTTAGCATGTCATGAGTAATTAATTTGAATATTCTGATTTTCTTACTTTTATTTATTTCTGATTTTATAAAAATATCACTTTATTTTATTCACGATATTTACACAACAATTTAGTTAAAATTAGAAATAACAGGCAACCCTAGCGGCGCGCTGGCATGGCAGCGGCGCGTGCCACGGAAGATCAGGGTTGGTGAACCTGCGCAATGTCAACATTTGTTATATCTATATTTAAATATCTTTGATTTCTGGTTAATTAACTATTAATAAATGACGTCATCGCACCTCACAACACAGCTGTGGTGAAAGGTAACTCATAAACTAATTGGCATAGCTGGTTCCAAAATAAAATATTTGACCTAATAAATCAAATTAGGACCTAGCTTTGGATTTGGACGTCTTCAACGAGCTCTGACCGATCTTCTTTGCGTAACTCACTCCCAATCAGCTATCATACACAACCCGAAGGATTCTGAAGGAAATTCCAATCCAATGCTTCGTAGGGTTGAACAATTCGTCTGCTCACCAACGTAAATCACGTAATGAATTTATTAAATTGTGTTTGCCATCGTAAGAGTAATTGCGCTTCGTACAAATTAAAACCAAAATGCGGATTAGATTCAAAAATAGTATAATAGTTTAGAAAAAAAAACTAAAAAACACGCATTACAGTTTAATTTTTTTCAGCAAACCCTTTAATTTGATACCTAGTCGCCGGATTAGGTTTGCACATGTTTCCTCCCAAATATTCCGATATTTGGGTGTCCACCATATTGGATTAAGAATGACGTCACTAAGCTAACCATGCATTGTCATTCAAACTAAACATGTAATTATGCAAAATTTCAGCTGAATCGGAAACCGGGAAGTGGGTCAAAATTAACTTCTTAGATTCTTTTACGTAATTAGTTACTGGTGAAGCTAATAAAAGCGCGTTATAATCGTTCGAATTGTTGTCACGCTGACGTCGCGCGTTCATGGCCGGCCCTGCAGTTGTTTAGCGATCGATATCTATGTCGAGACTGCAGGGCCTGGGCCTCTAAAGTCAAAGTCAAATTATTTACATCAATGAGCAGGGCAGCCCGCGAAATACAAATTTTCTTACGTTTTTTGTAATTTACAGGTCAGTGTCAGGTTGTGTGTTGATGAAAAATGAGTCGCGCCAGTAACACGTTTGTAGTTACAGAATTAAAATCATTAATATGTATAACCCTCTAAGTTCATTTAACCCTATTCTGTAACTATTTCTGAAAAAGTCATTAAATCTATCGGAGCTACCTTGGCGCTTCCGCCTTAAGGAACTCTTGAACGCAAAACATTAAAACAAAGGAAATAGACTTGATTGTATTGCCCATTCATAGTTTCGTATGGCGAAGAATTGTCAATTCTTCCGATCCTACATGCAAGAAAACTATAACAAACGCGATCGCTCCTATTGACAGACATTCCTTACCTCGGGCTCGGTTACCAGTCGGCCGTCTGAAGGTACCTGCCTGCCCCACTAACCACCACACCTGCAGTGGTAGTTATTAGTTATAGCTCGCAGTACCGCTATGTTATGCTCATCTGTACCATTCAATTATATCGCCTGTGGCGCGAGATTGATGCGGGCGGAGCCAATCGTAGTTATATTTAAAGATCTTTTGTTAATGACTTTAGTTTGGTTTTCCTTTACTTGCATGCCACGTTTTTTGTATTAAACACTAGCAACCCGCCCCTGCTTCGCACGGTGACACCAATTGGTCCCAAAACTATCCTATCTTTCAAGCTGAAACCAACCATACACATTTACAAAATTTCTTTGAAATCGGTTTAGATTAAACACATGATTTTTATGAACGAAGCTTGTCAAACTTTTACTGAAGTAAAAATCACCAGTTACCCAATTACAGTAATGTACCACTGTTGAAATACCATTATTACCATATTCACATTAATTTCAACTGCCTTTATACTATAGTAAAACTACTTATGATTCTTACTACCACAAAATTAGGTGACAATTAAACAAATGCTTAACAAAAGCGCGCTGTATGTACTAGCTGTTGCCGCGACCTAGGCCCGCGTAAAATTATTATAAAAATACAATTTTCGCAACATTTTTCATTATTGATCTGCTCCTATTGATCGTAGCGCGATGTTATATAACCTTCCTCGATAAATGGGCTATCCAACACTAACACATTTTTCAATTCGAACGTATCACAGTAGTTCCTGTGATTAGCGCGTTCAACCAAAAAAATTGTAAAAAAAAAAAAAAAAAGTATATTATGTAGATGTCGCTCGGCTCAGCGATGAAAGATAAAAATACAACAGCACGTTTTTATTTAGGCACTAATATACGATATCTAATATCGTCAATTGTTGGTGAAACCGGACATGTTGGGACTATTGTATTGATCGTCCACACCAGACACAACAACTTTATTATCGTTTGCCTAATTAGCAAAATAGGTCTAATGCTATGAAAACATAGATAATGACGTATGTATGTTATATGCGCATCGCGCCCAATCCAATGGGGTCTACAACCTACAAACAAATGACATGTGATTAATAACCGATGGTGTTGCCATAAAAATACGCGTGTTTTTTTTTGGCAACGGAATTTCTGTGTTTACTAATGAGTATAGTCAGACCTCGTTTATAATTATTGTGTGGGTGTACCATACCAGGTAACGGTAACAGGCCGTGTGTCTGTGTTCAATGATTTATATTTATAGATTAGTCACCTCTTCATCGTAACTGCCATTTTAAGAAAAGACTGCACTTTAATGGAGACCAACAACTGAGAGCAACTTATCATTACCGACTGAGACCAACATACCATTATCATAGTAGACCAATGTTCTCTTCTGAACTTGACCTCCAATTTAAATGACCGCCACAAACATGGAGGCAGTGTCGCAGTAGTATCCATAATGGATCTAGTTATAGTTCGAGTCTATTTGGTATTTGACTAACTTTTTAGTCTCTTTTTCATGGACAGCAGGACAGTGAACTTAATAACTGATGGAGAGATCGAGCGCATAATTCTTGGAAACTGTGTACAGAAGATGATGTCTTTGCCCTGAAGCGGAACAATACAACGTAGAAACATTAATAGTCTTCCCAAATCGTCTAACGACTTAGAACCCACACTCTCTAATATTAATAACTTTCAATTCCCACCTATTAAGCTAAGTGTGCGCTATCAAAGCGAGCCTAATGCACCAGCCACAAAAGACTTCCGGCGCAAGTAAGGCGTCAATTAGCATTGAATGGCACATGTCATTGTAATCGAAGTGGTTGGTGTCATCGGGGCCATTGTCCCAGTGGTTATCGGGTCGATCATTTTGTATGGTGGACACGTAATACACGATATATCGTGAAGTGGAACGGTTTGTCAAGTGGTTGGTTAGATAATGTTTTCTTTTTGGTGATCCACTAGAAAAGGAAACATAGAAAATAATTTAATACAACAGTCGGCACTGGGCACAGTTAAGTCTGCATCACAGCCGTGCAAAATCTGAAATATAGACCTTATAATATAACATTTGGAGGTACAGCCCCTCTGATCTTTTCGTAAAAGATGCATGCGATAATACCTTAGTATATTCTTGGTAGGACTTTAGAAGCAATAAACTGCAAATAAAGTTATTTTCAGAACAAATCCTCCTTGCCACAGTGCTAAAAATACATGGACAGCGACGCCATCGATTCAGACATGTGATCTAAGCCTACTAACCTACCCCATAATGTTTATCGCACAAGATAAGGTAGTTGTGACCTAATTCCCGGTTATACGATGCAAATATAGCCTTTGGCCAGTCTTGGCGGGATATATGTAGGTAGGGGTTATGTATCATCATCATCATCGATGTACCAAAGTATGGCATAAGACACAAGTAAGATAACACGATTATCACAGTCGTTGACAGTTGTCAGGTTCACTGGCTCGAAAGTCTGACAAACAGTCTTACCAAGAGGTATCGTATTACCCAGTACTAACTGGGTTGCGGATTCGGAGTCCATGTAAAATATTACCAATATTGTACATGGAGCGACTGCATCCGGTTAGACTGGAAGCCCACCCCAACCATGATTATGATTATTACAAAATTTGTCATAACACTCATACATAACCCATAATAATTATGATCAGTGGTCATCGGCGAACTAAAAATAATAAGGAAACCATTTTAGCCTCCTATTTTTTAGAAAAAAAGAGGTTTTCTTATTGTTTTTAGAATAGAATGCAACGATTCAAAAGTCTGAACTTTTGAAAATTCTTAGACGTCTTTTGTTTCGATCGGTTGGTTCCAGTCCTCAGCAAATCAGTTAAATTAATCAGTCTTGATTTCTGGATTGCCGCGGTCTACCAGATTTGGTGCATTCAGAGATACTATCACAAATCAGACCTAGTATATTTACTAAAGTTTTTATATTTACTTTCAATATTTACAGAAATGTGTAAATATTTAAAGAAAGTATACTAGGTCTATTATTATTAATAACTAGGTTTATTCTACTTTATGTTTATTGTGTGGAACAAGACGTTATATCAACCCTAGATATCTGGTTGCCCTACATCTGGTTGCCTGTAGCGCGTCGACCGTGTGACGTTCGGTTGTATAAACCGTTGTCTCTACAACTATTTGTACACCGCATGCCCGTATCATTCACACTAAACTATGTACACCTAAAGGAATAACTAAATATTTATTGTACTGTTATTTCAACTCTCGGCGCGTTGAAAACCGAAAAGTGTGCGTTATTTAGTTATTGTTTTAGGCACACAAAATACTTAACAGGTGGAGGAGTAATTCCAGTATGGGAAAGAGATGGCGCTAGACGACGTCTCTTTCCCACACTGGAATTACTCCTACTTTAAGGCGTCATATCCCCCAGGACCTTATACATAAGAGCACAAAGGTACTGTTTATTTCATAAGACATTTCTTCCAGCAGATCTGCGACAGGAAAGTTGGATTAGAAATGTAGATACAGTGTTTAGAAAAGACAAAACAGGAAAATTTAAATTAGAACTTAAATGAATTCTCTCATTTCAATGATCATGATTTTTTTTTCATTGTCATTTTACTTTCGTTCTCTTATTTTTTCTTTCTTTAATTTAGTTGTCGTCCAGTATTCATGAAACCGTTTATTTATAACGTTAATTTAGCACCGTTGATTTTTATAAATAAATAAATTCCATCCAAGTTAGAAAATATTGCGACCCTTGATCCCAACATTCCCAACGTATCGTTGAGAAGAGGTTTTTTAAAGATGGCTACCGTTACTTTGATGACGCGAAAGCTATAATTTGGTTTTTTATCGACGTTGTGTTTCTACTCCGGAGGCGTTAGGTTGTGAATTAACTTATAAAGTGATGCATTTATTTTATAAATTAAAGCGATCAGGATGTTTTTTATTCACGGTTTTTTTTTTCATAATACATAATTTTACTGCCAAACTGCAGCACAGTTTGTAGGCAATATTATCGCGTGGACTCACTTATTTCCAGGGTAAGTTAAGTTAATGTAGACTGATTTATATGGTTTTTGTTAGGGATCCGTGGGAGGGCCTTTTGCGTCGCGCGTCGTAGGGTGAAGTAGGCCACTACCGCGCGGTCTTTCTTTTTCCTTTTTCGTTCGTTTTCGCGTACTGCATACGTGGTGTTCGTTTTTGCGTCGATGTCCCTTCCTGCCTGTATTAGAGTTCAACGAACAAGTTTCTCACTTCCAAATACATGAATGCATCGTTTCACCTCTTTTCATATTTTCACACCGCGAACTACTGAAAGAGCCGATCGAAGTACGAAAAGAACCTCGCCCGCCTCGCTCGCTCGCTCGCTAGTTGGCGGTGTGGCCCTTGTTACCTGTATCGAACAACCACATACAATTTTCCTATTAAATATTCGTCTTCCAAATACATAAAACGTGCTTTGAAATAAAACTGATCTAATGCAGTAGTTTCAGCTGCGAAGTTCTCATACTATTCATCCGCTCGCCCGCTGTGAAAGTACACATTTTATGCAAATATGGGGATTGGCGGTAGTATTCTCAGGTTCTGCTTGCGAATACTTGCAATGTGTGCATAGCGTTAACCAATCAGAGCTCCCTACGTTTATAGAGCAGAGCTGAGTTTGTGTGTGTGTAAATATTGATCTAACTTCGTGGAATATCAAAGTAATTGGAGCTCCACTTGGATGTTCGCAGGATATATATATTCATATATTTTTTTTTTCATATTTATTTATATTTTTTTATTATTATATTTTGGATATATTCTGTAGCAGCCTGATTTTTTTGTCTTGTTCACATTACATAGCATCACGCATGTTTTGCATGACAGGCTGGCAGAGGTCGGCCCCCGCTCTTTATAGCCTGTGGTCGCACAAGAACTACTATCGAACATAAGGTAATGTATGGGCATGGGTTCGGTACCTGTGTCGGGCAAAAATCTCATTGCGTGATCAAACAGGAATTCCCAGTAGTGGCCTGGAATCTGGTTGTCCGCCCGGTTAATGGAACAGGTTCGCTCCCTTTTTCATGAAAGTCATAAAATATGTTCCTGGTTTACGACCGTGTCCTAACCAAAGCGATCATCACACGAAAAGCGACGGTCGAGTTATTATTGTTCGGCGAACCCGAACGCGTCTTCACGCCCGCTCCGTAAAAATTAGTGACACATGAACGTGACGATCACGTATTCGTGCAACGGATCACTTTGGTTAAAAGACGGGGTAATGGTCACGCACGTCCGCTGTCTGCACGGTCGAGCAGATGGTCGGCTAGTGGCGAGTGGCGAGAGTGTTAAGACGAGTGTAAAGTAGAACAAAACGAGCCGCGCGCCGCGCCGCCATTCACGCGGACCGCTCGTAGTAAACACGGCTGCGCGGGCGCACACTCGCACAGGGCTGGCGAGAGTAGCGGGGACTTCTCACAGCAACAAGTGCGTGCGACAACATTTTGTCTTCGTAATGTCTCGTCATCGCGACGACTCGACTGCGTGAGCGTCAACACATCTTGTCCCAGCGCCTCATAATGCGCACACATTATATCGAGCCTCAAGTTAGGTTCAAGTAAATTGAAGCAATGTCAGTAGGGACAGATAATCATTATTATTTCCTTTATTCAAATACATACATATAAATTCCATTTTTAAATATTCCTAAACAAATTAATATTAAAAAAAACATTTAAAAATATAAAAAATTGTGTTCCGCCGGTATCGGGAGCAGGGTCCAAGCTACCGGTGGTTAGGGCTCCAGAGACAGGAACCTCCTCACAATGCGAGCCGTATCGAGGAGTACTGCCTTCTGAATCAGGCCCTTGGTCCAACCGCCTAAGGAGAGCCTCGAAAGATGTTCGACGAGGCTTTTGGCTATAAGGCCATTGGCCGTCACGACAATCGGCACAATGATAGCCAAGTTCACATTCCACATGTCGACAACCTCGTGTGCCAAGTCGAGATACTTTATTTGTTTCTCTTTCTCAGCTTTCACGAGGTTCTCGTCATGCGGGATGGTCACATCGATTATCATTACGCGGCGCGCTGATCGGTCCATCACCACTATGTCAGGCTTATTGGCGACAATAGTCCTTGTCAGTGATGATAGACCGATCCCAGTACAGCGTGACATGGTCAGAGATAATAGAGATAATCATTTTTATTACTAACAGCAAATTCAGTCTTTCTTCATTTATCGAAATATTTAAATATCTAAACAAAAATAATACAATGAACGGCGTTGGGAAGCGCATCACTTGACGACGCCGACGGCCGGGCGGAATTGATATTTTAACGTTTTGTAATACTCCGAATTAGGTTTTTATATTTTTATTAATCTATACTATACTCATATTATAAAAAGGTAAAATTTGTTTGTAAGTTTGTATGTAGGGGTAATATCTGGATCTACTTCACCGATTTTGAAAATTATTTCACTAAAAGGAAGCTACATTATCCCCGAGTACCATAGGCTATATTTACAACGTGCCCGTAGGATAATTTGCGACCATAACGCGAGCGAAGCCGCAGGCAACAGCTAGTGACAAATAAATCGGAAACCACGATTTAGACAGGACAACGTCTGTCAACTAGTTTTGTATACAAAAATCTCCTTAATTAGTAACAATGACAACGCAGTATTAATTACTTGTTGTAAAGAAACAATTGCCAGTGCGCCGGCGCCGGCAGCCCTACATGTAACGGCGAACAGAAGTGTGCCGCAAGTTGTCGCTAACGGTGCCGACTGCTGCGGTGTCGGCAGAGAGCTAGCCCGGCGCCGGCGCAGGGCTAGCGACGCACTACCATTGCTACTTCACGACGGTATTATGCACTCGCAGCAAGGCAATATTTGTCAAAAAGTATAATTGTGGCGGCTACATATATATAACGCCACGTACGAACTAAGCATCGTGTCTGACAACACATATACATGGCACACACATTCCCATTTGCATTTGCATTTTTTTCCCATGCATTTTCTTGATTTTTCCTGCATGGCAGAAGTATTAAGTTTCCTCTCTATAAAAAGTCTGTAAGGGGCAGATAGGTGTTAACTACGACACGGATCCAGTGCGACCTGAAAGAAGTCATATGTCTTCGAATTATAAGTTCTGGGACATACCCAGAGCTGTGATGATTAAATAAATTACTAAAAGTAGAACGCTGGCCTGGATAAAACCACGACCTATACAAATCGTAAGTCGGGGCTGTTCCCACTGCGCCTGCATATACTAAGTGCGGGTCCTGCGCTACTACCACCGCTACACCGCCGCCGCCGTCCCGTTTCATCAAGATATATATAGAAGAAGTAATGCAAGTGGATTGTTCTGGAGTGGAACTGCGAACCGAAACACGTTGCGATGGAAGGCCTCCCACTAGATGGACCGATGACCTGGTGAAGGTTGCGGGGACCCACTGGATGCGAGTCGCATGGGACCGGTCAATGTGGTAATAAATAAATTACACAAAGCTATGCGCCTGCCTGGGTTTTAACCCACGAATTACTGCTCGTAAGTGGGGGCCGCCACCACTGCTCTACAAGTAAAAAAAAAGAATTTTAAAATTGACAGGTCTTCCAAATTGAAAAGTAAAAGGTAAAGGTGTCATCATAATAAAAACACGCAAACACAATGTCAAATAAAGCTACAATCGAATACATTATGACCACGTCCGTGACGCCTAACCTCCGCCTCCTCAGTTGAAAGTGCAAATGTTTAGACACACAGCCACACACATTTGTCACCACTGTCCCTTTCTGCCAACAATTTAAACTGCATTACCCCGAATATGTTTGTGGTCTCGTCATAGCCATCACTATGTTCGCTTTCGTTTGTATGTTGAAAATAAAACTTACAAGTAAGTACCTACTTATACAATAAATCAATTTCTTTATAGACTACATCACCCGAATAATCCCGTAAATCTGTCCTAAGAAATTGTGAACATTAGGCAAGTATTTAAAAAAGAAAAACGCCCTATATCTAACCTCTTCCTTTTTTGAAGTTGTTTAAAAATAACAATTACTTTAACAGCTGGTTACGAGGTCAACGGCCCCGTGTCGCATGTGCCTAGTACTTACTTACATATTCGTAGGAAATCTGCAAGTGGCGCCGCCGCCGCCGGTGACTGAAAATTTATCGCAAGGTAATAATAGTATGAGGAAAAGTTGTGAGGGAAGTTTTGAGTATGAATGTGGAGGGCTATAAGAGTAGAGAAAGATCAAAGAGACGATGGATGGACTGTGTGAGGGGTGATAAGGCAAAAAAGAGGTATGTTGGGATAAGGGCAGAAGTACGATGAGGATTATACCAATCACAACCATGAAGCCATTTTTTTTTCTGATGTGAAATCTTCAAATAACTCCTGCTCTGGGCGAATCAGGAGGGAGTGTAAGTTTTACTGACTAAAACCCATCGATGTTCCTTCTTTTGCCCTTTGTGTTCCAGGGCCGCGGTATCTCTTTCGAACAGTCCCGCAGCCCTGGACAACTGTATGAACCCTCGCTATATGAAAATAACCCTCTATATAATTTTACTCATAGATCAAATTAGTGTATTCCCCTACATTCCAAGATGCGGCCTACATAATAAATAACCATAAATAAAACAAGATTTACCAAAAAACAACCGTAAAATCTTGAAGTTGGTCTGGTCAGAGTGCGACCACGAAAACTGTGAACTTAATCACACACCAGTGCTAACGAGAAGAAAATTGGTGTTAATGAGACTTATGTATTTGGTTTTGCACAGCGAATTTGAGTTTTGTTTTCAACTATTCTTTACTAATTAATATTGTAAAATTCGAGTGACTGTTTGCTACGATTTTACTACTAAACTAATTTAGATGTATACTGTACAACAGATCAATTTTATGAGCCTATCAATTTTCTACAGTTGATTACAGAAAAAAACCTCATGAAGGTGAAACGGACGTGGTATTGATTTATTATAACTTTTAGTTAAAAGTCCAAACTTGTAGTGGTAGCTTCAGTTTTTTTTGTCGCGTTCCGGTTGGTTTGTCACTTTCCATCTCAACGCGCGGGTCTTATGCTTCTGCCCCAGTGTCTCAAATCGCCGTGAATATAAAATTGACATATTTTCTCTGTTAATGTACTTTAGCAGTATATCAGCGATAACGGTGATAGAAAAATCTTTGATACAAACTACCGAACTGCATACGGCAGTCCTGTTGAAGTCGGTGTAGAAGTAATCGCTTTGAAAACGATTGCTACTTGGCTAGGCTCTCAACGGTACCCCTCGCTTGGACTTAACATCTTTTTAACTACAAGGCAAAACTTCACAGACTTGAGCGATGTCTAAACGAATAAAAACAACATTAGAAGATTTTCCAATAATCTGAGGTCACTACAGTTCACGGGGGCGTTGACCCCGTAATCAGCTATTATTTGTACGTTTATTTGATTATTATTACGCGTTATTTTTAATATGTTGACGAAATTTTACAGACAAGACGAGTATCGGTATCCAATGGTTAATAGGTACATACGCATTTCATATATTTTATTCATCACATTATTTATTTTTACTTTTGAACAAAATTACCCTTACATCATTTGATTTCAATTTATTTATTTAAGGACAAAACCCAGGTTATGTTCAACGAACACGTCATCCCAGGACCTATTACTGTCAATGGAGGTCCTCTCGAGGTTTTTCGAGATTATGTTATTACCTCGGGCAAACTCTGCAATTTGGTAAGAACAACTTTGAGAGGGAGGCCAACAGAAGAATTCAGCTGGGCTGGGCAGCATTTGGGAAGCTTCACCGGGTCTTCTCGTCACGTATTCCACAAAGCCTAAAGACTAAGGTCTTCAACCAGTGCGTCCTGCCTGTTATGACTCACGGAGCCGAAACGTGGACACTCACGGTGCGGCTGGTCCATAAATTTAAGGTCGCTCAGCGAGCTATGGAACGGGCTATGCTTGGAGTCTCTCTGAGGGATCGCATTTGGAACGAGGTAATTCTACAGAGAACCAGAGTTGTCGACATAGCTCACAGACTAAGTAAGCTGAAGTGGCAATGGGCCGGTCATATTAGACGTAGAACAGATGACCGTTGGGGTAGACGTGTCCTTGAGTGGAGACCGCGAATCGGTAAACGTAAGGTGGGACGCCCTCAGGCTCGGTAGAGCGACGATCTTCGCAGGGTGGCTGGTAGCAACTGGATGGGAGCTGCTGAGAATCGAGTTGAGTGGCGTGCGATTGGGGAGGCCTGTGTCCAGCAGTGGACTGCCGTAAGCTGATGATGATTTACTTAAGGACAACGAAAAGATTACACCAAAAAAAATACATGTTAAACTACTCATATTATTTACATTTTTTTTTATAGTGTAGCCAATTCAATGAATATATTAGGAGATATCATAGTTTTATGTAACGCAGACGAAGTTGCGCGGGTTAGCTAGTTTCAAAATATGTAAAGTAAGGTGTCTGAAAGACCTTGTACATAATTACGAAAAACATGTAGGTCACTTGGATCTCATCGGCTAACGAAAAAACTGAAGCATTGGACTCGTCTACACAACTACGATATAACAAAAAACGAACGAAGAAACGATTCTGTCGCGATTTCTTTCAGCAATTTCTTTCTAAATAGAGCAATGTAATACTTCGCGAACGTTTTATTTCATCTATTTTCACGAGGGTCATGAAAACTTTCACCTTCTTCTATAATATGCTACAAACGGCTTCACATCAGATGAATAAAATGTATAGTATACATGTTTAGTCAGGGCGCCCATGGCTGAACATTTTTTCAGTTTAAGGTACAAAAATGGTGCTACTTTCTATTGATTCATCTCTGTGTGGTATTTCATAAAGGATGAATTTAGCAAAACGAGTATGTACACCTCTGCCTTACCCTTTGCGGATAACAGTCGTGATAAATAAAATAAATAAATTTATTCAAAAAAGGTATAACATAAACACTATTGGGAATCGCACCTATTTCTTAAATCTATGTCAAGTACTCCCATGATACGTGCCTGAACAAGGTAATCCTGTGTTTCAGGCGATTGGAGGTAAAATTAATTGATTAAATAATCACATAGAATATTAATCTTATGTTAAAAGGTGTACCAAATAATAGTACCTTAACTTAGCTTTAACCAAATTAACATCATGAATTCATGACGGTACCTTGTCAATATATTTATGAAAACATTATGTATGTCCGGAAAAACATACATCTTTTTGGTAAAAAAAAAAAATTATTTTGCAAAAAATAAAACCGACTTCAAAAACGTGAAAAAATAACTTTAGTTTCAGAATTCGGTGACTTTTGTTTGTTCGATTGAATTTTTTTGCCACCGACTTCTGAAACTAAAGTTATTTTTCCACGTTTTTGAAGTCGGTTTTATTTTTTGCAAAAAAGTTTTTTTATTTTTCCTTTTTTAGTTTCAATATTCTACACAAATATTTGCTATAGGTACATTTATTTTACATTGTTAACAACTCCTTTCATGGTAATAGGCTTATCCCCAATAAAATGTAACTTATATCGTTATCATACCTAACTGTCGAAGTCTGGGTGTACTGGCCACATCTGCGTACTCCCTCAGAGCATACAGGCGTTATGTTATGTTCTAATATTTTGTAAAAAATAAACATCCAAGCGATTGCAGCAATCACGACAGATTTGCCGTCTATTTTTGAAGAGTTCCATAGTATATCTCCGAAGATCAGCATCAGATTTTCACCAAATTTAACCACCAAAAAAATGGGACCACCGCGAAACAATATTCTACCAAACAAAAAAAGAATCATCGAAATCGGTTCACAATTGGCGAAGATATCGCTGAACATAAACACAAAAAAAAAAGAAAACCCACGACTTGATAACCTCCTCCTTTTGGAAGTCGGTTAATTAGCGACAGACATAATTTTAATACTAGAAATAAGGACAAATTAGATCAGCCACGTTTCAGATTGTCAAAAGTACGCACTTCTTTTATGGGGACCTGTGTGAAATGTTATAATAAAATACCACTTGACATTCTACAACTTAATGAGAAGAAGTTTAAAACATGCTTAAAACGCACACTATGTAAGCGAGCATAATATATTATAAGTTGGAGGACTATATTGTAGATAAAAATGCTTGGTTCAATGCTGGTCCTGCTCCACAGCCACTTGGGCTCACGAACTAACATTTTAATGTTTGGAAAAGATGCTCCCCTCTAGTCCTTTTATTTATTTTTTTCTTTTGGAAACTTAGTTACTTTGATTACCATTGTTTTATACAAATTACAAGCATTATTTCAGTTTTTGTAAATGTGAGTACCATGCAGACTTTCTATTGTGGTTAGTAGGGCTTATCCTAATCTTTAAGGTTTTAATAGTTTTTATTTTTATTTTTCTATCTGTACATTGTGCTCACATATAGAAGCAACAATATTGTACCCAAGACTATTGTAATATCTAACTTGATTTGAAACGAGCGTCCATGGAGTTTCTTGCCCATTCTTCTCCATGAGATCTACTATTTTCGAATGGGCAACTACAGTCCATTCACAGTTGTTATGCCTGTGGCTGGACTGTAGGTAGCCTATTTTTTACGATACAAAAGTGCCTGTCACGGGCCTATTTGAAATGAATGCGTTGAGTTTGAGTTTTTAGCTAACTAATTAAAAAAACAATAACACGAACAATATTTACTTCAGCACAAGTAATAACTTCGTGGTGATGATATTAAATGCTCCTAATATTATTGCGTAGTGCAGTTTTTACGTACCTCGAAGTAAAAAGATATGGATGCACACACACACGGACACACTCGCCTCAACAAAGATCGTTACTATTCTTCTTAGATTTATATCACACCCCTGCCCACCATTTTGCAATGCAAGCGTGAAGTTACTCAAGTTAAATATTCAGAAGCTTGTGATTGCATCGCGATCGTGAGAAGTCTCGCACGTTTAAAAGTAAATTATACCCCACGGCAGTATTGGTAGAGCCTTAATTCCGTAGCAATAAGGTTCGTTATTGAAGTGCGAGTTTTCGACTGATGTGTGGTCAAGTGCACAACACATGTCTTGATGGACGAGAACGCACATAATAATATGTAGCATCCTAACATCACGCCTGTTCTCTTCGGGGGTAGGCAAAGGTGTAAGTGACATCACGTCTATTTTCATATTAAACTAGCTGTTGCCCGCGACCTTCGCTCGCGTGAAATTATTATAAAAAAATATTACGGTCCTTTTGAATCGAATTTTGTTACCAATTTCTGGGATTTTTATTTTTTTACACGGATCCCTAATTCTACTTATTTTTCAATAAAAGTAGCCTATATTAGACCTTATAACATCAGGTATCTGCCAGTAAAAGTCCCGTCAAAATCGGTTCAGCATTTTCGGAGATTAGCCGGAACAAACAGACAGACAGACAAAAATAAAAAAATATGTTTTGGTATAAGTACTGTACGAGTATATCCTTTCATATGCATTAAGTAAAAAGCTGTTATTTTGGTGTTGCAAACAGACACTTCATGTATGTATAGATGGGCCTACTTTTGTCAATCAATCTAGTCCTGAGGACAGAGATGAGGTCGACGAAGGAAGGAGCCAACCCAAAAGAAAGCCTATTTCGGGGTCATAGAACCGAAATCTATAAACATTACTTAGCAAATACTTCGAATGCGATATGTTCCGTTCCGTTGTAGTTTTACATGGACAAGAATAGCGTTTAGCCATAGGTCGTGCTAAGTAGGAATTATTCTGTGGCACTTGCGATCGCTTAACCATATAATTATTGATGTATTAAGAGGCTATGAAATATAAGCACTCATTATTGTTACACGATGTGGGAATTACACCCACCAGGTTGACGCATTATTTAATCTCAAAAGTGCTGAAATAGCATCTCGCTTATAATTCCCGCTGGACTAGGCAGAACTTTATCTACCTTTAGTACACCTACTTTTCACGAGTTATGTTTAAATCCCATGCATCTAATAGGGAGCGATCCTATTGCCATCCACTGGGTACAAAGTCTACGGATTTTAACTGAGGAATTCGTTATGGTAAACTACAATAATAAATTACATTCGATTTTAATATTTCGAAAAGATGCTCCCCCTCTAGTTCTTTTATTTTATTTGTTTTCGTTTGGACACTTAGTTACTTTGATTACTATTATTTTATATAAATTACAAGCATTATTTCGGTTTTTGTAAGTGTGAGTACCATGTAGACTTTCTATTGCGGTTAGTAGGGCTTATCCTAATCTTTAAGGTATTTTTTTTTCTTTTCTATCTCTACATTGTGCTCACATATAGAAGCAACAATATTGTAACCCAAGAATATTGTAATATCTAACTTGATTTGAAAAGAGTGTCCATGGAGTTTCTTGCCCATTTCTTTCTTTCTTCTCCATTAGATATACTATTTTTGAATGGGCAACTACAGTCCATTCACAGTTATTATGCCTGTGGCTGGACTGTAGGTAGCTTATTTTTGACAATGCAAAAGTACCTGTCGCGGGCCTATTTGAAATAAATGCTTTGAGTTTGAGTTGAGTTACATGACCAGACCCCGGTAATCGAACTCAAGACTTCATGCTTAGCGGTCGCGCTCACGACCATTAAGACCAACGTAGGTATTAGTCTTAAATAGTTAAAAAAGCTAGAAATACCCCGAACCAAGTTGAACCAAACTACCGAAATGAATTCGGTCTCAAATAAATGCCAACAAAAACGGAACTCTAAAATAATATAATATCGTTCAACGCGATCCCGTTAGGGCCGCGTGAGTCGATCGTTTGCGCATATTACAGACAGTTATCGACAGCATGTCTGTAGACCGAGACATGTTAATTTAATCCACACAGTCCTAGTTCCGTTACAAGTCAGTTGTCACCGAATGATGGCGACGTGAGGCTGGTGGGTAGAGTGGGTGGGTGGACTGGTGGGTAGAGCTTGAATGGCCTTTTTAGGAGGACGTTGCCGTTGATAAACATTTATGAAATTGTATAGAAAAAACGGTAAACAAAAAGGGGAGGTTTTACCCAGCAGTGGGTGATTCCGGGCTGATATGATGATGATAGGAAAAATATAATGGCAGCGGCCACAAGTACCATGCAGCAAACTTCCGACAGCTGGCTACAAGATAGGTAACTCTAGAATATGATGCTGACAGAAGCAGTTCTGTATCTGGCTTTACGGCGGACTGGCATCCATCAAACGGGTAATTACTGATAAATTCCGCGACTCGGATACGTATACCTCCAGACAAATACTTAAGGATCAGTTAAAATGGTAAGGGCAAATTGCGGGCCAGCTGCGGCACCCCGACCTGTGCCCGGACACTGAAAGGTATTTAAGTAGTATTTATATGGAGATGTCCTAGTCCGGAGACGCGTTAGCAATTGGTCCGTTTCGCTTTGACCGAACCTTTACTGAAGTATCTGTGACTGTAAAAAGTGACTTTGACGTATCACTAAAACTGATATCTAATATTTTAGAGAGGTAGAAGTTTGTAAGTTTGTATGTATTCTCCGGAACTGATGAACCAATTCTAAGAAAAAACCACTCACAGAAAGACACATTATTCGTGGGTGCTAAAGGCTATAAATTATATTTAAATCAAATTTGCGGGTGAAGTCGCGGGCAAAATCCATAATAAAGTTTCTTAGTCGACATAAACTGACGACATTGTATGTGAAGCAGGGACGTTGAATAAAGCCAAATTTTTGCTAAAAAATTCATCAGCTATCTTAACAGCCGCTTTCATCAAAGCCACTCGCACAGCGTACCAAGACTACCAAGCTCCTAGTGAACCATTGCATGGGTTTACTGTATATGTATGCCACACAACTCGATACTACTTGAAGCTGCAGCTATTTGTCACTTGTTCCAGCATACGGTACACTCCACAGGTACTCCGGTACAGTCCACTTTAAAATTGAAGTTAATCGTTTACACCAGTCACTACATTCAGTTGAGTGGTCATCGAATTACTCTTCATTTTATTTCTGTCAATTATAAAACACAAACAGAGCCGGCGATTCAGTGATTTGTAGTGGAAGCGGGCCTTAGAGCACAATTGCCGTTTCCTCTAGTCCTATAATAAAAATATTACAACAACTATACACTCACACTAACCTACATTTAACTCGGTGGTAATAACCACCGTTGTCAGTTACTCACGACATCGGGAATCGAACCCGGGCTCCGGTAATAGCCACCGCTAATAACAAAACTATAAACGTAGCAATCAATTTTAACGATCGATAGACTAACGGCGTATAGACCTACTAGTTCGCTGACATATTAATAGGTGTGTAGTTTCCCTGGATGGCATAGAATTATACTCGGAAAACACCTCAGTAAGCGGTATTTTTGAAAAAAGACCGCTACAGTACGACTACTTTAAATTTGCAGTTAAAGGTAGCGCCGCAACACTATGCCAAGCTTCTTCCATTTATTTTAGTTTCTGTTTTATTGTCTGCACAGATATGTTGGCTGAATTATAACCAAGTATTTAGGTTCTTGAGGTCTCTGCGGCCTGACTGACCAAGTGGCATCAGCGATATTGTTATATAATATATTGGATTGGTTTAAGCAGTAAGCTGCCGGAGAGCTTATGTCACTGCTTCTTACTGGAAAGACGCTTTAATTAAATACGAATATTATTGCCACCTATCTAAGACCTTTGAAATACTCTGGATGTGTGAGATCTATATTGTTATCAGTTACGAACGTTACATAACCGCTCGTAAGTCTTTGTTTGAGTTATGTTATGTTATGAGTTTTCCCCGTTTTTGCAACATTTTTCATTGATGCTCCGCTCCTATTGGTTGTAGCGTGATGATATATAGCCTAAAAAAGAACTATCCAACACTACGAGTAAACGAATTTTTCAATTCGAACTAGTAGTTCCTGAGATTAGCCCGTTCAACCAAACAAACAAAAAACAAACTCTTCAGCTTTATAATATTAGTATAGAAAATATCAGGACATAAGTGGTCAAAAAGAATGTTCTTAATATTAGCAAAGATCGCAACTTGTTTGCCCAAGGCTAATTCTCAAAATAATTACCTTTTACCAGATTCAAATTCAAATTCATTTATTTGCAAAAACATGTGTAGATAATATACATGGTATGATGCATATATAGTATAGGTGTTACAAAGTTATTCTTTGGTTCAACATGTTCGACCATGGCTGGTGTACAAATTAGGTCGAAAGACCATAAGATTTACAGAAATGCCATAACTCATAGTCTACCCACATAACTTTGCTAATGCCACCCTTTCTTCCACAGTCCTCAACGTGGCTGCTGGCAAAGCTCCGATGCAGGCGTCGACGGAAGATGGCGGGGTTCCCCAGCGGGCCCTGGACGGCAGTACTGCAGCCACCTTCAGCGCGGAGACCTGCACCCTCACGAAGTCTGAGAGAGTTCCCTGGTGGTACGTGAATCTGTTGGAGCCCTACATGGTGCAACTTGTGAGGCTCGACTTCGGGAAGCAGTGCTGCGGTAAGAGTCTAAATATTATCATAATTACCCGTACTGTAAACTGCCGGTTCTATCCTACTATCTCTGTTCCTTTACAGGTGAACTTTACAGAAGCTTAACGAAGTCTGAAAAAATCATAAAACTTTAAAAGAGGGTTGATTTTGATACCGACGTCACAGCCAGCTGTTACGTAATAACCAAAATTCACCCTTGCTTTGACGTCTTCCGTTCAGACATCTTCGGTTTTAAAAGTTTTCTGATCCTTCAGACTTTGATATGATTCAGCTAAAACAATATTTCTATTACGTTAAAAAAGGTTGCGAAAATCAACCCCAGTTACAAGTTTTTAGTAAAGTTCTGGTCACCCTTTTTATTGAGGTCTCTTAGGGGTAAGATTGTTGCACAGCTTAACCCGACTCACACTTGGCTGGTTTATAATAGAATTGGGTTGCTCAACGGTCCACCCTTCAGCTCCAACCCACTTTTGACTTATAAGTAAAAATAGACGAAACTTATAAATTTCTGACGAAATTTCAAACTTTTCAAGGGGTTGATTGTGTGAATGACGTAATAGCCATTACAACCAAAATCAACCCTCTTTAAAAGTTTTCTGATTTCTTCAGACTTTGTAAAGCTTCTGTTAAGTTACCTACAAGGAGAACAGACGTCATAGCAAGGGTGGATTTTGGTAATCACGTAACAGCTGACTATGACGTCTTTACCAAAATTTACCCTCTAGAAAGATTTCTGATTTCGCCAGACTTTCATTTACTTTCTCTAAGTTCACTAGAGTACGTCATGAGTAAACTTAAGGGAGGAGCGTTGCGCAACCCAGTTGTACAAGAAACCGACCAAGTGCGAGTCGGGCTAAGTGACCCTTCTTTTTTGTTCATAAAAAGTTTCTAAAGTTAGCTGAGCAAAGGAAATTCTGAAATGACAGAATCTTTTCAAATGGCTTGGTAATCACGTAAGAGATGGCTATTGTTATTTTCCTTTTTGTTTTTCGACTTTTCGTTCGTCATGAGTCTACCTTTCACCCTCTACCCAGGGTAGAGGGTGAACGAAGCGTTGCGCAACCCGATTTTACTAAAACCATATAAGTGCGAGTCGGCACGAGTTGTGCAACACTTTTATTTCGATTGACGTTCATGAAAAGCTTATTTTAGCAGCTTTAGCTGAAGTTTCAAGGAATGAAGCAATAGGTAAACTAATCAAAAGGTTTGACGCTTTCTAATCGCACAACAGTTTCTCAAACAGTTTTTTGATTTCGTCATTCTTTTTTAAACTTCAGTTGCGTTTAGAAATACCGTGACGTGAGGAGAACTCGGGCAACCCAACTGTATTCAAAATGAGCATATTATCTACCAAAATAACATGGGCTAAACCAAAACACCAAGTTTTAAAACCTGTTACGTGAAAACCGAGTTCAATCAATAATACTTATTGCTTTATATCAATCCTTTGAAAATTTAAAGCAGACTGGGAAAAATGAACACAATGGTAACCAAAATTATATTACCTACTCTCTGCTAAGTGAACTTTGCTTAGTTCCGTTTTAATACAAATTTTGGAACATCGTCAGTATTCAGGTAGTCAACACAATACTGGCTAGGAGCGAGTCGAGTTGCTCGACACCCTTGAGAAGCTCGATTAAGCTTGATTTGTGCCGAGCGGATTGATTATGATTAAGCAGTGTGTGCATTATATACCGTGTGGTAAATTGTGGTCGGTTTTATTGTTCCTCAAGTATTGCTGAATCGAATGTGCTGACACCACCAATTGTGTAACCGCCCCTACGACTACCCTACGTACCATTACTTCATATACATAGATTTAATATGTGAACTGTAAACCAAAAACATCTCAATTAAATTACCCTGCTCCATAATTGCTGTATTTCTCTTAGTGCTAGTCAACAAGCTGGTCCGTGTTCTCACCGCGATGAGTGGTAGTGGTTGGCACACTTGCGTGTACACCGTGGCGAGGTGTTAAACGAACATAATCGTCCATCTGACTGTGATAGATAACCTCCTCGTTAATGTACATAGTGACGTAGGTACAGTAAGCGGGGGTTATTACCCTGCGGCTATTCTTATGGAGTTCTTTAAAGTTGTGTGTAAGAGCGTTGTTCGCCTTTGTCACTTCTATGACTGTCTCTTTCTACTTGTAACCGGGATAATTGAGTGATTTGGCAAAATCATGAGGAAGCTTATAATTCCTTCAACCAAATATTCTTATAACTTTGTGTTATGCACATCTGAAATAATTACATAACAGTACTGACAAACTTTCCACCAGAGCGTCACCACCAGCACCTCTGTGAGGAGAGGATGTGTCACTCCCAGTAGTGATGGATTTAGATTAGGTGAGATTGGGTTAGGTGAGATTTATCCGCCACTATTATTGATTTATTTAAACATGCGTCTCATTAAAATCGGTTAATTACAATACGTCGTGGACACCCCGCCCTTCGCTTGAATAATATTTGCAGATTAAAAAACTAGAGAAAATGAATATAGTCTGAAAAGTCAATTGAGTACAAATACGTTTCATGGTCAATGATTTATTATTGTGATCATAATTCGGTCTCAGCAAATTGCATAATTTAATACTTCTGTGATGACTATGATTGCTTTTAGTAAGCAGTTTTAGTCAAATTGTTATCTATATCCTAATAAAAAAAGAAGAAACTTAATTTGATGCGTATATTTAGTAAGAAACTATGGAAATAGAATAGAATAGAATAGAATAGAATAAACATTCATTCGCTAATGGACAGCAGCAACACAATAGAGCAGCACATACATATACATATACTAACAAACAGCTTAACAATTAATTAAAACAGCTCAACTGCGCTGAGCATGCCCATAACGAAAGGGTCACCTACTCAGCATATGCTGGGTGTAAAACACTCAGCGCTGGTTTTCAGTAGGCCCCCCGCAGTGACACACGGATGAGGGTAGTAGGTAGTAAATAAATAACGTTATTCTATTAAATGGGCATTTCTAAGTGTGTAATAAATAAATAACATAAAATAAATATTTTTGTCCCAGAGTCTAACATAATTATATCACTATTAATAGAACACGAAAATACCTGCCAAATAAATAAGAACTTATCCGAAAACGAAACACAGTTGATTGACATGACGCACTTCGCGCGGAAATACATCACAGTGTAGGTAGATACTTATGTCAAGTTAATACTCGTAGCACATACTTCCGATAAACTGTAGTAGGCCTTCTATGTAATTTATAAACTTATTTTGGAATATTGCATGTAATGAAGGATATTTGATGACTTTTGGTAGGTTGTAATAATCACTCGGAAATCAACTTAATAAACCCGGTTGCAGAGTTGATATTCTTTTAAATGGAAATAACGTACATGCAACTAGTCCGTCGCCGCGCCGCCGCGCCGCCGCCGCGCCGGGCTCGCCGCGTGACGTGTTCCGCTTCAGACGACGGAGAGGATCAGCGGCGGATGGACGTCCCTGGTCCTCTTCGTTGTTCGATAAAATACAGTTACCATGAGTTCAAAAAAATAAATTGTTTTTTTTACTTTTTTGTTTTACAGGGCTAGTTAATGATGAGACAACCCAAGTAGCAAAATTTGGTACTATAAAAGTCCTGAACGTGCGAATTAGTGTTCATGATTAGTAAGGCTCTCACGATATAAATCTGATGATAAATCAGCTCTATACTTGAAATGTAAAAAATGTCGAGAAACGCTTTCGACTTCTAAAATTGTGCTGACTGTAAAGTTTATGTCACAAATTTCCACTATACAAATAATCAAATCATGTTTATAGTGCTATATTGCACCGTAAACGATTCCAGTGATTTTTTTAACGCACGTTGTGAGCGTTCCCCAAGAAAACAAAATAACTATATCGGTAAGTTATGCTTTATGCCATTTGCCATTGTAATAAAAAGGACATACTACAAAACATTAACGGACCGTAACTCTGCCATAGTTTGTACTTGCGAATTAAATTGTATCGATAATAGTTATTTATGATACTAGTGCGGTAAGTTGGTTTTTATAAACGAGTAGACGAGTTGGGGCTTACCATAGTCACGAGTTTGTAAATACCAATTTCTGCACGTGTGTCATACAACGTATTTTAACACATTTGCGAGAAAACAGTGCAATATGTAATGAAACAAACTTTTTCATAAGACTATTTTAATAGCAAATAATTTAATAAATTATACAGATAGGTCACTACTCTTGGAAATTAATAGTATTTGAACAATTATTAAAATTCAGTGAAATTTGCTGCTTTGGAAGCTTAACTGACTGACTGTCATTATTAATTTCACACGTATTATGTTAAACGGGAGAATGTGGCGTAAACGTCGGCGACGGCAGCGGTGGCTCGACGTTTTCGCGTGAGGTAGAAGGGCGCGGTTCCACACCATTATTTATATTTATATACTTTGATATCTTGTCGTTTATTTCAATTTTATTGTGCACCGAGTCTTCAAATCCATTACATATGTACTTTTATGTATTTTGTTAAATCTATGTCATTATTGGTTTTTAGAGTGGTTTTTAACATTGAATATATGGACCACATTGAGTACGGCTTATACCTACTTCACACGTAATTCATTGAAATAAGCCATCAAAACATTTTCAGAGAATGATTGAGTATTTCTTCGAGTTTCATGCTATAAAATTTGTAGCAGAGTACTGTCTTTGCGGTGAAGCGTTTGCAGAAACAATGAGAGGCTTTTAATAGGAATAAAAGTAAATATAATATCTGAAGAAAATGTATTTCGATGACAAGTTGAACCATAAGATGCTCTGTGAGTTGAACAGTGTCAGACTAAACTCAAACGTCATACCAAAAACGAAACATTTAAAAGTTATGTCTCTTCAGCTGCAGCAGACTGTCAAAGAGGCTTTAATACTTTCCCTCAGCTGATAGTAGAACATTTGGTTTATCCGTCAAACCGACTTTCGGAACTAGGCCCTTTAGTCTGGGTCTGGATAGGGCCTTAGTAAGGAAGTCTGCTAGCTGGGTAGCAGAGCTCGTCCTCTCGACTACGATGCCGTTTTGAAGCACAAGTTCCCTTACGAAGAAGTGCCTTACACGAATGTGTTTGGTCCTACGATGAAATTCTGGATTATGTGCCAATTTCACCGCGGCTTCGTCGTCCACGAACAAAACTGGTATTTCTTGTTGGCCATTCAAGTCTTTGAACAGTCTCTTTAGCCAAATTAGCTCTCTTGCCGCTTCGCTTGCTGCCACAAGCTCAGCTTCTGTAGTGCTAATGGCAACTGAAGCTTGTCGTTGGCTCATCCTGGAGATTGCTCCTCTTGAAAATAAACACAATACTCCAATGGTAGAGCGACCTGTTTTCAAGCATCCAGCATGATCAGCTTCACTGTAGGCTTTTATTTGGTTAGGAGAATAGATGCATCATGAGCATACATTATTCCTCTTGATAATGTGCCTTTCAAATATCTCATTATGTGCTTAACCATACGCCAGTCGCTAGAAGTTGGCTTTTCTAAGCTCCTCGAAGCCAATCCTACAGCATAAGCCAGATCAGGGCGAGTGCCCACCATCAAGTAAGCGAGCGAGCCTACTGCTTCTCTATAGGGAAATGATTGGTGACTCTTTGTCAGCTTTCCCTTTTTCAATAGTTCCTTCTTTATGTAAAGGAGTTGATACTGGGCTACAGTCTTTCATATTGAATCTCTCCAAGACCTTATTCGCATAAGCTTCTTGCTTAATGAAAATCGAGCCGTCCTTTATTTGTTCTACCTCTAACCCCAGATAGTATGAAACTGGTTTGCTAGTAATCGTCAAAATCTTTTCTAGGTCATTGATGAAACTCTTTGCAAGATTCTCATCACTCGCTGCAACTAAGCCATCGTCCACGTAGAGTGCTATTAAGATTTTCTTATCTCTTAAGATTTTGGTATATAGGCATGGATCAGCGTCGCTTGTCTTGAAGCCTAAAGATTCGAGTATTTCTGTAAAACAGTAGTTCCAGCACCGTGGTGCCTGTTTCAAACCATAGAGGCTTTTCTTTAGACGACAATATACTCTGGATGTTCCATCTTCAAAGCCTTCTGGCTGCTTCATATAAATCTCTTCCGTTAAATCTCCATTGAGGAAAGCTGTTGCAACATCGAACTGAATAAGATGAAGTCTCTCTCTTGCTGCAATGCTGAGCAAAGATCTGATAGTTGCTAACCTCGCTACTGGGCTAAACGTTTCGTTATAGTCAAAACCCTTCTTAAGCTTAAACCCTTTTACGACTAGACGTGCTTTATACTTTTCTATTGTGCCGTCAGGGTTGGTTTTTTGTTTATAAATCCATTTGCATGGCAGAGCTTTTCGATTGCTCGGTAGATTCTGCAAGTCCCAAACTTGTAATCTTTTCAAAGAATCGATTTCACTGCTCATCGCTTCTAACCATCTATCTCTACTTGTTCCACTCGATATTGCTTCCTTATACGTCGAAGGTTCTTTTTCAGTATCGACTAGGAATAAACTATAGTCATCCAATTTACGTGGAGGTTGAAGACTACTTCTGTCTCTGAGATTATATCTTGGAACGTCTGATAGCGGAACGTCTCCCTCTAAATTCTCTTCTATCTCAATATAGGCAGGAACGGCATCTTCAAATTGTTCTTCATTTTCGCTATCTGAAAATCCGGTTTCGTCTTCTATAAACTCGATTTCTCCTTCTCCCTCTAATTGGACTGACTGTCTTTGATGTCTTGTTTGATTTGCCTCTATTGATGTCTCAATAGGCGTCCTTATATTTCTTTCTTCTTCTAATTCTCCCTCTAATAGAACAAATCTCTGTTCAGATTGGGCTTCCTGATTCAAGGGATTGTCGATTTGCGAATGCTGTTGAATTGTACTTTCAGGAACTGTATCGTATGACACGGTCCACTCTTTCTCAATCGGTTTTGGATCACATTTAGTAACAATTCCTGAAGCTTTCGCTTCAATTCCTGGAATAGGTGTCTCTTCTATGATAACATCTCTAGATCGGATCAGATTGTCAACTTTATACTGTTTTTCATACCAGATACGATAACCGTCATCATTTTCGTATCCTATGAGGATGCCTTTAGTTGGTTTCTTATCCAATATTTTTCTTTTCTTTTTCGGAACATGGGCATAACACGTACTTCCAATGATTCTAAGATGCTTTATATTAGGCTTCTTCCCAAACCATAACTCATGAGGTGACTTATCTTTCTCTCTAGTAGCACCTGTTCGGTTTAAAATATAAGCAGCTGTCATAATAAGTTCCGCCCACAATGCCTTTGGCAGTTCTCTCTGAGCATTCATCAATGTTCTTGCGGTTTCTACTAATGTCCTGTTTTGGCGCTCGCTACAGCCATTCTGCTCTGGCGTGTACGCCATAACAAGACGTTGCTTGATTCCTTTTTTGTTCAAAATATCTCTGACTTCCTTGTTGTCAAACTCAGTTCCGTTATCACTCAGCAGTGTTTTGATTACATGTCCTGTGACCGTCGCTTCTTGAAGCATTATGGTCAATTTGTCTTTGACTTCGCTTTTGTTTCTCATGCAATAAACCATGCAGTATCCGGAAAAATCGTCTTTAAACGTACATAATAACGGGATTTTGAAAAACTCATTGGGAAAGGACCGCAAACATCTGAATGAATAATTTCTCCTGGCGGTGTAGATCTTTCTCGTATGCCAAATTTCAGTCTATGCATCTTTCCGTAGATACAAGCTTCACACGATTCTTTATTTATAGGAAGTGTCAATCGTAACTCTCTTTGAATGACTTCCTTAACGTGCCTTTTGTTTTGATGCGCTAATCTTTCATGGTAGAGCTGCATCAAATTAGTTGTTGTAGTAGTAAATACAGGTACCGGTGGCAAGACGTTGCGAACTTTCAACTTAAAAAGCCCTCCACCTTGGTTACGTTTGCCAACAACTGCTACTTCCCCATTCAAAATTACTTCGCAAGTTTCCGGGGTCGAGAAGAACTTGCTATTCCTCTGTTTGTCATGCATAGCTAACACTGAATACAGACTTCGCTGGATCTCTGGTACATACCAAACGTCCGTGAGTGCTATGTTCACAATATTCCCTTTGACATCTGCTTCCAAATATATTGTTCCTTTGCCTCTTGCTTGAACAATGTTACCATTCGCTGTAGTAACACCTTGGATCTCGTCAAACTGTTGGAATGTTTGGAACAGGTCACTCCTGTTGGTCACGTGACTAGTTGCGCCATTGTCCACGTACCATGATTCTTTATCTTGTGCTACGAATGCCATGACATCCACACTCATAAGAGCCATATTCGCACTTTGACTTGAAGATGGCTTGTTATTACTGTCTTTAGGCGGGCTACCATCTTTCATCCACTTCTGGCAGGATCTTACTCGATGTCCCATCTCATGGCAGTAATTGCATCTCATATGCTTATCCTTATTCTTATTTCCTTTACGAATGGTGCTATTCTGTGTCGTACTCGTCACTACCACCATACCTCTTCACTCGATTCACCATTTTTCTTTTGAAGTGACTTCTCATGAGCGCAAAGGTTACTTGTTAATCCTTCGCTTGTCCTCTGTTCTTTGGCTAACAACAATCAACTTGATTTAAATTCGAAGTATTTCTGATCTAATGTATCCAGAATTTTACAAATGAGGAATATTTCTGGTAGTTTCATATTCGGATCATCTTTACCAATCTCTCTATTCAACTGACACCAGAGAGTCTTCAATTTGCAAATATTTGTGGCCATACCATCAGAAGTATCTAGTTTAAGTCCGAAGAAATCTAGGCAGAGATTATAAGCTCGATTCTCATTATCTCCGTCAAATAACCGATGTAGTTCTAGCCATACTTCTCTTGGACATGTAAATGACATTACCTTTCTAACGGTATCTTCGTTCAAATTTGTTGAAAGCAGGATCATAGCATTATTCTCTGCCTGTATAAAACGCGCTATTTTCGTTCTAAATGCAGTAACTTCTGCGTCTCCTGCACCTGCTGGCAAGACGGGTCTCGTACATCTTCCTTCTACTATATCCAATGCATCTGTTATGCTCCTAAGCAGGATGGATATTTTATATTTCCAGGTATCCCAGTTATTCTTGCCTTGAAGTGGTGCAATTTGTACCTTTGTACTTAAATTTTCCACTTTTCGGACATTTCCACTTTTTCGCTAGCACATAACCTGTAGCAGAGTACTGTCTTTGCGGTGAAGCGTTTGCAGAAACGATGAGAGGCTTTTAATAGGAATAAAAGTAAATATAATATCTGAAGAAAATGTATTTCGATGACAAGTTGAACAGTGTCAGACTAAACTCAAACGTCATGCCAAAAACGAAACATTTAAAAGTTATGTCTCTTCAGCTGCAGCAGACTATCAAAGAGGCTTTAATAAAATTAAATAGCGCTCTCGCGATTTTGGCGGCAAGAAACCGTTTTCTGCAATTTGCGCCTCATTCAAAATATCAGCTACAGTAGATTCCATATTAATATCAGATTCCTTGCTTGAACTCATATTATTATTTTGTTTCTATATATCAGTCGGGAAGTCGCAACAATCTTTGACGTTTCTAATATGAAATTGGCGCGAATTTGCAAATGACGCCACATGCCCGTGGTGAAAATTAGAACTACATCTTTCGTCTCATTAACTCTTAGTATTAAAGTGAGACAAACGTATTGAGCAAAAGCGCTTCCAAGGAGGTTCGATCAGTCAGCTTTTTATTTTCGTAATGTGAAACTCCTTGCTGGAATTCTTATATTTTTTATGGAAATAAAAAAAAACCGTAAAGAAGACGCACGGTGCAGTATATATAAGATGCTCTGTGCACGGTGCTATACAACGGGAAATGCGGTAAAATAGGTACTTAGGTTACTATTTTACCGCACGTTCCGTTGAATGGTGCGTAATTTTTAACTTTCGAACAATGTATACAGGCTTTGTAAATGGATTTTTTGAGCAAATGTGTTGAAAAATCATTATGCTGATTTAAAATTTGACAATGCGCCCTTATAATTTTCGTGTTTTGATGAAATTTAAATTAATGAAAAAAGGATTTGTCCCGACTATGGCTGCTACAGTACACATTGGCTTCAGCCGTGCTGCTAATGTGCTATCATGGCATAAAACAGCAGCCATGTTTTCACCGAAAACGAATTAGGGTTTCGTTGTCCAAATATAAAATAGTGTAGTCAAAATAAATTTCAAGAAACGTCAAAGATTGTTGCGACTTTCCGACTGATATTTATAAACAAAATAATAATTACGAGTTCAAGCGAGGAATCTGATAATAATATGGAATCTACTCCACCTGATATTTTGAATAAGGCGTAAATTGCAGAAAACGGTCTCTTGCCGCCAAAATCGCGAGAGCGCTATTTAATGATTAACAATAATTTTATAGCATGGAAGACTCGAAGAAATACTCAATCATTCTCTGAAAATGTTTTGATGGCTTATTTCAAGGAATTACGTGTAAGGTATAAGCCGTCCTCAATGTGGTCAATATATTCAATGTTAAAAACCACTAAAAACCAATAATGACAAAATACTAAAACTACATGTACCTATTTTTGAAACGACACTCAGATGGCTATACAAGCAAGAAATCAAAAGTATTCACTGCAGCTAACGTAGAAAAATTCCTTAATGACGCGCCAGATGAAAAATATTTAGTAACTAAGGTACGTTTTTAAAACTTTTCTTTACTTTAAGCCTTTTTGTAGGCACTTACTTACTTATTTGCTATAATAGTTTACTAGGCAATGTTTAATTTAGTAGGTAGGTACCTATAATTGATAGTTAATTATTTTAGTAATTTATCTGTACAGAACTAAATAAAGCTAATTTCTTACTTAAACTATTTGTATTTTATTACAGGCTATATTATTTTTTGGTATGTCAGGGGCGTGCAGAAGACAAGAATTAGCTAGCATAAATGTGAGCGATATCAAAAACCATGGTTACTTTTTGCTTGTCAAGATACCCGACACAAGAACCAAAATCCCCCGTAAATTCACCATACATGGTGAGTTTTACGCAATTGTCAAGAAGTATCAAGCTCTAAGAAATACAAACGCAAAAAGTAACAGATTCTTTCAGAAGTACCAAAATGGTAAATGCATGCGGCAAGTCGTTGGCGTTAACAAAATCGGTAGTGCACCAAAAGATATAGCCACGTTCTTGAAGTTGGAAAATCCGGCTAGTTATACCGGTCACAGCTTTAGAAAGACCTTTGCAACATTACTAGCTAATTCCGGAGGCGATATTATTACACTGAAACGCCACTGAGGATGGCGCTCTAATAATGTTGCTGAGGGTAATATTGAAGACTCGGTGCACAATAAAATTGAAATAGGCGACAAGATATCGAAGTGTATAAATATAAATAATGGTGTGGAACCGCGCCCTTCTACCTCACGCGAAAACGTCCAGCCACCGCCGCCTCCGCTGCAAGCTCCGCCGCCACCGACGTCACCGCCGTCGTCGACGACGCTTACGCCACATTCTCCCGTCCAACATAATACGTGTGAAATTAATAATGTCAGTCTTCCAAAGCAGCAAATTTCACTGAATTTTAATAATTGTTCAAATACTATTAATTTCCAAGAGTAGTGACCTATCTGTATAATTTATTAAATTATTTGCTATTAAAATAGTCTAATGAAAAAGTTTGTTTCATTACATATTGCACTGTTTTCTCGCAAATGTGTTGAAATACGTTGTATGACACACGTGCAGAAATTGGTATTTACAAACTCGTGACTATGGTAAGCCCTCGACGTCGTCTCGGGCTTACATTCGTCTACTCGCTTGTAAAAACCAACTCACCGCACTAGTATCATAAATAACTATTATAGTACAAGCAACCATAATGGTTACCGTTATAGGCTTACGATATCACTCTTTGGTGATAAAACGCCTTGGTTATAGAACCTTTTGCTACTTGGGAAATCGATATATTTTTGACAGCTGACCACGAGGTCAATGCCCTATTTCCGTATAATATGCTTAGTCCCCTACTTGCAACTATATGTTATTGTTATCCCTGTAATGTTGGGTTGTCTGATATATCTAAAGGCCGGAAAGCTCAAGTGCACAAAGACTTTACCATCGATTTCTCTCCACATCTGTTCAAAGTGCCAGCTTGACAATAAATTTTTATAATAACTAGATATAGGGTGTAACAAGACCCTTAACGAAGCCGTCAACCAAGCATTATGTACATCAAACTAAGTAACTTTACGCAAAAATTATTGCTGGGAAACGACTTTTTGTTATGGTGTGAAAAATTACGTTTTACGGTAGGACGCAAATGTAATACACTCGAAACATTGTGCTGATGGAGGGATTGAATAGTACGGGGGTCGTGGAGGTGTTAAAAGTAAAAATCACACATTACCTACATTAAAACATGCATTAAAAAAAAAAACAATATCACCGTAACTAGAAGGTAGGGTCTAGAACAAAAAAAATGATCGCAATGACGGGAAGAACACAACAAGTGCCGAAACTGAAGATACAGAATATTGACACAGAGCATGATATATAAACTGGCTCATTGAGTTCGGAAGAGACAGCAAATGCCATTCGGGATTTATTTTTCTGTGTATGTCTTATCTGTGACAGTGTCCAGTATTTCATAAAAGGTGATTTTTGTTAGCCTGAACCACTGAACTGTCGAGAAGAGGCGCAACGTTGTAAAAGTGGAAGGAATGGTCTTTGCCCAGGAGTGGGACAGTTCAGGATAAAAAAGGTTTACGTTTTTTAAAAGTTAATTTTACCCTGCAGGAGTGCACGGTTCTGTAAGTCTGTGATTTAGCTATCATAAGATTTTGTAAACATAACGGAACGCAAATAAACATTAGCCAAACTCCGCAGGCGAGTTGAGTATCGCTATCTAAACATGTTAAAAAACTACTTATAATAGTAAATTTACTTGAAAACAGTTTTCTGTATTAACTTCACAGACGTTACGCGTATCTCCCATAGGTCCTCTTCCTAAACCTTCAGTAATACAGACAACGTTATAATACTTAGTTCCTGCATCCTAAGAGGAACTAGGAAGTGTCAAGACATACCTACTCAAATCACCGCAGTAATTAGTAATTTATCACGGATAAGCAAAGAATAGTTGAAAAGACAATACACTTCCGAAGTCGCACGGAACTCGGCTGTAATCAAAAGGACGTTAAGGTAATCTCTTGATCTTATTAAACATGAGCTTAAGTTAACCTTGGGTTAATTTTAACCGGAGATTCGTGTATCACGTGTATCAGATGCTGCGACTGTTAAGGTTGAAGCGCCACGGTAGCCCGCAAAATTCAATTTTTCTTAAGTTTGTTGCAATTCACAGGTCAGTGTCAGTTTGTATGTTGATGAAAAATGAGTCGCGCCAGTAACACGTATGTAGTTACAGAACAGTTCATTAAAATCATTAATAACTAACCTCTAAGTTCATTTAACCCCATTCAATACCTATTCCATGAAAAAGTCATACAATGGAATGAATGAACGATTTCAACGAAATGTGGATGGACTATAGGTACGGCTCTGCTTAAACCTCGGGCTAAATACATGCGTGAGGTTATTTTATCTGCAGAAAGGCAGGCTTGTGTGGTATTGCGGTGCTTGGGTTCCACCCCTAGGGAGCTCCAATGTGTTGCGTGGTGTAGGATTAAGGTAGGTACCTACTGGTTTTATTTATAGACACGTCATAAATGAGGAAAATCTCGTGAGGGAAGTGTTGAGTATGAATGTGGATGGGTATCGGTGGCGAAGGTTCCTTATAACTCGATTCCTACCGGCTTCCTTTTGGAAAAAGGCACAGTCAGTATCTTATAGACAGATAATAAAATCACATTAAAAAATTTAAAGATACGTACTCCGGCTTACCTCTTACAAAAATAGACCCTTCGCTACTTATGGGTATAACCGTAGAGGAAGACCAAAGAAACGATGAATGATATGGCTAGAACCCAGGTGCCTGCTGAGATGACGAGTAATAGAGAAATATCGAAGAAGAAGACATGCTGCGCCGACCCCTAATAAGTCGGGATAAGGGCAGGAGAATGATGATGACACAATATGCATGAGACATATCAGACTACTCTGGATTTTTTTCGCCGCTCCTGACTCGGTTATTGCAATATCCATAGATTGATTGTCACTCAATGGTGGGTATCGCGTGTGAATTCGCCGCTAGAGGCGCTAGTGTAGCGCTAGGCCACCGAAATGTCAGATTTCATAGAAAGTTCATGCGTTGCGTGCTTTTTATCACGAATTTTTACTAATATTCACAATTGTGGTCCAGATTGAGCTATTCCTGATTAATTAAGACTTGAAGATTTAAAATAGCAACTAAGGATCTTATTTGTTAGTACTTGGAGGTAAAATGATTTTTAAATGTTTCATGCTTGCTAATTTTAGGGAGAATAATGTAAATAAATATATCTGAAGTCTACATTAGGTTGGTATACGTAATAAAATAAACTTTTTATGAAGTTATTGGTACTGTAAAATATAAACTAGAATTATTGACATAACCTTACGCGACAGTGGCGCCATATGGTGAGCTCAAAAACGATAACCCTCGTTGTAAAAAAAAAAATCTCGTAAAGTTAAAAGTTGTACAGCAAATCTGCCCTTAAGTGAGTTGTATTTTTTCAATTGCCTACAATTTTCCGTTGATAATTTACCAGATGATTGGTAAAGTGGTTCCGCGACGCTTTCTAGTTATCATTGAATTTACCCTTAGATTATAATATTACGCAACGGAATAATAGTGCCAGCTTACTTCCGTCAGGGCTGTATTGGTACCGGTGGGGATGAAAAACAGAGCATTTGGTAGACTGTCTCGTTGGTCGAGTAGTCGCAAGCGCGACTGCTCAGCATGCGATCCTGGGCTCTATTCCTGGGTCGGGCAAAGTGCTATTGGGTTTTTCCATCAGGAATTTCTCTGTAGTAAGTGAAAATTAATCATCATCATCATCATATCCAAGATTACTACGAGTACACAATGATCACACGTTTGATTTAAAAATATAAATAAATCCTTAATCTTTGTCAAACTCTTATCGAGTGATTTGAGACTTCATGGCGCTCTAGTTTTTTTTTTAAATCATTAAAAATGTCCACGGCCGCATCTAAGAAGGTCATCGCTTGAGAAAACAAAAAAGAACAGTAAAATGTTACTTTTTTTAAAATTAATGTGACAAAAATCGATAAATCGTATTACTGGTTGAAAATCACAATAAAAAAATATGCACCAGGGTTAAATTGCACCAGGGCAAAGCCGGGGCTGGGCGAAAGTAACTAGTAAAAATACAGTTTTCAGGCTACATCTTACCCAGCGATGGGACAGGATGGGCTAGAAAACAAAAAGCTGTAGCTTCTAATATAAAATTTCACTTTTTGTCAAATGATTATTCCGCGATATTTAAATAACTTTCCTGCAATTTTGTGAGATAACTTTCACTTTGACACTAGTGATTTGCGCCCGGCGGTGCTTGTCGGCGGTCGTTGACAAAGCCGTAATGACAGTGTTAAGGGTCGTCTAATATTAAATGATAGTTAGAAAGCGCAGACCGCACACTGCTGCGCAGACTATACAAGTCTCTAGACTTTGTGAAACTTCATAAAATTATTCTTGTACCTAAGCTGTGCCTCTCTTATACGAAACAATCGCTTTCTTGGGCACTTCACAAGTGTCAATACTCTTGTACTTACTTATAAAAGAAGTACTCATGTTTTACAATATAAATATATCTTTTTCTTTAACTAATTGTCATGACGGTTCATCGATAGCTATAACAACACAGTATAAAATGTAAGTAAAATAATTAACCCTCTCTTTGCTCTCGGATATAAAATCAGAGGGGTAATCTAACGCATAAACTAATACTGAAAATGAACCAATAGGGATGATTCCCGAGTAAAAAAAAATATGATTTTATCTAGTGCGTATTTTTTGTTTTATCAAATCAATAAAATAAAACGCATCAATTAATCTTAATCGAAGTGGGGGCTTTTGACGTCACTTGTCGGTAAAAAGTGTACATACAAGTGACGTCACGCGAGTTTTCGACGCACTTTATAAATAAAGTCCGCACTTTATACATATTGGTTACGTATCCAAATTTTTTTGGAAATCTCTCTGGCGGACTAATTAGTTTTTTTTGTCATCTACCCTATTATTGCCGTCTGGTATTTTGATACCGATTACCGATACCTGATTTATAGCATTTAGCAAAACAATAAAATTATTATCCAGAAAAATCAATCGAGGACACTTTCTCATTGTTAAAAACTCGCACTGGACCTACCTGCGAACAGTAAGCAAAATATTATTTTCAATACACTTTCTCGAAAACTGGTTCTTATCGCACTACGATTAGGTTCAACATGCAATGTATTTCACACGCGTGGATTTTTAATACTTTTCCGCACACGTGCGGGAATAAAACATTCCACAGATAAGTCCAAATGGGTTCAATGACTATAGCTTTAATCGGTGGTGATTGTTTTTTTTTAATCTCGGCAAAGAGATATGCGTCTATACGGCGTAAATATTTTTTTAAGTATTTAAATTGTGTTTATAAATAGAATATCATAGATATACATGAATATTTAAAATAAATATTTACTTTTATGAACAAATTAACATTTCTTTGTGCTCTAAATGCAAAAATAATAGATTTTTTTTCTTTTAATATCATGCTGTATAGCGGCACCTTTGCTTCTTCTTCAGTCTGGCGAAAGCAAAGCGCGGAAAAAAAGCAAATCAAATCATAGTTTTATAATTATTCCCGCCAAAAATACTTTCGGTTTTAATATTTTATTTCTTCGAAAGTGTATTGAAAAACGTCGTTTGATTCGCGTGGGGATTTATTATTGCAGTTCTCGGCTCCATAACACCCTCGCCTGCAGCTCGGGTGTTAATTCCGCGCTCGAATGCAATAACAAAGTTTCCCCACTTATATCAAAATGTACTATTTCTAACTTGCAACATTACGCTCACAAGACAAGGAAAAACACCGAGCAGTTTATTTGAAAACGGAGTACAATTCATCAGTTTTGTAACACTTGCCCCGTTTCCAGAGATGTGCACAGCACAATCACGAATGCAATTATTGAGCAACCTAAGAGGCGCCGCCCGGTCTCACGTCGCGGGTTGCACAACCGCGGTACAGACACACGGAAAGGAGTAAAAAAAAAATAATTAAAGAATTTGGTTATTTGCTTTGAATAGTAAATGGGTTATTTATATTGAGACTTACTAACACGTAGTCTTATTCACGTATGTCGTTGTTTCGAATTCCACTTAACCTTCTCAGAAAGTTATGACAAATGTGTCATTCGATTCGTAATTGCAGCTGGAAATTTGAAAAAAAATTAAGTCCACATAAAAAAATGCAAAAGTTATAAATAATTTGTTAAGGTATAAATCTACTGTGTACAGTACATAATATATGTAATTAAAACTGTTGCCCGCGTGGAAATTTAGTAATTTACGTGTAAGAAAAAAAAAGTATTCCAAATGCTATTACAGACTATAACCTATCCCTGTCCAGATCCGTTCAGCAGACTGGCATGATATAGTAACAAACACCCATCCATTCAAACTTTCGTATTTATAATAGGAAATAAGATAAGTATAAGATTACGTCAGAACGGATTTTGATAAAACTTGGTTCACAGGTAAATCATGAACTGTGTGAGGACATGAGATATTTCATGTTGCGGCAGTCCGTTCTCTTAAAACAATTTGAGACATCCACGCGGGCAAATTCCAGTAATTCATATTTAAAGCTATATCTATGATCACTTAATAACCCCCTGTTTAACCTCAACATTAAAGCCTACTCTCTCTACTTTTAGGAGCAAACAAGCCCGTGATCGTGGTGCGAGTCGGCAACAACCGCCCCGACCTGGGCACCAACCCGATCTGCAACCGGTTCAGCGGCTTCATCGAGGAGGGACAGCCTCTGTTCCTGCCCTGCAACCCTCCCATGCCCGGTGCCTTCGTCAGCGTGCACCTGGAATCGTCAGCAGCTTCGCAGCTGTCGATATGCGAAGCGTTCGTGTACACCGACCAGGCGCTGCCGATAGAGAGGTGAGTCAGAACAACAATACTTTATTTATGGTCAGAATATGGTTATGATTCGGTAGGGCTGGATATATACACGTTTTATCGTGTTAAAATCATCATTAAAACAACGTGTGCAAGTACTCATAAAAACAATTCTATCTTTTATATATACAGCAATATTTCAAATAGAAACTTCCATAATAAAGATATTAGTAACTATTTTTGCTGTTATTTTTTATCAGTGAATACTTTCACACTATATAAACAAGTATCAACAAGCCTAATAAAATTGACACGTGGTCAGAGTACATAAACTGACGTAGGTTGCAATGATTCTGGACCAATCTTAATAATTAATTATTGCTATCTTTTGGCCAGCTTATTTATTTTGGAGTTTTGTTGACAATTATGCTGTGTTTAGGTGTCCTCAATTCCGGGACCAGCCGCCGGGCAGCACGGCGACGTACAACGGCAAGTGCTACATCTTCTACGACCGGCAGCCAACGTCGTTCCGGGACGCGCTGGGCTTCTGCCGGTCACGCGGCGGCACGCTGGTGGACGAGAGCAACCCGGCGCTGCAGGGCTTCATCAGCTGGGAGCTCTGGAGGAGACACCGGTGAGTCAAGTTTCACTTACTAAGCAATGCTTTTGCAGTATAAGCTGTTGATTTTTTCCGCTGTGCATCGTTTAACAAGTCTTTATATCTTAATAATATAGGTTAACAAGTAAACTGTAAACAAAACAAACTTGTATTAACGCGTAAATGGTTGCACAAACAACCTCCTAACTAGGTAGACATTTTGGGCTTAGTCGAATAATGCCCAATTCTTAAAATGCCTAGCATTCTACAAATGCCTATTTCTTGAGACACTAGTATTTTCCAGTGAAATACTTTAACAATAACCGTAGGTACATAAACATGTTTAGTTTACGGGTCTTTGAATGTGTTTTAAGTCGTGCTTGACAATGACAAATATCACCACGGTTTAGCAACGACGAAAACTTGGAAGATTACTCTACTCCTCCCATCCGCTTTCACAGCTATTACATCATTCATAAAAACACTAATTAAAGTAACTAATGGTCTCAAGCCACATTCGGTGACACACTCCATCTGTCAACGTCTGTCGAACGACCCTCGTGTTTTAAGGATGTTACAAGTCAATTTCACGATGAATTTGTAATAATTGTATACCATATGATGGGGCGGATCTAGTTCAATGTGGTAGAGATGAGTGACTGTGATTTGCAACACAAATCTTTATGCCCTGATCCGATCTCGATGCCCACAAGTACACACGGCTACGTACGGAAATCCTATACAATGCGAGATCAGCATAAACTGGAAATGTATAGCTTGATGTGTAGCCGTGTGTACTTGTGGGCATCGAGATCGGATCGGGGCATAAAGATTTGTGTTGCAAATCACAGTCTCAATCGCATTTCGAAAGCCATGCGGGGGACACAAAGTGGTTACAAAAACTAAGTCATTTCTCGTCTACTTTAGCTGCACTTAGTTACAATGTAGTTGTGATATTGAATACTCGTAGTAATAGAAAACGGAGAGCAGAAAACTCATAGCAGGTATTTCAATCCAATTGGCGCTTTTGTGCCATGAACCTTAGAAATTACCAATCAATATTTAAATTATGTACTTATGTAATTACTTATCACTCAATAAAAGGGAAAAGCAAAATTACTGTTGCCCCTTTTTGCTAAGTGGCTGGAGGATGGTGGATGGAGGTACCGCTCTTCATTCTGATGATTGTTGCAACCACCTACTCCGAAGCGGATATTAGAGAACACATTGTACTTTACTTACTACCAGAGTACCAGCAACAACAACGTTTAAACTGACTTGGCTGGCAGTTAGTATACAGTCCGAAGCCACTAGAAGCCATCTCGGAGCGCGGTAACGGTTCAAAACGAGTATATTTAAGACAACGGGCCGGGTCCCGTACGCGCCGGCTGCGATCCGATACGGTCCGTATGTCGAACGTTACGCGGCGGCGGCGGTACGGTTTGCTTTTATCGTCAATTTGGAATAACGGCGAGAGGCTGTGGTGTCTTTGGCAATACCGTAGAACAGTTGGTCTATGAACGGCGGTTGTCCCCACGAAGGGTGAGACAGTGGTATTCCTACCTACAGTGCTTGCACATTTCACTTTAGTTTCAGTCCCATGTTCGGCACATCTGCAGCCTTCAAAATGTATATTAAACTGGAACGTGTAGTTTTCTATTTAGAAAAGGCCATTGTCTTAAAATCACCATCATCATAAATTAAATCTGCATTGGTATATCATCATCACCTCAGCCGAAAGACGTCCACTATTGGACATAGGCCTCCCCCAAGTGCCCACATTCATCGGTCCACCTAGTGGGAGGCCTTCCAACGCAACGTCTTCCGGAAGATATACGTATAAAGAGTGTAACAAGACCCTTAACGAAGCCGAAAGCCACTGGTTCTCCCCGTCATTGCGATCATATTTTTGTTCTAGACTACGAGTACACCTGGGAACCGTCTAGTTACAAAGATATTGAGGGTCAAAGTTCACACTTTTTCACAAGTTTTTTTTTTAATACCTGTTTTGAATGTAAGATTTTTACATTAAAAACAGTACTATTCAATCCATCCATCAGCACAATGTTTTGAGTGCGTTACATTGAGTCCTACCGTAAAGTGTGATTTTTCACCCCAAAAAAAAAGCCGTTTCCCAGCAATAATTTTTGCGTAAATTTACTTAGTTTGATGTACAGAATGCTTGGTTGACGGCTTCGTGAAGGGTTACACCCTGTATGATTACCCCAAATTATTCGGTTGGCGCAGCATGTCCACTTCTTTTAACACATAATTAACTAAACACTTGAAATATGAAATGACAAAAAAAACTATCACATCACGTTTTACCAATAAGCTACAGCTACTCAGTAAACAAAACAACAGAATTTTGCAAGTTTCATACAGTCGATTAGTTGTGAGTGATCTGATCTCACGGTGCCTCACATTCCTTGCGGAAATAAACTTTTTCTCAAACATACTGAGCATTATTTTGGCAACCTTCTTCGAGATATATCAAAATTGCTGTACTGGCCATATACATGCGACCAGCAGCCGGCAAAAGCTGTATGAAAATCCAAAAAAAAAAAACCATATCTGTCGTGTTTAGCGGCCAAATAAATTACATAAATAACCTCCTCCTTTTTCGAAGTCGGTTAACTAATATCTGTCGTGTTATTTAAAAATGGAACGATATTTTACTCTGAAACATGGCAACCAAGGAGGTCTTATCAAAGGTTTTATTTAAATTTCGAATTGGCTTGCAAATAGAAAGCGGTTTATAGAAAAAAAAAAACAAATGTACTCTTCAACGCGACAGTTTTAATATCCTCGCGTAGTTGAGAAAAGTACTATGCAAGCCTTGGCCACAACTAGGCATTGATGGACTTAAGTATGTATTCACACGTTCATCCATCAATGCCTCCGTTGCTGGCCGCTGCAGTAATGTACTATATGGTCATAAGCCGTTCATTCTCGACAAAAAATAGGTTTGAGCCTAAAAGTCTGAGTATCAATTACGGAATATTGTAGGTACATACAATTGTAATGTACATGCAACTGTAATGAGTGAGCGAGCATTATATAATAAATCTATACTAATATTATAATGAGGCAAATGTAGAGGGTAATGTCCGGAACTAATAATCCAATTAAAAAAAATATTTCTCTGGCAGAAAGCTTCATTATTCGTGGGTGCTTTATGCTATAGTTATATTTATTTCATGCATATTGGCCGAGCTATCATTTTTTTCCTACGAAGTAGCGGGCGAAGTGCTAGTCTACAATATTCCTAGGCGTAGATAGGTGTCTGCAACAGGGAGCGGGCCAAACCCAATTCGCCGTGCACGACTAATAATCTTGGATGATAGGTTAGGACGGTTTCCTCAAGATGATTTCCCAATTTATATCATTCTTCACCTAAAACTTACCTTCACAAGAATCAGTTATCGTAATAAAAAGCCATCAGTCACACATGAGTGGAACTTACCCAGCAACGAGCATAATAATAATGCATGGCGTAGGAAGTGACCGCCGAGTATAGGGCGCGTGTTCACTCACTGAGCACTAACGGTGTACTGTCAACTAGGCTTATGTTACCATATGGCCCGGGTAATACTAAACAGTAGGATTACGTAATTAAATCAGCATGTCTGTACAGTCTCCACAACATCAACTTACCACAAACTGTCAAATTTCTCCAAATGATTATAAACCGTAAAATGTTGACGGTTAAGTTCAAAATCGAATGAGAAAATTTGTCAGTTTGTGGTAACTTGTTGCGCTGGCGACTGTACATCATAAGAACTATTTTCTGCGTGACCGCAAGCACTCGCTAGTGAGTAGTTGTGTATAGCGGCACGCGGCAACGAAAGTTGCACATTTTTCGCGTGGTCTACGGACAAAAGTTCCTCGTTTGTCCAGGCTAGGGTTGCCACCCCTACTATAATATATAATATCGTACTTTGTTTCAGCCAATTGTACTATATATTATAGAAAAATAATATAGTACGAAAAATACTATATTTTATCCCTAATTCTACTGTCGCGCTTTTTTATACTAACTGTGACTGGTCTGGAACGCACCCGCAGCGTAGCACGGGGAATTTCAGGACAAAACGCATTCGCTAAGAATCTAAATTGCCCAGATTCCTATAATTATTTTAAGAGTAATAGATCATTGATGAGTAAAGCGAAGAGCAATAACAAATATATACATCGAAAAATACCTAATGATTAAAAATAAATGTGTACTGTTTTTTCACCTGCATTTCCCAATAGTAATATATTTTTGCATCTTTTTCGGAAAGATACTATTACAAAAAAAAAGGTGGCAACCCTAGTCCAGGCCCTAAATGGTTTAATTTATAAATTTAATCATTGCTACTCTCAATACGGCGTAGAAACCATCACACAACAATGTAGCTACGTTACACTCACAGTCACCAACACGCACTTGGACCGTGTGGTAGCCCATGGCCATGGTCTCATGGTGTCCCAGCTGTAAGAACGTTAGAGGTTGTTTGATGTTATACTTATAAAACAAATAAAAAACCTTTAATTCTACCATAAATACCTTCATTAAATATATTAAATATCATCGTAATTATCACAAACTGTTTTTAACATTGTTAACATTTCAAAAATTTTATTAAGTATATTACATTCATATAATTACATTACAATAATTTCATTACACATATAAGACCGATAACGATGCCGAAAGGCACTTGTTCTCCCCGTCATTGCGATCATTTTTTTGTTCTAGACCGTACCTTCTAGTTACGGAGATATTGGGGGTCAAACTTTCAATCCATCCATCAGCACAATCTTTTGAGTGCATTACATTGAGTCCTACCGTAAAACTTGATTTTTAACCCCAAAAACAAAAGTCGCTTCCCAGCAATAATTTGTGCGTAAAGTTACTTAGTTTAATGTACACAATGCTTGGTTGACGGCTTCGTGAAGGGTCCTGTTACATCCTGTATACCCACATAACTAAATATATGAGAATCTTTGTAAAAAAAATATCTTAGTCTACCAGTCCGACCCACCGACTGTACACAGTCTACACTTTAAAACCAAACAAAAATAATCAACTTGATTGAAAAAAGCTCTCCGTCTAGTTTCGCCATCCAATTTCACTAGACTCCCCTTTGAAGCTTATGTATAGCCCTCTCCTTACAATCAATAGTGGCAACTGAAAGAGCCCTTATATCGGTACAGCACTCTGCTATATACCTACTGCATGCACTGCCAGAGGACTCAATATTAATTCCCTAGTACATAGGCACGTTACGTAGTGCCTGGCGTCATGCGGCGGGTAGCCTCCGCACTCTGGTTGGAATCAAATAACAAATGGATACTCTTATGCACTCTCGACAAGAACCATTTTTATTTTTAATATAATACTTTGACGAGCAATAAGTGTTGGCGCTTTTATGAACACATGACTCGACAGTCGACACCAATCTCTTGACATAGGAAATAAAGAATACGTGATGTTTCAAGACTTACAGTTTTTAAATACACGTCTTTTTTACCCGACTACTATACAGGCTGCTATACACCCTGTATAGCAGCTTATACAAATTATGTATGTTTCTTTCTTTGTGACGTTTTCGGAAAGGTAAGGTAGAGCTGTACCTACTCTAATAAGTAATAATACATAGTTCAATTACATTACGTTAGTTATGTTAAAATTTCATGAAATTATCATCATCACCATTTCAGCCGAAAGACGTCCACTGCTGGACAAAGGCCTGCCCCAAGTGTAGTTTCATGTAATAGAGGAAGGGAATGTTGTAGTTAACCGGGCATAACTACAAAAGCCGGTCTGTTAGTAAGAAAGTGCCTTGGTTAAAAACCAAAAATATTTTGCCCGATCTAAGAATCGAAACCACCGCCATGGTCAGCAGTAACTCTTAACGACCACTAAAAACTGACTTGCTTTTTATGAAGACAGAAAATTAACAATTGTCCTTGAATATCCTTACGAAAGAAAGAAAAATGTTTATTTGTCACGGGTACACTACATAAATACGAAAAACTTTATTCCGTCAGTCATAATTAGGAATTTCAAAATACCGATTTTCATAATTCCGAATGGTTCAAAATTCCGAATATAACAACTCAGACATAACAGTACTCCTATTTTTATAATTACTAAATTTCAATATTTCTAACATTTATAATTACTATTCTCAAAATACCAAGTTTCAATAGATCGAATAACAAAAAGTCCGAATTAATGGTAATTCGAAACAGCAACCATACGAATTCTGATTATTAAAATACCGAGTAATACAATTCCGAAATAAAAACGCTTAGCTTGCTCGCCTTCGCGCTATAATCGTCACAGTTCTAACGTAACCTAACCGAAGTGATTCATCAATAATACAGGGGATTTCAAGCATGCAAGCATGCAAGCAGACATGCGGCATGCAAGCAAGCATGCGACATGCAAGCAAGCATGCGACATGCAAGCAGGCATGGAGCATGCAAGCAGGCATGCAGCATGCAAGCAGACAAGCAGCAAGCAAGCAGGCATGCAACATGCAGCAAGCATTGTTTCTGTCACGGCTCCGGCGCTGCAGGGTTTGGGCAGTCCCACGCGAGCTTATCGTCGTAGATGATTTTCGCCCCACCAAGCAGGGTTTGGGCAGACAAGGACTACGTGAAGTCGGTTTTGCAGCGATTCGTTTCTGTCACAAAATTTTGTAGCACGACATGTTGACTTTTTACGGACATTTTTTTTCGGACATTTTAAAATCGGAACATCGAAATTCGGAATAAAATATTTCGGAGTATTTGGGTGTTCCCATTTGGCACATAACATGAGTGGACACAAAATTAATAAAAAAACTTTAATCTAGACAAAACAAAAAAAGCAATCGTCTGCCTAGCCTTTTCTCGACTATGTTGGGGACGGCTTCCAGTCTAACCAGGTGTAGCTGAATACCTTGTTAACTGCACTTGAATAGTAACATTTTGTATAAGTATTCATTATTTTGTAGTAATTGAGGTTGCACCAAAATGTAACCCTAATCATTGAGACTGGCATTTCAAATAGATTAAGCTGTAGCTAGTATCAGAGGTACCGCGAATTCCCGTCACTTCCATTACCCGCCTTCCACTATAGCAATATTGCATAATGTCTGTCCTCAAACCAAAATACAACATCGCAATTTAATCCCGTGCCCATGTGTGCGATAACGTAAACACAGGCGTCCAGCCGTTGCCTGGAACACTAGATAATTGCATGGACTGGCCCACCACCAGACACCCACCCCCACCGGTCGCTTGCCACCCCATGCAACCCCCGCCTTCAGTACTTGTATTCAATCAAATCACGACTGTGCTTATTGCTATGGATACTTCTCTTTGCCTCAGGAACAGGAAACCTTTTCGAAAATTTAAAATGGTTACTAACTAAGGATGTAAAACATCAGTTAGTCGAGGAAAAGTCCCAATTGTTGAGAGCGAATTCCAGTTGAAGAATATAAAATAAATCCTCATCAGGGATTCGAAAACGCCGTATTATAATGAATTTATTTATAGCTTAGGCTAAGGTACCGGACTAAGCTTCCATTACTCACATACGTTTCCATTTCTATGGTCTTACAAATAAAAAGGTATCTCATATTCCGCTTACTTCCTTCAGTATGCAAACTTAAAATTAAAATGCCTAGTACAATAGACTTCGAATCTATGTAGCTATTTACAAATTAAACACACATAAAACAATATCTTTTACAATTATATTCTGAGAATATAAATATAAAATACCACGGGTATTTTATATTCTCAGACTCAAAGGTATTCAAAGGTTACTCAAAGGTCTATTCAATTACATAAGTTAGTATTAATTATCTTTGACGTCATTTATTTAATAAAATGTCGAATAATTATTTAAATTAGAAGATTGCCATCAAGTAATGGATGGACCTTTGAGTAAAATTGCTTTTCTTATCCCAATGAATATAGAAGTTTAGATTTCATGGTTTTCCTTTCATTTAATTTAATATGTTTGTTATAGAGATTTGATCCATATGATTGACCCTATCGATTGTTGTCATAAAAGGACAGGATGCTACTTTTTGGAATTTAGCCGTTTCGATTCCCTAGTGTGGCAAGCGAATTTTCGAAAATCTTTGAATGCAGATTTATTTCTTTTTAAAAATAAAGGAATGTTTTCTTTGAGTCTAATTGTCTATCTCCAGTATTTAGTGTACTTTCCCTCCAGGTGGCGTTGAAAAATTCCACCTGTATATGTCAAAATCATAGAATCTGTCAAAAAATAGCAATCTTTCGCAAACCCAGGTGGTTACGAAATTGTTTTCTTTTGGTAAACAAAGTGTAAAGCGTTGTTGGTCAATTTGTGTTACGAAGGTACACTTATGTACCTTCGTAACACAAATTGACCAACAACGCTTTACAAACTAATTTACGTATGTTACAAAATTGTAGCATTCACAAAATGCCATAAAACTAAAACCTATGTGTGAGTTAAATAGCCTACTCTTTTCTCCGATCACTTTAGATATCCATGAATATTTCCAACTTTTCTTACACGAAACTCGTAGTCCGGCTTCACTTTTACAAGTGGAGAGTTTTTCTTCGAAAATATTTATTTTCCACCTTCTTGTAGCAAGTTGCGTAGGATAAATGACGTCATAGATCGGTAAGTCATATTTTTAGACTCGCAAGGAAAAGGGTTCTTGCGACATCTAAGCACGACAAGCACGGTACACGGTAAGCGGGGTCATGCGAGTTTCTACCCACGTCACGCGAAAAACAAAAATGAAAAGCCACGTTTTGCGTCATGGATGCTGTAAAATAATCTGTAACTTCTTTAAGCAAGCTTTATTAAACCTTAATAAGTTCGTTACTGATGATTTTTCTAGTTATAATGTTGGCAGGAATTTTGTTATAAATTACTTTACGAAGATTTATTTATTAAATGAAATATTAGCCGAAAAATGTTCGACACACCTGGATGCACATTTCCCCTTTGGTAAACACTCAATAATCTGCCATTCCAGACAGGTAGCGGGACGTAGGCTGCGGGGCGAGCGGTGCAGGGGAATAGTGGGAATTTAATATTGCTCCACTAAGTATGTATGTGACACGGCACTACCCACCCGTCTGGGAGCGCTGGCTGGCGTGGCGGAGGACCCCCCACAGTATTATATCATCAGAGTAATTACTCTGCTACGTCCTTTCATGTTCAAATGAGCTCATGATTGCATCTGCAACAGCTCAGTTAGTTGGATTCTTTTGTTTGACTACATCTGAGCACCTACAGCGCACAGATGTATTATGTTTTAGAATGTTGTCTATCCAAGAAAACGACTTGGAACATCTGCGAGGAAATGAACAGTTTGCTACTTGCAAATTGAGTTATTGATTTTTGCTACTGCCGTGTGCTTTGCGATGTCTGAATTTTTTTTCTTGGTATAAGTTATGTTTCACTGAAAATTGCGAGCGTAGAATGCGTATGCTGCGAAAGTTAAAATTGTTACAAAGTTGAGATCAATGTTATTGTTACCAACAAAAATTTTGATTAGTTATTTACTTATCGTTAAATAAATAAAATTGAAGAGTTTGTTACACTACAAATGACTACTACTTTTTGAGCCCAGTAGGTGGTAACGTTTTACGACGCCCAGAGGAAATGGATCAGATCTATTTTTATTTATTTAAGACTATTTACAGAATAGGCATAACATGGGCACTTACAATAAGTTGTGACGATTGAACATTAGTCATTGCTTTATTCGAACAGACGATTTAGACATGAGGTACCTCTAAAGTCTTTTAAAAACGTACCCTAATGGTAGAAAAGTAAGAATCCGAAGAAATCTCATTATTTCATTTCATATTATTTTAATAAATCTTTTATTTACTCTATAAATAGTAGATTATACAACAAGTGAAAAAAAGGGAATTTAATTCGAGCGACTAAGTTGGATCCCGAGAGTAGCGAAAGATTCTAGAGTAGAATCCTGAGCGGAGCGAAGGATACAAGAACCGGGATGATTTTTTTTTTCACGTGTTGTGTACTCTACTTTTTACCATTGGCTGCGAGAAAATAAATAGAACTATAGTACTTATATTTCTCGTGGGTTAATAATAACAACCACTCGGGTCGATCTTCAAGGTTAAGCCGGGCTTAACAAGGTCGGTCTGTGGTGGGTGACCACTAATACATTACATACCGAGTCTCGGAAAGTACGTAAAGCCGGCTGTCATTTGTAGTTCTTTGATAGTCGTTAAAGGAAGTCAGTGGACTGAAAGTCTGACAACGAGTCTTACCAAGGAGTACCGTTTTACCCACCCAGTACTAACTGGGTTGTGTTCTGGGTCAGATAGGGAGTCGCTCTATGTCAAATACCTGATATTCAGCTGCATCCGATTAGACCGGAAGCCGACCCCAATAAAATTGGGATAAGTCTAAGCAGATGAGTATTTATCACAATTTAGTATAATAATCGGTAATTAAAATAAGAGAACAAAGGATTAAACATTAAAATTAGAACAGTTTTCGAAATTCAGTGTTAGGTAGATTCTTGTCCGGCACGTTTTATTTAATTTTTTATTCATTATTTGTGCTTGTTCCAAATTCAAAATGTTTTTATTCACTCAGTGAGTAAAAGAGCGTTATATTCACTGTTATCGATGAATAAAATGCCCTTTTTCGAGAGGCAATGGTAAAAAGGTTTTTTCTTTAAACTACAAAACCGACCACAAAACATCTTTTTGCTTAGAACCAAAACAGTGCAGAAATATTATATGAAATCTGTTGTATGAAAATTGTTGCACAGTTTTTCATTAATGCACCGTTTTTTTTTTTTATTTAGATATTAATTTACCACAGACATTTACTGTCTGTCTCCCATTAAGTTTACTAAAAAGATGTATGCATTTGATCAAAAAGATACTGGCTGAAATTAAAAAAAGGGCTGAATAAAATCGACTTGGTAAAAAAAAATACAAATGACGCGCATTTTGTACCATAAATTGTAAAACTTTGGTACTTCGTATTTAGCAAGAAAAGTTAAAAAAAATGGAAATAGACAGCGATATCGGTATGAATTTAACTCCAGAAAGTATAAAAACAGCTGCAAATGAAATTGTTAATATAGCCCCTGGCTGGAGGCCTTAAATTCAAGGCATCCACAGGATTAGACCGGTTAAGCAGTAGCCAGCCTCATAGGCTGAACTACGAGATTAAATCATCAAAAAAAAAAAATGTTAATAACCTTTTGCCACAAAAGTCGAGAGACACTTTGTTTTCATTAACTTGAGTTTTTATTTTGAGTAGGTATATTTTAGTACGGTAGGTAGATTGGTAGTTGAAAGAAAAGTAGATTACGCATCTTGCTAAAGTGAGTAATTAATGCACTCGTGTTCATTTAGTGCCCTCGCGTGCGCTCGGGCACCAACATAGCACTCATGCATTGATAACTCACTTTGCGCTCGATGCAACAATCTACTATTATTATAATTCTAATTTGGTGTTATTTTGTTGATATTACTATTACTACACTATGGACTCGTGTCTGAAATAAAGAATTTGAAATTGAAAACAATTTTGGTCAAGACTTTCTAATTCTGCCTCGTTGGTGAAGTGGTTGCAGGCGCGACTGCTGAGCGCAGGTCCTGGGTTCGATTCCCAGGTCGGGCAAAATGTGTTATTGGGTTTTTCCATCTGGAATTTCTCGGTAGCGGCTAGGGAGTCTGGAACTGCGCCCAGTTGATAGGCTCGCCCATGGGACTTAAACATAACTGGTAAAATGTTGGTGTACTGTTAGGTACACCTCTGCCTAAGCCTTCGGGTATTACAGGCGTGAGGTTATGTTACTTTCTCATTTTGTTGTCATATCAATTCTGGTGTCTACAATATATTAGGTGCGTTTTATTTTCATACTAGATTTATTTTCGTTTTATTTTTTAATACTAGATTAATTTTCGTTTCTGTCAGACGTATAATGGGGGGAGGTTATTCACTGTAACATTTTAAATGGTAACAGTACTCAACAACAGTACTTAACAGTACTCATCTTTCATGGGAAAGATGAGTCTACTTTAGCTAACCTGAATCCTGGCTGAACTAATTAGTCTCTGTTTCTAGTATAATAGTTGTGTCTGTCCACCCCTTTTACCAAATAGATGCAGATTTTTTCTAACTTATACGATGTTTAACACTAACAGTACCTTATCAATACATCTATGTAAACATAGATGTATTGATAAGGTACTGTCATGAAGTTAATACCTATCCTTAAACAGTTCCAGTTACATTTAGGGAATCGCGCCTACGTACAATACATAGGGTGACTGCTAATTAGTGACCGATACTTAAACACGTGATTGAACTCATGATAAGAAACAACTTTCCCAAAGAATATTTTTTTTTACTTATTCACTATCACAATAACACAAAATATGAAATTCGCCGCGCGTTAGCTCTGCCTACCCACTGCTGCACGGTACGATAGTAATGAGACAGAACAGCGTCACGCAGCTAACAGCTGATAGGTCACAGGAGCGGTTGCGAATTTCATACAGCTGTTGTGTTATTTTGATAAAGTATATGTGTATAAAAAAAATGTTTGTTTGGGAAAGCTTTTTGTTATCATGGGTACAATCACGTGTTTAAGTATCGGTCACTCATTACCAGTCACCCTATATATTATGGCTCTGATAGCTCTTTTCTGTATCCTAAATATAGACTCAATGTCGGCAGCCCGCTTCCATAATACTAAAAAAATAATTAAATAGACTAGCCTCGCGGTGTCTGCTATGTTATGCTGCTCAACTCAGCTGTCCTGCAAGAGACGTTAAATGAGGAACCGCTTGTAGCGTTGAGTCAAGCGTGATCCCCAGGATGATAGCCTTAATTAAAAATAAAATATTTTTATTTCATACCAAGTAATTGTCCATAATTATTAGCAACGAAGGTCTTAAAACTACGTTAGTACCGGATCATTCAATAAAATTCAAATTCTAAATAATTAAATATCCAAAAATACTCATGATAATTACAAATAGTATTATAGACGAATTCTAGTTTCTCTTGATTCAATACTACATAAGTCACCAATTCACCATCCCTAATTTTGACATTATAGTGTTCTTTTAAACCGACTTCATTACTGCTCAACACTCGGTGAGTGTACACTCACAGTTCGACAGTTATGTTTCGATAAGTCTCATGTAATATTAAGACATGTAAAGTGTGGGGCAGTATGCCTCATGTGAGCGACAGATGACTGCACCGAATAGCCATACAAATACATACTTTTTCATTACTCACGATCTCTTTCTTCTCCCCGTCACTTTTACGTTTTCCACGAACATTTCCAACTTTTCCTACACAAATGTCTTTAAACGGCTTCATTTTAGAAAAGAAGAAATACAATCTTATACACATAAGTCATACTATATTTCCAAAGAACTAGGAATAGGTTGAAAGAAAGACAGCTCCGACATAATAGTAATTTATTATAAAAAAAAATGGGCGGCTGCCATAACCTTCCTATGCCACGTTACCACCCCAGACAAGGAACATACGTGTTCAAACCAGCCCTTCTTTTGCACAGGAGTGACAGCAGCAGCCAGTACTGGATCGGGGCGGTTCGTGACCCTCAGGACCCCGCCAACTGGAAGTGGGTGAACGGGAATGATGTCACCGTCTCCTTCTGGAACGCTCCTGGAGGCGGCGAGGGATGCGCCCGCTTCGACGGCAGCAAGGGATGGCTGTGGGCCGACACCGACTGCCAGGCCAGACTCAACTATATCTGTCAACACCGTAAGTTCTATTTTTTTTACTACAACCGAAAACCGAAAAAAAGCTAAAAGGTCAATATTCTCAGGTCAACAGTCGATGCTTTGCGTTACCTGAATCATCTTACAAAGCAGAAGAGGAGACGATGCGTGAAATCAGGACACCGGCTGTACCAGAGGATTTGGATCTATAGGTCTTCTTTATTGGAAAGTGCCCAGCTTTAGTAGATAGACTAATTATAAGAGTATTCTGTGTATTTTTTACGATTGCGAAATTGTTATTTGTTGTGTTTGATTGTTAGGCTCGGATGCCACATGATGTTATTCGACAGCGAACCCTACTTTGCCACTGCAAACACAGCTTATGCTTGCGAAGCGAATATATATATTTTTAAATCATGTTTGATTTTTTTGTTTACTTACCGTTAAGCGATATAATTCATGTGAAGCTATTGGCGTAAAATAATATAGTTTTAAAGCGCTCCAAACGCTATAAAACTGGATAAGGACTGATTTTCTTTGGCAAAATATTAAACTACCAAAGGTAGTTTAATATTTTAAACAACGTGCAGTGCTCGCTCTCCACGCCATCTAGTCTGGTTGCCCGCCATGTAGTCCGCTTCCGTTGGTATCTAATTAAAAGGTAGGGAACGTTGTGTCCAAGGATATTTTATGAAACTCATCCATCCGCATATAGTACAGCATAAACTTAAGGTTTTCCTTTCGTGGTTAAAGTTTACATCTCGTTTAATAAAAATACCGTACCTACCTAAATATTTAATAAACTTACAAGTTGTTTTTTTCACTAGAAATATTTTCTAGTTGGAGACTTAAGCGTCATTGCTGGAACTATATACATATATATATTTAATCTAAACTTTCCGACCCGAGGTTAGGCAGTTCGGAGTTTATAGGACTTTGTTTTCAACGCTGCCCCGCAGGGCGAGGGGAGACGGCTGTAGGGTAGAGAAATTCGACCCGTGGGTACCGGATATACAACCCTCAGCTACCAATAATAAACCAAGCAACCGGTTATATTTCGTGTAAAATGATGGCTGTTGAAAGGAACGTTCTTAATATCATTAGATGTTGATTCCGTAGTACATGTAAAGAAAATTCTATAGAACTTGGAATTTACGTCAAATCATTTGTTTTGAAACCAACGGTCCTACGCTTCTTGTGTCCATACCCAATGATTTGACACAATATCTATTCATCATAAACATTGACTATGTATTGTGCTAGCGATTTCAAACTTATCATAGAATTAGTTCTATGGTTCCTAGACACACCTGGTTCTCCTGGACTCCTGGTCACTTAATTTACGATTCCTTTTTGTTCTCTTCAGAACCAAAAGCCTGCGGTCGTCCTGAGCAACCGCCGAACTCCACCATGTCAGCCGACAGCTTCGAAGTGGGCGCGTCGGTGGAGTACTCCTGTGATGACGGGCATCTGCTCGTGGGGCCCACGGTCAGGACCTGTCTCGACACCGGCTTCTATGATGAGTTCCCGCCCGTTTGCAAACGTGAGTGGAAAAAGAAACTAGGTTATTTCTTTTTGACTTAAGTAAACATATACAAGATGATGACTACTCCGTTAGTATATTGGTCGCAAGTGCCATTCCTGTTAGGTCTTAAGTTAAATTCTTTGAAATTCGATGATGAAGAAGTCAAAAACATACTATGGGATACTAGACCCGAAGCAATACAGGAAGCAATCTTTTCCCAAGTGACCTTATTTCTGCAAGCAATGTCAACAGGGTTCACATAAGGTTTGCAGCATCATGCGTTTTTTCGTGACCAGCAAACCGCTCTTTAGGAGTTCATACTCCTCCTGACCCAATAATAATTTATTATACAAAGGTAATCCAATTTTTCCAAAATATGTGAATAGGCTCTCTTGTACCTCGCAGGTATCGAATGCGGCTTCCCGGCGGAGATCCCACACGGCTCCTACGAGCTAGTGAACGGCTCGGTGGCGTACCTGTCGCACGTGCAGTACGCGTGCCAGGCCGGCTATGAGATGGTGGGTCGCGCACGCCTCGTCTGCGACATCGACGAGCGGTGGAACGGACCTCCACCGCGATGTGACGGTGAGTCGAGCGCACAAGTTCTTCATGGTCTACTGTGCTGGGGAACTTAATAATATATTAGTAGGTAGGACCAACCAAAGGATGGTGAAATAGTAACAGCCACATGGGTGCCAGGAACAACTTTCTCGTTGGTCATGGGTTCGATTCTCGGGTCGTGAAAAGTATTATTGTGTTTTCCTTTGGGGTTAACTCAGTAGCAGCTCAGATTCAGGATTTGTGCCCGGTTGATGGCAATAGGCTAGACCCACCAACACCTTCGCAAATATTGCATTACTAGCCAACCCGCGCAACTTCGTCTGCGTCACTTAAGAGAGAGCGGGTTAGAGAGAGTGGGTCGTAGGCACCTGTACAACGATTCTAAAGGAGCTGAATCTTTGAAAAGCATTTGTCATTCAACCCTATAAGATAGCCATAATTATGCTATCACGGAGTTTTTTTAGAACTATTTAAGTGAAAATGAGGAAAGTTGTCCCACCGTAATACAGGTTATAACTAGTACGGGGGTCACCGTGAATCGGTTTCGTAACAACCAAAATGTATTATTGTAGACTGAGTTACTAATTGGGTACTTAATCTTTTAGCATCAGAATACAAAAGTTTTTCTGACTGTATTACTGAACTCCGAAGTTTAACATACCGATGTGAGCTTTTGGCTTCATAGAAAATAAGCTGTACTAGTGTTAATTTTTAGTAAGGTTGTTATTCTTTTGGCAAATAAAGATTATGATTATTTGAGAGGAACCATTCCTTCATTCATTATTGTCGTGTAACTATAACTGTGTATGTATGTAGCGCACACCTCAGAAGCTCTCGAGAGGCACGACTTTTTCCGAGTTAGTTGACGTTACTGGAGTTTTCGCAGAGATCCCAATTTTTTTCAATACACTCCCTCAAAAACTGGCTTTTATTGCACTACAATAAGGTTCAACCTTCAATGTATTTCACACTCGTGTTTTTTTTTTCATTTTCACTACTATTGCGGAAATAAAATTTTCCACAGATAAACTAGTTTATATTAAATCCAAATTGGTCGAATTCATAGAGTAAAAGTTATATAATATTAAGAGAGTATTATAATCATGAGCACAATCACCTTCTAAGAAGTTTAGGAACAACAAAAGCGAAGCTCGTTTATTTGGCCGTACCATTATTTTTCAACGTGTGGGCGGCGCGCAACCTCTATAGGCAGAGAGTCGCAAGAGGTCGCGAAAACTACTCGTAGCTCAGTAAAAAGCAATAAAATATAAACAGATAGATTTAATAAAAATAAAAAAATTACTTAACAACCTAATGTTAACTAGTTTTATTTCATTTTCATCTTAATACAAATTAACGAAAAATAAAAACCTACCAATAAAAAATAAACAATTTCTCCCATCGTGGATCCGTTTTCATCACCTGTTCTTTCAGTCTTGCAATAGATCCACTGTTCGCACCAGTCATGGCTTTTGCTCCGTCAGTACAAATAGCAATGCATTTCTTTGCCCAATCAATATTTATATCTTGCTTAGCTTCAAGGAACATCTTTCGCAAGTACTGAACTGTAGTATTCGTGGGAAGTGCTCTAAATAGTAGGTATTTCTTCTATTAATTTTTCATTGGATTCAAAACGCACAAAAGCTACAAACTGCGCACAATCCGCTAATATCCATCGATTCATCAAATTGCAAGGAGGCAAAAGTACTTTCTTTTTATTTTTTCTATGACTTCATCACGAACGTCAGTCGCCATATCGCTTATTCTGCGTTTAATGTTATTGTCAGAGAAAACTATACTTTTGAGCTTTTCGATCTCTTGTTTGCCAAATATAATCTCTGCTATAACTAAAGCAGCTAATAATATCAAATGTTCGGCATTAGTGTGAAGTTTTCCTGTTTGACGCGACGGCCGACATCAGCCTTGGTTGTAGGTACATACGCGCGTAAATTGCGTTATCAATAGGCGACGTATTCGATGTAAAAAAATGTGTCAGTTTCTATGTATTGTATCAGAATTCTAATTAAGTATGCAAATGCATCAAAATGTTGTTTGGATTGAACTTAAAACTCAACGTTTTCATACAAATTGTACTTAAGCGACATGTCGTGAATTACTCGCCGTTCTTTTTTTCCTTATAAATTCCACGCCGGCGCTGCCCCTGCGCCGCGCCTTCACCTTACGCCGTTTCTGTGTAATTCGCGCCTAAGTTTTCCTTGGCACAATGTCTTGTTTATGTTGTTGTGATATGTAGTCTATCAGGGTAACATAAACACAGGAGTACCTACGATAGACGCTCTTGACTGTAGAGTCGCCCCTCGCACCGCTCCCCGCTGTACTTAAGAACATCAAGAATATAATACATTTCCGATCGCTAAGAAATGTAAAGATTTTCTAGGAAAAGAGCGTATTACAAAATATATCATAGGTTTCCTATCTATTTTAGGAATTGTATACATTTCCTAGGAATTGTATACATTTCCTAGGAATTGTATACATTGACGGATTTTTTACTTTTATACTTTTTTCGCCCGCCGTCCGATTAGAACAATATTTGTGTGGCGAATTATATACTTTTATTTAGTAAGGCTCTCTATATACGGAACTTTCCGACTGTCAAAGTGGTTAGCAACAGCCACTTGTTGTACGTATTAGATGTGAAAATGTATGTAGGTAATCGTAGCGAAAAAGTAAAAAACAAACCTTTCATAGTGTTAACTTCTCGATCGACATCCATAATAGTATTAATTTTATTATGAAGCCTGACGCTTTTTTACAAACAATAATAGTCGACCGTCAGCGAACTCGGTAATAGGTACCTACCTAATTTTTTGTATATAAGCGGTGATAAGAGTGGCTGCAATTTCGAAAATAGTAACAATATATAAATAATGCCAGCCTATTACTGTCCCACTGCTGGTCCATAGCCTATTCTCATACAGAGAAAGCTTGCACAATGCATTGAAACTCCGACATGACACGGCAATGCAGTGTAGCGCTAGTGAAAACAGGCTCTCATTCAATTTTGATATTCAATTAAATCCTCCCACACGGCTACTGGCAAGTTCGGATCGGGCGGAACCGCGGGACGAGCGCACTGTAACTATCGATCGACCCTCGCTGATGCTATTATTAGCCTCCACAAATTTACCATGCAACTTTTTATACCTAGAAATGATTTATTCTGGTTTTTTGTCTCACCAGTGGTGCACTGTGAAGAACCCCCTTCGACCCCCAACGGGCGCGTCTCCGTCACTCACAACTCCTCAGTGTTCGGCTCAGTGGCCGAGTACTCGTGCGCCGCAGGATACAGACTCCAGGGAGCCAAGAGGATTGCCTGCCTAGCCAACGGCCTCTGGGATAAGTCAGCGCCCACCTGTCAGCGTAAGTGATTTATTCGAATGAAGATGGTGTTACAGTGTTTAATTATTGCTATCCTCCTGATAGCGAAGAGGTAGGAGTAAAGAGGACACGGTGCCACTCGACAAGAAATAAAACACTTGTAGGCGCACTTGCACTAACAATCACATTTACTAAACATTTTTCGTATTATATGTAGTTATATTGATAGCGTCGGTTGCACAAACTTAGGGATAAACAACAACTACTACATAACAACAAGACGTATAACACTAACACTCACTGCAGACACACACTCACACTCCCACCAGTTCGAAGCACAACACTAACATTGTCTTAACTCGGAGTTTCTCTCGGTCTTCCCCGGAAAAATCGTGTTCTTTGGCGGTGGGTTGGGGTGAATTTAAGGTAGGATGACCTCAGGCTAGGAGGAATGAGGGACAGGCACCAGATATGGAAGTAGCCGAGGATTGAGCGGAACGGTGTGCAGTTTACAAGCCACGTTCAGCGGTGGACTTCTAAAGGCTGGAGATGATCATGGGAGAATCAAACTTTTGCCAATTTCGAACACAACACCGAGAAAGTACTGTTTAGATTTAATCCGGAACGTTCTCGTCGTAGTTTTCTTTGTCCACCTTCCCAGAAAGGATGCCACATGTAGGGGCTTCCTTACCACCTCGTTGTATGGCGCGCAGATCTTCTTCGGCGGCAGAACTTCCAGCGGCAACCGGCTCCGGTTCCCGCGTCTCCTCCTCTTCATCATTAGAGTCATCGTTAGAGTCATCATCAGAGTCGCTATAATCCATCCGGTCTTGCCATTCTATAGTATCCTGCACCAAGGCGTCTATCTCACTGTCTGTTTGTATAGCATGCTGAATTTGACGCATGGTGATGTGTTTACACCTGTACTGGTGAGCAATGTCACCACCCGACGCGAGCACTTCAGCCGTCAGGTACTCTAACACGGCTGCCAGGAATACCCCCGAAGATATGCTGGACTTGACTCCAGCTGGTAACCTGTCGGTGAAGCGCTGATATATCCGTTCCACGGGGAAGAAAAGGCCAGCCCTCTCTGTTGGCGACTTGGGGCGTCGGCGTCGGCGCAGGCTGGGCGGAGTGCCGGGTAACTTGAAAAGTCCACACGGACTCATTACGAGCGACTGTCAGTAATGATACACTATGTTCTATGTGAGAATAGGCCTACTGGCACTAACACGCTACTAAATAGCAGTGGGAGACCACTCGTCAAGAAGGCGTGTAGCGAGGTGGAGCGGTCAGGTGCGACTGTCTTAGTAGGTAGTTAACAGTGTGGCGCGTGCGTGCGCGCGGCCAGCGCGCAGGCGTCGCCCCCTTCGCCTCTTACACCCCAGCCACCCCAACCTTTTCTAACATGTAGCTTTATATATTTCAGGGAATTCAGATTACGTTTGAATAGGAATAGAAATAGGTGCGCACCATACGGCTACTTATTTTTATTTGAAGCGTCCCACACGTCTGCCCGGATTGTTCCGTAGGATACTTTGTAATCAATTGGGTTCTGTGACTAAAATCAAACCATCAACCCAAATAAATTACATAACATTTTGTTTTTTACAAACACTGTTATAAACTGATTTCAAGACAGGACTTAGGCCGTTGCTAAGAGTGTAGCAAGCCTACAAATATTTATTTATTTATTGAAATCTCCCTTAAAACTATCGTTACAGGTGTATCCCTAATGCGATAGAGCGGATCATTGAAGTGGTTTGTGTGACTGTACACTCGCCTCTGTACAACACTCGCTCAGTTGAGGCTATGCTCCGCTGTTTTCGAGGCCCGTTTAAAAGGGATCCAACTGCCAGGAACGTTAATAAAAGACAATACGTTCGTGACGTAAATATACTAAATAAAAAAAGTTCTCATGAGCTAAAACCATTCCCTCTCGTTCCTTATTCAGACGTCAGTAAATATTTATTTATTTGTGTTTTTGATAAATTGTGTTATCAGTTTACAAAAGGCTTTTAGGTGCCGAATTATTTTCGTCATATGTAATCTGGGTCGGGGTACTTTTCTTTCTTCAGTTAATTAACACTGTAATAATAAGATCAGGCTGTGTGGTAAAACTTTAAAAAATATATTTACACATTGTAAAAATTGACATACCTACCTCTAACCTAATTATAATAGTCTTCACTGTACCTGCGCGCGCCAACGCTCGCAGCTGAACATCTGAGCCGCCATTATACATTTGGATTAAACTGCAACAGGTATAAAATGTTTTTCAAGTTAGGCTAATCCTTGCTAAGATGAATTAATCTTCTTAGAAGATTACATAAAACGCAACCCGACTTTCTAGACTTCAAGAAATTAAGGAGGTTATTTCTATTACGGTAAGACATTGAACCTACGATTTTTTTTTACCGTGTTTTGTCCCAATGGGCAAAGGCTCCCCCAATTCCTTCCACGGACTCTATTCGCTCGCCTTCTCGAAACAGCCTACGATTAGTTTTTATTCATTAGATTAGACACGTTACAATTTCATAGACAAGCTAAATGCCCCTTTCTCTTTATTTTTAGTGGAAGAACGTCCAACAAGCACAACGCCTGCGACGAGCTCGAAGCCGCCGGCGACCACCACTGCGGCGCCGACACCCTCCCCGACCAGCCCCCGCCTCGTACTCCCGACGCGGCCACGCACCTCCCCAAGGCCCTTGTCCTCCCCAACACCCTTCGCGACGGTGACAGCTGAGCCACCACGCAGGCTGAGACCCAAGCCCACCACAGAAAGACCCACCACGAGGACTTATGAGCGTCCGCCTGAGAGAAAGACCACTGTACCTGATAATCAGGATTCTCCGACCAGCCATATCCCGCATATTATTGTGGCGAGCCATCCGAGGGAGAACCAGGTGAGTTAATTTGCTGGTAGTATTAAACCTTTCTAGTGACAATTTATTCCATTAAGCCTAGATAAGGAAAGAAACGGAAATCATGTCTTTATTTAGTTATAGGTAATTAAAAACACATCTAGTTAAACAAAGTATCTGTTTGTAATGTCAAAATAACAGTTTTTTACTGAATGCAGAAAGTATATGTATACGGTATTATAACAATTTATTTTTTAATTTTCGTCTGTCTATTCCGGCTAATCTCCGATACGGCTGGACCGATTCTGACAGGATTATTACTAGCACAAAACTGATGGTAGGCATAAGGACCAACATAGGCTACTTTTATTTTAGAAAAAGGATTAGGGTTCCGTGCAGAAAAACCCTATAGGGAAGTCATATTTTTATTATAATAATTTCACGCAAACGTATATATTATACAGTTTGAACTGAATTATAAAATCGAATCAACGCCCTCACTGGTCAGAAACGTAAATGCTGCCCATAAGGTCGTGGGTTTGATTCCCAGGTCAAGCAAAGTGTATTGGGTTTTTCCATCAGAAATTTCTCAGAACTAACCAAGAGTTGTGCCTCCATTGCTGACCTCCTATTACATATACATAAGTGGCGAAATGTGCGAAACGCTAAGCTAACTCTTCGATTACAGTCGTGATGTTATGTGTACTGTATGTTATGAATGTATTTGTTTGTTTCAAGATTTATTTTTCGTACAAAAGTCGCATGAAGTTATTCCAAACCCACTCCCAGATCGTCGGCAGCGGCAACAACATCCGAGCGGAGCAGACGCCTCGCGTGAACGTGCCGCAGTCGGTGGACGGGGAGAGGCGCGACCCCGTGGGCGCCCGGCTGAACATAGGCGCCGTGGTCGCGCTGGGCGCCTTCGGGGCGCTCGTGTTCCTCATCGCCATCATCACCACCATCGTCATCCTCGTCCGGAGGTGAGACCACGCTCATTTGACTTGTTTACAAGTATTCAGAAGTAGGGTGATAAGGACGCTTGTGATTAGTTTAGGTTAGCGGTCTGCAACAGGCTGACCGCAGGCCGTCTCTGGATCGCAGGAGGTCGAACTTTATACACCAAATATTGATAGCTATCCACACAAGTAATATATTATTTCTAAACAACTGCATACATTTGAAAGCCAATTAGAATCTAGCTAGAACTCATTTTTCAATTAAGTATTAGGTACTTCTGTGGACTGTGATGTGATGGAAAAAATATCCTGTATAATAATTTAGATGAGGCACATTATTAAACTAGTATACAGTAACAAAGAATGACAAGTTTTTTTTGGGGCTCGATATAAATTTTCATCGGTATCTGGTCCCTTAATAAAAACTACTTGCCAACCCCTGGTTTAGGTAGTCAATGGTCTAACTTTGTTTGAAAAATATGGGTTGATAGGATGAAACACGTCGGGTAGTACCTTAAGACTTCGCGACCCAGTTCGTCCCACCGACGCGACATTGACGAGGCACAATTACTTTTTAATTGTGTCTATTACGGTATACTGTAGTTAAAGCATAGGTAGCTTTTAATTAATCTGAAGTTTAAGTCAAGTAAGTTCAAAGTTCTTGGTTTACCTATACACAGATGTGGTACAGATATAGGTACGTCATACAGGTTATACATATTTAAGTATAGGTGTACCCACTAGTCAGCGTCCCCATCATGATTGATAGCAAACGCCATCTCGGCTCTAACGTTTTAGTACCAAACGAACTCATAGCACTCATTATTCAACAATATGCAAGCTACACCTATTCTACTCCATGCTGTTTACTTTACAAGGATGCTGTGCCCACACCTTTCTCCGCGGATTCCAAATTGCCTCAAACTAACGTCAATAACTCATTTCACTTTTAAGCAGCTGATTAGTAAATAGACATGTGCGCTTTTCTTTAAATACCTTTCTATATTCTTTCAAAATCCTGCGGTTTTTCGGTGAAACTGCTACAGACAGTCGTACAATCTGGGATAAAATCTGAAGAACATGAAAGCTTCATACAACAATGATAGTACGTCTCGTCATCACCATACTTAGCCCCTCGCTTACCATCAGGCGAGACAAAGAGCATCAGGTTAAAGCGACACACTACATGAGTGATTGGTACGGCAGCGGGGGCCCAAAGCGGCCGCCGCCCGACGTCCGCGAGCTGCCGTCCCGGTGGTACACGCTCTTGGCCCTCCCGTTCCCCGACCAGCAGGTCGGCAGGCGCGAGTTCGCCCGAACACACCGCCACACGCATCGGGCCGGACACTTCTCCAACCCCTTATAGCCAGTGCGTTGTTGTCTAAGGTACTACGTTGACATGGTGGTTGACCACCCGCGCTAAAACGAAATTAACTGGCTGATGCCGCCAAAAATTGTTGCTAGTTTATAGTATATTTGTTAGATCAAAAATAAATATTTGCCTTAATGTACGTTACCTAGTTATTCGTTTTAATTCAGTATTCTATCTGTTGTGTTTAACCAACCACCATGTCATCGCTACACGCACCGGGATTTGGAACGCACGCGCCATGTTGGAAATTCACTAATAAAAACAATGTTATCTTCAAAGAGCTTTTATTGAAGGAACGTCAACTTCTTTTACTTACGTGTCTTAATGAATCCACTATTTCGCACTTGGCAAGATGGGGCATAAAATGAACACACTTCTCACAAACAATGCTTTAAAACATTTTACGTGTTTCACTGACTCTGCCCTACAAGGCTGTACCACCATCACGCACAGAACGCTTCGCGCCAATCGACACAACGTATATAAAACATCACAAACATTATTATATACCAATACTACCTACCTCACCAAGCACATTATGTAAATAAGGGTATTCCAAATTGTTTTCCAAAACAGTAAGTGATCTCAAACATTAGCAAAAGTTCTATTTGTCGTTTATTGTGCCCTTGGCTGGAGGCCTTAAATTCTAGGCATCCACAGGGATAGACCGGTTAAGCAGTATATATATAGCCACCTCCTAAAAAAACATAAATGTCGTTTATTGTATGCATATTGAGGTTACTGGCCGACTGAGACTGATTAATAGTCTTACAATATACCTAAATCATTTTGCTATAACATGAGACATCACATTCTTCGACCTAAGAGTACAACTTGGTACTTATACGTATGGGCAGATGTCGAGGGCCCCAGATAAACTCTCGAAAGTTGCTGCTAATTCAATTAGTTAACAAACAATTGGCACTATTGATTGAATTGACACTCTGGCTGTTAATACTTTAAAAATGTCAGAACTCATCACAACCCCTTCAATCTATGATGGTCTTAGCCCCTCTATAGTGAATAATAACTCGGTTTTCCTTGCTGTTCGCCTGAATTGGCTCATTCTAGGACAAAGGCCTCCCTCCATTCATTTGTTCCCCTTCTCTCGAACTCAGCATTAGTAACAATTTGAAAAGAACAGAATACTAAACAAAATGCAATAATTAGCAGGAAGCACAACGACGGCAAGAGGTACCGCCACCACGTGTCGCCTGACTGCAACACCGTCGGCTCGCTGGACTCGTCCTCGTCGGAGTCGCGCAGCGGGCTCAACCGGTACTACCGGCAGGCCTGGGAGGAGCTGCACGAGGCGGCCGGCGCCAAGCACGGCGGGAGGCGCGCGCACGACCGCGAGGCGCCCAAGGACGGCTCCGAGCTGGTGGTGTCGGACGTGTACCCCGCGCCGCTCGCGCGCGACAAGCGCCGCCATCACCACCACCACCACCACCGCGAGCCGCGCCATCCCGACTGGCACTCGCCCCATCGCCCCCACCATAATCATAAGCCTAGGTATTAATGAAGACTGCCGTATGTTCTCTTGTGTCGCCCGAATTAATTGGACTTCCCTATTTAAGTGATAGAACGTGCGAACGTCCTAAATGATAAAGTTTTGAACAGGGTACATGACGCTTGTATCACAGCTATAATTATGATTTGTAGGCAAAATCAGAAGTCGTCACCCGTTGTGCTGTTTGAACATAATATATTCGAACGAAATCTTGGAAATGTGAACATTAATCATGAGTAAGACATAATTTATATCATTCATTCCTTATTATATAGTTAACCATTTGGCATTATAAAGTGCACTTATTATTCAAATATACTTAGAGAAGCGGCAGAGTAGCGCTGAAAGAAACCCTTTCTGTCGATAATAACAAAATGTACCAAATAGCTTTACTTGTAATTTCTTATAATATTTAAATGTTGTTTATGTGTTCACCAATATATTGGGAGTAGGTATATTAGTGACACTTAACACTGCTACTATCACATACCTGTTATGTATACCTACAATGAAAATATCTAACTTTTCCAATAGTCTATTTATTTGTTTTCAAAATTTTACAGAAACTGTTAAATCTTGTTTAGCAAAATCCGAACTATTTTTAAAGTTGCATAAATATGTTGTAAACTCAGAGATTGAGCAATATATGAAGACAAAGAATTATATTTTCATACAATCGTTATAAAATTATGAATACCTAAGTACTAGATAAATAAAGTATTTTGTCGTATAATCTTTCCTGCTTGGACTATGATTACCTTGATCTTTTCTTAATATAATCATAAATATTGTATTATTTCGTATTTCAAATTCATAATTTAGTTGGTAAGCAGTTATAAAGATTTGTACATAATTATATTAGTTGTAAGTACATAAGATAAGATTGAAGTTAATCATTGTTAGCTGCTCTAATTTCCCGTCTGTTTTATATTAATGTTTGACAATAAATTATTGAAATAGTTAGTTAAGAACCTGTAAGTGAACCGTTAGTAGTATCGATACAATTGTTATTTTAAATGAGAATGTAATGACGCGTTTTTGATTGTGGCATTTTTTGCAGTTAATTAATTCTAGCTTGCTATTGATATAACACATTTAATAAGCAGTACGCCTGTGAGGTATCGCCAATGAATTTAACTTGCACGTCTATAACAGAATTCTACGACAATTCCAAGTATGCACGGGCGGGTCATTATTCTCTCCTTCTAAAATTTCTCAATACAAAATCTACTATGTATGGTACAAAGTAATTTAAAAATACGACAACGCTAAAATGTCAGTACAAGTCTATAGCGACGGGTGCTTCAATGGAAAAAGTAATCCAATGTGCCATTACAGAGGCAGACATAAGGTAGGGAGTTCACAGGCCGGTAAATATTTTAATTTATTATGTATGCAAGTAAATAGATAAGTGTTTATAACATATGTAAATATTATCTAACACAAACATTGACAAACGATTGCTCAATATATCGAATTATAACGATTTAACAAAAAAAATTACATCTGACTGAAAATTTCTCGAAAATACTCAACAAACGAATTAAGATTCCTTTTTGTTGAGAAAAAAACATGTTATTGTATAACTAAGAATTTATTAGCATTGTAAACCATGAAAGTTGTATCAATTCCGAATCATGCTAGTATTAAACTTTGTGATAATTTACTCAACTTGTTTTATTTGACAGTTAATCTTGATTTATTCATCACTGGAAACCTTGTACAAAACAGACTCGCGTTACGTATACCCCCTTTTACGTTATTATCATTGTAAACGTCCCCTCTTATACGCCCCACACAAGTGCGGTGACAAACTTAGGGGAGGGGTTTGTACTACCAACAGTTACAGCTCATACGAGCTATTATTGTGTATATGTTGCTAGTGCCGAATAGTAGATATAGTCTTGCCCTTGTAACTGAAAACGTAACTTCAATGTAACAGTCATTTAAGGTGCAGTATTCTCAGTTATGAGGGAAAAGTCAAGCAGATACAACAGTGAACCTTGTCTGGCTTACGGAGGAGTAAAAGATTAGAAATAGAAAGATAAATAAAACTAAACAATTATATATTACTTTTTATTAGTTTGTCAAATTAGCTACGCATACAAAAGGAGGTACATTGCTTTGTGTTTAATCCTTGCATTGGATATAATCTCAACTTCAAAATATCTATGTAAATAACAGTAAAGGCATATGATCTAGTTGGTGTTACGGTATGTCTGTCCATTGTTAAGGCATCTGCTATTGCTATTCAAATAATGGATATATTTCATTTCACTTCAACTTACTCAATAACTCTTTGCAATTGGTGTTAAGTTTTTCATAGTTTTATTTTCTTTTATTATTATTTTACTATTTTAACAAAAGATGAGTGACTATAAAATAATTTCTTACATTAGTGTTAAATTTGGGCCAGGCTACGGTCTTTTTTAGTTTTGCTTTTATAAATTTGGCAATATGCAAAGAAATTTTATAACTTCCGAGCTAGAATGTAAATTATTAAATTTCTTGCATGGCTGTGCAAAATATATCCAGCGGTAATAATAATTAGATAGTTGTGTCGCACAGTTAACACACAGCTCAACATCCGTGTCCTGTATCAGGGTCCACGGGCGTTTTCTGTAATTCCACCCAGCCATCTAAGAATTCAAATCTTTAAATTCGTTACGTAGTTCTCGAGTTATAAGCGCGCTAACACACGGACAGACTAATAGACGTTGCGGCTTATAAAAAGTAAAAAAAATGTTCACTCCCTTAAATAAAATGACCGCAGCGCATCCCAAATTTGAGTAATTCAAAAGGCGACGTAGATACGATGCAAGTGCGTTTGCCGTAATACAATAAAAATTAAAGCTTAACATATTGCGAACACAGTTCAATATACAACATTTTAACAAGGATGCCAATCTACTGTGTTCTGAACCAGCAATACAAAATTGCGGAACCCTATTTTTGAACCACGGCACGACATTCTTACTACATGCTTATTGCTTACAAAAATAAATGTTATCATTTGAAATTAGTGACCGTTTTCACCAATTCTAAGCCACACCTAAACGAACGCCTTAAATTAACGCACTGTTGAATTTTAATTCTTGGTATTGAAAATTCAATATCACATTTATATTTAACCGTTTAGGTATTGCGTAGTGTGAGCAAAGCTAGCCACATTAAAAGTAATATTTGAGAAAATTACATAAAAATTGTAAGTGTCTATAAATTTTAAATCGTAAAGTATAAAATAATATTAGACCAATGTTAAGCTCTGTCTGTAGGCCACCGAGGGTTGGTCCTATTTACAAGATTTTGGACATAAAGCGTTCACTTATGTGGTCACGCCGGCAGAGGGCGCCTTCCTGTTTACCAAATATGTGACATTTGAAAGCAATAGCTTTGAGAAGTGGCAGAAGTACAAAGTGTAAATTCATATATGATTGCAAATGACAAACAAAAGTTCAATTTTATGAAATTTTCTAGACTAAGCAAGGCGTGCTATACACATGTTCGAGTCAGTGTACCTCAGTACAGTCAGGCGATAACAATATAATTATCTGCCCGACCTGTACTGAAACTGGCCGATCAGATCATCTACGTAGGACTCCTACAGCGCGCCTAGAAATTGTATGTGTACTCAGAGTACTTGTTCGACGCCATGATAATGATTGATTTGAGATGTGTGATTGTACTAAAAAAAGATTCAAAAAGTTGTAAAGATCAAGATAGAGCAATAAAACAATAAGTTTGATCCTAAGTTAAAATTACAGTTTTTTCGGGCCCATGCATCGAGATGACTCATTAAACAATAGATCGCTATTATTACATTAAAACATCTTAAAGACAAGACAAGAAGTTTATAATTTAATATTCTTTGCAAAAAATAACAAAGAAAAGATATAAAGATAAAAAAGAAATTCGCACCAATAAATAAATACTTTGATTATGATATGAATACTTACTATTCTCTTATAACGTATAGGTCGAGTATTCAGTCGCGCGATTTATACCCATATAATGTATCTACGTGTAGTACCTAACATAGTATATACATATATACAGATGAATTTTTCAAGTGGGCGTGGCTGGCCAAATCCGAAACTATGAGGAATAGCGAAAAATACTCAAAGGAGTCTCGAGCCCAATTTTGATGAAAACTTAAACTGCATCATTAGATTTTTGAAAAATTATGTTCCAGGAATCGAACCCATTGATTTCGAAAAATAACATACGCTGTCCACCATCCGATATGTCATTATTTCCCAGAATTTGGTCCTTAGTAGCGACAATATCGAAAAGTGTAACAGTACAGTATTTTTTTCCGATATCAATGGGTTCGATTGCTGGCTAGATATATTGATTTTACAAAAACATAATGTTGCAGTTGTAGTTTTCATCAAAATCGGGCTCGAGACTCCTTTCAGCATTTTTCGCTATTCCCCATAGTTTCGGATTTGGCCATCCACGCCCAATTGAAAAATTAACCCTGTATATAACATTTTCTTGTAGGTATATATTTAGATTCGTCTATGTGCCTTTTATGCATAGCTGTTTTTCTTTATCCATTATGGTTTTGGTCAGTCAGCTAAGTGGCACATTTCACTAACATATTTCGTAGATCTAAACTATTGAACTATGTTTATTCTATATTGCTTTGTTTTGAACTATTATGTAATATACATTGTGACGGCGACTATGTAATTGACAGAATAATTGCATTGTATAACAAATTGCGCCTCCTTATAATTATTTTGCATCATGTCAGTAAAAATATAACAATTTTCTCTGTATATAATCCTTATCTACTAAATTCTACTAAAGTCAATCTGTATGTGTTTAAGGCAGTGCATTTAGAATAGTTAACGGTTTAACGCACGGTCAAAACGTGTCCGCATAGAAATATCTAGAAACACACAAAATACTGCAATACCGTAAAGGACATTGGATTTAAATAATCTTTAAGATGTAAATTCCACTGTAGATGTTTCCATAACAAGTCAATTACCCTAAACAGAATATGATCGCAGTTCGCAATCGCGCGACTGTATAAACGCTTGGCTGGAACTCTCCCAAAACTATACTCATGCATACTATGTACATTATCTAGTACTGTACCTCGTTTTTTTATATAAGTATGAGGCCAAATCCTTCGTCGACTTGGCTTTCCCAATTAAACTAGATTTGTAATTAAATAAAAAGAGTTTTCAGGAAGACTAATTTTCTAATACGTAAAAAAATACTTTGATCTTTTTAGTGATGCTTGAAAGTACTTCGCGAATTAAGATATTTTAGTAATAAAATTCATAATAAATATAATCTCTATAATTTAATGCATATCTAAGGTCTAAGCAGCACCACAAATGGCACCACTAGCGATAGTGTTGCAACAGTGCCAAGTCGACGCCACCTCGTATGTATATATCCTGTCCCATCACATACAAATATAATATTTATATATTATAATTCATTAGCTACTACTAACACATAAAGTATTGCTTCTGGTAAGCTGTCTAAGGCCAAGTAAAAGTCGCAATAACACATGAGTAAGCAAGTAATTTGTATGTCATAACAACTTTTGCTTGATGAGTGTCACATTGGCAAGCAAACTACTTGTATCCTTTTGTGCCAACAACGGCATGTGTTTTACGTGCTTGACTCGTAGCCGTAGTAGACAGTATGCCCTAGCTCAGACTGGAGGTCGGGGACGTTGCCTGCGATCCAGCGAGTGATTTCATACGGGGTTGTTTACATTAATTTGACCGTCAGTTAGCGCAGTCCGTGCTAGAGATACTGTTCGCATAACAACAGACGATCCATGAACTTATTGATTGTCATATTTATCACACGTCTTCGTATTAATGACCCTGGTTTTTGCATCGCGTAGTCGGATAAAAAGTCGAAGTCTAGAAGTATTATATATATTTAAGATTATGATTTATAACTATGAGCATAGTTCATTTCATAAATATTTAATTTTCATCATCATTTTTTCGACTGTTTGTCTTGATTCATATGCCATGCATTCACACATAATCTGTGTACACCAAAATATATGATAAACATGACAATACTAATTCATACTAATAGCTGCAACGCTTATTTAGTCGCTTATGTAGTAACATATATATGAATAATCAAGACAATTTGAACTGTATCCCATATTTAAAGCATATAAGTGCATTATTGAGATAACAACGGGCAAATACGGAAGTATTGGCTAATATGTAGGATCAAAAGTTTACGCACCGGTAATACGACCCATCAACTTATAGAAAGAGACTGCATGGGTGACAGAGACAACGTTCTACAGAGCCGTATTTCCTTCTGAAATCGGATGAGTTGCGCTAACGGCCGAGTATAGATGTTCCTTATTTAAAAATTACATGGAAGGCGTGTGTTTAACACGTGAAGTTAGCCATATTTAATCCTGCACACCCATAAGCCAGATTCGCGAGGGAGATACGAATACAGGTGGAACACAGCTTGCTGCTACACGCGTTACTCTGTCAGCACGCGAGATAGCTACCCGACAGGCAGCTCTGTACATACAATTTTAATACTACATTTATAAACGCTTGTTTAATCAAATAAAGCAGAAGACAACGATTTAATTTCTAATATTTGCACAATGTGATGTTTATTTACACCTTATGCTGGGGATGAGACAGCATCCTAAGTGATTACTGCAATATGAGACAAGCATGATCTATAGTTTAAAAAAAATCATTTTATTTACACAACAACCAATACATTGGTTAAAAAACACAGCGTTTATAAATGCTTCTATCTATACCTACGGGTACTTAGTCGTAACTATACAATAAAAAAATATCTCCATGTACCTAACACATTTGGCATATCTAGCACACAGTTTATACCCATTGATCGGGTCATAATTATACTCGATTCCTATTCCCTTTACCACCAATATAAACAAAACAACTCGAGAATTGAACTACGTAGTCTTTTCACAGTTTATTTATTTATAGTTAGCTAATAGGTCAGCCTGATCTTTGTCAAAAAAATAATGTTTTACATTGTTTTAGCTAGCGTAAATACACTGTGAAAGTACTATACGGTTGCATTCAAGTAAGTTTGTTTATATTAAAGTGAAAATTGAACAGTGTACACTGTACATGGTATTTTGTGACCGTGTCTGCAGCAGACCCCTAGTAAGGTACCTGACCTTAGGTTAATGTTCTACTAATATTAAAAATAAAGCTCTGAATACAAGTGTCAACTCTACGCGAAGGAAACACTGTGTCGGTCACTCGAACATAAATACTACACGAAAAAGGAAGTAAAGATAGGCTGCTACTTATTCTTAAAACATTTTCTCCGACAATAGAGAAAAATTGAAAGAAGATTATTATTATTTACGCATAATAATAGATTCGTTTTCAGTTTTATTTTCCTACCTGCACAGTCTTAGTATGGTCATGATTTTTGTTGCTTTTTCACTTTGATTTGTATTTGATTGACCAACACAGTTCGTTGTAAACGGTACAAGTCAGCCGCCGCGCCGATTTTGCCGACGGTACAAAAAAAGTAAAACTTAAGCTACAGTATATTGGTACTAAATATAACGTGATTATTTTTTTCCTTAAAAATAGCAGCAATTTCCAGTCACAACATGTTTGTTCTAATTAAAATTAAAATAATGAACTACAGGCTTTTTCTCCCATGATTGATACGTCATTTGTATAGATATATAAAAAAGGTTTTTTTTTTACACTCATATACATTTTAGATTTGTTTTTTTTTTTTAAATCGAATAATAAATATTTAATTCCTACCTATGCAAATGATCGTAGCAAGCAATGCTGCCACTAAACAACAGGTTACCTCGTTATTTTCAAGTCTCTGCAGAAGTAATTTGTATGCAGTGTTTGCGGGCACCGCGATATTATTTCAACCATTAACAATCAATCAAAGACCAACAATAAACGCTTAAGATTCGCTCGAGCGCGTCAAGAATAATAACGTTTCTGTTTGACACAGATATTTGATTAGAATAGTATTGTCTCGCTCTCTGAAACAACCATGTTGGATATGCGGGGTCACTCTTTTAAGTGTGAACAGTTTCCGCGTGACCTAAGTACGGCGAGCGCACATCTAACGTTCTAAATATTTGCTATCACTATAACTGTTGAGACATCAGAGAGCTAGTAAACGATCCGCTTTATCTGACACAAAAACCGACGCAAAACTGCTCCGCCTATCTAAGGGCCATTTAACCAATAAAACTGATACAATAAACCACGTTTAAAAGCTGTTAATGTCAATATCCCACGATAATGATAACTCTGTGTCAGCCATTGAATGCCTTAAATGTTCTAATCGCGTTCAGTTTCGCCATAAGTAGTAGTAGTGTGTCTTTACGCCAAGAGAGTTGTGCGCAAAGATACAGTAACTGCGTGTTCAGCAGCTAGTCGTTCTCACCGATGATGACAAGCTTACGTGGAGTGACTTCGAGTCGGGTCGAACTTCCTCCACGGGTCAAACTCCTCCACGGGTCGAACTCCTCTACGGTTATTCTGCGACGCTGCTACCTGCACTCCGTCTTCTGAAACCCAGATATTAATTTTATTTTAAATGTGTTTGGGAGGCTGCCAATACAATCAAGGTATCATTGCATTGCACGTGAAGTGCAATTCAGACTATATGTATATTAGAATACCACCCTAAATTTATGCAAGCCTAGTACTTTTTAAGCCTAGTACTTTTTGATGGGCTTACCTACACCAAAATGAAAAATTTTGCGTTCCTATGAAAATAAAATTAATAAAATGTGTCACTTCTTTTTTACTTTCGCCGCCCTGCTAAGCGAAGGCCTCCCCCATATCCTTCCGGTTACTTTTCTCCTGTGCCGCCACCTCATACATTTTTGAAGGTATCGATATTCTTCAATGGTCAATGTGTACCTCTGTAACTGTGATCACACTGTTTGTGTGTTTCGTATTCTCACCTGTCAGCCAACAACATGGCTCTGTGCGCGTCTCGCTGCGCAGTCACCTGCACTAGCTCCGCCACCGTCGCCGCCTGCTGCTCCGCTGGAACATTGTACGTAACGCATCACGCTCATACGCCTAACATAACATAACACCACGCCTGTAACCCCCGAATGGTTAGGCAGAGATGTACCTAATAGTACACACACATTTCGTCAGTTATGTTTTGAAGGCCCACGTACCAAGGCCACGCACTAATCCAGATACCGTGGCTGCTACTGAGAAATGAGATGGAAAAAGCCAATAATACTTTGCACGAGCCGGGAATCAACCCAGGCCCTCATGTTCAGCAGTCGCGCTTGCGACCACTCGAGCAACGAGGCAGCCACCCCTAGCATCGTCGACTATCCATTTGATCACGTATTCGCAAGCGCGACTGCTAAGCGTGGTGTCCTATTTTTGATTCTTAGGTCGGGCAAAGTGGGTTTTTCTATTAGGAACGCAGAGTTTAGAAGTTAGCGGCCATCCCCTGGAATGTACGTTATTGCTTAGGAGAACTGTATTAAAATTGAATGCTGGCAGCTGGTATATCTGCGCTGCAGCCGGTTAGCTTGTGTGTCGACCCCAAAATAGTTGGGAAAATGATGGGCAGATGATCACTTTACTAATTATTGCTAATATTAGCGTTATTTCAATAGCATAAAATGAACTTCATTTCAATAAGCGAATGTTCAATAAGTGGTTTTTAAAACAAGTGATGACTGATGATGTATGGTGATGTGAGGTGAAGACATAAATCTACTTCTCTTTTACGCAAAAAAAACATTGAACCTCAATATATACTAGTGTCAGGGCGTAAGCCATATCGCTTACGCCATTCCTTGAATCCGCGCCATCTAGCGGATATTCACAGAACTTGCAAGTCAATTTACCAGTTAGTGGCCTTGTCAAGCGGCGCTCGAGTCTTGCAAGGCGCCGAGAGATGGGTTCGTCGTCGTTTTCCTCCCTGGCCCTGCGTGTGGCCACGAGCCTGGCCCACCTCGCTTCGAACCAGAGCTGCATAGCGTCGCGGTGTTCCATTTCCGCCGCATCTGTTGTTAGTGCTTAGTGAGATGATCATGTGGTGAACATGTTATGCGGAACGAAGATTGCAATCGTTAGATAAGCCCGAGCGCGTCAAACATGATCACGTTTCTGTTACGTTCTAACTGGTAAAAAAATGGTATCCATTGCTCTAGTAAGGATTTACAATTGTACATATTAAATGTGCAACAATGATATCACTATTCCTTAAGCAATGTGAAGTAATGGTCTGAAACACAGGTTTAAATAAACCTAGATCGGGCAGGTCGCTTTAAAACATTTGATTTCAACATTATCATTACTTGCATCATAAAAATATGTTTTAGTTATAGTTTACTTTTAAGCACTAATTTGTATGAGAAATTACACTACTGCGCTTATATTTACACATTATTCTTAAATAATGTTATTCTTAATTTGCGAACTCACTATTTTCAGTGTGAACAGTTTTTCGCACGACTCACGTTCAGTGGGGGCACATCTAACGATTTAAACCTTGAACGTGTATGTTAACCACGACAAAAAGGACAGATATTAAGGACCTGTTTCACCACCCTCGGTTAAGCCATTGTTAAAGATCATTTCATACAAGTTCTCCATTTGTATAGTGAGCAGAGGTTATTCGAGCGTTATGAAACATCCCTTAAAACTTACGGTCAGTGATATTGTTATATTAATGAAGTATGCATCTAGACAAACACAAATGCTAATGTTGCATGCTTGCTGCGACTACAAAGCAGTGGATAGTTTCAGTGGCTGCAACGATTCAGACTAGTTCTAGATGACTAGCCCTTTAAGCTCTGCGCTACGTTAAGAATACGTTACACATTATATTACCAATTAATTAAGGAACTTACCTATTAGTGAATGTAATGTTTGGGCATTAGGGCCACAGCTTGACTTATAACATAATACTACTTTTAAAAATTGTTAAGTTAGGCAAGAATAACATCTCATTGCTGACCTGGGAGCCGACGCCGGTGCCGCGGCTCGAAGTGGCGCGGCTCTACGGGGCGAGGGGGGATGTACGAGGCGGGGGGCGGGGGGATGGGCGGTGGTTCCGTGCACAGAGCGCTCGTAGACTTATGAGCGCCCGGTGTTGGCGGCTCCTGGTAAAAACAGCTTTAGTCAACCCTGGATTCAAAGCACCGAGAGCACGATGTTACACGATGCAGTTCTTACGTGTGGCATACAATAGTCGTGGGACTGCATCATCTATCACCTCTTAAAGCAGTGTTATATCAATCTTACCGCTTACCGAAGAGATGGAATTATAGATCATGTATGTATATGTTCTCTTTTTATGCCACAATAAGGAATGATAGTTGGTCCCCAAAAGCAATATATGACATGCCTCGTCTTAACACTGTCAAGACGATACAACTTATATTGTTCCTTCGACAATAGGTATGCCACAGGCAATCAACTCGCACCGTGTACATCAGGCTTTATGTACAAATTGTTGTAGTATCCTTACAACATATGGAAGTTACTATGCTTCTGTGTTGGTTAGGCTACTTATATACATTAAATTGTGTTGTTATATATTTGCCCGGAATCGAATAAGAATTGAATTAAAAAGGCGCGTTTTAAAAATGTCATAGGTAGGTAGTACTGGATTAAAAAAAACTTGAATAGGGAGCTTGCAATTAATCGATAAAGAGTAGAATAATGCAGTTCATAGCAAGTTAATTATCATTGTATAAGCTAGTAAAATATTAATAGCAGATTTTAAGTATTTCCACTAGAATAGTTTCTATTAAAACAGGACAAAAAATCAAAGATCTAAACTAATTTATCAATGCACTTCAAGTAAAATATCGGTAATTTATAAGTATTATTAATAACGTACCTTCGAAACTAAAAAAAAACATAGGCCTTCGTCCCATTCCAATGGAATAAAGATCAAAATCGCTTACGTTAAATAGGTAGTAAGTTTGTATAGAATCCCAAACATAGTCGATTCTTTGGACGTATATGCCATTGGTATAGCGGCAGGCACTGACAAGCTATTCGAGCAAGCATTGCGACAGTGTAGCTTTTCGTTATGATGTAACTTTTGGTTTTACAAGATATCTTTTTTTTACTGAGTACTATTAAAATCGTATACAATACTCTTTTTATATGAAAAAAACGACAACGTTTGTTATTTGCTTGTTTTAAAAGTAAACTCGAATAGTAAACTTCAAAGCAAAAGTTACAAGGAATTACGCGCTAGAAGCGATATCATGCACATTCATTTACAATACATAATTCACAAACACCACCATCTACCTCTACACCATGAAATTGTTCGCTTAAGTAGTACAATATTCAGCAAATATTTTGATACCTCTTCATTGTGACTTTAAGAAAGGTATATAATAAGGTCGGAAAGCTTGGCTAAGTTGACTAATTTTTAAAAGGATAGATTTTTTTTCTACTGAATTTAATTACTGCTTAGGTTAAAAATAAATTATTGAATTGATATCTTAGCATGACAAAATGAAACAAAACATAATTAGATGGGTTTTTTTGCAGTCATGCCATTTAGTTAATTTACTTGACAAATGAGTTTACAATATCAGTTTTTTTGTTGTTGTTTTATGTGTATCGGAGGTTTTCACCTATGTATCACGCTGTATATTGTACAACCGAGCGAACGGAGCAGAATGTAGAGCGACAGGTGAAGCGGAGACATTAACGTAAACAGACAGATGCACAGAACGAATCGTTGACGTTGGATCAAAGTTATTCGTTTAATATGTATTATGTTTAAAGGAAAAGTCAGTTGACAAGTGATTTATCTGATTCTATACCGAGCTGTTGTAAGACAAACTCAGATTCAGGTCCCACCCGTTCGTAGTTGTTAACTTTCAAACACAATACTAAAAAGAAAATTCAATTGAAGACTTTCACACTGCGATAACAATATCAGATTATCTTCATAATATGGAAGTACAAAGAATCCCGAAAATTAATTCAACTAAACCTCAAACACAGACATAATAATGTTTACGGCACGAACCCATGCATCAATTACAGCCTGACTCTCGATCCAACGCCAATAAAGGCGGGCACACGCTATACGATCAAGTTGGTGCGACTGACGTACACGGCATGCGACTCACGAGTACGACACTGTACGGATATTTGCTTACGTGCAACTGCAGCTCCGGATCCGAGTACGACTGAAAATTCAACGTGTGTTAGTCTACTCAGGTGTCCTGCTACGACGGAATTTTGATACACTAATTTTATTATGTGTGCCGGATTAAAGTTGAACAATTGGGCTTTGGGTGGAATAATGGAACATTTTACTTCAGTCTTTATCATTTTATTGCAGACCTACTGCTCTGATTGACGGTGCCTGAGCAGGTGCAGGTCGCGGTGCAGGAGGGGTGTTGACGTACAGCGATCCGTCATCATAGCCTTCCTCCTGCATCGCGCAGCTAGCCCAGGCACCATCACAGTTAAGTCGTAGGCCTGTAAAGTAGTCTTTTGTTTAGCAGGCTTCAAACTTTACTAAGCTCTGCATTATTTGTTAGGGAAGGATGAATCTTATCGCAGATTACTATGGAGTATTCTGTCGGAGGACCTTTCCAGTGTGTCTATCATATAGGTCGAACAGTATAGATTTTTAAACTTTAATAAAAGAGGGTTACTAAATTATTAGCCCATTGCTCTCTTTAATCCGACACGAAACAAACACAGTGCCCAAATAAGTTATTTCCTCATCCGTGTCTCATGTTATATTGCCAAATCGTGGACACCCTTACTAAACATGTTACGACCAACCCCGGACTGTAATCACTACTTTATTTTTTACAATATTCACATTTATGTGAGATGAAATGGATTTATGATGATATGAATTGATTTGATGATATTTGAGCACCGTTACGACGTTCGCTGTACGAAAGGAATATGAACATATATTTTTAATTAAATCCATATTTGGACTTTTAGATAAAGTAATTATAATCATTCGATGACTTACTACTAGGTAATTAAGTTAATTTATAAAAAAAGTCTTTATTAAAAAAATCTAGCCTTTTCCAACTATACTGGGGTCGGCTTCCAGTCTAACCAAATAAAGCTAAATATTGAAACGACTGTCCATCTGTCCTGCACAACCCACTTACTGGACAATGCAGTACTTCTTAAACTAAAAAGTAGAGAATAGACTCTATAGAAAAATAAACGCGTTATTTAAAAAAGTGACAGTTTCCACAACAAAGACATTGCTCGAGTGCTCCACATACGATTATCATCAGGCATCAGGCGAGTCGCCAAGCCTACGAATTGTTGTAAAAAAAAAAAAACTCTTGACTGCTCACTGACTTGAGACTTTCGTACAACTAAAACCGTCGGTGCTAAAATAATCTTCAGTTTACTATGGAATCGAATCAAACAGCTACATTTGTTTGATTGTGTGCTCAAAAAGCTTACATTTATGGTCCAAAATGCAATGTTATGCAATTTTCAGCCGTGTATCATGAGTATAGTTGTAAATAAACCGTTTTAAACCAAAATCAGTGGTTTAAAACCCGTTTTAAATTTGTTTAAAACGGTTTAAAACCACGACCACGTGGGCCGTACATTGATTACGAATTACTTAAAAAAATAGTTTAAACGGCTAATTGAAATCATTTACCATTTTTATTAATATATGTGAAGTCATATATCATATTTATACTACTATTTAGGATTAGACACTGAAAACAATCATGTTTTGGGTATTTATTAAAATAAAACGGCAATGCCGCATTTATATTTTTCACTTTGCTATCAAAATCGCAACGGGGAGAGATGGGGCAGGTAGGGATCGATTTTATGTTTGTCTGTCATGTAAATGAAGGTTATTTTAAAACATTTTTATTTTATTTTCCTTTTATATATTCTAAATCAGGAAGGAGGTGTGGTCTAGATAACTTCGTGTAAAGCCTCAGTGTATTCAAAAAAAAAAACATTCTAAACCATATTAAACCGCTAAGTGTGGTTTTAAATCGTTTTAAACCAAAAAGACCGTTTAAAACCAAATGGTTTAAAACGTTTAAAATTCGTTTTGCATCTATAATCATGAGTGTGTATATTGATACTGGCTTATGACCTTATGTGAAATGCTTCTGATGGATGATCATGAAATGTTGAGTCGTGGCCACTGTTAAAGTTATGATTGCAATATTAGTTAATTTAGTAGATGATTAGTATTTCCAATAAAGTATTTGTGGTTTCTTTATTCACAGTGTATACGTCTTTGTATTGTTAAAACTTGTGAGATTCCTGCCAGTGGCCACGACTGATATACTCGTACACAAATAACATTCTGTGTTCACTATGCAATAAAATATCGTTGAACTGGCTAGTGGAGTGTGCCTACCTTGGCTCGAGGTCCCAGCCTCCGGTTCAGGTAACTAGAAATGCTTTTTATGATGCTCTTGCTTCGCCTCTCCCGAGCGAGCTCGGGGTCTGAGAAGGAAGGCTTCACGGGGAGAGGCATGAGGGGGGGCGAGGGGCGCGGTGGCGGTGGCGGCGAGGGCGGCTCCGGCAGCGTCGGCGGGGGCGGGACGGGCGGTGGGACCGCGCTTGGCGACGCCCGCGACCTCTTTACCGACTTCCGAGCCGCTTTCGGCGCGCTACCAAGCCTCTCGAGGACTAATCTTCTCACAACCTCAGTCTGCTCCTCTCGTTCGCGTTTAATTTCTTGTACTTTATCCGTGGTGTCGCGCGCCGGGCTCGGACTGACTGGTGACAGGGAGCCCGAGCTCAGGTTGATGGACACGGACAGCTCGAAGCTCCTCGTGGGCGAGTCGGTGCTGCGCGACGTGGAGCGGTTGAACGTCTCGCTGGCGGAGCGGCAGATGGCGGGCGAGTACAGCCGCATCGGACACGGACCGCTGAACGGAGTCGGCGTCGGATACTTCACTTTAGGCGTATCAGGTACTAGTGGTGGGGAGATCTCAGAACTTTCCGTCTCAACCATTTTATCTTTCTCTAATGGCGGCGAAATTTCTGATAGACTTAATGTTTCTATTTTATTTTCTATCTTCGGCTCGGGACTATCTTCTACTCTCATGCTGTCGCTCTTGTGAATACTGTCGCTTCTCTGTACGCTCATCGTGTCGGTCTTCAGTACACTTTCAGTCTTCAGCATGCTCTCGGTTTTCAGGAAGCTGTCACTTTTCTGTAGACTATCAGTTTTTTGGAAGCTGTCACTTTTCTGTAGACTATCAGTTTTCTGGAAGCTGTCACTTTTCGGTAGACTATCAGTTTTCTGGAAGCTGTCACTTTTCTGTAGACTATCAGTTTTCTGGAAGCTGTCATTTTTCGGTAGACTATCAGTTTTCTGGAAGCTGTCACTTTTCTGTAGACTATCAGTTTTCTGGAAGCTGTCACTTTTCTGTAGACTATCAGTTTTCAGGAAGCTGTCACTTTTCTGTAGACTATCACTTTTCTGTAAGCTGTCACATTTCTGCAGACTGTCACTTTTGTGCAAACTGTCACTTTTCTGAAAACTAGCACTCGTAGATTTATCACTGGAGTCGTTATCAACTGACTTCATAAGTTGAGGCGACTTCAAATCTAAGGGTTCCGTATCCGCATCGATGTCTTGTATATCATCCAAGTCGATGGGACACAGGGTCTGTCGGTAGCTGTTTTCTTGGCTGGCCGGCTTGAAAACTGTCTCGGAGAAACTCCTCTCGATGAAGTTCATCGAGCGGTCGTTTCCGGGCGAATAGGGGTCGTAGTCATTATCTACGAGCTCCATGTAGCCCTCGTTTTTGGGGGTGACGGGGGTCTCTAGCGACGGGTCTTGGTCCCCTTCGTCGGCAAACTCGAAGTGCTCCAGTGCGTTGGAGTAGACGACTACATCGAGCGGGCTGGTGCGGCCGCACACGTGCGAGGCGACTGCTGCAATGTTCTTGGCGTCGTGCACGAGCTTGGGTCCGCTGAGCGTGCGCGGGTTCTTACTGCGCTTCCTGTCCTCGTCGAAGCCGCAGTCATCTAGCACGGCGCTCTCGGCTGCCCAGTCCGACAGCTCGGTCTCGGTGAGCGCCAGCGTGGTGGCGTCGCGACCCGACTCGGACGACTCAGAATCGGCGGCCGCGACGATGGTGGTACCGGTCGTGGTGGCCGTGCCCGATGCCTTCTCGTCCTCTGTGCTGTTGATCAGCATAAGACTGTCATACTGAATCAGTTCGCCTCCCTCGTCGTGCACTTCGAGGCGAGGTACTGATTGGTTGGGAGCAGTCTCGGTGTGAGACGAGTCGTCTTCGGACAGTGAGTCTGAGTCTAGGTCCGGATCCTTGTCATCGTTCGCTTGTTCCGAACTCCAGTCTTTAATGAGAGGCGAGTCCACTTTAGTAAGCAAGTCGACCGGCGCGTCGGCGACTAGGTTCTTGATGATGTCAGGCATCGGCTGAGCTTTCTTGTCTTCGGTGGACAGCTGGAAGGTGACGATAGGTTTCTGTGGCTGCTGCGTCGGCACGGGGGCGGGGTGTAGCATTTTCTGGAATTCTGTAATAGTAGATCTAAAAGCTTCGAACTTGGTGTCTATTTGGGAGGTGGAGTCCGACTTCCTGACTGCGGGGGGTGAAGGTTCTCCGAGCAGGTATCGTCGCTTGAGTTCGAGCGCACGCTTGGTGGCGAGCCCGCCGGCGGAGCGCGTCCGGCTGAGCGGGTACTCGTGCGGGGCCACGGCGAGGGGCGCGGCGGGCGGCGCCGGGGGCGTGGCCTCCGTCACGAGGATGGCGGGCGGGGAGGGCGCGGGTGCGGGCTCCTCGCGCGCGAACTCGCTGTCGGTGGACACCTCGGTGGCGGAGGACACCTCCTCGTCGCTGGACTCGCTCTCCTCCTCAGATTCCACCTGTGTGGAAGCTCATTATAGTACAAGTCGGCTGTTAGCGCGGAACAAGCGAGCGCTGGGGATGCGTAGGAAGGTGCACAAACAAACCACACTAACTTACCGTCGGTGATGGCGGATCACGTCGCGGAACTACGTCACAGAGGACTATACATATGTATATACAATGTGTATGTGGCATTGGAATGTACGTGATACTTATAAAATTAAATTCAACTTACTAAACTAGTTCAAATACAAGGAAATATCATTGGTGAGTTCATAGCTTGGTTAGTAGGCGGCGATACTGATACATGTGTGAGACTTTTAAAAAGTGCACAACCGAAGTCAACCAGACAGCTGTTAAAAGATTTTTTAAATTAAATCACTAATTAAATATTGATGTTTTAAATAATCGGAAGTACTAGTTACTCCTTAAGTTTTAAAAATCACTTATAGCTAATCAACATGATATAAAATGTCACAGTACATTCCAAACGTCACAAAAATGAAATCAAAAATAAATAAGAAAATAAAAACTCAAAAACAACGTACATTATTTACATATGATATACATATTATATGTACATATAGTGCGCTATAATACATAACTATATATGTTATAAGCTATAAACACATAGGATAGTTTAATATATAAATAAAACGAATTAATTTATTAATGGTACATAAACGTAACACATTTAAAAGCGCCATCGATTGAACGAGCTTACTGTTTTATTTTGAACATTTTTCTTCTTCTTTTAAATAAATAGTGATTTGTATGTGTGTAGAAACGACATTACACACGTGTTATTTACAAAAAAAATCTTGCCTGGTTTTAAATATATTTTAAATATTCATTATGCTTAAGAGTACTACATTTTATACACTGTGTATTATTTATAAAATACCGCAATCCCTAGAAAAATCGGCATTTTACGAAGCCGCTTTCATACTTATGTACCCTATCGGGTTAAAGGTATTTTAGGTAAATATGTATCCGAATATCCGATCTCTAGATATAACGATTATAACTCTGTAAAGCCATATTTGTTACGGTCGCGAATCATAATATTTTAATCAACATACAACCTGCCACTGACCTGCAAATATAAAAAAAACGAAAGAAAAATTTAATTTCGCGGGCTACCCTGGCGTTCCCACCATAAGGACCCGCCTTGTTGAAGTAGGTTCGAAATAAAACAGTAAGTCGTTGACGGAAGTTAGTGTGGACAAACTACACGCTTACCGCGCCTCCGCCGCCGCCCCTGTTATCTAGCGAATGGTGATATGACGCATGCGCCTACTAACCGAACGGACGACTTACGAAAACCTTAAAAACACTATACTACGAGCGAATTTCACCAATTAAACTGAACGCAATATTTACAGTGCTGTTAAGATCTTTGTCGCTTGAGTGTCATTGTGAGAGCGCCGTTGGTAGACAACATTTTGTAAAATTGCAATGAGATTGTAAATGACTTTGACGACACGGTTGGCGCAGTGGCTGAGCGACTGATTGCTGCGCTGCGTGCCGCGGGTTCGATCTCCGCACGAAACAAATATTTGAATGGCCTCCAGGGGGCCAATTCTGTAACTTTACGTTAAGCAACACGCCATTGACACTCTATCGACACACCACAGACATTATGTTGCCACTGTTGCAAATTTGGTATTCTGCAAAAACTTCAATCACGTTTCAGTGGTGTCTCAGTAGTGTGTCGATAGTATGTCGATAGTGTGGCAGTACAATTATAGTTTTCCTGTCAAATACATTTAAAATATTTTTTGCAGACTATCCTAACTTTGGCCATTGTCATGATGACATTGACAAATTATAGTGGAGCAGAATACCAATTAATATACAATAGTCTTACTATGGCGCGCCATAGTAAGACTATTGAAACGCCATGGCGTTTCAATGGCACTACGGTGGTAAGTCAATGACCATAAATAATTTGTAGAATACCAAATGTCAATGTTTGGCCTATTGAGACACTACTTACACACTACCGACACACTATTGACATGTTGGTTATCTTACAGAATTGAGCCCCAGGTAGTTGGTCCGGGTCTGGCTGTTTGTGTGAGTTTAAAGGTTTGTAAACACACCCACAATACAAAAGAAATTCCTAGTGTGGGGTGGGGAAACCCTAAATAAAAATATGTTAATATTGTGTTCTGTTTCATCGGTGCAATTAGCTCTTATAGCCTTGACACATTATGATACATACGTGATGCGTCAATGAATGAGTTTAATGTGACAAAGTACGCCGTGTTATAATGGTTTCGTAAGGTTTCGCACCTACAGGTAAAACTTGGCCCAACCTCGTCTTATATGGTCTTATTCGACTGCCTATTGTGATATCCTAGTAATTTTCTACATTTATATTTGTTATTTATGTTGTATTTAATTTATATGCATTAAAGAGTGTACTATCTATCGTTTGATTGGTAAGCCTAAAGTTTCAATTTTCTTATATTTCTGCTCATCTTTTGAAATAACGAGATGATCCAGATTTTTTTTAAGCGTTCTGTACCTATACTAACTGTGGTGCAAGGGCCTTAGAGTTTTGTAGTGTAACCGGGTCTTAATAGAGCTCTAAATCGATTGTTATAGAGAATGAATGGTTGTGTATAGCTTGTGGGGCGGTGGGGCGGCGGCGCTCGATACCGCACCTCCCTACGCGCCTAGGCGACTGCGCAGCGCGGTACCTCGCTGCTGTCCGTGGGCGCACGCGCCGGCGCCGGTACCTCGCGCCGACGGGCCTCGCGCGCCGCACGCATGCGTGAGCACGACTCGTTGCCCGACGACTCGGCGCCTGCGAAACATACAATCATAAATAATAGCAGTTAAATTACATAGGCCTCTTCTGGTGCAGAGAAATTAAGGCCTGGAAAGAATAAGTGAGATTCAATTAAACGTGCTGTTTTTATCTGTGTGGTATCTTGTGACGTTGTATCAGGGCTAGCGCGTCAGGCAAGGCGCCGGTCTCACTGCCAATATTTCTATCACCCACCCACTGCTGGGTCAATTCCCGCTGACCCCACCAGTGTGGCCTCGGGCGGTGGGGTCAGCGGGCATACACCGGTATTATAATAGGCCTCCCCTTTTTACTACTATACTTCTCGGTTCCGTGCGTCCCTCGTCCAACTGAGTCCCGCGACTTTGACGAATAATACGAAAACAAACAAAACAACTGATGAAAACATTGTGACAAACTAGTATGTCCTAACGAACCGAACATATTTATGTGACATCTAGCAACCCATAGTGCGCCGGTGTGGTCAATAATGACGGATAGGATTGGGCTTTGACTCGATTTCGAGCTAAAACTTTATTATCAACGATCACACGGTATAAGTGACCATGACAACCGCGCTGCGTCACTGCGTACTAGGGTTTAGTTCTGAATGAATGTCGCGAAATTTTATTAATTGGCTGGCAACGTAAGAACTTGGAAACGATCCACCGCTACAGTAGGGCTGATTCATCGACAATAATATTATTTCTTTCGAAATAAACAGAGAAACAAAATGAAGGATTATAGACCCGTCCGTTACACAATATGAGGATGGTGCTGTCTAGAACATGACCTCCGTAATGGACTCTCTTAAGTGTCCATACAACTGCACTTTTGAGAACCTAGTGTGAACCACTGACGCTGGTATTAGATACAGATGAACATTGGTAGACAGTACGAATTACAAATGACGATCTCTATGATGACTGTACCATCACTCACCGTCATCCGAGTAGTCGTCATAGCCGAAGGAGTCGTCGGAGAAGTACAGCTCGTTGTGTGTGGGGCGCGGCGGGCGGGGCGCCTCCTGCGGGCCGGGGGACGCGGCCGCCTCCGCGTCACTGTCCGCCGCGTCCGTGTACTCGTCCGAGCTCGACTCTTCCTCGTCACTGTAAGTTAAGACAAGTAGATTGGTATTTTTTAATAAAAAAGTTCGTCTTTTAGGCGACGAGGTTACGAGTAACCATGCCTATTTCTGCAGTCAACAGAATGATGAAAGGGTCCATAGGCACATGACGCCTTTGACCCCAGGGTCAAACGCGTCATGGAAACACATCTGCAGTCTCTGGTTTTGTAAATGTCCATAGGCGGTGTAAAAGTGGAAAATACCACGAAGTGGGTCTTCTGCTTCTGCACGCGATCCGATAATATACAAAAATGAATAACCTCAGTCCACCGGCACACGAGGTCTCCGAGGCGAGGAAGTTCCGATCAGTCCACTCGTCCTCATCGATCTCTCTTGCGCCGCTGTCGGAGAGCTCGAGGCTGATGCGCTCGGGCGTGGGGGGCGGCGGCGCGCGGGCCTGCGCCAGCGCCGTCGCCGCCGCCACCGCGTCCGGCACGCTCACGCCGGAGTGACGCAGGCACACCAAGCGGCTGCCGTAGCGCTCCATTGTGTAGTTGCTGTTATTGAAACGAACAATTCATTCTTCTTCTTAGCGTATCGATGGCAAATTTAATTATTTAATTTGAAATAACAAGTCCGTATTGCGTCGTTGTCTAGTGTTTGCAAGCGCGACTGCTGGGCGAGAGGTTCGATACCGTGTTTAATTCGTAGGTCGAGCTGTTATGGTTTGCCATCAGCCACAGAGTCTGAATTTGTAACTTAAATATAACAGGCTTTAAGTGGTTGTACTATTAGGTACACTTCTGTCTAAGCCTACGATAATTACACGCGTGATGTTATGTTGTGTAGAACGCCTGTAAGTATACCTATAGTACAATTCAACTTCCCAAGTCCCATGGAACTGTTGCCATCAACCGTGCACAAGTTCTCAAACTTGCTACTGAGAAATTCGTTAAAAGTAAGACGTTAACTCACCCCGGTCGGAGCACGGTCTTGCAGACGGCGCAGCGGAAGCAGGCGCGGTGCAGGTGCAGCCCGTCGGCAGTGACGCCCTCGGCCGCGAACACGCGCGTCCCGCACGCGGCGCACTGCATGCCCGTGAACGCGGGACCGCGCCAGCTCTTCTTCGCCTGGAAGCATACGGGATAGCGGCTTGTAGGAGAGTGAGCACACTTATCGGCTGGAGCTGCTCGGAAAGAGCTTTACATCCAAGTCCTACCAAGTACAATGAGTGCAACAAAAGCGAAAAGATGTTTGGCACATTTGTCTCGTTCCGATTCGGACAACGGTACTATATGCATTACATTATAACTAAGAATAGTGACAATTTGCACTTGAACACCATTTTGTAGTACTTTCTTAGTCTGTTAGGTGTTGCACGTGTAGCACAGTATTGTTGCTATTACTTGTTACATTTACACTACACTAGCTCAAATGTTTTATTTCTCTTTAGTCTACGCACTATTTCCGTGTGTGTGTGCGTGTGTCTAAGCCTTTCTCCTTCCAATCCTCTCCAAATTACAACTTGTCTTTGGCAGTTAATGAAGTAAGTCAATTTGATGAACAATTCATGTCCCTGAATGTTGTTTAACATGAAGGGCCATAATTCAACAAATCAAACTATAAATACATACATCCTCCTTCGGTGTTTCTTTCGGCGGCGTTTTCGATTGTTCGGCTTCGGGTTCTTTTTTCACGAATTTCGTCGCGAGATTCGCAACCTAAAAGATTAAAACATACACGTTCAAATATCTTAATATTATATTACGATGTAAAAGTGCCATTACTTACGCGAAATAACGGCAAATTCAAACTGATACAGTAACATGCATTTGACCGCTACAAACCTTCTTGGTGCCCTGGTCAGGTCTTCCAGAGTCCTTCAGTTTCTGGTCCAGCTTGTGCAAGGTCTCGTCGATCTCCACCCACTTCTCCTCATTACCTTCCCCTTCTTTCAGTTTACGCTGGCGACCCAAAAACTGAAAGAAAATTACAGACTTTGTTGGTAATGTGGTCATCAATAATTAATTCATAATTATTTACAAAATAAAAAAAATTCAAGAAATGAAACGATGTAACCCAAAGAAAAAAAAAATTGTTGAGAGAACGCGAATGCGAATGGACCGGAGTCACAAATGTTGATGAGCTGTTCCATCTAGCAAAATACAAGGAGAAATATTCAGAATTGATAGCATTTAGTAATTGCTGAGGCACCAAAAGCCGAACAAGGTTGTCGTCCCATCATCAGCTTATCATAAATGGTCTGACGTTATTAAGAACTCAAAAGCAAACGTTAGTGAATGACATCCGAACATTCTGTACATACCATAAACGCTCTTATATTTTAAGCTAGTTGAGTACAACAAACTCGAAGGGTATCGTTACTTCTGGAATATTCTGGATCAAACCTGTGGTAGATTTGATCCAGAATATTCCAGAAGTAGCGAACATCTTCCACTCACCTGTGCTCTATCCCACTTCGGCACTCGTTCGGCAGTTTTCGGCTCGGGCCTACCGAGTCGATTCTCCATGATTTTTCGTTCTATCTCCTTCATATTCCAGTCGTCTCTCTCTATCTTGCCGACGGATCGCATCAGGTCTTTCGGTTTGGAAGATGGGCGTGGCGTGACTGTAGAAGAGTTTGCAGTGGTACCGCTGAGTTCGGCGGCTAGGCGAGCCACTCGGGCGCCCCCGCCTGCCGTTCGGCCACCTCCGCCAACGATTCGGCCCTCCTCCTATTGGTGGAATTTATTGCTGTAGTATTGTGATTGGTTGGTTGAATGTTAGAATAGCAATAAATAACGATAAAAAATCCTTAAAAATGTATTATGAAACTAACTACGATGACTACTCCTTTTTTTTACGTATTTTATGTGTTGTTATGTAATTGAAAGATATCACCGTTTTCTTGGTAAGGCGTGCTACACACGGATCGGCAGTATTTGTGAAACAGAAGCTGAACCGAGACAATACACATATTTTTAGACTTTTGCTTCGGCTCAGCACAATTCCAGCTAAGCAGTGTGGCTTTTTCCCGAAAGTATATCACGGATCATGGAGGCCCGAATGTTTGTGTAGCACCCCTAAGACGTCTATGAAACTACTTACTAAAGTAACCATTACACACATTCGTAAAGTAAGAATAGTGATAAGTGTTTTGTTTGGCTTTCAGAAACTTCTCGGTTTCTGAAACTTGGTTTTTAACAAATTAAACTATTAGCCTTTGGACAACACATTTTAGTTAATTAAAACACGGTGTACACTTAAAACACACAGTGGATCGTTAATATAACTCTGAGGACACTATTTATCCAGCATTTTGTCCCGTTGTGCTTGTACGCGAGAATTTACTCGCCTGTAGAGAAAATGACCGATGTCTCGCGTAAGTGAGACTGCTCAGACGATTATCGCACTTATATCGAGTACAATAAACAGAATACATTCTTCAATAGCTTCAAATGCTGGAGTAATAGCACCCTCAACATGCACACACAATTTACTAAGTAATTATTCTATTGTAAGTATAAAAACGTTATTAGTTGCAGTATTTCATCTCCATCGATGTTTTGTTCGAAAACGTGCGTGTTATCTTATTGATCGAAGAGTAGTCGAGAGCGATTGAGAGTAACTACCTAATAATAGTTTAATACAACTACGCAGTAGTACGATTATTTACAAGTTTAGCAACGTAGACGTATAGCGAGTCCGAATTTTCGTTTGTTTGTTCTTTTATCACAATAACTGATATCAGATTCCAAGAATTTTGTCATAATCAATATAAATTTGAATCAGAAAGCTCCTAAAATATCGTAGTAATGACTCTCTCAACCGCTCAGACCGCAAACACCAACATCCCTTCAAACGGAGCATTCCATGCGACACACAACGGCAATCGCCTCACATAGTGCTGCAGCTTCTTCTCCAGTTTCTTCACTCGCTCGTCGAAGTCGGGCGCGCTGGCGCGGTACTGCTGCAGTCCGTAGTCGTTCTCCAGGTCGGCCGACGGCGCGAAGTCTAATCGAGGCTCCGCAGCCAACATCTGAAGACTCTTCTCAAACCGCTGTTTCATTATCTCTCGCGCGGCCTTCCGACGACCCGTTTTAGGTCTCTTGGACTCCGCGGTTCTCTTCTGCATCATGTCTGACACGCGCTGCATCCTGAACGTCATCTCATCGCTGTTCCGTCGCTGCGGGATCTCGGCTTGACGTTGTCTGTGCTCCTGGCGCAGTCCCTGGCCTTGCTTGATGAGCTCGACGACCTTCTGGCGACGTTCTGCCATCTCGGGGTTGGCTACTATTTCTCTCTTGTATCTGTCCGGACTAGGCGTGTCTCGTCGCTTGCCTTCAATGATCTCTGTCATCCGTTGCAAGCGTAAAGCCATTTCGGGGTTTGTGATGGAGCCGGAGCGTATGGACCTGGACTCAGGGCTCGGAGTATGGCGGCGTTTTTGACCCTCGAACAACTGCGCAATGCGCTTGGTATTCGCAACTTCAGACGATCCGATCGAGTTCGATCTCTTGTACGGCAGCGTCCCATCGGGACTCTGCGAGTGTCGGAGCCTTTGACTGTCTATGACATCTGACAGTCGCCTACCTTTCTGCGGTAGCGGGCTCTCTGAAGATCTGGTGAATTTCTTTCCATTGTCAATGGATGAAGACCTTGGATAAAGCAGTTTCTTCGCACTTTCGGTGGACGGCGACCTGCTAAATGTTTTGTTAGGTTCCATTTTGACGACAGTGGCATCGGTGTCGGCCGAGTCGTTGAACAGGTCGGAGTAGTCAGGGATCCGCATACTGTTGAAATCGAGCCCCTTCAGCCGGCGCGGAGGTTTCACAGGTTTCGCTTTTTCTTCTTGGAAGAAATGAGCTAACTGCTGGGGCTCCTGTACCCTCGTCTTAGAGGATCCCTGAAGTAGATGTGCTAGGGACTTCCGGAGGACCATGGGGTCCGGTGACTCATCCGGGTCGAGGAGAGCTAGGATCTGATCCTGTAAGTCTTTCTGTTTGTCTGTCTGTATGTGTTGGTCGGCGGCGGCGTCGTGGCCCTCGATGAGGCGCGCGAGCTGCGTGATGTCGTTAAGGTCTAGTTTGCCGATCTTTTTGCGGATGTACTCGGCGGGGTCGGTACTTACTTGAGGGGGACGCACTGAGCGGCGTTTCTTTCTGTAGCTCGAGTGAGATTTGTCTGCGTCGGCCGCGTCTGCACGAGATAACACACTTATATTAGAAAGTATTCACAATAAGCATGAAGTGCTTTAGATTTGCACCAAAGAAAGAATTGTTTGAAGATTTAATGAGGAATTTATCAAATTCTGATAGCAACAAAGTTGCATAGTTATATCGAAATCAAACACTAGGTAACTGAAACTATTTTCTATGCAACCTTGACATTGTAACAATACCGACAGCTGGCATGTCGAAGTCTCTTGAACGTTACACACAAATAAATACAAAATATAAGACAGCAGACACGCCACTTTTAAGATCGGCAATAAGCGATTCGACAATACTGCAATGCTGTATCGCATTTATGAAAATCGATATATCATTTTAATAATATTAATTACGTCTGTGACCATTTTAATAATTTTAACGTGATGCATATTACTATCATATAACGATTCTACTAAAGCGGTCATTTTAGACCCCCCGATCCGAGGCCATGGCTGAGGCTGTTCATTTAATGTGCTTTGCAGGATGGAGTTTCATACAAATAATCCCGAACATCTCTAATTGCCGATACTAAAAGTATGGAGTCTATCAGGGTAATACTTACTTGAATATACAGAGACGGGGTGTTCTATGTTGCGAACGTGTTTCTCTTTCTGCATGCTCTGTTTGATCTAATAACATACAGCGGAATATTACATAACTTTGTTTCAATTCAAATGAGCTCTCATTGGCCTACTGGCTACTTTCCTATCCAGGTGTTAGGGAGTGAACTACGTCATCGACGGAAAATCGACTTGAGCCGGCAAGGAAAATAATTATGTCCTAAAAATGAAAAAGCGGTCGGACGACGCGACTCGACGCCACGTCGCATCGGACTATGCGTTTTATTGCATTGACAAAAGAACCGTTCTGTTTAAAGTGTTTTTGGTGAACCTTTCGTTGAGTATTGACCTACAGTCAGTCAGACAGTTCTTAAGGGCTGTGTAAAAAACTGGGAATGTAAAGTGCTTAAATCATTGTGTCAAATGTACAGAGTTCAAGAGAATAAAATAAAAAATTATAGAAAAATATTTTATTTTTCAACTTCCCGTAGTCTAAGTTATATTCAATTATAGTAATATGGCAGTGGCTTAAATAAATCAATGCTTAAAGTTTTTTTTAAAATACATGTTTTTAATGTAAGTTTTTTACTTGAATCACCTCCACGACCCCCGTACTATTCAATCAATACGTCAGCACAATGTTTTGAGTGCGTTACATTGAGTCCTACCGTAAAACGTGATTTTTCACCCCAAAAAAAAAGCCGTTTCCCAGCAATCATTTTTGCGTAAAGTTACTTAGTTTGATGTACAGAATGCTTGGTTGACGGCTTCGTGAAGGGTCTTGTTAACTCTCTTTATAATATTAGTATTGACAAAAGCATTGCATGCTTTTGGATCTATAACACATCAATGAAAAATGTTAGATTTTGGGATCAATCATACCAGGTGATGAGGGATTAAACTGATGCTAGATTGACAATGTAACGATCACCTAAAGACGGCAGCAATACATTATGCCAGACATACTATTACCTGATCGAAGACATCGGTCTCGTGCACCACGTGCGGCACCTCGCCCTTGAACGCGTTGTAGACGCGCGTCAGGTACGAGCGCAGCTTCGCGTCGGGCACGTCGCGCAGAGTGCCGCCCGACGAGAATGGTACTATACCTGCATAACAAATGAGTGCGTTTAGCTTAGCTGGCCTGTGTTCTAACAGTTGCATTATTGGGTCGAGCAGTCCCACAAGGAAGTGACTAGCTTACGTACTTTATTGTAAGGGGAATCATCGAAACGTGTGAAGCACCTTCTCCAAATTCATCATCTGCCTGGCTTTTCTCAACTATCTTGGGGTCGGCTTCCAGTCTAACCGGATGCAGCTGAATAACAGTATTTTACATGGAGCGACTGCACCATCTCAAATTTAAAGAGTTATCAACACTTTTACTTTAGGGAATGGGTGCAAATCAAAGGCATATTTTATTGGTATACTCCCGTATGTCCACTTAATAGTACGCGGTAATGTTGTCGACGATGGTTGTCTAAAAGTGACTTATTGACTCTCAATTACGAAACAGCTTTGTTTCTGGTATGGTAACACGTCTGCGGTGCCACTGGTACTGCAGATGTCCAGTCTACATTCTGGCGTATAATCTTTACGTCCCATCGGCTAACGAGAGAGTGCATCTGTGATTGCGTTCACACGTGTGCACAATCATATTTCCCGCGATATTCCCTACTCTCCGCTGAGATTGGCCGCCATGACCGAAGCAGCTTAGAGGACTATTACTTTTGTCCATAGGTGGCATAGGCTTGTCATACACAAGTGACTCACCGAACTCCTGCTGCAGGATGTGGTAGACGGCGCGCGGCACGGTGGCGGCCGGCAGCAGGTCGGGCCGGTAGCGGCGCAGCAGCTGCGTCAGCGCCGCCGGGCTCGAAGCCGCGCGGATACCCGGCTCGGACCACGCCACCCACGATACCAGCGCTTCTTCAGGCACCTCCGCTTCTATAAAACGTGTTATTAACATATATTAAACTAGCTTTTGCCCGCGGCAACGCTCACGTTATTTCAGAAATTACCCCACGGGAACGTTTTTTAAATACAGGGTGTAAGCGGACACTTCTAGAAACCGTCAACCAAGCATTCTGTACATCAAACTTAGTAACAACATTTTGGTTTATCAACCTCAGTTTGAACCTTTACTAAAGTTTCAAAAGCAAAGTAATTCTTTTCTCAATGCAATTTTTTTTTTAAACTTTGTAAATATTATTGTATACCAAGTACTTATTCCGGGTACATACACTTATGTTTACAAAGTATTGTAAAACATTTTAAAATAATAACGATGGAGTTACTTGCCCATTCTTCTCCATACGAAACTACCTTTGCGAATGGGCAATAGATTCCATCCTAAATGCTTCAGATTTGACTTTTGAGAAAAACTGTTCTGATAACAGTATTATGATTCGATAGTCCGCCTTAAGAGCGAATTCCAATAAAGAAACTGAACGCGACTAGCACATCTAAACGGAATTCAAGAGCAATGTCAACATTGTAGTGGAGGCATTTATTTCAAATAAACCAGGCACCTTTGAATCGTCAACAAAAAGATGAAGTTACAGTGCCCACAGTCCAGGTATAATAACCGTGAGACGACTGTATCAGTAAGTGCTTTCGAAAGTGTAGCTTGATTGCTTGTTAGTACTCACCCCTTCGCCTCTTCCTAGCCGTCGGCGCGGCGTCCAGAGGCAGGGGCTCGTCTGAGTTGTAGAACGACGTCACCCGGTGCGGCGACACCGCGGTCCGGTTCAGGTTCGGGTACCGCGTACCCGGGTCCAGGGTGTAGCCGCCGAAGTCGCGGTGAAGGTTCTCAGGAGTCGTTTGAGCTGAAAGAAACATGACATCAGACCTTTCCCCGATAGGTTAGGCAGATGTGACCAGTAGTACACACGGCTACACATCAACCTATACATTTCCAGTATAAGCTGACCTCGCATTGTACGGAAATCCTATACAATGCGAGATCAGCGTAAACTGGAAATGTATAGCTTGATGTGTAGCCGTGTGTACATCCACAACCACATTTTTTAGTTATGTTTACAAGTCCCATGCAATAGGGGGCGACGCCATTACCATCAACCTGGCTGACAGACTTCGGTCTGCTACTGAGAAGTTCCTGATGGAAAAGCCCAATAACATTTTGCCCTACCCAGAAATCGAACCCAGGACTTCTTGCTTAGCTATACCGCTTACGACCACTACACCAACGAGGCAGTTTATGATTTAATCCATAGTCAAACGTAATTGTGCGTTCACCTTGGCGAAACATTCACATAAGACCATTGAAATCTCTGCTTCTCTCTCTCTCACTACAAATACTCAAAACGTGGAACGAAGTTTATAGTGGCTGGATTAATATTTTTCTTACATAAGTACCTTCCTTTACAATTTTACACACAAACCATTCTTAACCTACTCTTAGAGTAACTCAAAACTCCCGCCACATGTTCAACCGTCATCTCCGCACTCAGTAGTTTTCCTTAACAGTGTAGCGGCACTACAATAAGAACTACAGCTACATAGGACAAAAAGTACTACAGCGCCATCTATGACACAGATGATGAACTAAGCATCGAAATCCTACTTCGCGCAAGGAAAATTATCCTCGACTTAAGAGTATAGAAGAACCCGACAACCACCTGACAAAACACCCGGTCGTAAGATCCTCCCATTTCTATGGGGGATGAAGAACTTATACACCCTGTTCATCACACCCCAAAACAGTAACCATGACAATCATGCCCTTGAAATACTCTCAGAACGATAAATCTTGATTATGCACTATGTCCCAAAATGTAAAACTTTGTAAACAAAAAACCTAAATTGGAATCTGAATACCAATCAAATTCATAAAGGCCTTCCGGACCGATGGAAATTGCGCAGTAAATTAAAACGAGGCACGTCTCGTCAAAGTGGAACTCATAAACAAACTTATGTACTTACTACTACACATAACCAAATTGAAAGGTAAAGCCTGTTTGCCTGCGTACGTAACTGTAAGTGTATGCAATAATCTGCATATCAAAGGATGGGTGGTGGGTGGCAGGGTGGTAAGCCTTGTCGTTATATTATCGGCTATAGTAATAGTCTGGCCACAACAGAGTACGTATGCAAATAGGGGAGCAAAGGACGGAGGTCCATCAAAAGCATACTCTTTTTAATTAATTGGAGACACCAAACATTGAAAGCTTTTAATAAACGGTGAGGGTGGGCGATGTGAATCCAGTTTGTTTTGATTCTAGACAGTCTGCAACACAAGTGTATTTATTCCGTTTTCATAGTTTATAAAACGTAAAGATTAACGTTTTCCTAAAGGTTTATCAAACAACTAATTAGATAACAGAGTGACAAACTGTAAAGGGGGAAAAAGTACTTATTTGGCCCACACAGGACCGAACAAAACTAATTAAAATGAAATAAAGCAAAAAATATAAAAAGTAAACATAAGAAAAGCTGGTCCTGTACGAGGCCAAAAGTCCCCTATCTCAGCATGGTGCTGTAACATTTAAAACAAATGTCATAACGCTGATATTACTTCGCTGTTGGTATTTCTGTTGGTCAATCAAAGTTAAAATGACTTTAACAGACCACTTTTATGTTGACTGTGCTTTTAGAAAGTAGATTTTGCTCGTCTAACTAGACCGGTGACACGATATTTTGACTATAACATGATTAGTAAATTCAAAATGTTCAGATCAAGAAGAAAAATACTCTTAGGACATAATGACACTGACTGCGGAAATCGAATTGTAATGGCAGTCTTTTGCTATAAGTCTTATAACTAAAGTGTGCTACTATAGAATAAGAGTACATGATGATACTGCTGTCTCCTTGGCCTACTTCTAAGTGCTGCTAAAGACTAGGGTTACTTTGACTTCACTTTCCTCTGCTGCAACGCATACTACGTAATATAACTGCTGTGAATCATTGACGGTGACGTCGATTGAACACAGCATGGTAGTTATTCTTCAGATAACTATTTTTAGAGTTCCGTACCCAAGGGGTAAAAACGGGACCCTATCTAAGACTCCACTGTCCGTCTATCTGTCTGGCAACAGGCTGTATCTCATGAACCGTGATAACTAGAGAGTTGAAATTTTCACAGATGATGTATTTCCGTTGCCGCTATAACAACAAATACTAAAAACAGAGTAAAATATATATAGGGCTCCGATACAACAAACGTGTTTTTTTTTTTAGATAATTGTACGGAACCCTTCGTGCGCGAGTCGGAATCGAACTTGGCCGGTATTTTTTATTCGCCATTTGTTAACTTTTGTGTGTAACTGTATTACCTACTCTGCAAATGAAAGGGAAGGACACTTGTCCCGCTAGGGAGGCAACACAAAGGGCTAGTCCGATGCAGATTAAATTTGGAACCCCTGGGTCGGCAGCTGCACCATCTAGATTTTAATCCTAACGTAATTGTGCCTACCGGCTCTTTGTGCAAACACAAAGAAGCAGGACACGTATCCCGTAGCAAAATTATTCACCGTGATTTACAAAAGCTAAATGCACGTCATATCAATTGAATTCGCTTGTCAAAATGGTTAACGGGTATTATTTGCTACCGAGATCAAAGACTGATCATGACCAGCAGCCGGCTCGCATTCTATAATGATGGGGACTCAGATTTCAATTACGAGTTTTAGTTCGCAAAAAACTCGTTTGGTTTGATGTAATACATAAGACTGGCATTGTTTAGTGGTACATAAGAGAAATACAAAGCCGGACAACTGCGTGGTCGGCGACTGATTTACCTACTGATTATTTTTGATTTGAATACTAGCAAGTTTTCGCAGCTGGGGACAACGGTACAAGTTAACGGATTTGCATACACATCATTTCAATAAGATTCGCTTGTCAAAAGGGTTGTTTATGTAGAGGGGTATTATTTGCGACAGCCGCCGAGATCATAAGAGTGACCAGGAGATCAGCAGCCGGCTCGTATTCAATTTTAATGGGAACTCGGATCTCAACTAAGTACATATATTAGTATCGCAAAAAAAACTGTTTGGCTTTGACTAGTTGTATAAAAGAGAAATAGATAACGGTGGACATCTGCGTCGTGGCGCTTGGCTACTAATTTCCCTAATGATTATTTTGATTTTAATACAGCTGGACATAACGGTTGCACTAGAATTATTATTATGTACAAGTTAACGGTCTTGCATTACGTAGCGACAGATGTACAGTAACAGTGGGAACAGATGGGTTGAATATAACATTTAAAATTCGATTGAAGAGAGTATTGCGTTTACTTTTTTTTATTTTAATTATTTGGGTGTTCTGGGTGACGAGTAATAGAGAAGTATGGAAGCAGAAGACATGCTGCACCCGACCCCAAATAAATTAGGAAAAGGGCAGGAAGGGGTTGGGTGGGTGTTCTTTAAAATAGGTCTATGATACTCTGTAGCTTATTTGCAAGGTGAAAGAAAATGTTATAAACAACTGAAAATGACTAACATGACAATATGATAGCATAAAGTGTATTCTTAGGAATTGATATCTAGAATAGAAGGACTTTTAAGAAAGGACTGATTGTGTGAAAAGTGATTATTTTTATATGTATCTAAGATAGCGACGAATAGAGATTAACGTCGGACTACTCAACTAGCACTAGACTAATGACTACTCAAATACGATATTAGAGATCCGAAGTTAATCGAGGATATGGCGGCTCTTGACGAACTCACTTATCATAACTGCTTTTCCACACCATTTTGGGGTCTGCTTCCAGTCAAACCGGTTGGAGCTGAATACTAGTATGTACATTACACATGGAGCGGCTACATTGCTGACTTCCACAACCCCGTTACTGAGTAAAACGATACTCATTAGTAAGATGATCGTTGTCGGACTTTCTGGTTTTTGCTTACCTCTACGATTGTCAAAGATCTATGATATCCGGGACTTGTGTTTTAACCCTTTCTGAAGCACAGAGGGGTATCGATATGCAATGGATAGTCACCCATCCACGGACCGACCTCGGCAACTGTTGCTTATCCTTAGATGGAACCGTGCGGCAGGTGTTATTAATTTTGCAAGAGCTCACCTAATAGCCTATAGATGGACTCTCGTTCCGCGATGACCTCGAGCGGGTGCGGGGCAGGGCTCTGCCCCCAGGCGCGCACGGCCCAGGCGGCGTCAAGCGCGGACAGGAAGCCGCGCGCGCAGCCCGAGCCCGTCGGCCAGAAGGGCTCCAGGAGACTGTCGCCGACTAGCTGGCAGAGGAGGCGCCGGCCGTGGCGCTCGTGTACCTGGAAACAGTATTGTATTTAGAACCTGCGTGGTATAGACAGCGAAACCGAGATTCAGCAGCTACACTGCGTTTGCAAGTAAGATCCAAACACAATGTTTAAGCAAATACAGGCTGTCGCTTTGCATCCTGGTCAAATTCAAGGAGGTATCTATACTAATGATTCTCGACCCTAATCGATAATAAAAAGGGTAGGTATTTTTCATATTTTTTTCGGATATCTTTAATTGTAAACCACCCGTATTAAAACGCAGCCCGTCTGTTCCTAGCCCTATAAACGCGCCGTCACACACACGCACACAAACGTTAATTCCACAGTATAATTATGGACAGTATGGAAACTAGGGGGTGGTTTACGCTCACCGATATCCGTAAAATAAATAAAAATATGTAAAAAAAACCTACCCTTTTTATTATAGCTTCGGGTCGAGAATCATTAGTATAGATACCTCCTTGAATTTGACCAGGATGCAAAGCGGCAGCCTGCACATATGTTTAGAAAAATAACTTTACAGAATAAAGTTCAGTTTGATCTAAGATTATTTTGACTTTTCATTAGTTACTCTTTACTTGTCAATCTGAAATCAACTTAAATTACACTAGCATTAGGTTGGCACTTTATATTTTAAGTGGAAAAACCACAGTAAAAGGGTTACACAAGGCAAGTATTTGAAGCTAAGACAGAGTAAGCAAGTAATATCCAGGTTATATCATTATTTCCGTGACAGTGGCAACCAATGACGTTTATAGCTGATTCCAGCATAAATTAACATACCATGCTAGCATTCTCCGCGGCATACATAGAGGTGAAGTCGAAGAGCGCGACGTCGGGCTCCCCGTAGTGGTTGAGGGCGAAGTCCCGCAGCGGCAGGCGGCCGTCAGTGGAGAACCGCGCGGCCTCTTGAGCGTAGCGCATGAGGGCCGCGCGGTCCACGTTCTCTACGCTCAGCAGGCGGGACACCTCGTTGAAGTCCTGCGGAGTAAGTGATGAATTCATTACACTCAAGTAACTTCCGTCACTAGCGCTATTATGTATAGACACAGCAACCATTTTAAGTTGCATATTTGCATGCATAGTTCGACGATTCTCAGTAACATAATGGGTGTAAAAGTACCGTTAACTAAGCCGAAAGCCACTTGTTCTCCTCGTCAATTCGATCATATTTTTGTTCTAGACCATACCTTCTAGTTAGGGAGATATTGGAGTTACAACTTCTTTACAACTTTTTTTTTTTTAAATACAAGTTTTGTATGTTATAACTTTACTTTAAATACGTCTACGACCCCCGCACTATTCAATGCATCCATCAGCACAATAAGTTGAGTACGTTACATTGAGTCTTATCGTAAAACGTGATTTTTCAAGTTGGCGGTTTTGTGAAGGCTCCATTTAAACCCTGTATAATCCTGTATCTTATAATCACTTTTGAATTTTGCTTTGTGTATACATATACATACGTGCTCGTAACTATACAAACTCTTTAACTCAGACATGGAAATGAATATTAACTAGTCCTGTGATCTAATATTATTTAAAGGAAACATTGGACTTAAGAGGGCCCTTCCCGGCGCGTCTATCTTCAACGCGAGCATGGTCGAAAACCTTGTTGTTTCATCCAGAGCCACAGGGGCAATTTTCTTTCAACTCCCCCGTCTTACCCCGCCCCGACCCCGCACAACTCATCTCCCGCGCACCTCATACCGCCTAACGCGATGACATTGAACGAAAAATAGTGTTCGAAAATTTCTTAAACTTGTTCCAGGAAAAACGTGTTTTTGAATAAATCTTACAAGTGTGTGAAATAAATTTTTGCATTAAGAATCTCCATTACATTTGCAAGGTTTCTATCGAGATGTTTTCTTTATTTTGACAGTTTATAAGTACATTATGAACGGCCAAAGTTCAGGTAAAATTTGTGCAAAACTGCAATTTTTGGAGGCTTATACTGAATTTGTTAATACGTTTTTTTAATTTTTTGCAACCATAGAAACCTAGATATAGTGCACAACATACATATTAGTTTAAAAAAAATCAATGATAGATGTGTAACATCGGCATAACGAGTTTTGATGCGGTTTTTTTTGTTGAGGTTTCAAAATCAAATTACATCATTGACCAGCGGGTTATAGTGAAATGCCGTACAATATCTTTGTTTAGCTAGAGCTGGGGCTATAAATAGTTACTGTTGCTTTCGTTTAGGTTTTTCTGGATCGAAAGAGCTCATTGGGGGTCATTGGGGTCATTGCGAGAGGGCTTTGCCCAGCAGTGGGATGATGCACTTCAATGCTCAATACTTTTATTGCATTCCACATGTAGGTTTCTTAGGTGGTAAACTTATAATTAGATCTATGGACCCCGTCGGGCACAGCTAAATAAGTGAGTTAGCGGAGAGGAAGCATTTATAAATTATTATGTATAACATTTCTTAGCAAACTACTTTAGTTTAATAATAATGCAGGTATTTTCTTAGAGAAACTAACAGCTTTAATATAAAATATAAACAGGTATCTATTGAGAGATGTAATAATAATTAATATGTGTAAAGACAAATAAAAATTTTAAGTCTCGAGTCTTCAGATATGACTTCATACTTGAATTTATAGAGCAGGCGGTGACAAAAATCTATCGTGTGTAGCTTCTTATTAGATCTCGGTCTGGAAGGTTAAGGTCTACTTACATTGAGCAGCACGCCCTTGTCCAGCAAGCTGTGTTTCTTAGCGGTCATGACGAAGTAGTGCGTGTCGTCCTTATAGTACACAATGTTCTCCAAGTCGATGCCTGTGACCTCATAGAGCTCTTTGAAGAACTTCTGGTTGAATATGAAGGCTACACCGCTTATTTCTGGCACCTGGTTAAACAAAATATACAGTTAAAGATCGATGAGTGTTTTAAACAGTAACAGTATACGACGCGAAACGACCTCGTTAGACTAGTGGCCGCGAGCGCGACTGCAGTGTCGGGGGTCGATTCCCAATTCAGTAGCAGCCACAGATGTGCCCGGTTGATGGCTATAGGCTCGGCCCCTATTGCATGGGATTTAAACATAACTGGTGGAATGTGGGCGTCTTATTAGGTACAGCTCTGCCTAAGCATAATAACACGTTATGTATGCGCAAAGAAAAGAAAACAAAAATTTACACATTGGTGAAACGTAACATGAAATTAAATCGCCTAGTTGTTGGGTTACATTTCATGTTGCATTGCATATGTTACTCGATGGCGACGGGTCATTCCGGTTACATTTTACGTTACGTTACACCAATGTACCCGGTATAAGAGGTAAAGGTCGATTCGGCACATTTACTATGCTAAGTTACGAGTACATGAACTGCAGCCTCCTACTCAGAGTGCCCGTTGATGAAGGGGCCCGGGTGGTGGATTCAGGCTAAATCCTTGTGGAGACTTTAGTTATGCTTCGCTTGCTGCACTACCGACTAAGCAGTTGAGCACTCACCGAGGCCTCCTGCTCCGAATGGCGGTTGATAAAGTTGGCAGTGATGGCCATGGCGAGCTTGCCGCGGAACTCTTTGCGCTTGAAGCCGTGCAGCGTGTTGCGCTTGCCGTCAGCGCCCAGCAGCGCGTCGAACTCGTACTGCGACACGACGTGGTCGGACGGGAGCACGCGCGCGCGCCATCCTAGAGCTGGACAAAGAACATCATTATTTTATAATCTGTCTATACGTAGCATACATACAGTCAAGCCTTTTTCCTCATGAAAACTACAGACCGCCACGCTACGATCCTTACATATTGCTTTCGCCTCATCCATGTTCATACATCTGATCCAACTCGCACGCTGGTTCCGAGTACTACCCTTTACATAGCGTCTCAACCAGTGACTTCATATTGGAGGAATTCAATCAAACGGCTACAATATGACAGGAGTGTCCTCCGCTTTTTCGAATATACTATGGATTCACCTAAACATTGTCTGGAAAGGCCTATGACACTGGGCCGGGTGGAAGATACAAACGTCAGACATATTCAAGCAGGCTGTTGGAGGCAGCGTGTACCTACTGGTCTACACTGCAGAAGAGCACGTAATTCCGAGACAATATAATATACTACATGTTATTGGTATGTAGATTAGATTAGATGGGGATTGACCATATTATTATGATCGCAATCCACATTGCGGGCAACAACGATGAAGATTAAAACTAAACGTGTCGAACCTAAAATCCTCGTGGCCGATTTTGGCAACGGCTATTTCAGCGAAATTGTCAACTTGGCAGTGGATATATGGCGCATGGCGGGAGTCTGTGCGCAAGCCCGAAGGCTTGGCGTGTTTTCCTAGATACGGAGTCTCTGAAACCTACATTACACTTACTTTCAGAATTTTCGGCAACCGTAGGTTCTAAAAGTTCTTCAAAACTAACTCCTTCATGTAGTTCTACTCCTAGTAATAACGCCACCTGTAATATTAAACATACTTTGAAACGAATCAATTAAATTGAGACACGGTTTATATCTTAATAGAATTTCATTTGCAATGCAAACCGGACCTTACACCCCCCAAATTTAGTCTCTTAGGTTAACGTTTTGGCAGATTCCGAGCCAATATAATATGTGGTAATCCCCTTATCTACCCGAAATTATAGCGATTTCTTTTTTTTTTGGTACAAAGATTGACAGTTCAAAAACCCACACAAGCAAGCTCACCTTCATAAGTATACACTGTAGCTGCCTGATGCTGATGTGGTCTATGGAGCCGGCGCAGAACTTGCCGAAGAACTTCTTTGCTCCGAGCGCCCTCAGGTCCTGGATGACGAACGGCCACAGGTGCAGCACGTTGTTACGAGACATGCGGTCGCGTTTCTCGATCACCACCTAAGGAAGAACGGTTATAGCATCTATACTAATTTAAGAAAACTGAAGAGATTGTGTCGTTTTTGTTTGATCGCGCTTGTCGTTGGGTTTGAAAATTATTTTAGCCTCTGGTAGCCCAATGGGGTTTGTCCATGTTTCAATAATAATTGTGCTACTTAAAACGAAAAAGCACTTGCCTACCATAGCAAAAAGTTAGAATTCTAATTCGAATATTTAAGTACACTAAACAATTTGTATGATTTTTCGTATTTTTGTGTGCAATAAAGCTTAAGAATGGGCGGTCTCATCGCTAAAAGAGATCTTACCAAGAAATCCTTTACATGGATTACAAGGAAGAGGAGACACAATATTTATTTATTAATTAATGTCTACCAACAGCTTCTGTATACATCATATTCTAAGTAAAGGTTCCACAGTCTTGGCCTTACACAGTCGCCAATTACTGGTCAACCAGCATTCACAAAAACAAGTTATAATATAAAAAGAATATAAAACTAAAAACAGTTGCTCTAGAAATGAAATACAACTAAACTAAACAACTACACAATTAAACAAAAAATATTAGTACCACAACAGTAAAAATGAGATCAAAACTGAGATCATTATCATCAATAAAAAAAAAACAAAGTAAGAAGTAGCAAAATAAAATATAAAAAAAAAACCAAAGGAATCATTAATTCATAATAGTCATATTTTCGGGAATCTAGTAATTGGGCTTTAAACATTTTTATGGAATCATGGTGAATGTCAACATCGGGTGAGGATTTGATGATAGAATTCATCTCTCTACTGAATCTGTTATGAGACGAGTTTACCCCAATATTTGCGTTTGATCCTTGAGTATTGAACAAAGTTGGTCATAGGATATCTGGGCATATTGTAAGGTACTTTTAGTCCGATACGCTCAACTAGTTCACTGCAGTCCAATTTATTATTTACTAGTTTGTACAAGAACATGAGATCCTGTATCAGTCGACGGTCGCGCAGACTATTCATTTTATATGTTTGAAGACGTAATATTGCAGGTAGTCTGTGTTCATTTGCCAACACTATAGCTACTGGTACACAGGAATACTTTGGTACTTCAGCACTTTTATAATGAATGTTAACTCTTAGTACAAACTGGTTTATTACCAGCATTTCATTGCAGTTAGGACATAAAATAATGACTTTATTTTAATGGGTACCCTGTTTATCATGCATGTGTCTCTCTGGGTAGTCAGTAGCCCAAAAGTCTGACAACCAGTTTGTCTAAGGAGTTTATTTAGCCAGTAACTGGGTCATCGAGGTCAGAAAAGCAGACAACCAAGATAAACTACTACTTCAACTAACTACTAATTTATTTAGTTATTTAAGTGTAATATGTTTTATGTATATATATGTATGTATTTATTGTATATATGTAAATGGTACACCACAGGCTACCTGCAGTATTGTCTCTCCTTCCCCCTTAAATCCATCCAAAGGTTGTCTTTAAAAGATCGCTTTTAGCGATAAGACCGCCCATTGTGTCACCCCTATAGTTGTAAATAAACCGTTTTAAACCAAAATCAGTGGTTTAAAACCCGTTTTAAATTTGTTTAAAACGGTTTAAAACCACGACCACGTGGGCCGTACATTGATTACGAATTACTTAAAAAAATAGTTTAAAAGGCTAATTGAAATCATTTACCATTTTTATTAATATAAATGTGAAGTCATATATCATATTTATACTACTATTTAGGATTAGACACTGAAAACAATCATGTTTTGGGTATTTATTAAAATAAAACGGCAATGCCGCATTTTTATTTTTCACTTTGCTATCAAAATCGCAACGGGGAGAGATGGGGCAGGTAGGGATCGATTTTATGTTTGTCTGTCATGTTAATGAAGGTTATTTTAAAACATTTTTATTTTATTTTCCTTTTATATATTCTAAATCAGGAAGGAGGTGTGGTCTAGGTAACTTCGTGTAAAGCCTCAGTGCATTCCAAAAAAAAAACATTCTAAACCATATTAAACCGCTAAGTGTGGTTTTAAATCGTTTTAAACCAAAAAGACGGTTTAAAACCAAATGGTTTAAAACGTTTAAAATTCGTTTTGCATCTCTAGTCACCCCTTTTATAATGTTTTACATTTATAACTGTAATTTTTATGGTGTACATAATAAAGAGTATTCTATTCTATTCTAACTACTGGTATTCAACCGGAACAAACTTAGGATATGGCTAGGCAGATGTGTCAGGTGTCTCACATTATTTAATTTAAAAAAAAACAGTTTCAAACTCACCCGCTTGTTAACAGACATGACTTAATCACAACTTTATTAGTGTTACGTATTGTCGTATTTAAAAACAAATTAATGATCCGCTAAAAGAATGCAACTTTTAAATAATTAAAATGGCGTCCACACAGTCTATTAACGACTGTAGGTACATAGTCTAGTTTGTTTGATCAGTTCGCTTACAGACAAGCTACTGGCGTTCGGTAAGGTGACCGAATGGATGAGACCCAACACTCAAAACAAATATGCAATTGTTTAAGTAACTTTCAACTTTGTTTTTGGTAATTGCATCAGTGTATTGTTAAACACTTCTGTCTAATCTAATCGAAGAATATACAGGCTGAGTTTTTAAGACGGAGCTGCAGAAAAGTAACCTTTTTAATGTATGCAAAACATGATATGGAACATAAAACAGAAATACTGGTGAGATCACCCGTTATAAATTATAACATATTTAGCCTCGTCCTTGATTTAAGAGATACCATAACATAACCTTAGAATTAAAAAGTACACACCCCTTTTTTAGTAAACATTTACATTGACAAGCTCATTAAAAAAAAAAAAATCTTCCATTGTTTAATCCTGTGAGTTGGCTTTCCAGGATTTGAATCTCTTCTTAAAAGTTCACTATCTTTAGGCACCTTTAGCTGTCAACAGCTGGCCGTGGGCCTTTCAAAACTCGCAACGAGACTGACAAAGGATGTAAACAAAAAATCTCAGTACAATGCTGGAGTTAGGCCTCTACTAAGGCGCGCCACAGTATGCCCGTAGTCTGCCTTCCATATCCAGTCTACCAAGGCGCTTTTTAAGGACTTTTTTCTATATTATATATTGGAGGTGGATTACGGCCTAATCCGTCTTACAAAGAGAAGGCTTAACTCGTGCCCCACCCGTGGGATCAAAACAAGCCCATGTATTCAGATGCAGAAGAGAGATTAGCAATATACTTACAACTTTGGCTCCCAATAATTGGCATTCTATAGCAGCTCGAAGGCCGCAGGGACCAGATCCGATGATCAGGACTTTGCCAGACGCGCAGGATCTTCCTTTGGCGTATACTTTGTGGTTAGCTCGGGCATCGAACTTCTTGAACAGGGCTTGCGCTTTCCACGAGTTTGCCAGCTTCGCCTGAAAAGATTTGATACATAATTCATTTACATAACCCACATCACATCACCCCTGTAATTCCCTAAGGGTTGGTGGACCTCCAGCAAACCACATTCCGACCATTTTATGGTTATTCAGTTTTAATTATTTCAGAATCAAGTAGCCTAAGCCAGGTTACTTTTTTTGACTGACATAACTGTAAGATCCCCGACCTAAGTAAACGAGGTAACGAGCTCGTTGGTCTGGTGGTCGCTAGTGCGGCTACTGAGTGTAGGGTCCTGGTTAGAATACCAAGTCTGGGAAAGTGTTACTGCTTTTTACAACAGTTAATTTCTCATTAGCAGCTCGGAGTTTCGTCATCGCTGTGCTTTGGAGAGCAGGTTATCCGTTGTTCCTGCGTCTGATTCAGCCCCGGTCGTGTCAAACTGTCGTCCCATCGGATTGTGGGTGATTAGGAATTGAGTGTGCACCTGTGTTTGCGCACACACTTATGTGACCGAAATTCAATCGAGAGTGTACTCTATTCCTTACGGTTTTTCTTTTCAAATTCGGCTAGCAACATTAACAGAACATAATTGTGACTTTATGGTCACTTAGGATGTTACGTTACGTTTTGGGAGGGGGAGGGAGGTACAGAAAATGGTTACGGCGCGTTACATGGCAGGTGGGTCAAAAATCTTCAAAAATTGCGTTACGTAATACCTGAACGCTCCCTTAACACCTTCAGAACAATTATGTTGCTAATAATATAGCCAATTTCGGTCAAGGTTGAGCAATGAGCTCAGTATTGAAACTAGAACTGATACTGATACGAGTCGGTCTCATAACTAAGACAGTAGATATTATGTTTACAATATGGTGCCCTTGCGCAACGCGGGAAAGGAGTTCAGATGTGCAGTCAAGTGTGAATCCTTAGTGAACGTCGCGCGACATAAAATATGTCATGTCGCCGTATGTTACAAAATACGAACAAGTACATGACATTAAGTGTAGGGTTGGCGTCACTTGGCGACAAATATTATACAGGTTGTAACAGGACCTTTCACGAAGCCGTCAACCAAGCATTATGTAAGTACATCAAACTAAGTAAGGCATTTTTTTTTTTTTGGTTGTATAATCACGTTTTACGGTAGGACTCAAAGTACCGCTCTCAAAACATTGAGCTGATGAATGGATTGAATAGTACGGGGGTCATGGAGGTGTTTAAAGTAAGCATCTTAAATTAAAAACAAGTATTAAAAAAAAAGTTGTGAAAATGTTAGAATATTAACCCCCAATATCACCGTAACTAAAAGGTACGGTCTAGAACAAAAAAAATCCCTTCGACAAGCCGCAGGAGGAGGTAGATTTCGAAGAAGGTTCCACCCTTATTTTTTTCAGCCCAGTTTTTTAGTTATATTTTTTTATTTCGAAAACTATAAGTTTTATCGCTAAACTTTAGAGTTAAAAATTGTAAAGTAAACCATTTGCTTTCAATATTTGCGACCATAAAAATGTTTACCGTTTCGGGATATAATTTTTTTTCCTAAAAATTTTGGAAATTTCGACCCCCTCCCTAAGTTAGGGGTTGCATCAAAAAAGTTTAAATTTTAAAGTTGTCCGTATTCTTACTCGGAATGATAAAATTGTTAAACGGTTCAAAAGTTTACCATAGGAAAAAAGTTATGGCCAAAAAACTGATTTTCGAAAAGCCTCGAGCCTTTCGAAATCCTTAGACGAATTCCGCCCATTCACGAACTTAACCTAAGTTTTGACCTTTTCGATTTTCTGGCCAAGTTTGAAAGCAATCGGTGCATAATTGCGCGTTAAATCCAATGTTTTGAAAGGCAAGCCAATTGTCATCAACCGGGAACAAATCCAGACTCCCGTCCTGCCCGCTACTGAGAGGAACTAATGGCAAATACCCAATACACTAAGCCCTTTTTTTTCGGATGGGAAATCATCAAATAACCCCTCCCATCCTCAGGCCCGCATACACTAAGCCCTGGGAATCGAAATCAGGAAGAGTTATAGCAGGATATAAACCCGTGTCAAGCCGCCTTCTAAATAAAGGCTGGTATATTAACTATTTAGGAACAGAACAAGTTTCTTAAATATTCTGTAAATATAAACATCATTCTCCTGCCCTTATCCCAACTTATTTGGGGTCGGCGCAGCATGTCTTCTTCTTCCATATTTCTCTTATCTTCTCTATTACTCTTCATCTCAGCAGTCACATTCTTTCTAGTCATATCATCCTTCACGCAGTCCATCCATCGTTTCTTTGGTCTTCCTCTACTCTTATAGCTTCCACATTCATACTCAACATTTCCCTCATTCCTCCGCATCACAATTCACATATGACGCGGTGGAAGGGACGCCGACGCGAAAACGGTTACCACGCATTCTGAGGCCTCCTTCATAGAAATTTTTCATCGTTATTTTTTTTTTAAAGTGCCAGTCGGACTCGCGCACAAAGGGCCCAAACAACTATCTAAAAAAAAATATATCTTAATTGGCGTCAACTATGTATGTATGGGGACACCCTTTATTGTTTTTTATTTCTTTTGTAATTTTTACTTCATTTGTGCTGTAATGTATGCCTTGCTTTTTGCCAAAATTAATGATTCTATGTCAAAGGGACGTCCCCTATAGGTTTTGATTCCCTTGTGAAATCGCATAATATGCGACATAAACAGTCCTAACTTTTGATCGCGTTGACTTACAAGTTTGATTTTTTCATTGCTCCAAGGGGTAGCAGACCAGAATATTTGATATTAATTTCTACCGCCACGCATTCCTGAGAAAAAGGGTCTTGACAGACAGACAGACGGACAAAGTGATCCTATACGGGTTCCGTTTTGCCGATCGAGGTACGGAACCCTAAAAAACAGCTGTTCCATACATGTTGACCGTGTAGGTGTGGCACTTTTGTAGGAGACGGCTGATTTAAAAAAAAAAAACTTGGTAACCGTTTCCGCGTCGGTCTCCTGGATCAAGGGCTTGATTCAGAAAGCAGTACTTCTGGACACGGCGCGTATTGTTAGGAGGTTCCTCTCTCAACAACCCTGACCATCGGTAGCTCGGACCCTATTCCCGGTGCCGGTGGGCTAATATTTTCTATATTTTTAAATGTTTTTTATATAATCTTTGTTACTAAAAATATTTAAAAATGTATACAATATGTAAAGAAAGTAAAAAAAGAAAATAATAAAGGAACATAATATGCTGGGATACCCATCTACTAATAAACAGATGGAAGGATGAAGGAAAAAAATAAGTGATAGAAGAACAATACATATTTACTGATAAGAATTACACAGCCATGTGTGTTGTCTTAGTAACTATACTAATAATAAACACTATCATAGCTATAGATTGGACCCTGTTCCCGATACCGGTGGGCTACAAGTTTTTAGATTTTTAAATGTTTATATATATATTGTTTTTATAAGGAATATTTAAAAAAGTAAATAATTTGTAAAAAGATAAATAAAGGAATCAACACTCAAATCTCATAAGTAAATAATCACTTTATAAGTCCGTCCGTAGCATTCCTCCACCGAGTCCCCCACGACTAGACAGGGGGGTCTGTAGGGAGCAAATAAGCCTGGTTTTTCCTAATATAGCCAAACCATTTCCAATCGACGTACAGTGCAGTGCATACAAAATAATGCGACTCGGCGTCGTTTTCTTATGCATACTTGATGATCATTGGCTACCTGCCACCCCCGACTTTGGGGCACATTTTATGCATACCCCTATATTACAGAAATTAACGAAGTGGTAACAAAAGTGCACTGTAACTTCCTTGTACGAGTAGCAACAAATGTACCTTTGTTTCTTGGAACGGATGGGTGTACTATGAACAACAATATACTGTCAAGTGCTACCTATATAATTAACGCTAATTATGAAGATTATAAATTATAGATTGTCTAGTATTAATCAGAAATGACGATAACTTTAACGATATAAAGCAAAACATATTAAGTTCCTTCCCTCCTACGCTTTGTGCCCTGCTGCACTGCAGCCTGCCCGGCCGGATGTCTCCGATACAATCCAAATCGAGCTCATCATATTTGGATGGACCGGTTCTCTTCCGCTCCTGTCCAAATATGAACACTTGATGACGAACATAAAGTTGGTTTTGATTAATTAAAAACAGCACTTGAGTCGAACACCTGACGCAAAAGTAAAGTTATATGTACTCGTAATATACAGCAGTAGGTGAATAACGCTAGCCAGACTTGTTTTAATGAAATTTAAGTAATTGCCGCCACACCTTCTTTCCCTGAAGGGCAAACGACTAATTCGTACAACAATACTCGTAGTACATTCACACAGTTAATTAAAATAAACCTAAAACAGCGAACGGTAAACAAAGTCAGTCGATGTCCGAAATAACAATAATTGTGTAGTAATGTAATATGTTGTCAGTGAGAGACCATTCGTGAGAATTGGTGAGAACAATGCCAATGGCATGTAATAGTTGCTCAAGATCAAAATAATAACAACATTGTGATATCATAAACAATTGTTTATTAGCAGAGCGATAAAGGAGTATAGTTGTGGAACTATATAAAAGTCATTACTTCAGGATTTATGTGCAATTATGCAGTTTTACGAGTGTCGCCCACACCGGCTACAATGGTCGATTTAGTGACAGTCGAGTCATAGTTGCTGGTCGCGCAGCTTGCGAATGTACTGTTTGTCCGTTCATTCCTGATTTGAATTACAAAGATCGTAACGGTCATGTCCGGAGAGGGGGTGAGCTGTGCAAGTGACGTGATACTGATAACAAAATACCCTGACAATGTAAACCTCTCTTTAATAAGCAACGAGCCAGCCCGACAATTTCAATAATGAGATCTAACCAAGCATGTACTCGTATTTATTGACAACTTAATTCCCATAACTCATTTTTGAAAAACGCGCTGGCCGAATAAAATTGGGAGCACTGCTATTCACTAGACTTGACCGACACAAAGAGTTATTCATGTGTTAATAAATAAAACAGGATCTTTTACAAATGCAATGAACCCGACAAATTATATTTTATGTTATTGAAAAATGGTTATATTGTGCACAGCAACAGAAAAGAGAAGAAAAAAACTACACCAAAAAGGCGGGATCATTCGCTGTAATCTTAAGCGAAATTGAACCGTTATAAAACCATATATCCCCTAAGTCCAAATACTTTTATTATATACAAATTGTTAAGAAGGAAAGTTTAGTTCAGTACGGCTTTCAAGAGTGTGAAAGACTAAGCTGTTCTCCCTTTATGAGGTACACCCGTCAAAGAGAGTCTGAATTCGAAGAATATTTCACAATTTGATATGTGTCTTTGGAAAGAGTCACCAGTATTAACAATGACATCACGCCAGCGCATACGTCAAACCTTTCGCCCTTATTTAGCGAGCCCAATCAACCAACGGGTATCGGTTATCTTGCAGATAAGCCCGTCATTAGCGATAGCATTACAATAAAATTAGTACACAGACAGTTCCCAAGAAATTTGCAACGTGATTATGATTATAGATAAACAAAGACAAACTCCTAGGCACAAATAACAACAACGCAACTTCATACGTGTAGATGATTCCGATTGAAATTAATCCGATTATTATTTCCGATTGGAATTAAAAATGGCCAAGTAGTGTCCGGAGATCCTATAGTAGATTGTTGACAAACACCACATGTCAAAAACAAAACATCCCAGTAATGTCCTGTTAATGGGGTAGGCAGATGTGTATAATTTAGATGACTGGCTAATTTAAACACACTAACACAATACACTCAGATTTCGCAGTTATATTAAGGTCCCTTGTGATAGGGGAGGAGCCCATTGCCAATAACACAACACAAATCTAGATAGTCACTAACACTTTGCCAGAGCTGGGAATTGAGCCCATTGGAGTTGCGCTCAGCTGCACTCGCGGTTGCGACCAACCAGTCCGTCAACCGAGCTCATTTCAAGCCCTTATAATTGGTTTAGTATCTCAATGTAATATATTATTGGGTCGTGATTAACATTTGTCAATGTCTAAACGAGTCCGCCTACAAACTTCATTAAGGTGCATAGATTATAATATTTAGTCAACGCAGAGCTCCTTGGTGGTGGCATAAACATTAAGCATTGTCAGGCAAGTGCATACGAAACTAAAAAGCATTCGCAAAGCAATCGATTAGCATACAAACACACGGTTAGATTACAGAATCATTTAAATATAATAAGCTAAGTGACGCTAGCAAGGGGGCATTGCATGGACGCATTCGCATATGGGCTGCAACCCGCTATCTTCTAGACGCCAAAGCATAAACCATAAGTCTTCGAGATAAAGACTAACTGGAAAAATATAAGAAGGAAATTTAGTTATAGGTATTGAAATAAGTAAATAGTTGTTTTCTAAATTATGGAGACGGTATAACACATTTCTATCGGCTTGTATTGAGGACAGCTGATAGAAAACAAAATGGCTGTTGCTAAGTGTAATGATCCTGTAAATAAACTGTGTTTCTCCAGTCGTTCGTAACTAATACCTATATGGATGACATTAGTACTCTTTTAGCATTAGCAGCAACTGTCACGAGTGGACTATGGATGAGCGATGGTACATCGGTGCTCTATCAATCATTCGAGCCCGCCCAACCCTTCGCGACGGCCATGTATCATATCTCAAGACATTATGTACTCCGCGAAGTACACAACACATGCCGGCTACAAATCATACGGACGCACTTAGGTGTAAACTACTGGCTGTGTTTTAGTAGCTAGTTTCAAGTCATACATTCCAATACTTGCATATATTTTCATGCAAATCAGACGCGTGCTAAAATAGTCACCAGAAAGACCTTCGATGAGTCGTCTGAAGATTGAACTACTTTACTTGATTGTATACCAATCTTCTATGATACACAATCGACTGAATATCGTTGAGTTACACTAATAGCACACTTATTATTTTGAATTTTGACTAGCTGATCCCGGTCCGCGGCCTTTACGGAGCTTGTAAGTATGCGTATGGAGTGCACAGTTTGGAGTTTCGTAGCAAGAATGCCGGAAGTATAGTCTAGACCTTATCCCGTGCAGCGCTTATACCTATGCTTAACCTTTATGGAAATACAAGAGCCATTTATACGAGTTTTTTATGCTAACTACTACCGACGGTAGTCTCCTAAGAAGATAATATGAGGCACACTTCTATACTAAACCCCACGCTATTGTTCACGCAACACTTATTTCTAGATTTCGATAACATAGATTTAGCAGAGCAACCGTACCGAAAATAAAATCGATTCTGACGTATGTTCATAGTTTACAAATAAATCGAAACGAGTAGGGTAAGTTAGTGACTGTTTGGTATGTAATAAACGTGCTAGATATCTATGTTCTAGAAGTCGAAGGACGCAATATTTCGGGGTCGTAAATTGTATTGATTAGACACTTCTTTCAAGTCATCCTTCTTTCGATGGCCGGGCTACTTTTACTTTTAAGTTATATTTATCTGGTTTTGTTGAACCTACCGTGGCATGACAGTGAGTAACTCTTAAACGTCCGCTACTCAACTAACTTCCTCACTGAGATAAGCACTTGAAATTGTTCGTGTTATCACGCGCATCTTATCTTCACGCTCTCTTACGCCGTGAGGTTGGACACACATACGGTATCAGACCCGTTTTTACTTAACATTCAGACTGCTGTACTGTGGATGAGAGAAATGCAGCATGTTCCGATCTGACTAGAATACCAATCATAATCAAATCGACGATCTGATCATGTTCGCGGGGCAAGCGTGGCCAGAAATAACAGAGAGCTTTACAAAGGGGAGGCTTTGCCACAATGTAGGCTAACAAAAAAATACATTCCCATTGCTGGGACACAGATCGTCTCTCTGAGAGAGGGAGTGGGCCGTAGTCCACTACGTGGGCCCAATTCGGGTTGCTGGATGGAAGTACTTAGTATTGTGTTGATTGAAATAAGGTGCTGAATCCAAATCACCCTACTCCATCATCGTCATCTTCTGCCTAGCCTCTTGCCAACTATGTTGGAGTCAGGTTCTAGTCTAACCAGATGCAGCTGAATAACCTACTCCGTCAGCCAAAAATAACGAAGCCATGCGACTCCGGTTGTCATTAATGTGTCAGAACTAGCTGTTTTGACAATTTAAGAATTTGCAGAAATCCATTTAGTTGCTATCCAATGATCTTTGTAATAATAGATCCCACCAAATGCTTTTATTTACACTAAAATATTTAATAATGGGTTTAAAGTTTTGTGTCAGAACATTGCACCCACGCACGATGAGGCAAACAAACTCTTTTGTTTTTATTTTCATTCTTTCGGTACCCGAGTGTTGGGTGGTTTTATTGTAATTGCAGGTCATTGTATTTGGCTGCGGGAACGTGGCATTGGATCAAGACGTTTGACCCGCGGGGCGCACTCTGACTTGAGAACGACTACATACTTCTAATTCGAACCTGTTCGAGCTAAATGGAGACATCAGCCCGCAAGTGTTGTATAGCCGACCTCATATTTACTTTAACATCATGATCATAATCACGCCTGTTTATATGAATAGTGCACCTTCATTATGCCCGTTAAGTCCCATGTAATATGGGGCGAATTTACTGCTATAATCGTGACTCCGTGGGTGCTCCTGAGATTTTCCCAATCGAAATACTGAATCACACTTTCCGCGGCTCAGGAATCGAACCCTGCAATCACATATTTCCACAGGTAGATATTTTCGGTATTGCTCAAATTTCCCTCCGTTCGCCTTCACTTCAGGGTCTGATAACCACCTAATGCACTGGCCGGCGTTACATTAGAATTATGTTCAACAAACTTTCCGAAATGTCTTCGTTTCCTCGCTCCACCGCTCTGAGTGTTGAAAACTGTAGTATCTCATGTTTCAATAAGCCTATAGTCATATCAGTCATTTAGCTGTTTAATCTATACTAATATTATAAAGAGGTAAAATTTGTTTGTAAGTTCGTATGTTTGTAAGTTTGTATGTAGGGGGTAATCTCTGGATCTATTGAACACATTTTGAATTCTTTCACTAATAGGAAGCTACATTATCCCCGAGTGTCATAAGCTAATATTTATAACGTGCCCGTGGGAAAATTTCCGACCAAAATGCGAGCGAAGCCACGGGCAACAGCTAGTTGGTAGTATTTTTATTATGAAAGTAAAATTTATTTATATAAATAAGGCTTAAAGTTAGCACTTCCTTGAGCTTTAAGCTGGGATGTTACCCCCCCCCCCCCCCAAAAAAAACAATAATCATTCTTTTGTCTTTATCGTAAATTTTGGGTCGGCCCGGCTTCTAGTGTCATCCACACCCCGTAGCCGTCATTTCGTACAATCCCATATATCTTTTCTTTGGTTTTCTCCAACTCTTGGCGGCCTACTCTCACGCCCCAAACTTCTGCTCGTATCGTTATTTTGGTTATATCAATATCAGTCCCAGTGTATCAGCAAGCATATAAACTCTAAAGCATCACATTGGGAGAGTCAAATACTAAGCATCACCTGAATGAATGATTAAAATAAAATTAATTGTATTGTTAGAATTTCAACCCTGTTATACATTTAGGTGTCGCTTGGCAGATATAAGTGAATATAGGGATCAGAATTCTATACTGAACATCTTTCTAGATGCAAGAAGGTTGCGGTAGTAAGGTATATTTTTCGTCGTGTTTGTCGGTTTCCCGGTACAATATCGGAATTCCTGGCTGGAAAGAGTAATCAACGGGGACGGTGAGTTGCATACGTTTTGGCTCGGTGCCACGGAAACACGGACGTTCTAGATAAAATTCTACGTACTAAGTGTTAAATTGGTGCGTCACGTGGAGTCGGCTTGTTTTCACAGTTTTGGGGTAAGCACGGCTCCAGTTATTCGATAGTTTATTTTATCCACAGGTATTTTGAGTACAGGCTCCAGTCTCTCCACTACATCAAACTATTATTGAAAAATAAATTGTGTACAATTAGGTACACAATTCTTTTTAAAATAATACATATTATTAAGAACTAGTTATCCATTATGTGGCGGATAAAATAAACGTTATATTATGTTCTTATATTTATTCTAGCATAACGTTATTTTTGTGTTTTTGATCCTGTGGAGTATTTTACCAATTTAACTGAAACAACAACATCTATGAAGTAATACGAGTGTTATCTGCTAATGTAAAACCTAACCTACCCTAACCTGCTTAAAGTAGCCACTAGAATGTTTATTATCCAACGCAGCCACTTGCAACTTATGCGGTCATTTTATCTCATCAAAGTAAACACCTCTGGCGGCGCGGCCTGCCCCCTGCCTATACCGCAATGGAAAGCAGTGTGACTGGTACCTACGATATACCCAACCAGCTCCACGGTTCGCAAACGTCGCGGTCTGGTAAACTTTCGTCTACAATATTATTAAAATATCACTTTCTAAGTTAAAAGTGCATTGCGAAATATTAACAGCCTACTAAAATAAACTTTAAGTCTTCAGTATAAGGTTGAGGATAGGTTAGCAGTGGCAATTCATTTTCAAAGTGCTGTGATATATTGAAATACATAGTAATGTCTATCTTAATGCTGAATTCTGTTGAAAGTGGAAAAGCATTTCCTTTCTGAGCTAAGTAAGTACCGAAGTACGCATCAGTACGATTATAAAAATAGTTTTGGCCTAAGTGGGACTACTGGTAAATTGGAACAAGAAACGTGTGTGAGAAACTAGCTCGGGAGAGTCTGTCTCCATATCTCACCCATTCCCGGAAGAGCAGTTTATCTCCATTGTATGCAAAAGATATATTCTGATAATGAATCTCGAGGTTTATTGAGATTAGCAATAAGTAAGAAGTTATCCTCAGGTGTCTTCTAATCATGTATCAGATCAAATAAGCTTGTCATCTAATCTGCAGGTGCAGTGATTGATTGTCAGTAACAGAGATGAGGACCTTTGAATAATTTATTATTTAGCGAACCGGAATTTAATTTACAAGCTTTTTCTTTTCCCACGCTTAGCGCGCATACAATTATATTTTTCGAAGAGTGGGCTAAGGTGTATAGTCGGCGTTTCGACAGTTATGATGGATTTTGTATGACGGAAGAAGCAGACATGTTGTGCCGATCCCAGATAAATTGGGAGAGGGCAGGAGAATGATGATAATGAATTTAGGTGTTCAAAATGGACATTATTGTAATATTTAAGGGTCGGTTGGTGGAGACGTACCTTGAGCTTGGGGTAGAAGTCTGGAAGTCTGTTGGGCTTGAGGTTGAGCGTGTTGCAGATCTCCCGGTGTAACGCCAGGATCTGCTTCATGGTGCCCGCCGAACAGAAGTGGTCGAACATCTCCGCCGCCAGCGCGCATTCTGGCGGCGTAGGCTCCACCCGGGCGCCCCTGTTCATGCTGAAGGGGCTGTAAACAAGAAAACGTTAAGTTAGTTTCAGGAGCCATCACAATCAGCCTATAGTGTCCTCACAGCTAGGACACAGGCCTGTCCTCCGTGAGAGAGAGGGACAATCATTTCCAAGTAATACATAATTGCACATGGTACAAAAGAAACACTTCACATTTCGTCATATAAAAAACGTAGTCAATGGAGTCTTGCCTTTAATTAAGGCGCGGACTGACTACGATTTTAATCGCTACTTGACCGCGTAAACTATCATCACCACTATGGAGCGCGAATAAGGTTGAAAATTGATTTTAATACGTAAGTATTTGAGTTGACAATGACATGTGTCTAAGCTAGGAATTGCATTATTTTTACAGTTTTTCTTTAGATTATTCGGAATATAGACATTATATTAAATAAGTGTTAAACTTTAAAAAAATGCTAAATCTATGAAATTCTTAAAAAAAACAACTGTTGTTATCGCTGGGAATACAGAGAGCTTCAAGCCAAAGTTTATTTTTGTGCCGCAAGTTCCCAATTTTTTATTGGGAATATTCAACTATTATTTATTATTCTGTTCGGTTGTAGTTTTTCTTTAAGCCCTTCATTGTCCACTATATTTTTTACGTTACATATTTTCATTGCAGTATGTCATACTCGACTAACTAACAAACCATTTTTCAGGAATATTGAGGTAGCACCGCGCCTTAAGTTCCGAGTCTATTGTAACATACTACATAATAAATATTATGAGTGTGCAGATAATAATACTACATTGAATTTCACATTGGATCGCCGAAATTAAGTGACGAACGACGAACAAAGTGATCCTGTAAAGATCGTATTCCTCATTGTGAGATCACCTAATAGGTATACTTTACAATACAAAGGTTCCCTTTTTTTCCGTTTGGAAGTCATCAAATAACCCCTCCCGCTTTGGGCTGAGCAGGAGGGAGTTTCAAACTTTTACTGACTAAAACCCATCCATGTTCCTTGTTTTGCCTTTTGTGTTCCAGGGCCGCGGTATCTCTTTCGAACAGTCCCGCAACCCTGGCAGACAAAGGTTCCTCTAATGTTGACCTTTTATAAGTAATAATAATAATGCTTCTATTATATCAACACCCGTTCTTGATCATGTTACAGAGAGGCCACCCTTGTGAGAACTGTATCAATATTGTTTCAGAATCAGAATATTTATTTGTGAAACATAGGTATTTACATAAAGATCTTGGGTTAATTATAATGGGCGCTATGTTTTGCCGTGAAGGCGTACAAATATTATAGAAAAAAAAGTATAACAAAAAAAAAAAAAAGAAAAAGCAAAATAAACAAAATTAAAAACTAACAAAAAAAATTGAGAAACAGACTTCTTAAAAAATGACATCTAATGTTTATAGCACACGAAATATTAAAAATTATCATTTATAAAATCTTCTACAGTATAATAACATCTAATAGCGAGGATAAACTTTTCTTAAACTTTATTAGGGGCAAATTTAAAAATCTTTCTTTGTAACGAAATATCTCACAAGCTAATCCATGAATAAGAATAAGAAATTTTATTTGCCCAAACATGTTTATACATACAGAATTAAAGAATACATGCATGCGAGATCTTAAATAATAGTGGCTCACGACATGTCTGCCATTTCTCATGGCGTGCATGGGGTTAGCATAAAAGACGTCTTATATTAGTATAAAAGTTTTAAGTTTTATCTGAATACAATCATGTTTGGTAAAGGTAATTTTTACCAGGACACGACTTCAATTTTAAGGGGTTGCTAACTTATTGAATTTGGATAAAAATAAACTATAGAATACCCTTGATCATAGCCAACTGTGGAAACCGAAATTTACTAAGATCTTTTGTGACGAACTGTCTGAATAACAAAATGACATCGCCAAAGAATAACGTTATTTTTAATGTTTAAGCAAAAGCTGCACACGTTTTGCAATTGGGAGGCCCAATTCAAAACTACTCAAAACTAAATAAACATAGCTAAATAAAACAACCAATGGTGCACTAAACGAATCTATTCAAAGACGGAAGCCTCTGAAAACAGACGCATACTTCGTGCGCGAATACTCCCACACACTCCGAATACTTATCCAATGAGAAGATAAGATACAGTACATTGTCTTACTTGACTTCAGAACAAAGACGATCTTGCGGCACTAAAGGAAATGCCAATGAAACTGAATAACTGAACAATCAGCGCATCTGAACCGGGGGACGGTGTCACATTATACGAGAGTGACGACACTGGCGGCTTCTGAAAGGAGCCAATTCGTCCTAAGATTCAATACTAGTTTAGAAAACATAAATACCTTTCGAAGCACAACACTAAAATAACTGCACAGAACACAAAACAACGGTTCCGTACTCCCGCCCAAGACAGACCACACTGACGTACGATGTACTCTTACCCTAAGAGTTCAGAGGCAACATAGCGATAACGTAAAGCTAGATGCACTAACGCAATATATCACGTATACGAGTATCATACGTCGTCCCTATATTATTGTATCATGCATGAGTAATACGCTGGCGGGCGCATGGGCTATAATTAGTTATTATAAGCTTATTACATGCTCATAATAGTGCAAAGTGCACTGGTAACGTATTGGGTTCATTCACATATCAACGACCCGTGGTTACGTTGCTAGATATGCTATGTGTGTACTTAACACGGCACCGTTTGCTATTGATAATCTCAGTAACTACTGGATTCTTCTTTTCTTTATTGAGTTGTTAGTGCCTAACCTGGTGTCAGAGTTTTTATGCCGCCCAATGGGCCTCTGACTTTGCTTTACATGCCGTCGAGAAATATCTCTCAGGCATGCTGGTTTCCTCACGATGTTTTCCTTCAAAGAAGCAAATGTTAATTATACAATACGCACATGAATCCGAAAAATCAGAGGTGCGTGGTTGGGCGTCGAACTCGAGACCTATGACTTGGCATCCAACTACTGGATTGATTATGATGAAAGAATATTATTAGCAAAAGTTACAACCAATCATTTGATGAAGGTCACGGAATTACGCTGGATGTAGGAAACACATAACAGGTGGTTGTGGCAATGCTTAAGCCGGGACTTCACCAAATCGGACACGAGCGGAGAGGCAACGTACGAAAACCAACAAATCAGATTGAAATCTACATCGCGATTCTTGTCTCTCCTGTGATTGGTCGAATCCTGTTGCCGCTTAGTTGAAGCCCGGGCCTTAACGTATTATATAGCAGAAGGATGGTGAAGGTGGTCCACTTCTTCATATAGGGCTGATGTTACAGTCGGTTAGCACATCGCCTGCTATTAACAGGGCACGCTTATTCTCTCACTATGCTAGTGACACTGCTTGGTGAGAGAACAGCACTGTTCACTGCTCACAGCTCAGCAGAATACATAAATAATAATCAGTCTATACCGTTCCCACGGCTGGGCTAGGATGCAGGCATCCTCTCTATGAGGGAATGGGCTGTAATACAGCACGCGGACGCGGGTCTGCGATTTTTTAGTTCAGGTCATGCCGGTTTTCCTTCACCGTTTTGAGAGCAGTGGCGATGAAATAAATTACACAAAGAAACGAGCCTGCCTGGGTTCCCACCCACGACACAGCTGCTCTTTGGACCACCAGAGGTCACTGGCTTGGGTGAAGGACTATTTTTAGTACATCAAAGAAGAGAGATATTATTGTATCTATGGATATTATACTTCATCATACAAGAGAACTACAACAGCATGATTGAATAACAGTGCTATAAACTGTGTATAAACAAAACATTTTGCTAAATAAATAACAAATGTCTGGGTATCCGGATATCATACCAATCGCATACGCAAACGTTTCTTTGAATATCGTCGGTGACGAGAAAGTGATTAGGTATTATGATACTTATTATCAGGTAGATAAAGAAGCGGATTCTGTCTTCACATTCGTAACCTGAAACTTGATTGAAGATTGCTCTAACTAGACCTGAGGCTATGCCGATCAGACGAGTCACTCGAGTGAACCGTTCATTCGGTAGACTGTTGATTTTTGTTTGAATTCGGTTTCGATGTTTGGGTTAATTTTGAGAACAGACGGTTTTGCTTCAATTAAAGATGCCGAATGATAGACAATCATTAAACATAGAAAAGAAGGAAATGGCATTGGATGCAGATACTCATCTCGGATGAAATAAATATCGTTTCATACAATTTCATTCCGTATATCTTTCTGAAAGAACGAAGTTATGTCAAGTCATATATGCAGGAATCTAATCACGCTAGCGGTAAGAAAATTTTACAATACAAAGGATCGTTAATTCAGCAAGTACCTACGACTTTGAAATGATCAGAGGGATACCTAATGGACGGACCGTCTCGTCAGGCCCGCATATTTCCTCCAGTTTAAGAAACTAACAAGATACTCGAAGATTTAGCAATTTTATCTGATGTCTTTAATTTAGCCAGTTTAGTTCATATCGCTCGCGCTAGTCTAATCTCGTTAGTATTCAGATTAAAGGTTTAGATATCAGTAGTCATGGCGACAATCACCATAACATTGGTGATCTAGAAATAAATGTTTACATTTAGGCTTATCTTCCGTCATGACGTGTTTCCAGGTCAATAAAAGTTATAGACTCCCTTGCAGTGGGTGTCAGAAAAGATAAATAAGGATTTTTTATATGTGGTTCATATTATAATCCACAGATCTATTCATCGCAGTGAAGAGTCGCGAGAGTAACCATTCTCCTACAAAATATTCCCTAATTCAAGCCTGTTCAACGACGTTTAAGAAAACAACACGGCATTCCGAGCAATTCTTAATGAATGCTGTATTGAACATGCTCCGTACTGAAAACGCATTGAAATTCCTGACATCGTTACTATTAATACCTGTACAACTTCAAAACATCTACGTAGCATCTAAATTAAGGCGTGTAAATCTAAACTGCGTCTGAAACCAGTGAACCTAAGCTCTCACTGAGCCGCGAAAATCACCCTTTCTATTTTTGATAGCTAACATTACGTGCCAAACCACGGGGCTAAGGTGCACTACACATTACGCGATTACGCCCAGTAAACATTTGATTACACTTTGACACGCGTAAAGGGCTCACATCAGGGTTACTTGCCTAAAGTAGCGCCGAAAGTCAGAAATCTTAATTTTGTTTAATTACTGCTGCCTAGTTATTGGGTTACAAATTACGATACCCCTAGGTAAGCTTGGTTGTCATAATCAATCGTGGTTGATAATGACAAGAATTCGCCATAAATCTCATATTAAAAATAACCTTACGCTTCTGGGAAGTCCTCTCAATCGCATGGTTTTGTTCGACAGGACAATATGAACTTGTGTGAAGGCGCGGCAGATAAAGTGTATGTCACCGACATCACGGCCTTCGTCCGGATACACTAATTGAAACAATACACCTACCGAGAAGCGAGCCCTGTGCGGGCTTTGCCCTATATGGGTCAACACGCTGTAAGATGATGCACACACTAAAGACTACTTGCAAGTCACCCATAGTTACAATAAACGAGTGTACAACGTATTCCTACGTAAGTGGAGTTGGGGAGTTTCGGAATAGTCGATTCATAATTTGGAATTATTTTTTACTAGCGACCCGCCCCGGCTTCGCACGGGTGCAATGTTATACATATAAACCTTCCTCTTGAATCACTCTATCTATTAAAAAAACCGCATCAAAATCCGTTGCGTAGTTTCAAAGATTTAAGCATACAAAGGGACATAGGGACAGAGAAAGCGACTTTGTTTTATACTATGTAGTGATATTGTCCTATTATTCGAAGACTCAGAAATGGGGTTAAAATATGTCTCAAGTGTTTTTTCATCGTCCCGATCGTTTTGAAGTAGCTTCAGATACTAAGATACCTAAACACTTTGTTGAAACTAAACTATTTGCGTCATAACGTCATAAGATACAATACTGTTTCGTGTTATAGCGCTTATCTACGTAAACTAGTCATGGCATGGTGGCATCTTAAGTTTGTGCGAACAATTGTGAAATGAGGCTAACGGGTGCATCCCGTGCATCTGTCATCTATGACTTGAGCTTCTGTCATCTATGACTGAATCATGAACTAATTAATAGTCGCACCTTTTCGTTCAGCACGCTAAATATCCTGAACCAATGCTTCAAGAGTGCTCGCGTAAATTACAAGCACACGGATGTATGTTATATAAAATACCTATATTATGCTTATGACCCATCCAAATACACGTAAGGCAAAAAATGTATAGCGATAGAGAGAAATTGAATCGTTATATTAATATGATTATGCAAAACGCAGTAATTAACCGTATAATGTGCGCCGACCGTTACACTGGGCTTATTAGTCGGACAGCTTACATTCTAAATTGTAACCTCACATAGATATAATTAGTACCATTTTCGGTTGGAGTGTTCAACGTAAGGTGCAATATGCTATTTGCATTCAAAAAAGTTCTAATTAGAGTTTTTGAGTCCAATTAACATGTACACATATTATTACGATGTGTTAATTTTAAGAAAGTATTGTAAAAGGAAATGGCGAAAGTTTAATCGTTACATAAGATTTGTAGGTATTTTAATGTTACACCACTATCCTGTTCGAAGACTGTCCTTCCCATTACGGTTGAACGTCCTAGACAGGTATACTTCTATACTAATATTATAAAGAGGTAAAATTTGTTTGTAAGTTTGTATACAATGTAGGGGTAATCTCTGGATCTACTGAACCGATTTTGAAAATTCTTTCACTAATATGAAGCTACATTATCCCCGAGTGCTATAAGCTATTTACAACTTGTCCGTTTAATAAATTCTGACCGAAACGCGAGCGAAACCGCAGGCAACAGCTAGTTTAGAATATATTATGTACTTTCCATTTTCTACTAATATTATGATACTAAACCACAATATAGTGATAATCAAGACCAATACAAAGATTGAATTAAAAAAACAAGAAAATAATCAGCGTCTTATCATCCCGGGCACGTCGTAAGACCAACTGAGTGGAACGGATTGCGAGCGGCGCATACTCATACACTAGCAGAAGGAAGTCATATTGTCAATTTATATGATTATATCATCGGACAATGCTGATGATAGCGCAATCAGTCACTACTAGACGTGAGTGCTTTATTACATGATTCTGTTACGCCGAGCTGCCAACGTACGCGGTAACCGTGATTGTGAGAGGGCTGAGGGTTGCCAACTTATATCAGCCAGTTTTCACCCTTCTTGCTCAATGAACAGAACAGATACACAGAACACTTCTTGAACACATTTTAGTAGATGTGGTGACGTTGAGTTTGGTTTGATAATATTGAGAGGATGAATTAGAGGCGACTAACAAAAGGTATACAAGGCAGATGTTAGAGGAAACGCCGGGAGGAAATTCCCAAGAAAGACATACACTGGTTACTGTATGTCTTTCTAGGGCGTGTTCTCACAACATCTTTGGTGATGTTCTTCAGAAAAGTCAGCTGCGTAGTACTCGCAAGTGGCGAGCGTGTATGACGTAGTAAAGAACGCAGCAAAAGTCCGGACTATGTAAGTATCGTTGTAGGTGGGTGTGTGGCAAACACATTACCCTCCTCTAGTCGGGTAAAAGGGAGTGAGATCATAATAGGGTATATGCGAGAAATACAAAACTTTTTTTATTTCTTTAAAATGCCTTGTATTGGACCATAAAATTTGACCATTGTGTTACACTTGTTTAATTCTCTAATACATCTCTTATTTTACAGTTTAATATTTTATTTAGCGTGTTTTTGGTGAATCGGAACGCCAACACAAAACGCATCGATTCCGGTAGTGACGTCAAAATCCATGTGTCAAAGAAACACTTTTAATTGAAAAGTACTTAAACTTTCACTATTTTTGCTTAAATAAAGCACTTACATTTTAGTAAAAACTAATCTACTAAGGACAAAAAAAATGATTTAAACAAGCCAGATAGAGGTAAGTGACATCAAAGTCCTGACATGAATGGCCGCGATAGTCATGGACGTTTGAACTGTCGTAGAAAATTGCAGGAGTTAAATTTTTTTTTTGTGTGACAAGCAGTAGTTGAAATTAACTTTAAATTATTTTCTTGGGTTGATAGTACTGCATATTAATGATTTTTAAATCATTAATTCATTATTTTATAAAACATTATTTTGAAAAAAACAATTACATGCATATTCCCTATTACGTGGAAAGCCTTGCATCATGTGCCTAGCCTTTTCCCAACATGTTGTGGGAGTCCATTTCCAGTCTAACTGGGTGCACCCGAATACCAGATAGTGGAAACCCTTGCGAAGACCAAAAATATACAGGCTTCCGTTAGTGTTAGTAGAGTTTTTGCATCTTGTCGAATCGTATCTAGTATCAAGATAATAAAATGTGACGATGACGTCACAATATCGGTGGCCGCCTCCTCACAATCGGTGACCGCTGACACGCTGACAGCTGCTACTGATAGGCAGGGTGGGCGATGTCCCTTGTGCATCGGCAGTTCGTCACACATGAAGTCTGCACTAAGTCATATTATTATATCAAGCTGATAAAAATAGCTGCAACGTCAAAATCACCATTGTTCTCGATCTTAATGATGGACCTGACACTATGTATGCATGCCTAACAAGCTTTGTGATAAAAATAATTGCATCGTTAGTCACACTGATTTTCATGATGATCTTGATGATCAATTTACCACCTGCCATTACATACTAGCTGCTGTATCGGTATCGCCCGCGAGCTGTTCGGTAACTGTCCCACGGGATCATGCTACCGGGATAAAAAATATGCTATGTGTTAATCCAGGTTATAAACTATCTATGAGCCAAATTTCATCCAAATCCGTTCAGTAGTTTTCACGTGAAAGAGTAAAAAACATCCATTCTCACAAACTTTCGTATTTATATTATTATTATAGTAAGATGCATTTATGATACCAGGCTGGGTATAAGATAAACGCTCGCAAGGCAGAGCACCGGCATGATGGTCAGACGCGATCAAAAACGCTGTTAGGTGCAGCTAGTACTGACCGGTCCACTCTGCAGGGGACAGCATAGCTTGGAGGCGTGTCGTATACGGATGGTCGCGATCCTCAACAACGAAGGAACGAACAAGAAGAATCAGATAATACAAGTCAGATACCTACTAAGATTTCCGTTGGGTTTTGTTTAAGTTCAAGAATATTCAAAAAATCGATAACTTTAGTAGAGAAACAGTGGTTGACTGGTAGAGAGAAGTTTAAATAAATAATTAACTTTTCATCATGTTGAAGAAGGATACCTCCTTAAAAGATAAAGAAGAAGAAAGTGGCCTTGTATAAAGTAAATCGCCAAACCCAAGTACTTGCACCCAGGCTCCCAGGACCAGTAGAAGAACTACGACTATGTAGACACTAAATTCAAAGTCCCAACAATAAACCTACCCATAAAGTATGAGTTGTATTATGCGCGTTGCATTTTACGTGCACCGGATGAGACTGTGAGTCAGTATCTTCATATTATGTCTGCCCACGAGAACAGCCCAACTATTTATGGAGGTGAGAGTCATCTTGGGTGGAAAGCGAAGCGAGAAGGCGTGGATAGGGTGACGTCGAAGTAATGCGTCACTTCTTGGACCGTAAAAACCGGCCGAGGGTTCCGTACCATCGCAGTAGGGTAGCCTTTTTTAATTTATTTTTATTATTTGTTGTTATAGCGGCAACAGAAATACACATTCTGAGAAAATTTCAACTGTCTACCTATTCCGGATCATGAGATACAGCACGCTGACAGACACACAGGTATAAAACTGGTGAGTCAGATTGCGAAATGGCTTTGTCATCATAAGTACTGCCCTTTGCGCACGCTCCAATTCGAGGAATTTAGTTTTGGCCGATCCACCCCAAGCTAGAATACAATAGCCGATGATGGACTGGCAAAGTGAGGTGTAAACCATTTTTAGGGTCTCTAAATCCGCGGAATGCTTTAGACATACATCGGACGAATCCCTGGAATGTTACTACTGAGTGTAAGTTCGTTTCTGGAATGGTTCTCAAAAGCTGTACTAATCGAGCAAGGTCCCAGACGATGCTATGGAACAATGTCTTCCTACGACTGAAATTACCTGAACACCTAAAATGGGGATTCATTTTAATGGCATACGTTTTGCAGACTGGATTTATCTGACTCCATCTTTGCCTTACCTGGTGTATTGGGCTAACTAAGGAGAGGAAGTTCATTACCTAGAATGAAGCATAGCTAAGACTTCCATATTGCTGCTGTTGAAGCTGTTGCTTTAAAAATTAAAACTCTTGAAAGGTACCAGAAAAAAGATCGTAAAGAACGGATTCATTTCAATATAATTAGGAACGTTGTTGGTATAAGAATAGTTCTAAGAAATGTATCACCAATCCTCATGATATGTACAAAGAAATAAAATTGAAGTGTCTATTTGTAATTTCAAAATAACAACTTGCATATGAAAGTGTATACGGTACGTATAACAAAAAATCAGATTTTTTGTCTGTGTTTGTTTGTTCCGGCTAATCTCCGAATCGGCTGGACCGATTTTGACGGGTCTTTTACTTGCAGCTGATGGGCTCTTTTATTTTAGAATTAGGGTTCCGTGCAAAGAACATTAAAACCCTTGAAATTGAAAAAAAAAACTCAAATTTGATTCAAATAGGGAAGTCATATTATTATAATAATAATTACACGCGCACGAAGGTCGCAGGGTACAGCTATTCTAACATAAAATAAGAAAGAAACAACGAACTAAAAAAAAAAACAATAAACCTACAACGTATAATAATTTTGAGTTCCCGATATTTCGGCGCTGTTGCAAGCACCATGATCACGGATAAACAGTAAACATGGTAAATATCCAGTATCTGGTGATAGTGACAATGTTAGTGACCATGACAGTTTAAAAACTTATAACGCTTAAGTACTAATCATACCAAATACTCGTAACATCTCCAATTGATCAGAACATCGTGATGAGTTTCACACATTTAAATTCAAATGTGGCGTGCTGGGCGCGGATTACAAGTACGTATTCACAAGCCAATCGTATAAATTATGCATCTAATGCTAAGCTTTCACCATGGTTGATGTCCCAAAAACCAACTCTTTTCAGATCCATAGTTAAAATATTATACAATTATTGTTTCCGTTATCTTTGAAATACCCAAGACCTTAATGAATGTGAGTTAATGAACACACAATAATTGAATTAAAAGAATTAAACTAGAATTTTAATAATTTAGGCGAACTCTCGTCAAATCTTCTCCTATTTTAAACTCTCCATTCATACCAGTAAGACCTTAGTTATGTGTGACTTAATAGTTAGCATTACCAGTAGAAAGTGTTAACTGCTACAATTTACCCGACTGCGCACCGGTGGTGTTTTTCAGGTTATTATTCACACGTTTTACTTTACAGCGAGTGATTGGATTAGTGCGGAAACATAAGGACCAAGAGATGGTGCGGGCGCCAACTGTGACTCTTGAAATTGGCATTGCTGACATTACGATAAAAGGGGTACCCCTATTTTTTCCGATGGGAATTCATCAAATCCTCCCACTCTGGGCTGAGCAGGAGGGAGTGTCAGACTTTTACTGACTAAAACCCATCCATGTTCCTTGTTTTGCCTTTTGTGTTCCAGGGCCGCGGTATCTCTTTTGAACAGTCCCGCAACCCTGGCAGGCATCGGTCCTTTCGGACCCCATCCTGTTTTCTGACTCTCTTTGAGGCGCGCGTGGAACACGAACGCGCCGTCGACACGGCCTGTCGTCATAAGACGGACGGACGGCGAGCTAGCCCATAGCTCGCCATCCACAGCCCCGCGCAAGGTGTACCCCCTCAGCTGTATATAAATCTTTCTCTTCCTTGGTTTAAGTATCTACAATTTTCGGACTGAAATTCCTAAATATGTATAAGAAAAATCTATGTATACGCCCGTCATTATAAACTTGATCTGGACTAATATTATAAAGAGGTAAAATTATTTTTAAGTTTGTATGTATAAAATAACACTGATATAAAGCTAAATTATTCGTATTATATCATGCATGTTAGCCGAGCTATCACAGTTTTGGGGATGAAGTTGCGGGCGAAGTGCTAGTTTAAAATATATAGTAATATATTATATATATATTTAATAATAAAACATAATATTAAAATTGAAAATAAAAATAAAACACAATTATTATTTTAGACACAAAACAGTAGACGATATTAAATGTGTTAGTAGCCTATCAAGCATTGACACAAAAACATGATATTTAATCATTATGGTATTTATCCTCACATGGTATTCAAAAACGCTTGGATCAAATATTCGTATGTATATCTCGCTCGCTTTCGTTATGCCAAAAAAGATAGACATCCGACAATCGAGAACAGTACAGATTGTCTTGTTATTCGAACACTTCCACGCATTTATACAGTCGTGTGGGGTCACCAAACTAGTCTATTTATATTCTCAGCAGAGTATCACTTTAAATATTAATGACTAATACTAGGAAAACTAACCACAACGAGTCATGTTCTCATTTCTCCAAATTGTGAAAGTAGGAATCAAGCTGCCCTTCGATTTTTTTAATGATATGGCAACCCTTGCTGGGATGTCAGAATAGTTTTTAATAACATTTATAAACGTAAGACATTAAATTACGTGTTTAATAATTTCATTAAAATATCAGTGCTTCACTTTTTAGGGTTCCGTAGGATTCGCTATGTCTGTCTGTGCGTCCATGTATGTCACAGCCACTTTATTCCGAAACTATTAGGACACACAGTTGAAACTGGTTCCAGGTAGATGTATTCTGTAAACCGCTTTACGATTTTTATACAAGAATAATAAAAGATTAAGGGGGAGCTCTCCATACCATGGAACTGAAACTAAAAAAATATTTTTTTCATCAAACCTATACGTGCGGGGTGTCTATAGATAGGTCTTTAAAAACGACATTGAGATTCCTAAAACCATTTTTTCTCGAAGTCAATCATTTGAAAGATAGACACTTGTAGGACGTAAATTAAACTTTCAACCAATTGGTTTGAATAAGATTTGAACTATAGTGGACTTTTTCATCAAACCGCAACAGTAACTTTTTTTTTCATTATCTTACTATGAAAAACATACTTAGTTTCGCTGTTGAATGTAAAAAATACAACATGTGAATGAGCCTTCAATATATTTATATTATATTGTTTGGTGCTACGGAACCCTGTGCGTGTGAGTACGACTCGCAATTGGCCGGTTTTTTTTATAAATAGATGAAGTACGACTGACGGTAGGTAATATTCTTACGAGTGTAATGATTCACGCATTTTCGCGTCATCGCCACCCACGTGTTTATCATCTAATTGCGAAAAGGCCACTGATAACTTCTTTATTTATATTTTTTTTTGTATTATTAAAATGCCAGTGCTTAATAGTTTTATTTTTATATATTGTATTTCAATTTTATTGGTCATTTCTGCTAATACATGGATGAGACGTGAATGATCAGATCAATCTCTGATTTTTGCTTTATGATAAGTGCCTTAATAAAGGTGACTTTTGTTAGTTAAGGTTTTTGGGTAAGGTTAAGTAATGTATTATTGGGACCTATTTGGTAGTAAAATACTGTACTTTTTATGAGCATTTAATTTTAAATAACATGTTTTTTTATGAACTTGTTCCTTATTTTTTTATTACCAGCGGAGTCACCGAAACCTTCGAACTTCCAACAAGAACTTTAATCATTGAAAATCGAATTAGAATACATTTTAATGTCAAAAGCAAAATTAAAACTTGGCCTGAATCCAAAAATAAATTTTCCGTCTACTTTAAAACAGGCCCGTCCGATGTTATTGTTATTGTATGACACCCTCCGTTTTAAAGTGCGCTTCGTCTAAAATCTTATCAAAAATCATCCAGCTCTTTGCAAATCTGATTGTTATTACAAATTGCCCTATCCGATGTTTTTATTTAGAAACAACACTAGGTACAGGTTGCCTCGAAGCAACGGGTTTCTTTAATCTACGCTCGTTAAGATGAATCATCTCATCAGTAACAACAATTACTATGGCATGAGATGATGACATAATGGTGTTAGTTAACAGTCCCACATAATAAAGTAAGATGATCCTAATTCTGCTTACTTTAAAACTAAATATCAGTTTAATCGGGCCGTATTCTAGGAAGTGTATGATAGGGGTCTGTTGGACTTGGAATGATGTGATCGTGTGTTTCGAAAACAGCTCACGCCCCGCGCCCGTCCGTTCCGTACTTCCCTATATTTTCACATTATGCAACGACACTCTCGTGCTATACTATAAGCTGGGAACGTATATAATTATTAATTATACGGTGTTGCGATACTTCCTATTAAGCGATTCGACAGTTATCGACAGGCTTATATTTATATCCATACCGGAACATTAGGTTTTTCTTTCAGTCTTGCAGTTTAGGCATCGCATGCGCACTGTGCAGCTGCAAAGCCTCTCTAGGTCCGATCCTAGTATTTAAAGGGATTAAAATGCTACCAGCTTGACTCCTACTGAAAGGACTGGACCGCATTAGCAGAAAAAAGAACAGTGTGCAGTGGAACAATACAGGGTAATTAGATTCGATGATACTCCGAATTCAAGATAAGAAGACAGGTTATGTTTACAGGGTAGAAGGGACCTCGACGCACAATCGGTTCGACATTCAACATTCCGACGCCCACACACACACGTATAAATTTTACATAGGCAACCACCCCGGATACGTTTACCTAAATGTTTGGGGGGTGTCATTTTATTCTGTGAATGTCTTTGTTGACTGACAAGCTAACGTCTTAATGCGCAATTGCCACACTTTTTATCTCCAGCTTTTCTCCGAAAGAGCAAAAATGCCAGTAAATGATTTGTTTCAGTACGAACTACTCGTAAAGTAAGTAGTTTGTCTCAAAGACTGAAATGAGAAGCTTGCGGTGCAATATCTACTCGATACTTAGGCTGTTCTCAGTACTCGTATTCTTGAGGAAAGCAACTAGCCAATGACTCATTATAATTGAAGATAATGAAGATTGCCCAACCTTTCTGCCGACCGCCTGTAGGTACATCTCATGTTGCTTTGGACAAAGCAATGTTTCCCAGCAACGTCCACCGACAATGCACACCATAAAAATTCGCGAGATATTTCATCGCCTATTAATGACAAGATGGGTGAGAGTGCTGACACACGTAAACGCCACTTCTTGTCTCGCAAATTTTTATGGCGTTTACTATGTTGCCAGACATATTGCGAAAGACCTCCCCCTGAGATGTGGTATATTCACGTAGCTCCAATATCTAGAAACATCCAGATCGTCAGACACAGGGAATCAAGCCCCCCGGGCGCAGACAAGCTGGACGCTCCGCTATTGAGGTCAGGAAGCGCGCCAAATGAGCCACTGCAATCAAATTGTGGCACTGTTAGGGTTGCCATCACCTAAACTGACGATGTCGGACCAAAACTTAAGATCTCGGGACATTAACGTAAAATCCAATGGTTTTTCCCAGACAACCCAGAAAAAAAAACACTGCGAAACGAACAGTAATGGTGATAGTAGAATCATGATTCCAAACAAGAAGTGAAGGCGCGGCGGGAGACGTTCAGTCATCGGCTATTAAGCAGCACCAGAGTTGACTTGCTTACGGTTAATCGTTTCGGTCGAATTTTTAACTAAGATTTGTTTCAATTTATTGATAGCTTTCGTAGCTACTTGATTTCTCTTTTTTCTCTTTCTCTTGACTTTTCATACAGAAATACATGTATGTATTATTTTATCGACATACAAATTAGAAAAGTCTTTTAAAATCACGTAGGATGTAAGAGCGAGCAAGGCGAGCTCGAAAGCTTTTGCATTCTGGTACATAAAAATTTGATTCGCTCGAAATCGTTTACTTTTGCGCCTCCTGTTTGGGGCGCTCAAATAATTATGCACACGGTTTCGGCGCGCCGGGCTGGGCCTTGACACAAAAGGTGAACTTGCTTTAACCGGACAATTTTTTGAAACCCCATGCGGACTACCCCCGGACGCCATCCGATCTAAATCAAATTCGGGGAAACCCGGACGGATGGCAACCCTAGGCACAGTGCATGTTGCCACCGCGAGTTTATAACCTTTAATCAACTTAAATAGGTTACTTTCCTCTCGGGGCAAGCCACGTCATTACTGTGGCGGACTGGGATTATGTTACTTTCTCAAATAACTATTCAATAGCTGTTTTTATAAGTTACTAGCTTTTGGCCGCAGCTTTATCTGCGTGGGCAGGACACACAGATATTAGTCTGGACGGATTGTGGTTTTTATAAATAAAAATATGGGACCATTAATAAGGGAGACCAGTCCGAAAATTCCTAAGAGTCTAAAACTCAAGGGCAAGGAAAGTAAGGCATGCCACGATCCGTATGGAATGACAATAGGTCGCCAATAACTTTCTTAGACAGGGAAGGAATTAATATTCTTCGTGCGTACGTAACTACGTACCTTAGGGAACGGTACTTATGAGGTATTTCTGTAATTTACATAAAGGGCGAAGTAGGTCTCACTGCTGCTAGTTTGATTAAAATATTTACTTTTATACTTTTGTGATAGTGAATTGACCAAGAAAGTATCACTGGACGATTGACAGAGAGGGGACGTTTGTAGGATAAAAAATACAATTACATACTTACCTATAACTATCCTTTTACATCGTCCTCGCTCATGGTGCATTTTTTAAGAAAGTAATTAATATTGGTCATACACATTGTGGACTATGAGAAAACCTTCGATTCGATTGAAACTTGGGCGGTTCTATGTCTCTCCAGAGGTGCCATATTGACTATCGGTACGTGGAAGTGTTGATGTGTTTGTATAACAACGCCACAATGTCAGTCCGAGTACAGAAGCAATGCACGAAGATCTCGATAAAGAGAGGAGTAAGACAGGGAGACGTCATATCTCCGAAATTGTTTAATGTTACTCTGGAGGACGCCTTAAAACTCCTGGAATGGAAAGGACTTGGCATCAATATCAAGGGCGAATACCTCACACACCTTCGATTTGCCGACGATATTGTAGTCATGGCTGAGTCACTGGAAGACCTAGGACAAATGCTCGGTGACCTCAATAGTGTCTCCCAGCAAGTGGGTCTTAAAATGAACATGGACAAAACGAAACTCATGTATAATGTCGATGTTGCACCCAACGTACTCGCAGTCGGGAACGCTACTCCTGAAGCTGTCGACGAATATATCTACGCGATGTCTCCTCGTCCAAAATACCTCAGTACCTCAAAAGCAGGGTTTATAATTTTATAACATATGTGAGTTACCAGTGATGACTTACGGATCTGAAATGTGGTCTCTCACAATACGTCTTATACAGAAGCTCAAAGTCGCTCAGCGGGCTATGGAGTGGACTATGCTCGGCGTTTCTCTACGTGATGTGGAGAAGCGGCAATGGGCAGGCCACATAGCGCGAAGATCGGACGGCTGATGGGGCAAACGGATACTGGAGCGAGCAGCGTGGGACGGCCACCTGCCAGATGGACCGACGACCTTGTTTAAGGTGCAGGGAGTCGCTGGATGCAGTTAGCATTGGACCGGACACGTTGGAAATCGATTGGGGAGGCCTAGATTCAGCAGTGGACAACAACGGGCTGAAATAATGATGATGATTCACAAATAGGGTTTGAATTGATAATTATCTTGATAATAACAAAAACCATAAAACCATCGCTAACATTATTAATTCACGGATGCAAACGATGAGTTGTCTACTTAAAAAAAAACGGTAACAAATATTGTGTTTAATCAACAAACAGATTTTTTTGTTGATTGGTTTTTTGTTGTTTTTAGTTTGGTGGTTTTTTGTTTTTTTACTATTTCAGTAATATGACCTTAATTTACTACAACCATTCAAAACTTAACATAAAATTAATTTGTCTATTTTAAGACCCGATAATTAACTATTATTCCAATTACTAACTATCATAGTATAATTACGATTACGACATGCAACAACGACATTGTAGGGTAACAATAAGATCATTACATAAATCAGAAAGATACAGAAAAAACACAAGGGCTTTATTATTTAACCGGAGATAAAGATAATACTCACACGGCTCCTTATAAACAAACAAAGAATGCGTTCATGTTATTCACGCGGTATTATGAGGAAGGACAGCGCGGCGGCGGCGCGGGCGGGTAGTGCCATATGAGAATAATAACACAAGTGTGTAACACTAACAACTGTCTATAAATGAACAGGTTACATTCAAGTTCCGTGAATGATTAAGGAGTAAAGAATCAGTCAAAGAAAGCAGTCCCTGATAGATACTTCAGTATCAGTCGATCTGGTTGGGTGACCGAAAGAATGTAAGTATTTTATAGATACAGGTATACGAGTATATGATAACGAGGACCTTTGTATCTCCTGCTGCAAACTCAGGATGGCATGATTACAGATGATTTCATAAAGCGCTAACACTCAGTGTGTCGACAATCTTCTCGTTAACTTGCCACTCAAGTACTGTCAGGGTTCAATAAGGAGGAAGTGTGCAATCTCCTGCACCCGAACTGATGTCAGATGCGTCTTGTAAATTAGAGGCAATGCCCGTATGTCCTTCCACCTCCTCTAACTCGAAGTACTATTCAACAGAAACAAGCTATGAACTCGCATTTGGTCATACAACTACGGAAAATAAGCTGTAGTTAGATAAAGCTTGCAATTGATGCAATAATAACCGAGAGTCAAACATGGTGTCATCAGAAGAGAATCCTGTCCTAATAAATATTTATTAGGACAGGATTCTCTTCTGATGATTGCCATGATTGCGAACATAATCGTCATCACCAGATGGTGATGACGATTGAGATGCAATCAAATCAAATGAAATACTTATTTCGAACAACAAGGTCCATTATGGGTTATGGAATAAACTTGTACTTACAGTAAACTACGATAATATGTTCAAGACATTTGGTGATTTAGTTACATTAATTAAACTCAATCTTCTAATATAATTACATCATTTGTGTGTTATTTTGTTTTAGTCAGCACCTTAATGTGATGACTTAGAGTCGGGCAGCCTTTGTCCACCCATCCCATTATCCCAATATCCCAATATTCTGACATTTTATTGTTAATTTTACAGAACTTGTGTACGGTGACCTTCTGCGGGCTGGAATGTTTTTGCCCTTGAGCCAAGCCTATAGTTAACAGTGCTCCGTAGTGAAAACACCATAACGTTTGATGTTCAACAGACATTGGGCATCAAGGCTGCCTATTGAGTCATGACCGGGATTATCGAACTCTCAAAATGATTTTTACAAAAAAAAAAAACACGTTGGGACTAAGATTATGGCTAGTATACTGTGCCCAAGTCAAACAAAAGTAAGGTGACTTAAAAGTAAAGGTGAAAGCGTCAGGGTAGCCCGCAAAATTAAAAAAATTCCTACGTTTTTTGCAATTTGCAGGTCAGTGTCGGGTTGCATGTTCGTGACAAGAACACGTACGACTATACAGAATTAAAGCCATCAATACGACCTTCTAAGTTTATTTAATCAAATTTAATGACTATTTCATGAAAAATGATTTGGCCTGATCTGAAACTCGAAGAGAAGCTATGTTTGGTCGGAAATGCTGTTGGTGAGAACAGCACTACTTATAAAGTGCCAAAAAATACTTTCTGCTGTACTCGTGGCTGAGTACCGTATAAAGCAGAATCTTAGCCAGTCCTGACTCATCCGCGTGTCCGTTGTTCTCCCTGGGACCTGCTGTCTGCCATCCCGAGTTGCAGCTGAGCTAACGGATGCACACTAATAGTTTTCTTGATATTTAGTCATTGTTTTAAGGGTCGCTGACTTGGCTTTTCATGCCATCGAGAAATATCTTACAGGTCTGTAGTTTTTTTGTATGGAATACGGAATTTACATATTATTGTTAGTCTACGACTATCCTTAGACCACGATTATAGTTTGTTTACATAAATCCCACATCGCACTGACTGGAGTTTACTCAAGTTCGCATTCCTCCTAATGCACGAAAAAACAGATTTAATGCTGCCGTGGGAAGTAGATCACGCATACTGACTGTTTTTTTTATCATATACATATATTTACTATTTTATTATTAAACAAAAAATTGCATAAAACATAGTCGCTTTTCATGATTGATATTTTTTCTGACATTCAAAAGTGGCTGTTATGGTCTAATTGAAATAAATGCTGTGATGTTTGCCTGTGCGTGCGCTTCGTTCTCCTAAACTTTTTTAAAAAGATGTTGTTGAGATGTAGAGGATTTATTCCGAAAGATTCATGTGTGCAATACCTTACAGCTGCTATCTATATTTATATATTTTAGTAGATATTAGCCCCACGCGAGCAGAGCCGTAGGCATAGTTAGTTAAGAATAAGTCTTATCGATTGAATTACAAATAGATCGAAGATCTGGCAAAGCAAGCCAATCGACTGAATTAGCCTAGACCGCTTTTTAAGCAGTAGGTACACAACTCACGTGTATTGTTTTTACTCGATTTAAAAATTAGTTCTAAGTCTTTATCAGACATAGTAATGTATCTGATTCCTAAGCATTTATTTTGGCGTTTCAAATAGTGATTAAATTTCATTATAATATTTTTGTATTTAACCCCAACAATTGATCGTAACAACTTTGATTATTAACTTAATAATCCTGTCACTTTGGCATTGATGACATGAACTAGATGCCTTTCGGTTAGCCCAATTACTAAAATAAAGGACTTTTAACCGAGCGACCGTGACTTCGGAATCCACCTGTTAATATCGTGAGGCCACTCCTACTATTATACATAGTTGAAGTGTGTGAATTTGGTGATTTAGTTACATTAATTAAACTCAATCTTCTAATATAATTACATCAATTGTGTGTTATTTTGTTTTAGTCAGCACCTTAATGTGATGACTTAGAGTCGGGCAGCCTTTGTCCACCCATCCCATTATCCCAATATTCTTACATTTTATTGTTAATTTTACAGAACTTGTGTACGGTGACCTTCTGCGGGCTGGAATGTTTTTGCCCTTGAGCCAAGCCTATAGTTAGCCCAATTACTAAAATAAAGGACTTTTAACCGAGCGACCGTGACTTCGGAATCCACCTGTTAATATCGTGAGGCCACTCCTACTATTATACATAGTTGAAGTGGTTGTGAAGAATACAGCTACGAAACGTTAGGTTCGTTTCGTAACTGTTTTCTTCACAACCACTACCACACCACACCACTTCATAACCACTATTTCTCCACTTTTCTAACTTTTATTTATTTATATTAACGGACCATAGGTACAATGAACTCAATTAAATATAGAACAATACTAAGCATCTCAAAAATATGATATTTTATGTGCAACTGCGCGAACTGTGAACGAGCAACTTGGCTCTAAGCCAATCCCCTTGCGATATTGAGAACAATATGTAGACAGTACCCCAGCACCGATTATACTGACGCACCTGCAGTACTAGGTTGGTCCACCAGTTTCGAACTAGAGCTAAGGCCCCGATCACGGTCGCGAACGATGTAACTTGCGTCAAGTGACAAGCGTGCGTTTACTTGCTTCTTTCGCGTGACCACCGTCGCACGTCGCACGTCGTAGCGTAGCTCCGCTAGTCGCGGTGCGGTCACTTGTGACATCTCTTCGTAATTTATTTCCTTTCTTTCTTTACTATGCTCTCCGCAGTCCCTGCCGCTTGACGTTCATTGTTTATTGCTCGTAGAGTCATTGCCAACGTGGATTCACTGCGTATCCGCACCGACAATCGACCAAGTGCAAGTCAGAGACGCGCAGTCCAGGCTCGGCACCACCACCGATTCCCACCTTTGAGTTTAAGACTAAATAACTGATCAAAAGACCGCATTTCAAGTCTGACTGAAACACAGAATTCTAGGAGCTACTGATCACAAAGGAGATGGCAGGACAAACTCGACTTTAACTTTGGCTTAAAACAGCATTAGATAAAGATAAATAGAGTGTGGGAAGGGGCCTGGCTCTGACACCTCCTGTGCTTCTCGTATCCGGATTCCCGCCAACTACACCTGAACCTTAGGAGTATTAGGAACGGACGAACAGTGCGTAAAATGTCTCAATACTCCATTGTAGAGGGAGGACTCCTCCAACCAGAACGAACAGATTTTGTGTCTGGTTGGCTACTGCCCGACAATTTGCTGTCGGGTTTTTTAACCGACTTCAAAAAAGGAGAATGTTTTATGTTCGGCTGTTTTTTGTTTGTATTTGTATCGATATTTCCGTCAATTATGGACCGATGTACGTGATTTTTTTTAATTTGGTAGAGGAAGCTCGCCCTGTAGTCCTATATAAATTTTATTAACTTTGCTTGGGCAGTTTAAGGGTTAGCTTCTTCAAAACGTTTTTTTTTTTTCGTCTGTGTTGATGATCTCTTAATATCTTTTAGTTACAATGTAAACTGAACCTAGAATTTGTGTGGAATGCTTTAACAAAAAGACTTCACTAAAAAAACTTTTATGTAAAAAAAAGAACAAAAAAAACACTAAAAAGCGGAAAATTACTTTTGCAAGTCGGTCGCAAAAACAGTCACCGTGTCCTAAAGTAACGATATTTTTAGCTTTGCTTTTTTTAAGTCGGTTTCTTTAAAGGTGGAAGCGCAAGGGTAGCCCGCGAAATTCAAAGGTTGTATGGTGATAAAAAATAAGTCGCGCCAGTAACACATATATAGTTACAGGATAATAATAATTAAATTCATCAATACAACCCTCTAAGTTCATTTAACCTTATTCTGTAACTATTTCATGAAAAAGTCATTCAATGGGGTATTCAAAATGGTGAAATACTTTTTGATAAGTTTTTGCACCCGTTGTTATAAAATCAGGCAACTAGGTATCCTGGGACAGAACCTGGAGAGTAACATAGGTAACTTATCATCCTAGATATTTGTAGTAATCATTATCAAATTAAAAATACTATTAAATTTCGAAACATCTAGTTCAGGGGTCGGCAACCTGCGGCTCTTTGGATGTGAAGCTGGGGCTCTTTAGTTTCATACAAAAATATTATTTTATTTTATATTTAAAAAAAAAACGTTTAAAGATCGTTCTGAATCGAATAACGTGGATAAGTAAAAGTAAAATAAGAAGCCAACTAACAAATGAAAATTTGGAGACATGTTTGATACTTAAAACAACAAGATATGAGCCAAATTTATCCAAACTTTCTAAAACCATGCAAAGCCAACGCTTCCATTGAATTTGTTTGCTCAAATGTATGTTATAGCTTTTTTTTTTAAGTATGTGTTACATTGTTTAATAAAGTTTAAATTTTCTACTTGAATAATCATGCAAAGCCATCGCCCCCATTGAATTTGTTTGCTCAATTGTTTGTTATTGAGGTACAAGTTAGTGTTGTAAGTAAAGTTTTAATTTTTTTACTTAAATAATAAGTGATTATCTAATAATACCATATAATTATAAGGAATTTATCTGATTTGTTGTGAAAAACACTACTCATAAATTGTTTTTTTTTTTCTCAAAAAACTCTATTTATCCAAGTACTAAAAACTAAAAACTGAAATTTTGTAAATAGTAATTTTGGACTCTTCCGATTCAAATGGTTGCCGACCCCTGGTCTAGTTGATGCTTCCCGTGACCCAAGGGCTGGCTTTTACCTTAGCCAGAGGCTAAGTGTTTCCATACAATGTGGCAATGCTGCCAGTCTCTTGGGCACCTGCTGACAGCGTTGAGGAGGAGTTTTTCGATGCCCTTTTATAGTTTTTTGTTAGTTTATTTATATTTATAATATTATTTTTTATTTATTTTTATTATTTTTTATTTTAATAGTTTTTGATATGAATTAGTATGGCCTTACATATTTTATTTCCCACTATAGGGCACAACATTATTTGCAGGTCTAAGAGACTTGCAAATAATGTTGTGCCATATCTACATGAAAAATAGTAAGCTGGTAGTTTTTATTTAATAAATTTATAATTAATTAAATTAAGCTTAATTAGTGGAGAGTATACAATGTGTTTTTTTATATCATCTTTAAGGTTATATACTTTATAAGTAAAAATAATACAAAAAGTCCTAGAATATGCAATCAAAAAATGCTGCTAAGTTGCATTGCTGCATTGGTGAAAAGGAGTTATTAGTTTTCATTCAAACCAATCATTCCATAATGAAAGCTAAGAAAATGTGAAGTCGTCATATTTCTCATAAGGGTTTTTTGCATTAATAATTAATTGGGAATTTTTTAAATTATTTTATATGAAAAATGAAAACAACCAAAAGAATAATTGAACAATAATTCATATCTCAGTTGATTCTTTGGTATGGTCTCATTCATACTCATGAGTTATGGGAAATCAAAATAACAAACACAAAAGTTTATTTTGAACTTTGGTTGACACAAGCTAAGCTTTAAAATCCATTCAAACGTAATATGATTTCCCAGTTACCTACATTGTCTCACGAGGTATGGATGCACATAAGTATTTATTGTTAACTTTTTATGTTTAACCTCAACTTTATCTCTGAATGTTTTGTCTTTTTAACTGTGTCCTTAGTCATTGCAGTTAATATTTAACCATTTTGACTAAAGTAAATAATTCAGTAGCTATCTAAACATATATACCTGTGGCCAACTAAGGGTTACACTCTAACAAGTGGTGGTGCCTCATAATTAACAAGAACATGACTTCACATTAATTTATCACAGTATATCTCAGACATTGTGACTGTAATGATCATATTATAAGCATTTCAATTATCAACTATAGATGAAAGTAACAATTCAGCATAAAATTAAATAGAGTTGGAAGTTATTACAAAGTTCCTCATTTCTCTTTGGTTATGTTGGTAAGTCATTGATATGATTGATGTATTCTAACAAGCTATAAAACTAACCCTGTGTTATGAACATGTTTGTTTTTCACACTGGTGAAAAACTGCACCCCGCATTTCCTGAATGCATTCCAGGAAAGAAGTAAATACCACAGTATGCATTTGCCAAACAAGAGAGCCTTCAGACACAGTAATAGTTACAAATTAGGGAAATCTACAATTTTATTTACTTGTTCTATAAATATTGAACCATAACTTTGGGTTTAATGAAAAGCATAAGCATAGAAATATAAATAATTGAACTCATATATTTACCAAAAAACTGTCATCAAACAAAAGTAAATAAATTCAAACTGGTATTACTTACCCTGACTAATACGCTGGTGAAGAGAAAAATAGCGTAAAGGTATCTAAATTTGTATTCAGGACAACCGAAACCGAGTTCAGAAAGTGTCACACATACGATAGATGTACGCGGAGAGTAAAATTAGAAAAACTAAATATCTAAAACACTAAAATGCTTAAGCCAAACTTATTATGGGCAGATACATCTAAATCTCCAAGCAAATCGTCATTACTAGAAAACTTACCTCAAATATGATCTTCAAAGTTGAGTTTTTCGTTTTTGGTACTAGATACTTTACTTCTAAAAATCCGACTGAAATAAATATACACTGTCCATTGTCGTTACCAAATCATTGTTACACTATTCGTATACTTTGTGCACATTGTGAAAATAATACACGATTTCATCAAACCGAATTATATTACAACTATACTGACCTGAAAATAACTAGAAATTATAAACACTCCCCTTCTATCGCGATCACGACCATTGCCACTGACGTTTTTTTTTACGTTCTAACCACAGAGTACATTTATGTTACGTTACGACGGACGATGATATACCGATTACCGAGACAAAACGACAATGGTTTTTTTTTTTTTTTTTTTTTAATTATTTGTGGCTATGCCACTGGCTTGGTTACAAGACCTTTAAGCCAAGTCTTTATTTTAAAAGTCTTAATTTGAAAAATTTGTAGTTTATACACTTATAATAATAATAATTATTATTTTTATTTATTTATTTTTTTCCCCACTACACACTTCCACAACTGTTTTTAATGAATTTAAAAATCGGCACAAAACACTGTTTAATTTTTAGAATATCATTCAGGCGGCGGGAGGAATTATTTGGTAAGATATCACTCAATTCACTGGCAAGTATCAGTCTTTCAATTGCAAAATTTTGACAGTTCAAAACCAGGTGTTCAGCGTTAGCTTGCGGTGTATTACAGAATTTACAAGAATCACTTGATATTATGCCCAAACGGGATAAGTGGGCTGGTGTGGTGGTATGGCCAAAGCGAAGCCTGTTAATCGTAGTGATGAAGTGCCGGCTGGCTGACTCCAGGTCGTCGTACCAGGGCTTTGTTGGTAAGTCGGTTTGGATACTTCCGTACCATTTTCCTTTTTGCTCTTGGTCTTTCTGCCACATTTCAACCCAAAGATTTTTCAGTTCTTCGTTTATCGAGTTATAATAATCAGTGTAGGGTACACTAGTTACATGTTGAACATCCAATGAATTTATCCCCTTATTTGCAATTCTATCTGCTACTTCATTTCCAGATATACCTTTATGCGAAGGAATCCATATAAAAGATATCTCAATGTCATTACAATTTAACTTATAAATAATATCTTTAATACTGTACAAAATATAGTTAGCTTTAAAACTCAATTTCAAATTTTTTAAAGCTTCCAAAAGACTCAATGAATCAGTTAAAATTAAAAAGGATTTGTAAGACTGGTGAATATGACTTATTAACTTTAACGCTTCTAAGATTGCATAGGCTTCTGCAGTAAATATTGAGCATTCATTGTTCAGAACAAAGCTTTGAAAGAACTTTGTTTGAGGATCATATAAAGCAGATCTCACATAGTTATTTCCCTTACTGCCATCAGTGTATAGAGTATAGTACTTATTATTTTCTGACAAAAATTCTAGCATGTCATTATTATTTAAGATTCTGTGTTCTAGAACATGAATTGGATGAGTTATACTAACATAGTTGTGGGCATAGCAAGGCCACTGGGACTGTTTTTTAATCCTTGTGCATTTATTACATATTTCCAGATAAATCCGACACAACTGTGGAGCTATGCCCTTCAACAGTACATCTGCTGAAGACAATGGACCAGAGACATTCACTAGGTGAGGGACTATTTTCTTGATAACATCATTATTAGCTGATGACAAAAGTTTGATGCAATATCTTTCACAGAGCAATATTCTCCTCAAAATAAGGGGCATGATCTTGGTTTCAACTTCCATGGCTCGTATGGGAGTTGAACACATTCCTCCAGAGATGATTCTCAGAGCCTTATTCTGAATTATATCCAATCTATGTACATATGTACAGTTAATGTAAGCTAAAGTGCTATAATCAAAGTGGCTTCTTACAATTGCTTTGTACAGTATTGACAATATTTTTGGATCAGCTCCCCAAGATACCCCAGCCAGGCATCTTAGAACATTTAGTCCTTTGTAAGAGTTTTTTGAAATATATTTAATGTGCTCTTCAAATTTGAGTTTTTGGTCAATGATAATACCTAAGAACTTATGCTGGTTGACTCTTTGAATGCTGTCTGCAGCATATATAACATCAGTAGTAGGGTTGTCATCTCCAAAAATCATTACACTGCTTTTTGAAGCATTAATTCTAAGATGCAGCCTATTAGTATAATAATCATGAAGTTTTGCTAGTGCTATATTTACAGTATCAATAGCTGCACATAAATTAGAATTTGAACTGTACAGAACTAAATCATCAGCAAATTGCAATATATTAACATTCTGAGTATCAACATATTTACATATTTCACAAGTGTACAAGTTATAGATCAGGGGCGACAGAGTTGCACCTTGCATTGTGCCTTTACTGGCCCACTCTGGTCCATAAAAGATGTTATTATGTTTGACAAAGAGTTTTCTGTTACTCAAGAAGTCATAAATCCATTTGGATACAAGTCCAGGTAAACCTATACTACCAGTCAATATTTTGACAAGTATGCCAGGGTCAACATTATCAAAAGCACCTTGTACATCCAAAAATACGCAAACTGTATGTAATTTACCATTTTCTGCCCTTTTCAGGTCTGCTATTAGGGAAATGAAACTGTCAGCACAGCTACGACCGCGCCTAAATCCATATTGCAGTGGTGGAATAATTTTATAGGATTCAGAGTACCAGTCTAAACGATTCTTCAACATATTCTCAAAGATCTTTCCAAGGCATGAGGACAACGAGATTGGACGATAACTGCTAGCTAAATCTGGTGGTTTATCAGGTTTCAATATGGGAATCACACACTGTGTTTTCCATGATTCTGGTATTATTTGTTTATGCCAAAGACTGTTAAGAATTTTTAAGAATAAATGTTTTACATCATCATCGAGATTTTTAATCAGTATGTAAGGGAAGTCATCTAAACCTGGGGTTGTATTTTTTCTAGATTGTAAACTCATTGAGAATTCAGTCCATGTAAAAGGATCTAATAGAAATTTGGAGTTTGGGTTGTCATTATTGAGATCAAAATAATGGCTATATTCAGTACTATCTATAAGGTTACTATTATCAGATATTTTTTTCAAAAATGGTTGAATAAATTCATCCCTGTATGATTTGTTACCAGATCTGATGCCTTTAAATCTCTTAATAAGGTTCCAAATTTTACTTAGTGGAGTAGTTCTATTGAAAGTGTTACAAAATTTGTTCCAACCAATCTTCTTTTGTTCTGAAATTGTACGTTTTTTTAGCGCATCTAATCTCTTATAATTAATATAATTATCTATAGTTGGGTCACTTCTGTACAGTTTCAGAGCATTGTAAGATGCAATTACACTTTGCTCACAAATACAATTCCACCAAGGAGCTGGAATTCTACATTTAAAATCACCAGTTTTAACTAACTTTGGAATCACCATTTCCTTCAAGGCATCGAGGCGAGTACAAAATTCAAGGTAAGTGGACATTGGATCCTCTTCATCAATCGTCATGTCATGGAAAATATTTTTGGATTTTTCAAAAAACTTACTCCAATCAGTTTTAATGTATAAAAATCTATCAACAGGTGGATTAACTTGATATTTGTTAGCACAAATTGCAATTTTAGTAATAGTTGGATAATGATAACTTCCCATTGTATCATCATGAACAGACCACTCACAAAGTGGCGCCAGATTTGGACTAACGAAAGTGACATCAATTGCCGATGGATTACAATGAGGGCGATTAGCTGTAGTAAAGTCACCATTATTAATTATACATAAGTCACTATCATCAATTAAATTATACAAATCTTGCCCCCTGCCTTTTGTGGACACGCATCCAAAGGCAATATGATGGGCATTAAAATCGCCACTTACAAATATAGGTTTAGGGAGGTCCCTGATAATATTCCGCAATCTATTTATTCTTATATGCCCAGATTTAGGTGGACAATATACACATAAAACTGTTATGTCGCCTATTCTTGTAGATACTGAAATTGCAATAGTCTGAATATCTTCATAGAAACGGGTGTCTAGAACCCTATATTTTAAATAGGGCTTTAATATGATAGCTACTCCATTATGACTGTTAGCTGAATTTTTATGGTGGAAATTATAGCCAGGTATTTTAAAACTCTGTAGGTCTTTTAGCCAAGTTTCATTTATTAAACAAATATCTATATTTTGATTTTGTAGAAAATTTATTAATAAAGGTTTTTTACTATGTAAACTTTGAGCATTATACTGTGCAATACATAAAGAATTTAAAATATTAGAGCTCAGATCCATTATGTCGATAGATTTTTGATGAGCATGTCTTTGATAGACGACGTGGTAATGGGCACATCGTCCGATTTGTTGCCTAGCTGTACTAGGGTATGGACTATAGCCATTAATACATCATTATTGGCAATGATTTGGGCTTTAATGTTTGGTTTGAGTGCGGTTTTCTTCTCAGGCATAATTTCTGAGTTTATGGGTGTGTTATGTACACTATCCACATTGTACAATTTCATTTTGTTTTTATTTACAATAAGTTCTTTATTTTTATTAATTATATTTTGCTTATTTTTAATAGCAGACTCGGAGCGGTCCGGTAAAGGAGGGAAGTCAGTTTCCTTCTTTGTATTAGCAATGCTGGCATAAGTAATTTTTTCCTTTTTTTCTAACATTTTCCTCATCTTAACCGGACAGGTCCTTGAGATAGCCAAATGAGGTCCACTGCAGTTAATGCAGCAGAGCTCATTGGGCTTGTCACATTCTTTGTAGGAGTGTTCTCCAGCACAGCAGCTGCAGCGCTGTTTACCATTGCATACATTGGCCGAGTGATTGAATTTGAAGCAGCGATAGCATTGCAAAAGGGGTGATATATAGTCAAAAACTCTATATGAGAATAGGTCGTATTGTATTGAATCTGGTAGCGAATTCGATAGGAATGTAATGCTGACTGTCTGAAGCGGTACCCTGTTCTGTCCCACTTTCTTTGTAAATCTTCTCACTGCTACAATTTCATAGACAGAAGAAAGCTTTGTGTACAACTCTTTGTTGGATATATTGGTTGGTACGAACCTGATGATGCCAACTCGTTCTATCTGGGCTGCAGGGATATATGCCCTCATCTTATGTTTTTCAAGGAAGCTCGCATTGTTGATGAAATTGTTGGCCGTGTTGTATTGCTTAAACACGACTACGATTTTATTCGCATTGACACGGCGTATGGCCACCACACCTTTAACGTCCGTTGCGAAAATGTGATTTAAATATATGGGGCTTTTATTTCCCAATCGTTCTTTGTCCTGACTTTCTACAAAAACTTTAAACTCCGTGTTAGCCGAATGCTCTGGATACAGTCTTTTATAATTAGGCTTGAAGTAGGGTGCGTAATTAATAGAGTCACTTTCCTCACCGCCGCCGACATGGTCATCAGCATCAGCGCCAAAAGTCCGCTTCCGAATCTTGGGATTCGGGGCTTCAGCCTCGCTCCCCTCATTCCCGTCCATTTTCAGGACGATAACAAACTATTTACAGCAAATTTAAACAATATACAGTATTTAAATTGAATGAAAATAACTTTGAGAAAAATTAAAAAGTGCGTCTTTTTTGAGATTCCCGCCAAAGATCCCCAACGACAATGGTGAGCGAGCGTCAGTGTTGCCAATATCCAAATCCAAAATTTTCCCAAATCACATACAAAATTATCGTATTTTTATCGCATACATTTATTAAATGAAAAAGTAGGGTTTATTAAGGATTACCAATTTTGAGTATGTAAAAAAAACTTTATGCGAAAATAAAACCGACTACCAAAAAAAACACTAAAAAAGTCTAAAATAACTTGACTTTTGGAAGTCGGTGGCAAAAAAGAAACAAACAAAGACACCGACTTCCAAAAGTCAAGTTATTTTAGACTTTTTTAGTGTTTTTATGCAAAGTCGGTTTTGTTTTCGCAGAAAGTTTTTTTTATTTTACCCTTTTTAAGTTGTAGTTTAGCACACAAATTCTTGTCGTGAATTAATTTTTACATTGTAACTAGAATTTAGTTAAAGTACCTACTCGTCAAGACGAATCATACGAGAGATTATACCAAACTCGATGAGGTTTTGTCGTTTTATAACGGAGTTCCTATGGCCACCGTCTAGCTCCATCATCAGACACTGGATACCTTTAGACCAAAGTACTGATCAAGACGAATCATACGAGCCCAAACTCGATGGGATTGTGTCATTTTATTACGGATTACCTGTGACCACCTTCCAGCTCCATCACATCATCCATCCCCAATCCATCTCCATCATCATCATCACCAGTCCCTGGTATCATCTAGAGACAAAGTACTCGACAAGATGAATTATACGAACCCAAACTAGATGGGGTTATGTCGTTTTATTACGGAGTTCCTATGGCCACCTTCCAGCTCCATCTTCAGACCCTGGTTACCATTTAGGACTAAAGTACTTATCAAGACGAATCAATCCAGTCCAAAATCGACGGCGTTGCGTCGTTTTATTACAGAGTTCCTATGGCCACCTTCCAGCTCCATCATCAGATCAGCTCCATGTCATCATAATATTGTATTGTCTCGCGATATACACATGCGTGCAAATTTTCAGCTGAATCAGAAATCGGGAAGTGTGTCAAATTTAACTTGCAACTATCACGCGATGTCGCGCGATGTACATCAAAGCGCCTGGACACGACGTCGCATCATGCGACAATTAACGTGAGGAAAACAACCAAATTCCTAAACCGATTTTGAAATTTCTATGGGCCAAATCGGGAAGCATACCCTTTCAGATGAATAAAGATTTTTTCAAATCGGTTTACAAATGACGGAGTTATGAAGTAACAAACAAAAAAAAAAAACAACTTAATTGAGAACCTCTTCCTTTTTGAAGAAAGTCGGTTAAAAAGGAAAACGGAAGTAAAGAATTACTATGTATGGTATGTCTAAAATATTATTAACTATCTGTGCCCAGTAAGCGTTGCAATGCACTTTTTCCTACCTACTACCTACTTGCCTACTACCTTCTACTACCTGCCTACTACCTGCCTACTACGTGCCTACTACCCGCCTACTACCTGCCTACTACCTGCCTACTAACTGCCTACTACGTGCCTACTACGTGCCTACTACCCGCCTACTACCCGCCTACTACCCGCCTACTAACTGCCTTCTACCTGCCTACTACCTACCTATTCCCTGCCTACTACCTACCTACTACACTGTATTATTACACCATTTGGTATTGTCGCTAATAAGGATCCTATGTATTTTATCAAATTTGAACTCTTTCACGCAAAGGCGCCTGTGTGGGGGGCCTTTAAATAGCGTTGCCAGGAGGTTACTTTTGTAACCTTTTAGGTGATTTTTAACTTCTCCAGGTTACTTCTAGGTTACACGATTCGAAACATGGGTGATTTTGGGGAATTTGTAAGACAGTTAATACAGCGCTTCAACTTCAACTCAGCGCCTACCGATCAAGTTACCTCAAATTGCTTGACAGTTTGAAACGTGCGACCGTGCGACAATACACTTCTGTCCTTTTCATTTCACTTTCAAAATACTAGTTTAAGTCGTTAGTTTCAGGTGATTACAAAAGTAGCTGGTATTTGCAACCTAAAATGGAAAACAAAAAAATTATCCATATTTCAGTAAGTTAATACAACCAACATCTGTCTGTCCAATTTTAAGTTTATTACTGGAAAAAAATTATGAAAGGTTATTTTTCACACCAAAAGGTTCCTTTTGAGACCTAGAGAATATTATGTGTATGACGGGTCTTTAATTTTTCTACTGAATACTTCAGATTCCATCTGGCAACACGGATCATATAATATTGCTTGAAATGACAGTTGACTCTCGCTCGCTCATCTCGCCCATAGAGTATATCTCCGTTATCCGTATCTCGATTCTCGCCGAGTGTCGCTCGCGACCGGGATCAACGTCGGGGCGATTTCTGTGTGTAGCGTCGAGTAGAAAAGCTTTCTGTCGCTTAGAAATAGCAGAGGAGATGCGGCCGTAAGTATTTTTATTATAGTTTATAATTCGTTTTATATGATTTACAGCAAGCATTTTATTGATGTTTATAGATTTAGCCCGCGGTTTTTTAGACGCTCCTGCCATTTTGTTTTGTGTTGATAGTGAAAGTTGTAAATAATGCAAAAACTACACTCGGTTTATTTTGTTCGCATTATTAGCAATTGCCCTATTACTCGTTTGTTTAATTTTGTCATAAATTTAATATGTTATCGATTTCAGGCAAAACTTTATGAATTTGTTGTTATGGCATCATAACAAAGTTTACGTATATTTAATAACATTACTCTCATTCACTGTAACTACTACTTTGTATGCCTCTGGCGTTCTAAACAACGTGCAATAGTATCTTTATTTTTCGAGGATTACTTAACTTACTCGGTACTCCGTGGTATTAAGTAGTTAAAAACTACTAATGTTCTGCCTACTTACCGGCTAAACTTTACGGTTATCAAATATTTATTCTGTGAATAATACCAATGAACTGACAGCGTAGCTTATATAAATGAAAAGTTTTGGGTACCACTGTATGTCTGATGATTTCTTAGTTTGCTGGGAATAGAACTATTCAATATAGGTAAAATCCTCGTATATTGCATACATTGGACTGTATTACACCCTAGTCGCTGGGTACTCCGGGCAGTCGGCAAATTTCGTACACGTTCAGTTGACATGCCGACGACTATCGGCTTTTAGACTGGGAGTGAATAGTGACACAAAATTTCCAGTCATTTGTACCAAGTATGGCCACTCTTCAGGGGGTCTAATTACGTAATGACGAAAAGGAAAATTATGGTCATAGTGCTGGTACCGGCGGCCCAATCGCAGGGGCGTTAATCGAACGTGTTGGATAAATTACGAAAGTCAAACGATTTTATAAACAGGAATTCTTGCATTTTCGCGTAATGCCATACTTCTCCAGTGTGACTGCCCGCCATACAGACGAAAACAAATCAATTAAAAGGAAACATATTTGTACCAGGCTAGTTTTTGCACAGCTAATCATCGTCGAGGAGCCATTCACGAAAACAACATGCCATGATTTTCCGACGGTTCCAAATGGCCGCCATACCGCCGCAAAGAAGTAAACTTTTGAACGAAAACTATTTGTACCACCCGCACCCTACAATTAAGTTCTTTGTATGATCAATATAAAGCATTTATTTCAAGTAAGCCAGTTACAGGCACTTTTGAACTGTTGAAACATAGATAAAACTGAAATGTAGCTACAGTTCCAGTCACAAGACATAAAAACTGTGAAAGTACTGTAGTTGCCCATTTGCTAGCGTAGATCTCTATGGAGAAGAACGGGAAAGAAACTGCATGGACACTCTTTTAAATCAGCATATTGTTGTAAAACCTTAGTTACATCATTCATGTTGAGATGGTACATTATGTGAGAACTATGTAGTAAGATGTGCACCTTAAAAGTGTCCATTAAAAACAAAAAAGGTAATTAAAAAATTAAAAATAATTAATTCAAATAAGCCGTGGCAACTAAGAGATGACATGATAGTGCCACCATTCAACTCAACCATTTTGACCATTTTGAAGGGAACTAAATGATCTGACACACGCACCACCGTCAGCGAGACATTTGAGTAAGCATGACATACTCTCAACCCCAAGGGCACATTCAAGTCGAGAAAGGATGTAGGTTTCCAGTGAATAATAGCTTTCTAGTACATAGTACTCACACAATATGGGCTTTATATAATACTAAAGAGATTGAATCTGTACAATGCAAAGATAGTTGTACAATCTTCAGCAACTCCAACAATACTATTTAATGTTATCAATTTATGCATCTCTGTCCTTGGGGAGCAGGACCGGCATTGAGCCAAGCATTCTTATCAGCAATATAATCATCCAATTTGTATATGCTTGCTTACATAGTGTGCGTTTAATGCATGTTTTAAATTTCGTCTCATTGAGTTCAAGAATACTTTGTGGATTTTTATTATAGTATCTCATACAGTACCCCATTAAAGATGAGTCTACTTTAGCGAGTCTGAAGCCCGGCTGCACTAATTGGTCCCTATTTCTAGTGCTGTAATTGTGTCTCCACCTGTAATAATAAAAAGATGTAGAGAGAAAGATGAGATCTTAAATAGAAGTCTGATAATGCTACGAGACCTGTGGGAAGTAGCGAATGTGTACAATTTTAAAAGAAACTTATTAAATATGCATAAAATCTAAAATTTTGAAAAAATTCACAATGTAGGTATAAATTTTAATTTAGGACTGTGCTATCATGAGTACCATATTTAATTAACTTATTTTTGTCACAATCACACCTCAAACATGAAAAAGTCTCCCCTAGCCTGTCCCTTTCAACTTTTTACAGTAAATCAGTAACTTTATGCAAGTCTAAATCCAATAGAATGGTTGAATTTGGTATATTTCATAAATTAATCTAAATAATAATTGTAATGCTATACATAAAGTACTTTAAATATGTATATTTCACATAAAATATGCTCGGTAAATTTTGTCCCCCTTATTTTGTGTCCCCCTCCCCTGACATTTTGCTATCTTAAAAATATTGTGTTTACGATCATAATTATTGCAATACATTTGATTATAAACTAACAACCAATGTGACAAAGATCATCATTTTAGACTTATTGCCAGTCATTTTGATCACGACATCCGTAATTATGGATGCTGTTGACTGAATGTGGTCTCTCCCCTGGTCAATTTCATTTTTAACTGACTTTCTTCAATAATGAGGAGGTTCTCAATTCGGTTGTATTTTAGGAATTTGATTGTTTTCCTCACGTTAATTGTCACATCACGCGACGTCGCGTGCAGGCGCTTTGATGTACATCACGCGACATCGCGTGATAGTTGCTAGTTAAATTTGCCACACTTCCCGATTTCTGATTCAGCTGAAATTTTGCACGCATGTGTATATCGCTAGACAATGCAATATTATGGTAACACGGAGCTGATTTGATGATGGAGCCGGAAGGTGTCCATAGGAACTCCGTTATAAAACGACATAACCCCATCGAGTTTGTACTCGTTTGATTCGTCTTGACAAGTACTTTGTCTCTAGATGGTACCCAGGGTCTGGTGATGGAGCTGGAAGGTGGTCACAGGTAGTCCGTAATAAAATGACACAATCCCATCGAGTTTGGGCTCGTATGATTCGTCTTGACGAGTACTTTGGTCCTAAATGATAGCCAGTGTCTGATGATGGAGCTGGACGGTGGCCATAGGAACTCCGTTATAAAACGACAAAACCTCATCGACTTTGGGCTCTTATGATTCGTCTTCACGAGTACTACTTTAACTAACTTTTAGTTACACTGTAAAAATTAATTCATGACTAGAATTTGTGTGTTAAACTACAACTAAAAAGGGTAAAATAAAAAACTTTCTGCGAAAACAAGACAGACTTATAAAAACACTAAAAATGAAAAATAACGACTTTCGGAAGTCGGTGGCTAAAAGTCAATGATACAAACAAAGACACCCGACTTCCAAAAGTCAAGTTATTTTAGACATTTTTAGTGTTTTTTTGGAAGTCGGTTTTGTTTTCGCAGAAAGTTTTTATGATTATTTATCTAAATACTTCTCTACATGTTTGCGATTGGGCGCTCCTTATGGAGCTCCACATCGCTCTCAATGTGGGGTCCAGCAGTCGACTGCCTCGGACACTAGGACTTGCAAAGAGTGCAGGTCAGCTTGCGCGGCACGCTAGCATTAATGATTTCATCCGTCGTGCTCTTGCCACGCCGGCTTGGCTTCTCGCAACATGCAGTATTTCACATTATGGCCGGGGAGATGGAGATGCAGCAGTCCTCCTGACTGTGGGGGTGTGTTATACCGTTCAGCCTCACAGCTACCTAGTTGAGTATCACTGTGTATACATATTCGAGTTGTGAGACAAATGATTTTAATAACTTGTTTTCTAATCTAATATTATTCATCTTTTTTTGGTCCCAATTCTGTCTTTGTCCTTCAGTGTACTATTAATCGATTCGTTTCTGTCACTAACTTTTGTAGCACAACATGTTGATTTTTTAAGACCATTTTTTAAATTTAATTTAGTGTTAAAAATGTATATTTATAGAAATGGCAATATGCCTAATAAAATTATTCCCAATGGAGCAACAATAAACTTTTCTAAATTGTAAATGTTGCTTATGTCAAGTATCGATTATGTAATGTGTTACCTAAAGAAACTAACATGTTAATAAGTTATTTCTGGCAAATAAAAGTTATGACTAATAAGTTGATTGACAAGCATTATTGGTAAAAAAGTCAATAGTGCAAGTAAATATTATGACGGGGGATGATTATAGAAGAAGTAAAAACAAGGATGGTAGTAGCTAGAAAAAGCTGCATTGCAACGCAGCCGGGTACAGCTAGTACATATACGGAATTTTTCAACTTCATCTGGTGGGAAAATACTGGAGATAGCAAATGTTACTCAAAGGAAACATTCCTTTATTTATAAAAATAACCAAAATTGTATTAAAAAAGAATTCCTTTTTTTTTAGACCTAATTTGTTTAATAAGTGCCCCCAACACCATGCAAATGAAAACCCCGGCGAAGAAAAATTTGAACCATTTGAATTTTGACGTCATTTTCGTTATCAGCGACCCCGAAAACCATGAAAATACCACCCATGACAAAAAAAACCGAAAATTTTCTTCAGCGTCATCTTGAATTTTCATTTTGTCCCCATTTTCGTTTCGTTCCAAAAAACCGGAAAGAAATAAACAATAAAATGCAGACTAAGTCTTATAAAAGAAAGTGATATTATCAGTAAATAAACTAATAAATCTTACAATATACTAGCTGTTGCCCGCGGCTTCGCTCGCGTTTTGGTCGGAAATTAACCCACGGGCACGTTGTAAATATAGCCTATGGCACTCGGGGATAATGTAGCTTCCTATTAGTGAAAGAATTTTCAAAATGTGTTTAGTAGATCCAGAGATTACCCCCTACATACAAACTTACAAACAAATTTTACCTCTTCATAATATTAGTTAGGTAAACACAATAAAAAATCTATTTGGTATTGGTTTGTACCAAATACGATATCGACCATTACATATACTCATACTATTTCGTTCTCTCTTACATACTTTGTTTTTCTGCCCCTGTCGTAACTCGATAATCTAGCAAGCTTAGTGCATTCAATAAGGTATCTATCTACTCCCTCCCCCAACCCCACACTCGAGGTGCGCGCGCAACCTAGTCCTTTATGCAGCTGCAGAGCGGTTCGCACCCCAGCCCCCCCCCCAGTTCTGAGCTAGACATCGTGCAACTGACATGTACCGCTTTATATATTCGTCGGTTATCGCGACAGCTAATCGATATTGCTGAGTCTGATGCCCTGTACCTCAAACGGATGGCTGAGGCTGAGATGGCTAGGTAAGTCCTTGATTTCTCAACCTAGGTGATACAAACGGATGGCTGAGGCTGAGATGGCTAGGTAAGTCCTTGATTTCTTAATCTAAGTGACAAGAACGAGAGGTGAACTGTAGCAAGGTCACATTTTTTTAGGAGTACTGCTTGGTCTTTATTTACTTACCTTGTTATTTTTATTACTTTCTGGAAAATTACTGCGTCGTCGCATGTCCTAGGCATCGCAAATCGGAAAGTGTGCTATAGACACAATTGGATGGCGTGCAATATAATATTTCCGTGACCGAATTTCGATCGCAGCAGCCAATCTCAACGTAGATTAGCCAAGTAAGTACGCAGGAGTTATTATACTGCGCAAGTGTGTCGTACACATAAGTGCACTCATTATTCCTATAATCGCATAGTCCGATGGGACCGAGAAAAGATCACACGAAGGACGAACGGCTTTACGTGCTTTCGGAGGCACGGGGGTCTCATACCACCAACTTCCAAACAGCAGGTTGCCATTAGGAAATTGCGAATAGATATTCTCAACATAAAGAAAGAAAGAAAGAAAAATGTTTATTCGACGTCAGTACATCAGGCACACACACAATAATATTTAAAAAAGTTACAAAAAAGAGAAAATACATAGTATGACTGTACTGTGTGCCTCACGGCTGCGCCAAAAGAGGTCCATTTCAGCATTAATGCCAGACAGGTGAGGCTGTCTGACGCTGATCTTCCAATGAACCTTGAGGGGGTAAGTGACATACAGAAAACAGTCAAAGATAGTATATGAATAGGTAAATGATTAAGTACAATAAATAAATATTGAGTTAATTTATGAAATGTGTATGTAGGTACGAGTTAGGATAAAAATGTGAGTAGGTAATAAGTATTATAACGTGTTCGAAAGTACTACTGGTTACAATATATAAATACAGAGAAGCCAAAACAGGATAAATATTATAACAAGAAAAAAGAAGAACAAAGAAAAATATACAAATAATATACAAGTAGGATATGTGCATTGTGCAATGTTATGAAAACCAGGCGTGATTTTGTCTCGTAATCCCGCATTCGTGTCGCCGTTGCATGCGCGCGCGCCCCCCGATCCTTCGTCACACAACATCAACATCACTATCTTACCGGGGAATTAAACTGAGGACTCTGCAGGAGTCGCGCTTGCGACAAGACCAAAGGGCAGTCGACAAGGTGCGCTACGTACAGACGCCAGCACATCAAACTACCCGAAACTGTCAAATTAATTCAACCTTGAACCTAATGCTTTAGCGATAAAGTAGAAAATCTATTAACGAAATTTGACAGATTGTAGTAGCTTGATGTGCTGGCAGACTGTACATACAATAAGAGTGGTATGGTCGCCTAAGGTCTACCGCGCGCAGCAAAAACCATGCAGGTTTTTATGTATAATATTATATTTACCATTAGATATCGCCGAGTGAGATCGTGGCTGCATAGCTTGAAGCAGCCTTATTGCTGTCTACTGGACCGGCTGCGGTTACTGTCTATTATTCGGCAGCCCACACGCTGGCATTCGGTATCCGGTCTGATAGCGGGTACACACGGTGACACATCAAGCTATACATTTCTAGTATAACCTGACCTCGCTTTGTACGAGCTTCCCGTACAATGAGAGATCAGCTAAATTTCTTTTTGCATAGCTTGATTGGTCCATGTGCGTACTACGAGGGCGGCACTGAAAATTTCGGGAATCAAGGAAGTGACACATCATTACTATTTAAAAATGTAATTATTGCTTTTCGAAGTATTCTCCGCGAAATTTGACACATTTTTCCATACGATGGAAGCAATCATTGAAGCAACCATTCCTTTCGGAAGTTGGGGTCTCCAAAATGGCCGTTTTGTAGGCGTCCACAGCTTCTTCAGGTTATGAAAATCTGTGTCGACGCAATTTATTCTTTATTTTAGGGAAAGTATAGATATCATTAGGGCTTAGGTCGGGGCTGTACGGCGGATGGTCTAATAATTTTATGTTTTCTTGCTCTAAAAACTCTTTTGTTCTGTGCGCGGTGTGAGAACTCGCACTGTCGTGATGGAGAATGATGCGGCGGTTGCAGTTCTCTTTACGTAGTTCAGAAACGACCTGTGGCAAACAAATGCTAGCATACCATTCTGCATTAACCGTTCTTTGTCCCTCAAGAGGAATGGTCGTAACATGGCCGGTTTTGGAGACAAACGTGGCCACCATTTTTTTTGCTACACTCCGTGAACGAACAATTTTTGTTGGCTTTAACTCATTTTCGAACACCCAAACTCGTGACTGGTTTTTTTTTCGGGTTCGTATGGGTATATCCAGGATTCGTCACCTGATACGATGTTGTATACAGCATTTGAGGATCCTGCATGGAATCTTTCGAGAGTTCTGACGCACCAAGTAACGCGAGCCGCTTTTTGCTCTTCACAGAGCGAATGCGGTATCCATCGCAAAAACAACTTTTTTACACCTAATTGTTCATGCAAGATTAGTATTTGACTCATGCCAATGTCTTAAGTTGCCTGAATTTCGCGGTATGTCACATGTCGATCTTCCTCAATCAGCTTACGCACAGCATCAACGTTTTCTTGGGTGACTGCAGTTTTTGGACGACCTTGACGGCGATCATCACTGAGCTTGACACGTCCACGTTGAAATTCAGCAAACCAGCGATAAATTGTGGTTTTGGATGGGGCTTCATCACCAAATGCAGAAATCATCCGGTCAACACACTGTTTTTGTGTTAAACCACTTCGAAAGTCATAATACATCATCGCTCTTGAATTTTCTCGAGTCAATTCCATTTTCTCAACGACTAAACAAGTTTGACAAAACCTTGTGACAAGACCGAGAATCAAGAATTTTTAAATAAAAAAATGGTATTCGATTTTTAAACAAGGAGTTTTCAATTAAAAAGATTTTAATATGACTGGAACAGTGGAAATATCCCATTCCCGATACTTTTGGTGCAGCCCTCGTATCCGGTAAAACTGGTATGTACGGTTAAGGTTTTAAATCTTAGTAAGTTTTCAAATGCATGTCTTTATCAAGTCAAATACAATTTTCGAAGTTCATTTCATGAAGTCTCTTAGTGTTACATTTCATCCAAGTCTATTCACGGTAGATACATACATACCATGATACATCATTCATTACAATGCAATATTATAATTATTCCGAGTCGGTAAAGCAGATTCTATCGCGCTATCAGCAGTTAAAATTTGCCCTGCGATAGAGCGATGATCAAGATTGACAACTTGAGATCTGGTGCATGCGCAGCTGGAGTTGAGATGGGTCATTCGATTTTTTTCTTCGAGATCTCTTACAAAATCACATTCCTCAAGTCCCCGCCACTGATTTCTTTATCGGTTTTTTAAATTATTCATGAAATCTCCTGCCTAGTTCCAATATAGTATCCCGGTCGGCAGGGGCGTGCCGTCCATAGAGGCAATTAGGCCTAGCCTACCCTACCATTCCTACCAACAACGCAACAAATGCATTTATTATAACTATATTAATAAAAAATAAAAAACTCCTGTTATAATACTTATAGCAACTTGTCGCAGCCGTGTGACGTAACTGATAAATACTACGACGTTCGCTCCCGGCCGTTTAGGCAAGGCCGCAGCCGGCCTAATTTCCATTGATAAATTTACGCACACTGATCGTTATTTTCGTGTATATGAACGGCACACATAGTAAATAGGGGCGTAAACTCCTGCGAGTGAAGCTGGCTTGCTGGCCACTGATTGGCTGCCCCACAAAGTATTATCCGGCTAAAACGGTATGCAGTGATGCAATTATATTTGGTAGTGTTTTTTTATCGACAAAATAACAATTGTATTTTTCTTAGAAGCCATATTTGTTTCATGTGACTAGCAAAATTTATTTCGCGATCTTCAGTGTTTTGATTTTTATAATATCTGACGTTTGTAATTCGTTTTGAAACGTATAGTAGTGTAAATATTATTTGTTGTATTTGTTTATTAACTTAGAAATGGTGTTCTGTTGTGAAGTTTGCGCTTTTAGTGTGTATGTTAAAAGTTAAAAACAGTAAGTATTCACAATCGTTTAATGATAAGATTCAAGTTGTGTCCAAAGAAAGATGTGTAGGTACCCGAATTACGAGAATTAACCTAAAATTCATCGTCATTTCAAATTAATCTTTCTTCTGTTTGTATTGTCAGTAAATCGTGATTTGAACCTTGATTAATGCAGAGTTCTTGTATTTATAACTTTGGTTTTAATAGGCTTATTTTAAAGGTTTGTTTTTCAAATATTCCGGTCAGAAAACTCTACCTTTTTTTTGTTTACAGCGCTCTCTGTTTTATTTTTTAGAATTTTTTGTAGCGGAGCGACATCCTTCGTTCTTGTATTGACAGAATTCCATTGAAATTCCTGATATTTAAGCTAGATGGCGTTGTTTCTCATAAGTGAATATATCAATAGATGTGAGTACTTTGAGGGTCATCTTAGCGTGGCTGGCCTACCTTCCGCGGAGAACCACTGCACGCCACTGCCGGTCGGCGGATTTTACTTGAGTATAAAGTTTCAAAAATTAACTTAGTAAAAACAGACTACACTATTTTTTCAAAATAAAAGACAAATAAATATGCATCCGGTATTTGGCCAAAACAAATCTATATATACACGATTATTTTTACATCGTTCTGGAGCCGAAACACCGTAACTCGAGTCGAGTTATAGTTACTATTGGCATTGTTATTATTTGTTTAGGACATCAATTATAGAAGTTAGAAATTTATCACTTTTTTTCTGTCATTCGAGTTAAATCTTAGTAGTGCTTCCACAATTTCATTCATAAACGCAATATCGTACGCGATCGCTGGGTGACGAAGAACAGCTGTGCGTGTGCGATTCAGTTTCATGGGTTCAATGGACGTCGGACGAATTTAATAACCAAGCAAATACATAAACAGGTTAATTGTATTTCGTAACACTAAGAAAAGCGTGGTGTGATTGGTAATTTAATATTAAATGAAAGTAAGTAATATATTCATTTTCGTTTATTTGAAAATAAACCATAAGACATGCTAATAGAGTGGTTTATTATCTACTCTGTTTATGTATTAGCTCATACGAAATAGTTTCACGAGCAAGTTCTACTACTCGCCGCTAGATGTCACTACACTAAATGCATTTAATAAATCTTTATTTATTTTGAGATAAGATTGATATTTCCGTAACGAACTCATTACTATTTGTGTGCTATTCGTCCTCTTCTAGGGTTGTACCACTGTCGTTGCCTTTTTATCGACATTGCGTTTTATTTCAAATAAAATACAAGAGTCGATAAATATTTTTAAATTTCAAAATGAATTAAGTACTTACTTATGTTTGAAATCAAGTGTTATAATAATAATTTATAATAATGCATAAGATTTATAGAAAGAATAATTAATAATTTATTGATATGTTAGTATTGTCATGTTAAACTACTGCTTGATTTCGAAATTTATACTATTTGTTATTTACTATTTATTATTTTACTATTCATGGAAATTTGTACTACCTATTACTAATTCAGAATCATAAAAAAAAACGTACAAAGGGTTAATTTTTCGCCGATACATAGAACATTGAAGTTTAAAATATCGATAGCTCATTGTCGATAATGTCAATCTCTAATTGAGTAGCGGACTGTGACATGTGCGTAGTTGGAATCTTCGAGAATAATATGTTTGAGTTAAAAGAAAGTAGACCTTATGGTATAATTAATAAAGTCTATTTGTACCTGTGTTGTCTAATAAAGTATTTTTTTCCAATTTTTAAAGGATTAATGCAAATTAAGACTTTCCGATGGTATGATATACCACCATTTGATACATTTTTGGTTCTGCTATCGTTTTTACACTCTAGAACAGCACAATAAGGCGTTATAGAAATAAAAAAAAAAAAAAATATGTTTTGTAAAAGTTATTGTCACTGTGACGCTTCTATCTAGACTGATGTGCGTGGCGTGTGCGTGGGGGAAACACTTTGCGGAACAGCGCAAAGCTCGGGGTACGCGCGTCCCGCCCACATGCGACTTCTACTGTTTTTTCTTTTCTCTCAGACCAAGAATCTTTTCTGTGGTCTGTGATGTCCTAGATAAACTTAGAAAGTAAATAATTATGAATTAAAAAAGTCACATAGGTACTTGCCCGAATTTGAACCCACAACCTACCATATGATCCATAAAATAATACTGCCTAAAACATTTTTTTGCGGCAATGGTGGCGGCTTCTACAAAGGCAGGCAATTTGCACAGAAAAATGAATCGTTTCGTCTGTCGAATAGAGTTTATTATTAGTTGAAGGTATTAGGAGGTATTGAAGGTATTAAGTTGGAATTAAGACCTTATTTTTATGAAGTTAACCGTGTAATTCGGTTGTGCATCTTTGTAAAGTCAGGTCGGACACGAGACAATAGGTTTCTTGGAATAATTTTAGTAAACTGCGTACTTACCTAGTTTGGTAAAAATTTTAATTTTCACCGTTAACTGCTATGAAATAAAATCTGAATCCGTTTTTCGTATTTTTATTTGTGTACCAATTTATCTATCGCGTATGTATTTTTATTTTATTAATGTATATCTATCTAACGCGGCGGCATCGTTTGTTTTCGAGACGGTGAAGGTACCTACACTAGTGTAAGTATTAAATTCATTCGAGGCACAGATACTTATTATTTTGCTTTGTATTGAAGGTTTGCTAATCATGAGTTTGATATAGGGCGGTCGTGAGCCACGTACACTACCACGTTGTTGCTGTAAATACCTACCCGCAAAAATAATGAATCCGCAATCTCCATTGTTTGTTTCAAATTGCGTTTACGTTTAGGTACTTAACAGTTAAATAACTCTAATTTTCCCTTCATACTTTCTACGGGCTTAGGACCGTCGTGTCAGTAATACATTTTACTACCTATCTAAGTGGGTACTTACTTTGTAAGAACTGTTTTATTCTCAAGAAACAGTATTACAGGCGCAGGCGTATTTAAAAAATTGGAGCTATCTACAAACATAATCAACGTAAAACAGGGTGAATAGGAACGCAGGGGTGAATCGAGACAACACTTTGAAACGGATTTTAACGTCACCCCGTTTTACCGGTAACTAAGGCTAAGGACTTTAGATTATTTACACTTCCCTGTATCGAAGCAACTGCTCAAATGGAGTCCGCTTCGCTCGAAACATAAACTTTACACTTCCCTGTATCGAAGCAACTGCTCAAAATGGAGTCCACTTCGCTCGATACATAAACGGGCACGTTTTATTACATTGTCTTTTAATTTAGATAATGTGTCTCTATCACTTTTCACAATATTGAAGGCGTCCACTATCGCACTTCTTAACTCATCTCGAGTAGTACGCTCCTCAAAATAAACTAGTCTTTTAATTTCGGACCACAAATAAAAATCCAAAGGTGTTAAGTCAGGGCTCCTTGCGGGCCACTCGACAGGGCCTCCGCGTCCTATCCACCGCTCACCAAACTCACTGTTTAGATACGCACGCACTGCAGTAGCAAAATGGGCAGGGCATCCATCATGCTGATAGAACATACCGCGTAAATAAGCCAGAGGCACATCCTCCAACAACTCCGGTATCATAGTTTGCAGCATATCCAAATAAGAACCACCAGTCAAATGACCTTCAATAAAAATAGGCCCTATTATTTGATTGTTTATAATGCCTGCCCAAACATTCACGCTGAATCTAACCTGATTGTTATCTTCGTGAATGAGATGCGGGTTTAAAAACGACCAATAATGTTCGTTGTGAACGTTATACAGACCCACTCGTGTAAATAACGATTCATCCGTCCAGAGTATGTTGGCAGTGACATTTTCTAATAACCACTGGCATAATGCGATTCTCCTTGGCCCGTCGCCTTCGTAAATAGCATGCGCTCGACGAAAATGGTACGGATGTAATCCATTAGTATTTAATAATTTCCAAACGTAATATTGGCTAACATTGAATCGCCTAGCCGCCATTGTGGTACTACGACGTGGGTCGCGTTCGAAGTACTCTAGTATGTCTTCCTCTAATTCCGCCGAGTATGGTAGTCTACCGCGGCCCTGCGCGTGTGTGGGTGCTCGAAACTGTCCATGATCGAGGAGGCGCTGGGTTACAGCTAGGATGGTGGAGGTGAAGGGAACTTGAGGGTCTGTGATTCCACGTGCGCGCAGTGAGTTCAGGTGTTCCGGCTGAGCATACAACCGTCTAGCCTCTTCCAGGTTATGGTGCGCCATCCCATAAAAATCCACCATTGCCCAATACTCCACGTTGGAGTACACGTATTGCCGACTCATATTTAGCACGTGATTAGGTTGCGCGTGAGTGACCTAATACAGCGAAACGCGCGACGATACTAACTATGAAGGAAGGGCGGGGGCGGTCGGCGCCTAACTGTAGCGTGGGGGCAGGGGCGTGGCTTACGGATCAAGCTCTCTGATCGATGAATGAATTTTTCATTGGGTACCGTTCGCATGTGCTGCCGATAGTGGATACGTTTTACACACACATATACGTTTACTGCAAGGAAGCGTTACTTCGAGTTCTCATTATTTCACAAAAAAAACACTAAATATAATTTTGCGTGATTTTTTTTATTGTTACTTTTTGAAAAAAATAGTGCCAATCGTTTCGAGTTCGATGATCGAGTTTATGGCTTTCGGTTCCAGAACGACCTAAAATTAACCGTGTATATAAGTATATCTCGTGTCACGATGTTCGTGTCGCACTCCTCCGAACCGTCTCGACCGATTTTTATGTTTTTTTTTAATATATAAGTGGTAGTTATGAGAATAAATCGTACATCCTATACATCTATCTATTCTGTGCATTCTTTCTATACAAATAATTAAAATTGCAGTGTCTGTTTGTAATACCTAAATAACAGCTTTTTACTGAATGCATATGAAAGTAATTTATACGGTACGTATAATAACGCAGTTTTTCAATTTTTGTCTATCTGTTTGTTCCGGATAATCTCCGAAACGGCTGGACCGATTTTGACGGGACTTTTACCGGCAGATAGCTGATGTTAAAGATAGTGACTTACAATATTTATATTTTTGTGGTTTTTATTTTTAGGGTTCCACAAACAGTTTTCAGCGTGATATAGCTCAAGAAACTTAAAAGTTTTCACGGTGCTCATATTGTTAGCCATTTCAAGCGTTTTTACGTATGCTGCGCGAAGTAGGTATAAGAATTAAACCGCAAGAAGCACGCGTTCACTTTCAATCGCAAATCCGATCAAACTGATGTGTCTTCAGACGTGTGGACAGACGCCGCACGTTCGCGCCGAAACCCTTTGATCCGTGTCACAAAAACCGACAACAATCGGATTCGAGGCGGACGCATCTGCGGACGTTAAATATCTACAACAGACGCGCAAATTACCCCCTCTATCGGCGGACGCATCTGCGGACGTTAAATATCTACAACAGACGCGCAAATTACCCCCTCTATCGGCGGACGCATCCGAAGAAGACGTCTGCAGATGCATCTGTAGACGTATAGAGGAGGCATTAATCTCACAAAGTCAAGTTCTAGGTAAAGCCGATGTGTTTCTGCGCGCAATGGCCGTAACTAACAAACTGCCTTTCATTAACTTAGCTATTCAATAAGTAACACTACCATTGGTAAATAAATAATATAAAATGTAAGTTTTATATCAAAATAAGATAGTAGTAACGTCATCTTTTGATTATACAACGTGTAACAGAAAGGGTATAATCATATGGAATACTGTGGTACGGACCATCAAACTGAACAACTTTCTCTATGGGACCACCATCGAAATCGTAAAAAAATTATCAGCTATCCCATAGAAAATTTCAATACCTACTCGACCCAAATGTATGGGACAGCTGAGTAGAGAAAGTTGTTCAGTTTGATGGTCCGTACCACAGAATTCCATATGATTATACCCTTTCTGTTACACGTTGTATATGTATAACACTGATATGTTTGAAATAAATTCATTCGCAACGTAACGCAACGTATAATCGCCTCATTATTGATGATGATTGATTGGTGATTGATGTTTGAGTTACAACAATGTTTCTCCATATGGTAGGTATGCTCTGTAGCCTAACAACGTTAGGGACGTTGGAGCAAGCGCTATGAGGACATATCTGGGATGGGGTGGTGGTTTTTGTTCTCGCCGGCCCTCCTTTATATAAATATAGGGATGAATCCGCGGGGTGGTTGGGTGGGTGACTGGGCGTAAACGGTTAGTCTTTTTCGAACCTCGGTCGTGTCGACACAAGTGTGTGTGCCTATAGAATCAGAAATAAATGTTAAATATGGCGCGGAGGCGTAGGTAAGTTTCAGTGTTTTTTTCTAATTTCGGGACTAACTCTTGCAGGCTTTGCACAAGTGGTCCGTAAATTTTTATTTATTATAAATTGCGATTTCAAAAAGACCGCGAGTGCCTACTATTAGTAATTTATGCCAACTTTCGGGTAACAAGTTTATTTTTTTTGCTTATATCCTCAATAAAGTGTCGTTGGATTCATGGATTTTTTCACAGTTTTCAGGATTGCCAAGCTATACAGTAAAATAACTGTTAAGTTAATACAGTAAAACCGTATTTCTTTACGAACATTTGGATTTACTCTGAACGGGAAAAATAAATTTATTGGACCAATAAATAATTAATCGACATAAACCGCGAGCGCGTCTCTATACAAGGTGTAAACACCCATTTCGAAGCCGTCAACCAACATTCTGTACATCCAGCTAAGCAATGCAATGCTTATTTTGGCTTTTTTTTGGGTGAAAAATCAAGTTCTACGGTAGGACGCAAATGTAACGCACTCAAAACATTGTGCTGATGGATGCATTGAATAGTACAGGGGTCGTTTAAGTAAAGTTATAACATTAAGAATACGTATTGAAAAAAAACCTGAGAAAAAGTTGGAACATTGACCGCCAATATCCGTAACAAGAAGGTTCTCTGGAATTGTACAGATAAAAAAAAACACTCAATGACTGGGAGAACAAGTGCCTTTCGGCTTCGGTTGGACATTCAAACGGTGGTTGGTTATTATTACTTACATTAAACGATGCAATGTGTTATAAATAATTAAAAAATATGTATTTATACTTGCTAGGTTTTCGCGGTATGATACCCCCGTGCCTCGGAAAGCACATTAAGTCGTTGGTCCTGCGCCTGATCTCTCTCCGATCGTGTCGGAATGTCTTTCCATCGGAGTACGAGAGTAAAGGAACAGAGAGTGCACCTGTGCCTGCGCACACACTTGTGCACTATAATATACTGCGCCGATGGCTAATCTGGGTTGAAATTGGCCGTCGTGACCGAAAACGGTCAGAAGGACTATTATGCTTGAAGCTTGTATCACAATTACCAGTAGCAAACCATAACCAAATAGAGAAAAAAAAAACTTTAGTTTAACGAAGAGCCCCAAAGAGAAATTTACAATTTATACAGATACGCACTTACTTTTTCCGGGTCTTCCACTTCTCGCACCCTTGCTTAGCCTAGAATGGCAAGATAAATGGCCGACTGCTAGTCTTATAAGTTAATATTTAAATAATAGTCTGTGCCCGGTTGATGGTATAGGCTCGCCCCCTATTACTATGGGACTTAAGAGGAAATGCGGTAGGTATTTGAAGAAACGATTGCTGTCCCTCTACGAGCGCGATTTCGACATTGGTGTGATAAGGACAACTACAGATCCGATAAATAAAAAGTCATCATTCGAGTTTTGGCTCTCGACTATTTCCTCCTCGAATATTCGATCAATTTAAAAGGTATTACATAAACTGAATAAGAAGGATATATAGTGTGTCCCTATGTTTTTCTTTTTTTTATTAATAGTTGATAAATTTGTCATTAGGCATCGGTTGACAGCGGTCCAAATTGGCCTTTTTTTAGCATTTTGTAAAGGTTCTAGTGCTGGGTACAGATTATGTATCATCAAAAAGGAAAACTTTAAGGCATATAAAAGGTTGATATCTATATAACTGTAAAAAATCATAGCTCTAAAGTCATAAACCAGAAAGAAAACAGGCGAGAGCTTTTGTATGGAGAAAAGACTACCCGCATTTCCTCTTAAACATAACTTGCGAAATGTGGGTGTACTATTAGGTACACCTCTGCCTAACCCTTCGGGGATTACAGGCGTTAAGATACTAAAAAAGTAATTTTAATAACTTGTCGTTTTATTGTATGCCTAAATAGAAAATTTTCGTCGGTTATTAGAAAAAAATCGGGGCGCTGTATCCAAGTGCAATACCAACACGGCCAAAATGTATGGAACTGCTGTTTTTTTTTCGTGTCGGTGTCCCTGCCACTTTGTATAATAAGGGGAGTGCTTATCCCCACCAGTCGAGTAAAATTCCAGACTCCGTGTTCCCAGGTCGGACACCGAACCCGGACCTCATGCTCAGCAGTACGCGTACGATCACTAGACCAACGATACAGTTAATTTAATAGGGTATATGCAAGAATTACAAAACCTTTTTATTTCTTAAAAATGCCTTTTATTGGCCCATAAAAACATTGTGTTACCTACACTTGTTTAATTCTCTAATACAACACTTTTTTTACAATTCATTATTTTATGTAGCGTGTTTTTGGTGAAACGGAACGCAAACACAAAACGCATCGCATCGTTTCCGGTAGTGACGTCAAATGCTATGTGTCAAAGAAACAGTTGAAAAGTACTTAAAGTTTCACTAAGATTTTACTATAATATTGTTATTGCAATTTTTACTTTAATAAAGCAGTTACATTTTAGTAAAACATTATAATAAAGGCAAAAATGAGATTTAAACAAGGCAGATAGAGGGAAGTGACATCAAATGCTATGACTTGGCCGCGACAGTCATGGACGTTTGAACTGTGGTAGACAATTGTAGGAGTTTATTTTTTTTTTGTGCAACAAGCAGTAGTTGAAATTAACTTTTAATTATTTTCTTAGGTTGATAGTACGGCGTTTTATTGATTTAACTGAAAAAAAAAATTACATGCATATTCCCTATTGCCTTTTTAGTATAATTATAAGTAAACATGTTACGGCTGTTTACTTCAGTTTTGGGGTCTTAAGCTTTTTCACCAAAGCAAGCTACGGACAAATAAAGCTAAAAATGTTTGAAGTCGGATTTTACCAGGTCGGCTTCTTAGATAACATGTCCCGTTTAATACTGGATTTAAATCCACCCACCTCCTCCTCGTTGGACCTCGCGACAGTGTCCTATAGAATAATTACGCTTGTACCTCGTCCGTCTGCGGGGAGATTTGAATGATTACAAAATCCACTCACCCCATTGGCTTAGGCATAAGGACCGACGGCAAAGGGGCGCTGTTTACACTCCATCCGCGTTTCATTGCAATTTTCAGAGTCCAGTTCCGTATCTTAGAGCATGGCAGTGCTGCCTCTCCGACCTCGGAGAGAACATCACCTGTATGGCTCAGTATCGCATTCAACTTTGAGATGATGCCTATTTCATAATACGAAGTAGTAGTTTTAAAATATATATAAGTGGTTATTAAGCATATAACTAATATTATGTTGCACTATAAATAATTGCAATATTAATAACTTTTGTCAAAGAAGCATTGTGAACCTGAGCGAATATTTCGACGGGCTGTCAAAGTTGGTAGACTGGGTAAGGGCCCAGTCTACCAACTTTGACAGCCCGTCTACCAACCTTAAAAGGCGCAAACAATTATTCGCAGGAATTCAGTTCTCAACTTTTACAATTCCTACTTTCTACTATCTCATGGTAGAAATGCAGTGTCAGGTATACATGTTCGTTTTTTCGCTGCTCTCATACAATCTATGGGTTTGGTGTCTGTTCAGGTGACAGACTCCCCAAATTTGCAGTTATATTTTTTGTCTACAAGAGACATCGTCTGAACCCATGAATTTGTGAGTATATTAACGAGAGATATTGATGCCGGGAAATTAATGTTACTTCTTCTGTTAATGTTACTGAAGCCATTATTTTCACTCACCGCGTGTGTATGTAAACTCCATTCAAAGGTTTAATTTTGTGGACAATTTTAATTTAACTGGCACATTTTAACAACATGAGCTAAGGCGGCACTGCCACGAGTGGACTCGGTAATAGTCACTAGTCCACTATAAAACATAGAAGCAACTTTTAAAAGTTATTTTCAACAACTGTATCGGTAATTATAATATTGTATACAATACAATATTATAATTACGGACTGGTGTCCGCAATTCCACGTCCAAGCGCATCAACGACCCCGAAAATCATGGAAATGACAAATATGGAAAAAAAAATCGGCCGCCATCTTGGATTTTCACTTTGAAAAGCACTGTAATTGTCACTCATTAAAATTAAGAATAAAAAATAACAGCGTAAGTATTACCTTCCTTCGTGAATGGGACTTTTCATAGTTACGACTCCAACCCCGTTCAAGTAATATCAAGCCTGTTTATGTTTTGTCTGAATAAATCTCACGGGCTATTAGACGCGCAGTTGTTCAGTCGCACAATTGTCTGTCGCCCAAATATCAGTCGTACAAATGACTATTCGTAGATATGTCCTTTCGCGCTAAAGTGTTTTCGCGCATAAGTCCATGCGAGCAAATTTAATAAATTTAGAAAAAAAACTTAGCATTGTAACAATTTTGCAGCCGCAAGGCGACAAGTTCCACGATGCGGAAGCAAAAAAAATGTTCGGAAACTAGTGATCACGAATTTCAATAATAACTATCCGAAAAATATATATGTTTTATTACGTTAAGTTAGGATGGCTCCAGGAAATAAGAATAAATATAAAGGTCAAATTGATAACTTCCTTTTTTAAGTCGGTTAATAGGCCGATAGAGCAGCTTTAGCATCTTCTCAACACGACTCGGCGTGTGCAAAACTAGAAAACACACTGCAAAAACAAAAACAAATCGCGTGTGCGGGGTAGCTTTTGACATACTGCCCTACCTAAAATAATCAGGGTTCGAGGATATATATCAATGGATATATATCATGATATATATCAAACGACATTTTATGATATATATCAATACAAAAATGGTTTAAACATTTTATATTATTAAGTATTTTTTGTCGTTTGTTACTATATTTCTACTTCCCAAATGGCGTTGGAGTAGAGTTAAATATACTCCCTAATCGTACGTTCTAATCTATAAATGGCAACACTTCTGCGTGTAATAATAGCGTCAGTCGTGTCAGAAAAATTTCGTTACGAAAGATTAAAGTTTTTTATGTGTTTACTCTATTATTTTTTACAAAGAAAGTAATTGACAAGTACAGAAACATTTTTCTTCAGAAAGTTGAGTATTTAAGAAGCATTAAATAACTTTTGTATTTATAGAATATAACAATTTATTAGATGATGAATTTATTTATTTATTATGTCTATGTAACACCTAAGCAAGTGGTTAATATAAATAATACAATAAAATAATAATGTGGCTTTCATACAAAATGGATATATATCAAACTTGATATATATCATAAATATCCGATATTTTGATATTCATAATAAATGTCGGATATTTTCGAACCCTGAAAATAATTGAATGCAATTAGATAATAAGGTGGATCGAAGTTTATGGTGGTCGGATTTTCATGGGACTTTTTATATTAGTTCCTGTAGTTGTGGAGAAGAAAGCTAAAAATAATTGATATTTGCGATTGAGTTTTAAGTCACTAAACTCATGAATGTTGTTTTCTTTGACTTTTCTTTTTTCATCGACAAAAATGAGAAACAAACAGACCAAATTGACTTTTAATGGATACACACAGGTCACACTATTACCCCACAATACAACACAAACAAGTTATTCATAAACGAAAAAATATTCAAAAGGAAACTTAACAAAAAGTCTTGAGTGGGGAAGTTTTCTTTTTTAATTTCTCTACACCTACTCGAACTCAATTACAAAAGTTCCATGAAAATCCGACCACTATAAACTTCGTACCACCTTTTGAGGATTTTTTGTCTAATTGCACTCGGCTAAAATCTAAGTAGGTAAAAATCTAAATCTATCCACTACTTTTCACAGCCGCCATGTTTGATTTTGGGGTTCCCTTCTATCGGTCACAATTTTGATGGTCCGAAATTTATTTGGCTTACCACACGCATAAAAAATATTTAATAATTATTGTTTGGCCGAATTCGAATTTAGAATGGCATACTTTGAAGACGAGAGAAATTTATGTGGCATAATTACCTTTGGCAAAGTTAAAATTTCCGCATAAACAATTTCACTTGGCATGGCGATGTCAGATTTTCATTTGGAATAATTTTATTAGGCTATATTGTCATTTCTATAAAATAGTATTTTTAACCTTAAATTAAAATATTGTCTTTAAAAGTTAATATGTTGTGCTACAAAAGTTAGTGACAGAAAGGAATCGCTGCAAAACCGACTCCACGTAGTCTTGTCTGGCCTACCCCTAGTGTGTCATTTATGTCCACTTCTTCTGCTGCGTTTTTTTGCCGCTACCCGCTGTACATATATTAATAGACATGGTGTGCCTAAACGACAGGTCTAGACAGTCGTCGTGGCTGCCGTGCGGTTTAAAATCAATAATAAATTTGAGTACCCCGTTTGTCCCTGTTCATGCCAACTAACCCCACACAGTTACCTTTTTAACTGTCTAGATAGCTATAGGCGCGTCTGGCAGCGTCCCCTCTTTGAACCGTACATAGCTAGGAGGTAGCCTTCCGTCTAGCCATATTGATTTTGGGACACGCGCGACTCCTCCACGCATACTTATAGGTTTTCTCAATGCGTTGTACTAATTGAATCTTTTATGTTTTATTTCATAAGTAAATGTTTTTTTATAGTTTCGAACCCGAAGGGTAATCAACGGGAGCCTATTACTAAGCCTCCGCTGTCCGTCCGTCCGTCTGTCTGTCAGCGGGCTGTATCTCATGATCCGTAATAGGTAGACAGTTGAAATTATCACAGACTGTGTATTTCTGTGGCCGCTATAAAAATAATAATTTAGTAAAAATAAAAAAAATTGAAGGGTTACCATCGTAGTTAGGGAAGCCCTTACTACGATGGTACGGAACCCTTCATGCGCCAGTCTGACTCGCACTAGGGCGGTTTTTTTTTACCCGACTGCGCCAGTAGGAGGGTTATGTTTTTCGAGAGTATGTATGTATGTTTGTATGTATGTATAATTGTTTGCAACCGCTCTGTGGCCTGAACGGCTCGATGAATTTTAGCTTGAGAGGTGTCGTTAGATTCGTATTTACTGTGAGAGTGACACTGGGTATATCAAACTAAAAATTATTCAATAATAATAAAAAAATAACGGTAATTAAAAAAATTAAAAATCCCGAATGCGTAAAAAAAAAAGCATAGAACATAGCGACTTAACAGTCGGGACCCATTAACATATATAGACCAGCTTAAATCGTCCCAATAATGGGTCCCGACTGTTTAAGTCTGTATGTTCTATTATTATTATTATTTTTTACGCTGTCGGGTTTTTTAATTTTTTAAATTATTTTGTATCTTTATAAATACCGAGATGTTCTATCAAATAATTTAATTTGGTACAGTACAAGCAGTGGGGGATGTCGCTATGTAAAATTCGATTGACTAATCTGTACCCTATGACTAGAAGTAACGGATGATATGCTTTAAGGCTTTTTATTTTTTTTATTATTCTCTTATTCTAGGACATCATCACCGAGGACGGTGCGAGCCAAGGCTAGTGGTGTATAAACAAACATGGTATTATACGGTTACTGTTCATGTATAATGCGCATAAAATAAAAATGTATCTTTTACCAAAAGATACTATCTAATTTTTAGAATAAACGATAATACGCTTGCGCTCTTGTAATACTGTTGCGATTTGTTTATATTTTTTTTTTATTGCGAATCTTGCCTATGCGATCCTATCTTGGGGTAGGTTTTTGAACAACAATAATTTAAACAACATATACATCTTAGAACGTTTTATTACAGTACGGTCATAGGCCTTGTTGTCTACGTCCGCGGTTACTTGAACCCGCTGTCGTATTTAACAGCCAACCAGTGTTCCTCAAAGTTACTGTCTTTAAAATAATAGTTCGTTACAAAGATAAATAATGGATGTATTAAAGAAGTGTGGTATCTGTGATAATCAGCTGACTGATGGAGTGCGTTGCTCAGTATGCAGAAATGAGTTGCATTTCCAATGTGCAGCCATCACTGAAGCTTGCCACCGTAACCACACAGATTAAGTTAGGCTGAGAGACAAGAAGTTCACATGGCGTTGCTTGAAATGCAAGCAAGCGGGCGCTCATCATCCAACTAGCTCTCCAATGTCTCCGAGGTTAGAACCGGAATCTGCAGTACTACTATGGCTTCAAGCATTGGCTGGAAAGTTTGCTCTATTGGAAGGTCTGAAGGACGAAATCCTGGCACTAAGGAGTGAATTCGCCGACATGAAACCTGTCTGAACCAGCAATTCAATGAAGCTGTCAAGGTGTTTATTTTTAGAATACGTGGCATGCAGCTGGGTGTCACTCAGCTGGAAAAAGATCAGTCTGGTTTCAAATAGTATGTTGTGTCGGTTATAACTATTTTGTGCTGCCAGCGATACTTATCTTATCACCGTTCGTGACCTTTAATTTGTTTCTATTGAAAGCTCATTTGTTTAGTGCTTTTCAAAGTTATTTATTTTTGGACACTGCTGTGCTGTGCTTATTACATTATTGTAAGTTGTTGCCTTCTACCCCACCTTAATAATATTTCATCGAGAAATTGAATACATAACAAACTTTTTTGCAAAAAATAAAACCGACTTCAAAAACCAATTAACGTGGAAAAATAACTTTAGCTTCAGAAGTCGGTGACTTTTGTTCGTTCGATTAAATATTGTATGCTATATTTATGGAATTCTATATTTATCATATCACTCAAATATCGCCTAAAGCGATAGTTGGCATTCGTAGATCTACTCCATGTGTACGTGGTCATTTACGATGCATGAGGTTTCAGGGCACGCTCTCGGCGCGTGCAAGCGCAGCGCAAGTTCGCGCAGGGCGCCTACGTGCCGCCGAATGCTGCCGCCGCCGCCCCCGCCGACAACCGGCGCGACGCCATCCAAGACCCATCCAATGTTACACGAAATCACATGTCGGCGCCTAATTTATTAGACGTCGTGTCTCTCCACAGTAAGTTCACATTATTCTTGTTATAACAAGCATATCCATTGCGTTGTTATTAGGGTTCCGTAACAACGGAACCTTATTACTAAGACTCCACTGTTCGTCTGTCTGTCTGTCACCAGGCTGAATCTCATGAACCGTGATAGCTAGACAGTTGAAATTTTCACAGATGATGTATTTCTGTTGCAGCTATAACAACAAATATTAAAACAAACAACAATATTGTTTTTAGGTAATGATACGGAACCCTTCGTGCGCGAACTATAAACTTAGTGTGTTTATAGTTTATTTTAATTTTGTATTCTATTCTCAATCATTTTTCGGTCTTTTTAGTGCATTACTTTCAAATTGTCTTGTTTGCAGTCGGATTTGTGATTTTGAAGTTTGGAAGGATATGGGGGAGGTTTTTGCCCAGCAGTTGAATATTCAAGGCTATTAAATAAAAATAATAAAATTTCGATTAGATCTTTTTGTACAACTGAATATTCAAGGCTATTAAATAAAAATAATAAAATTACGATTAGATCTTTTTGTACAACAAAATAATTTTGTTTCCTGTATTTACTCGCAGGTGCATCCAGTTCACCTAAAAGGCAAGGTTAGATCTTATTTTCATTTACTAAATTATTTTTAAGTAGAGTCCCTGTGTTGTGTAGTTTCCGACAGTAATCTCTGAATGTAAAAAAGTGGCTAACAGCGTGTTTTTATTCATGCGAATTTACTCACGCATGCAGGCTAACAGCGCGTTTGACGTACATTTTACAGCACATAACCGTCTCTAGATTCCGCATGGTGAACATTTTGTTTGTATTCGAGTTCACCAGTGGTAGGCACGCGACAACTGCAATACGATTGGCTATTTTAAGGTGAAGCTATCTGCCATAGTGATGGGACAATGACATAAACATAGATTCTGACATGTCGATATTTTTTTTTCGTTTCCTATTTCATTTTATGTAATAAATTACCGAATATTCTATGTAATAATAAATTAATGAATGGATCAATCCATCATCATTTACAGGAGTATTGTGGCCAAGAAGCCTAAAGGTATGATTCCGAACCACACTGCACGCAGCAGAGCTGTCGCGGCACTACTGGTCCCCATACAATCTCTTTAGGCTTATATGAGATTACATTCCGAGCTAGGCAGCAATTGCTGCCGCGACATTGCTTGCAATGATTGTTGACATAACGGTCCCGCATGATGGGAACCTCGTGAAAGCCGAGAAAGATAAGCAAATCATGTATCTTGACTTGGCTCGCGAGGTTGTCGACATGTGGGATGTGGACTCAGCGATCATTGTGCCGGTAGTCGTATCGGCCCGTGGCTTAATTGCTAAGAGCCTCGATGAATACCTGAGGAGGCTCTTGTTAGGCAGCTGGATCAAGGGCTTGATTCAGAAAGCGATAATCCTGGACACGGCTCGTATTGTTAGGAGGTTCCTCTCTCTGGAGCCCTGCCCGCCGGTGGCTTGGACCCTGTTCCCGATAGCGGTGGGCTACAATTTTTATACTTTTAAATGTTTTTATACAACGTGTAACAGAACAAACGCAAAACCTCTTAAAGGGTCATTGTACTCATCATTATGAACAACTTTCACTATGGGAACAACACTGAAATAGCGAAAATTATATATATATATCAAAGACAAAATATAGATAGCGTCGATATTTTATTCATCGATAAGCAAGAACGTATTGCTCATGAATTACACTATTCATTTTGCGAGAATAAGACATCATTACAATAATACCTAATGAGTGAAAGGGAAAGACATCAACGGGAGTCACTACCACGTCCCCTCATCACCATAAGTTAAGCTTTTTCTAAAATATTCGATTTTTATAATTTTACTTAACAGTCCACACCATTTAACAGCATGGGTAGTCTTTTTTATAAAAGTGTAACGTTAAAATGTTTTTTTTTTGTACACGTTATACCCTTGAATTGCTTTACCACGGCTCTAACGTCTGGTCGACACTGAACAGAATAATACGAGCATCGAGTTATATTTGTGCTAACTCATAGATGTGCGGAGGGCACAAGTGGCCTTCTATGCGGAATCTAGAGGAGGTTCATCTGTCTTTTACAGCAACAAATCGTGTTATATAGCATCATGGGCGCCATTCATTTATTACGTAAGAATATTTAGAGGGGGCGGGGGTCGACCATGTCCTATTTTTTTGAAAAAGCGCCTTCAAATTATTAGTGCCCTTTGTAGGTACAAATAAATATTCCTAAAAATAGTTACTTTGAAAAATAAACATTAAAATAAACCAAACTTGTATTCATTGAGTCCTTCAGATTCTTACGTAATAAATATTAAACAGGGGGGCCTATTCTTATTTTCTCTTATATAGGGAGGGAGAGGTCAAAAACTAGCCAAAATAGTCTGACGTAATAAATGAATGGTGCCATAGTCAACACAAAAGCCAAACCTATGTAGGTACCTGTACCCGTGACACTAAACATGCATCATCTATAAAAACCGCATCGCTCCGGAGTCGTAGCCCGGCAGCCCAGCACCAACTATTATGAATTACTTGTTGAAGCGCGCCGGTCGGTGTCGTACGCGCACTTAATGCGAGCGCCCGCGCAATGTAATGTAATTCTGAACTTTATTGCTGAACCACACACGACTAGATCATAATTATGACAAATTAATTATAGCGTTAGTCGGAGTGGTGCTGTTTCTGTACATCACCGTCGTCCTGGTGACCTACCATAACGTCTTAAAGCAGGAGCAATTCCAGTGTGGGAAAGAGATGGCGCTATACGAGCTGTATAGCTCTGTCCCCTTCCCACACTGGAATTATTCCTGCTATAAGACGTCATAGTAACCCCCCTGGACTCTTAACACCATAGATAAGTATATCGGTATACAGGGTGGAAGTGACATGAATGTGACCTTTGACTAAAACTTGCCTGCTTCTTTCTTTTCCTGTAGGACACCTGTTTGAATTTTCCATCCTGTATAACAATATCCCCCATAAAGACCCAGCTACACGCAGGGGCTTGCAAGCGGCTAACAGTTTTTATAAAAGGTTTGCGCAAATGATAGCAAAACAGTATGCCGTTTTTACGTACATAAAATGCTTGTGCAAGTAAAATTGAGCTGGTATAGTTCGATTCAAACTTTATGGCGGCTCAGAACATTAACGTAAAGCTGCGAAGTAACTCAATATTAGGTATCAGCGGGGCGCAGAGGTACCGGACGGCGGATCTTAAGAGCGGCCAACCCGTCATACTTTTCATACAAACGCTCGTACGTGATTATGCAGTTGTTACACATCTATCTTTGATTTTTTTGAACTAATAGTTATTTTGTGCACTATATTACTTACTATTATTAGGTTTACTACTACTAGGTTTAGGTACTATTACTAGGTTTCTACGGGAGCAAAAAAAAAAAAATTAGAAACAAATTCAGTATAAGCCTCCAAAAATGGCTGTTTTGCACAAATTTTATCTGAACTTTGGCCGTTCATAAAGTACTCATAAACTCTAAAAGTAAAGAAAACATCTCGATAGAAACCTTGCACATGTAATGGAGATTCTTAGTGACAAACATTTTGTTCACTCACTTGTAAGACTTATTCGAAAACACGTATTGCCTGGAACAAGTTTAAGATATTTTCGAACACTATTTTTCGTTCAATGTCATCGCGTTAGGCGGTATGAGGTGCGCGGGAGACGAGTTGTGCGGGGTCAGGGCGGGGTAAGACGGGGGAGTTGAAAGAAAATCGCCCCTGTGGCTCTGGATGAAACAACAAGATTTTCGACCATGCTCGCGTTGACGATAGACGCGCCGGGAAGGGCCCTCTTAAGCCTCGCTCTCTATCGTTTACCCGTGCTTGTGAAAGCGCGGTCTGCGCTGGATACAGTGAATTAAGTGTGTGAGTTACGTCTGTGCACTGCACACTAGGGTGTGTTCCGTTCTGGCCCGGCCACGATGCCAAATAAGGTCATGGTTATGGCAATAGACTGTACGGATATGTATCTTTTGGGACTAGAAAGAGAAATAATAGTACCACACTATGTCATGATTTATACACTATTTTCAGTGGCCGGGCTACAACGTATCCGCCCTAGCACAGCCACGGTTGGATCGGCTAAAATCTACAACTTTATTGGATGACCTACTTTCCCTCCAGGTGGCGTTTTTAGTTGTGTGGTAAATACATGCACACGCGCGCATTACAATTTTACGTCTTCGTAATTGTTGTTTAGATTTTGTTGTTTTTGTTTCGTTTAATTTTTATTCTGTGACTGTTTTGTTTTCACCTGTTCGTCAAGGACGTCCAGTTTTTGAGGTTTTTGTTGTATGGTAAATACACTGTATAAACAATGCCTCGCGAACGATATAAAGCTTTACGCAGACAAGCTAGTAAAATGGTGCTTAGCATAATGTTATGCAGTTCTTGAAATGGAGAATGCGTTCCAATTCCGTCGATGCTTGTCCAATTCAGTACTTCAAACAGGTTTTCTATAAACAACCAAGAAATAAAGTGCTTTTATAAGAAATATATAACACAAATAGACATTAAATTTGGTTGGTTCACTTAAAAACTCGTAGGTACATTGTTACACTCTTTGTAGTGAAAAACCATTCTCTATGTATTTTCTCCCGTCCATTAAAAAATTAACTACCTGTATAGAATGAAAAGTCAGAAGAGAAGAGATATAAAAAAAAAACATTTGGTTTATGTTCGCAGCCTTTCATGAACCTGGTCAAATATGGCCATCACCTTTTATAATACACTTCTGGACACATCTATTGGCCCACCTTGTATTTTCAGTTTCGTTTGGTCCTAGCTAACATTTTATATTAGGTCGAGCAAAAAGTTTTTATGCAGTTTTGAACCTGGCACATTCACAATTTCATTCAATATTCTTTTTTTGAATTTCGAACACAGAATTTAAAGAAACAAAAGACAATTTGGAGCCTGTTTGTTGATATCAAACAATCGAATACTAAGAAAACTTGGTTTTATTGGTTTACTTGGATTTAATTCTTGAAAAAGTGATTGATATCTTTGGTTTTGCAACAAACATTACTTATTCTTAACATTAAGGTGAGGTTCTATCAATAATCTATGGATACTTCACCTGAAGTCGCCGTCCAAGCTGTGGCACTTATTCAGGCCGGACTCAGCCAAAGAAACGTGAGTGCTCAACTTAATTTAAGTCGATCTGCGGTCCGAAATGTTTATCGGAGGTACCTAGAGACTGGCGGCTTTGTTCGTCGCCAAGGAAGGCCACGATCTCGGGTCACAACTGAAAGGCAGGATCGATTCATCGTGACGACCAGCTTGAGAAATCGTCACCTTACCTCCATTGAGATACAAAACCAACTTCGCGACTTCCACGGAGTATCTGTGAGCGCTCGAACTGTTCGGAGAAGGTTAAAAGAACGCGATATGGTACCACACAAGCCAGCTAATGGGCCCAAACTAACGCGAGCCCACCGAACAGCGCGCCTTCATTTCGCACGCAGTCATTTAAATTGGACACAGCAAGATTGGAGCCGTGTACTCTTTTCTGATGAGTCTAAAATTGTGTTACATGGCAAAGATGGAAGGAAGAAGGTCTACCGACGTAAGGGAGAGCGTTTCGCACAATGCTGCTTTGAAGAGAGGGTTGCTTATGGCGGTGGCTCATGGACTGTCTGGGGCGGTATATCCGCGAGCGGCAAAACTCAACTTGAGGTTGTTACAGGACCACGGCTGCCAACATTAAATGCTGAAAGATACATTCGTGAGTGCTTAGAACCTCACGTGATACCATACGCGGACTATGTGGGCCCAAATTTCCTTTTTATGCATGATAATGCAAGAGCCCATGCGGCCGGCATCGTGAGGGATGTGAACATCACAGTTATGGACTGGCCAGCCAGAAGCCCAGACATGAACCCCATTGAGCACATGTGGGACGAGCTAAAAAGACGTGTTAGGGCTCGTCAGCCAGTTGCCCAGACGATGCAGGAGTTGAAAACTGCCATAGAAGAGGAATGGGAGATGATCCCTCAAAATTTCATAGAGCGGTTGATAAACTCTATGCCTAATCGTATGAGAGCTGTGGTAGATGCCCATGGAGGCAACACGCGTTATTAAATTAAACCTTTATTTGATAAAACATGTTTTTTATTCAAAAATCAATTGCCTTTAACAAGGCGCATATCCGACTTGTTAGGCGTAGCTCCATGTCGTATGGTATTCTGAATTCAAATTTAAAACAATACGATAGAAAAAGATGGTAAAATGTATCAGGTTTAAAACTGCATCAACAGTTTTTGTTCAATCTAGCAATCATATTTCGGTAGGGGCCATCGAAACCTAAACTCTAAGGTGGGCCAATAGATGTGTCCAGAAGGGGTTCCCTATATGACTTCGAAATACTATTCTGCGAAAATTGTAACATCGATGACTATACACCGATGCCTTGATATTGCGACGTTACGTTTTAACTACGCCTTTTTTGTTCGCTATTTCTTAATATCGATAACCTTACATCGAACACTCGTTTCTTCGAATTTTGTTTGTTCTATGTAACGTTACTTCGAAAACATTTGGTCAACGAGATATTGATTTATAAAGTATGTTTAATGCAGTTTTAATGATTTCTTTTAATAAAAATGTGTGATACTAATTAGGTAAATAGAAAATCTCATATTATGCATCTATTAACATGACGTTGCATGAATCCCGTAGCGGTTATTATTCAAATATCGTTCCACTGACGGTGCCATGGGTGCCAAGCTTCGATACTATTTTGTGTTCCAGCAGCCTCAGTTCGTTCTGTCTATCAATTGACCGCTTTTGTCCCTTGGACGTGTGATTGAGGTCTTCCGAGGACATAATACATTTTAAACCAATCCGTTCTAGTCAAAATTATTTTACCATCAGCATATTATTATCTCACCAGACATTATTTGATTATTAAGAGGTGTTTTATGTAACAGTTTTTTTTTATTGATTGTTTCCATCGTAATCTTGGATGTATCACATTATTTCAAAGAAATTGTTTTGACCAAATGTTTTCGAAGTAACGTTACATAGAACAAACAAAATTCGAAGAAACGAGTGTTCGATGTAAGGTTATCGATATTAAGAAATAGCGAACAAAAAAGGCGTAGTTAAAACGTAACGTCGCATTATCAAGGCATCGGTGTATAGTCATCGATGTTACAATTTTCGCAGAATAGTATTTCGAAGTCATATAGGGAACCCGTCCAGAAGTGTATTAGTATAGTGTATGTGAAATCAGTGTGTTTTTGTTTCTTCAGTTTACAGTGTATTAATAGAATCAGTCTATAAAATAATATTTAATCACTTTAGGCATCATATTTTTTTAATGTAACCTTATTATTGTCTTGGTACCTGCGTAGACCGACGGTCGCAGCTAACTACCGAGCCGCCATAAAGTTTGAATCGAACTGTAAGTGGGCCTGTAGTCAGCCATTAGTCAACAATATATTAGTTACTAATACATATTTAGGTTTGCACAACCCTTTGACTTCACAACCTGTAGTGCTCGTCGAGAGGCTGCGCGGCCGGCTGCAGGCGCGCGGCTCGTCGCCCCAGCCATCGAAATCTCAGAGGGACACTTCTCAACCACGCCCTATTGTAAGTAATCTCATTTTTAGGGTGCTGTTCCTCAAAGGGTATAAACGAAACCCCTTATAGGATCACTCGCGTGTTTGTCTGTCCTTTCTGTCACAGCTAATTTACTCCGTAAGTACGGGAAAGAAAATTAAAAAAAAAACAATAAGGAAAGCTATAACAACAAATAATACAAATAATATAAAAATGAAAGGGGTCTCGCCTACTACGATGGTACGGAACCCTTCATGCGCGATTCCGACTGGCACTTGTTGAAGACATTCTGTGTTTATTATTTGAATACCTACTCCTTACTCCTCCTCACATAAAATATTAAAATGTGGGCGGGCGTTCATTCCTAATGGGTCCAGTACTCGGCTATTGACTAAATTCGGAATTTAGAGTAGTCGTTCAATTGATCATATTTTAATCAACACAACCTAACATTGACCTGCAAATTGCAAAAAGTAAGAAACATTGAATTATGCTTGCCGAAAACACAATCCATAACCAGCTATTCATGTTCCGAAAATATACCACCCATATCAGAAGTAGAAGTCCGAGATGCATTAAGCACATGGAAATATAACCGATCCTTTGATCCTTCCGTGAAGAACAGCACCGAAGCCTTAAGAATGGGTGAACCATCACTCCTCTTTTACCTTACATAACTGTTCAACGACATTCTTCATACCGTTAATTTTCCATAAAATTTTCGCCATTCCAATATTACACTTCTCCATAAGAAAGGCGATAACTCCGATCCGACTCGATCAATAATAGGCCAATTAGTCTAATTTCTCATGTTTACAAAACCTTAATCAAAGTCATTGAAAAATGAATAGCTGGCTAGTTAGATCTTAATCAACCTCCAGAACAAGCAGGCTTCCGTTGAGGACTTTCCACCTCCGACTGCATACAAACCGTAAATCAAACAGACGAGAAATACCAAGAATTCAAAACTCCTATCTTGTATCTTGCATTTATCGAATACTCTAAAACCTTTGACAGCATCACACATTCTACAATAACACAACAATACATAGAACCTTTTGCGAAGTATATACACCCAAGTACAGTTGCTATTAAGTTAGAGAGCGTAGCAAAGTTTGACATTCTCAAGGGAGTCAGACAGGGCGACCCGTTGTCTCCAAAACTGTTCACCAGTACCCTAGAAAAAGTTTCAGACGCTGGCAGTCAAATGGAAAGAGAAAGGGCTAGTCGTCGGTGAAACACGGTTGAATAATCTGCGTTTCGCTGATGGCTGCAAGATCTTAGCAATGCAAGCCTTGAGGTTAGACTGAAGATGAACATGTCGAAGACCAAGCTCATGACCATGCTCCAAGAGGAGCATACATGTAGGCGGGGAGAATATACAATATGTCCAAGAATATAATTATCTACTTGGGCCAAGTAATCTTTTTCCAGGCAAGGCAAGATAAGGAAATTGCAAGACGAACGTAAAATGCCTGGAAGAGTTACTAGTCCATGAAGGAGTATTTAAGGGCACTCTACCCATGTCTCTGAAGCGAAAGCTAATACACATGTTTATTCTCCCCTTCTTGACCTACGGTGCACAAACTTGGTCTATGACTAACATCCAAAAGTCCAAACTCAAGGTTTGCCAACGTGCTATGGAGCGTAGTATCTTAGGTGTAAAATTAACCGGTCATGTTCGAAACACTACACTGCGCTCCAAAACGCAAATCGTACACGTAGCTCAAAAGGCTGCCCAACTTAAATGGGACTGGGCAGGACATGTCTGTCGCATGCCGAACGAACTGTGGGCCCGTTAAGCTCAGGATTAGTGCCTTGAAACAGTGACACGGGATCGCGGCAGACCACGAAGGAGATGGCGGGCGAACTGGATGTCTTCTTTGAGAATTGGAAAGTTGCAGCACAAAATCGTGACCGTTGGAAGGATTGGAGAGACCTTTGCCTAGCAGTGGGACAATATGGGCTAACTATAATATAATAATATTAAAAAACCTTAGCGCATCCTTCTTAAGTATTATTACCCTTTTTAAGAGGACAGCGGATGAGGAATTGTACATAAAAACGTAATACCAAAATCATTTGCGATTCGAGCATAATTCCAACGTATTGTACTACTATTCGGAACTGTTAACCTAACCTACCTAACCTAACCAATGCCCAGTATTTGAAGCGGAGCGGAGTATAAAAAAAACAGCATAAAAAGCTTATGTCAGAAAACAAATCAAGGATTGTTTTATTAGACTCTTTAAAGTAATTGAACCTAAAAATATGTTTTCTAAATATGGATATTTCTTAACTATGTAGAAAATATAATTATTTAGATTAAAGCATAGGATAACGTAGCACCTAAATAAATTATCAATTACATTTGCAATAACTAATTATAATGTAAGAATCATTAAGTAGTATAAAATCAACTTTAACACAATATGACGATAAAACAAAATAGCTGTTAAAAGATCCAAGTTGAAAATGGTCTCTGACTATTTCAGGGGCACACCAGTTCTGCTTGTGTCATAGATAGTGTGTGGTTTTAGCCGGTTGAGTCAGGCACTACTTCGACTGTCCCACAACCTGCGAGGCAGTTGTGGGATTTCCCACTTAGGAGTGGACACCCCAAAAATTATACAAAAAAACCTTACCTAAAATTTACATTTTGTAATTATGTTCATTAATTGCTTTATTTTTGTCCAAAACTTATGAATGATTCTGCAACAGTACACTTACCCTCTTATTAATAAACACGGAATAAAATTATACCAGGAATAACAAAGGAATAACCATACATTTTCAAAGGTTTAAACTCGGAATAACTTTATTCTGTGTTTATTAATAGGAGGGATAGGGTGTAAGGGACAGCGCTCCACAAACTGATGGGGTGAATTCAGTATAAATCATACTAAGATGATCGGTACAATAAATTATTTCAGGAATGTTATGGGAATCGAATAAAGAACGATGCGTCAAAACGACCCCCCAAACCTTACATCGACCAACAGATTTAAAATGTATCTCAGTCAAGACATCTTAGTAAGGTGATAATTTTTTACTATGGCCACATCTCTCAAAAGTGTGGAATTTCCCAGGAAAATCATGTTTTAATACTAACATTTGGCTCAAAATAACTGTTTATAAACCATGTTTTGACGACCTGAATGGCGCAGCGGTTGTGAGGCTGCCTTACGTTCTTAGGGTCCCGGGTTCGAATCCCGGTAGGAGCAAATGTTTGTGTGATGAGCATGGACATTTGTTTCCGAGTCATGGATGTTTATATGTATAATAAGTATGTATTTACAAACAAAAAAAAAAAGTATCTATGTAGTAGTATCAACTATCTGGTGTCCACGACACAAGCCTCGTTGCTTAGTGTGGCACCTAGATGGCGCTGTGTGTAATGTCCAGCGATACTTATTTATTTATTTATTTATATGTTTTGATTTTCCAAGTATTTTTAAATTAAATATCATAAAAAATTATATTATATAATATTGTATATAGTACGAGTATAATTGATGATAATTGATATAACATAACAGCCTTTAATATTGTTGTTTTAATGTTTTATAACATTTTTGTATCGAATATGAAAAAGTAAATAAACAATTTTTTTATTTTATTTTTAATCCCCATGGATTTTGAGTTAAAACTAGTTGCTAGTCTTTTTATAGAGCCTTATGAACCTTCTAACACATATGAAAGACCTGTTGGAGCGGGGGGTCTCATACAAATTCGGTCATCGTCCTTTGATTTGTTTTATTTCTTCATACGCAATGTATATGCAAAACCCACGTAGCGAAAGGCAAGAGCGACGACGAGTTCGATGAACTTTGTAGCTTGGCAAGAATTGAACAGCTGATTTCACGCGTCGTTCGTTAGAGAGTATTTCAACATCCATTGTTGGATTTTTAAGCTTAACCGTATTATTTACTAAATGAAGTGCTGCGTACAGGAAATGTATATATAAAAATTAAAAAAAGAAATGTATAGTTACTAAAAAAAACCGGAGAAAAATTCCGGTGGAATAAGATTCAAAATAAGGAGCTGAATGCACCACCCTGTCAGTTTGTGCAGTAATGTCCCTTACCCCGTTGCCCTGTACCCTTGCCCTGTTGAACGTATCTACCCTTTATACAGGGGGGATACGTTCAACAGCTCTCTCTCACTCTCTCTCTAAGGGTGTAACAAGACCATTAACGAAGCCGAAAGTAGCTTGTTCTCCCCGTCATTGCGATAATTATTACCCGGCTGCGTCAGAAGGAGGGCTATGTTTTTCGAGAATATATATGTTTGTATGTATGTATAATTGTTTGGCACGCTCTGTGGCCTGAACGGCTCGATTGATTTTAGCTTAGAGTTATTGTGGGTCAAAGTTCCAACTTTTTCACAAGCCTTTTTTTAAATACAGGTTTTAATGTATTTTTGTTTACTTTAATCACATTCACGACCCTCGTACTATTCAAACCATCCATCAGCACAATGTGTTGGGTGCGTTACATTGAGTCCTACCTACCGTCAAACGCTTACATAATGCTTGGTTGAAGCTTCGTTACACCCTATATATATGAGTATTCTTCTTCGCAATAATGAAATGCCATAAAACGTATGTACGTATTTGTCATAGGAATGTCGAGATGCGAGGGTGCCGACGACCCCTGTTGAGGGACCCAAACTACAAACAGCTAAAAAAGCGAAAGAGTATAAACGAGTACACGCCATGTCGTTGCGTTCACGGCGCCTTAACAAGCTTGAACTAAAAATTGCCGCCGAAAGTGGTGGACCTCTGAGAAAGGTCACTTTTAAAAGGAAAAGGAACTCTTCTGACGAAGATGAACCCCTCATATACCAAAAAAATAAAAACAAAAAAGCTTTGCAAACGAAAAATTCCCTGAAACGGACTGCTGTCAGGGAGAGTGCTCCCTTAGTGGGCATTCTTAAGCAAAGCCCTCCCATGGTGGGGATTCCTGAGCATAATGTACCCAAAGTACCATCCGGCATTGCTAAGCAGAGCGTTCCGAAGAAGCAAAGCGCTCACATTGTGACCGCTCCTAAACAAAACGCTCCTAAGGTGAGCACTCCTGAACACAGCTCAAGTAGCAAGAAAAAGCAACGGAAAACTAGCCCGCCCGAGAAATCTCGAAAGACGAAACATACGCGGAAAACTACACCTGAACAGAGTACTCCCGAACAGAGCTCTCCCGAGAAATCTCCAAACAAGAAGCTAGCCCAGAAGAACAAAATAAAGGAAAAGGAAATATCACCCATACAGGTCACTCCCCAGAAGAAGAATTCCGACCCAGCGCCTGTTATAGCCGAGCTGCTCGTCCCTGTCGACGTCAAACCAGGTGAAGAACAAACAAATGAATGGGTAGAATTCGATCTTAATTCTGCCGTGAACTGGGTCACCCCAGATGACTGGATTATCCCGAACGTCCCGGATGACCCACTCAACACAGCTGCCACCCTTCCTCAAAAGGACGTGCTCCGCGTAGATGATATGGTTGCCAAAGAGGGCGCGCTCGCAATTGATGGCATTCTCGCCAAAGAAGATGCGCGCGCCCTCAATCAATGTGGTGGCAATCCTGCCTCTGATGGCGCGTGCGCCTCAGATGTCATGCTCGCCACAGGGAATGAGCTTGCACTAAACGACACGATTGCCAAAGAGGGCATGCTCGCCAAAGAGGACGATCTCGTCACAGATGGAATGCTCGCCACAGAGGGTGAGCACGCACTGAATGAAACGGTTACCAAAGACGGCATTCTCGCCAACGTGAACGAGGTTGCCATTGATGGCATTCTCGCCACTGAGAGCACGCTCGACATCGATGACGTAATTGCCACAGAGGATGCGCGCGCCTTTGATATGATGCTCGCCACAGAGGGAGAGCTCGCACTAGATGAAACGGTTGCCAAAGAGGACATTCTCTCCAACGAGAATGAGGTCGCGATTTATAGCATTCTCGCCTCTGAGAGCATGCTCGACATAGATGGCGGCGCCGCGGATGAGGCGGTTATCCCGTCCGTTCAAGTTATTCCGTCTTTGAAAGAAGATGATGATGAACCAATAGAAGATGACTTAATTAGGTTACGGTTTGACGACAATTACGAAGATGAACCGGCGGAGATGGACAAGGTTGATAATATGGCGGAGCACCTGGGTAATACATCGGAATTTTTGGAGGACTCGGTTGAGCCTTGTGACCCGGTCGTCACTAGTGACATGACTCTCAAGAATGCCATTAAAGACCTCCGCAGGATACGTGTGGTTTCTCCAGGTCAGTAGTATATTTACAAGCTTTTATTTATTTTAGAGCAGCGGTGGCCATTGGTGGCGGCCCTGACTTACGAAAAGTAGGTCGTGGGTTCGAACCCCTGCAGGCGCATTACTTTGTGTAATTTAATTCATCACGACGGCTCGCAAAAACGGTGAAGGAAAACATCGCGAGGAAACCGGTATGTCCTAGAACCAAAAATTCGAAGACATGTGACATCCACCAACCCGCTCTGGGCCCGCGTGTGGGGCCGTGTGTCCCAGCAGTGGGAACATTATAGGCTGATTATGCTATGCTTTATTTAGTTTCACTTGTCCCGTTGTCTGTCTGTAATCAAATCTTGCAAGTTAAATTTGACACAGTTCTCGATTTCGGAAATTTTGCATGCATGTATATCGCGTGACAATGCAATATTATGATGATATGGGGCTGATCTGATGTTGGAGCTGGAAGGTGGGCATAGGAACTCTGTAATGAAAGGACGCAACCCCATAGAGTTTGGACTCGTTTAATTAGTAGTAGTACTTTGTCTTTGTGGACTCGTTTAATTAGTAGTGTCTTTGTAGAGTACTTTGTCTCTAGATGGTTATGAGTATCATTTTTCTTGTCTTTGTCCTTATGGACATAATATGTAGGTGGTTTTTGGGGTTCCGTACCTCAAAAGGAAAAAGCGGAACCCTTATAAGATCACTTTCTTGTCCGTATGTCTGTCCGTGTGTCAATACAATAAAAAGATATCGGAAAATTAAGATTTTCGCGAAAACTTGTAAGTACCAAAATTGATCTTAATTTTTAACTTTTTTATTTTTCTGGATTTTTCCTTTACTTGTGCTGTAAGACCTTGCTTAAACCAAAATTCACAGTTCTAACCTATATGGTAGTTCCCGTTGACCTAGAATCACGAAATTTGGCAAAATGCAAGGCCTTCTTACTTCTTACAGCACAAATAAAGGAATAAATCCAAAAAAAAATAAAAAAAGGTTGAAAATTAAAGGGTGTCCACATCCACATACATAGTTGACGCCAAATAAGTTTTTTTTTTTTTTAGATAATCGTACGGAACCCTTCGTGCGCGAGACCGACTCGCACTTGTCCGTTATTTTTATCTTTGGGTGGTTACACTTATACAACAGTATGAATTAAAATTGAAAGGATGGATAACAAAGGCAGCCCGGGGTAGTACTGTAATATTGCTCACAAAAAACTACATAAAAGCAAAGCAAATCCGTTCCGTTAGCTTTAGATTTGGGTGAAATTTGAAATACGGACAGACTTATGACCTGGGTTAGGACAAGGAAAACTTTATTATCCCGTCAAATAATTGCTGTTTTCTGTTGATTATGATTTTATATAAATCCTCATTCCGCATCGTCACTGACCTTCGGATAGTTTTACATCTTTACAGCTTTTGTACATATTGTACACAAACTAGTTATCTGACTTTTGAAAGTAAATCAAGCCCCATCACTATTTTCAATTCTGTATCCACTTTCTTAATTTTCATTTCTCCTGTTTTAGAACCTGGACCCAGTGGCATGCAGTACCAATTCAGCGTATACGATTCAGATACTGAAGAACAAGAAGACTACTACAGTAATACGAAAATTTACTTAGGTAATAATATACCTGAAGAATACTTAAAAGAAGTATTCCATAAAACAGCTCAGAACTTAGAGCTTGAGCGTAACCGAAAGCTTCAGAAGAAGCCTTGTGTTGGGGCATCGTTGCGCTCAGACCGGGACGTTATAAATGCATCTAATGAACTATTGGACTCCTGCTGCAAAGTGTGTAAGTCCTGCATACGGATTGAGAAACTGATGAAAATTTCGACATTAATTAGTACAAAAATAGAATCAAGAAACGGGCGGAATAGCAATGCCGAGGATCCAGAGAGCGATGAACACGAAGAACCTTTATCGAAGGCAGACCAAAACGAAGAACTTTATTTGCTTCTGCCGAAACATTCTCGTATAATGCTGAAAATAGGAAGGAACGTCCAACACGGCAGACAGTTCTTGGCGGTTTGTTTTATAGCGACAAGTAAGTCTCGGAAAAGTGTGTTTTTACTGGAGGAAAAAGAACACATTTTGGATGGTTTAATTGAGACTCTGACAAAGTACAGTCAATACAGTACAGTCGGTCATCTGACAAATGACAGTATTGAGGGTCGAAACGACAATGTACAGATTCGATTCGAACTTCCAGAGGATCGAAACGACAATGCAGAGGATCAAAAAGACAGCAAAGTGTGCCGGAACGTCAGTTCTGAGAATCGCAGGATTAGTATGTCATCTGACAGCGAATTGAGCGATAGTAGCATTACTCCCGAACAAGAGACAACAAACCGTGTACAGCATCACAAAATTATAGCTGCTAAAAGACGATTAGCTAAAGCGAAACTGATGCACGACCGCATCAGAGAAGAAAAAGAAAAAGAGATAGCAGCACTCGAAGAGCAAAAACAAGCTGAAATAGCTCGGATTATGGCTGAGAAGAATATTTGCGAGGCGGAGATATCCCGCTACCAGGAGAGGTTTACTTTGATGCAGAAGGAGAAAGAAAGGGAGTTTGCTCGCCTTAAAACGGAGATGAGAGAAAAGTTGCTAGCAGAGATGGAGGCCGATCGCAGTATGATCGCTGAAGTCGACGGTATGGCGAGGGCCCTTGAAAATGAAAGGGATGCCAAGAGCATGAACCAAGACAACATTGCAAGTGAAGATTTTGCTAAGCCTGGCACCAGCGGCCTAGGGCCAGCAGAAGCCGGGGTGCTAGTAGATGCCCCTGTGTACCACCCTACTTTGGAGGAATTTGCTGTAAGTATGTTTAAAGGTGTAGTCCCTTCTTGAGCTTCAAAAATTCAGAACCAATTTTCTGACAAGATTATTTCATGATAAAAATGTGTATGATGTAATACATTTTTTATAGGATCCCGTTAAATTCTACGAGAAGATCTGGCCGGAAGCAGTTAGATTTGGCATTTGTAAGATAGTGCCACCACCTGGTTGGCGGCCACCACCACATAAACTGGATGACGAAATGAAATTTGATGTTACGAACCAGTTTATTTCGCGACTACTCAGCCGCTGGGGACCGGCCGCAAGAGAACTTTGTGCTATCAAGCTATGCCTCCTACAACAAAACATACCAGTTAATCGATTACCAAGTGTAAGTATTAATACCTGATACTTTTACTAAACAGTGCGATTTGCATTTCCCTTTTGCTCGTTTTGCATCACAGCAGAAACGCTCGCACTATGTGAACTAAACGATGCCTGGAATAAAATAATATTACAAATAACATAAAGCTGGCAGCGTGACGGTACCAATTTTATTCGAGTGTCAACAAAAATAATATTAAACAACGTTTTGCAGGTGGATGGTGCTGAAATTAATTTACCAAAATTATACCACATGGTACAACGGCACGGCGGTCTTGAACAAGTTATCAACAGGAAACGATGGGGCAGGGTTGCAGAAGATATGAATTTTACTAAGGGAGCCGGTACTGAGAGGAAATTGGACCAAATCTATGTCAAATATCTCCTCCCATATGACACGCTTTCTCATAGTAAGTATTCCAGTTGAAATCAAAAGCTTCTATAACCAAGTCTCGGTGTTCTTATTGTTTCATTCTTTGGTCTACAGAGGAGCGCCAAGAAATAATGGCTAAGGTGGAAGCGGCTTGGCGAAAAAAGCATCAAAAGCTTTTTGACCGCGCATTGAACCCGTTATATCGCCAGAAGCTAATGCTTGGCGTTCAGGACGACTCTGAGGAGGAGACAGAAGATCCAGACATATTGGAAGCTCTCACCGAGTCCGAGGACTGCATTATCAAGGGTTCATCAATGACCCTTAATAAATTCAAAAAGGTGGGTACCCCTTTAAATGTATATAGGGTGACTGGTTATTAGTGACCGATACTTAAACATGTGATTGTACTTATGATAACAAACAACTTTCCCAAGGAAACATTTTTATTTACATCTATTCACTTTTACACAATAACACAACAGCCGTATGAAATTCGCGCGTGCGCGTGCCTTTGATCTATCAGCTGTTAGCCGCGTGACGCCGTTCTGTCTCATTACTTCGTACCGTGCAACAATGGGTAGGCAGAGCACCCGCGCGGCGAATTTCTATTTCATCTCCATCGCTTAGGTAACCGTTTCGGTATCGGTGTCCCTTTCACTCCGAATACATATACATACCATGCCAACAAGATGTCATTAACATCGCAGTTATATTATAGTATTTAAGTGCTTCTTTCGTACATCAAGTGTGACGAGCAGTTAGATGGTTATAGATATACGCCATCTTCCCGAATTGTTTTACCCATAATAGCCATTATGTTGTATTTTGATTTTCGAAGTTCATGAGCATATTGGTGAAACATTGTGTTAGGGTATTAATCAGCCGTTTCGGGTCCCAGGTTGCCACCTTTGTGTACGAGGGCGTATTCGGACAAGGCTCTGAGAGCGCCCCGCCTCCTAACGTCAAACATATTGAGGAGGGATACTGGCGCCTCGTGACGCATGGCGCCGAGCATACGTGCGTGAACAGCGCGACTATTGACACCGGCGAGGAAGGCTACGGTTGTGTCAAAAATAAGGATGCTTACAGCTCCCACCCATGGCATCCCAAGGTACCCTTTTCCTGCTCTATACCGACTGCTTTGAATGTAGCCGACATCGGAATTGCTTTACGAGTTTTGATAAAAAACAAATCGTAACAGCCACATTGCTCTGAAAGCAAAAATAATCCTTAAAACTTATTCATTGTGTACATAAGCGGCATTCAACCTTAGGTAGTAGGTAAAGCAATTACGGGGTCGAATATACTGTGACATGCAATTGTAGCCAGAGTTACTGGTCTATTCACTCACAAATTTGTTCCAGATGGTTAGCCAGAATCGTCGCAACGTCCTTTCATATTTGGATTCTATAATTGGCTTAACAGTTCCCACCCTACTGTTGGGAATGTTATATGCCACCTCCTGCTGGCACAAGGATCCACATCAAATAGCCTGGATAGAATATCAACTTGTAGGAGCATCCAGAATATGGTAAGATTAAAATGACTTGCAAATCAGTTTACGATTATAGGGGGCTTCTTCATGAACACTTAACGTTAAGTCATAATGAGCGACTTGTTTAACTATCATTTTCTTAATAGTCTCGTAACATTAACCAGCGTAAACACCCTAGTTATGAACTAGCAAATTTGAAGATGATTTTGTACATTTATTATGACTTACACATTTATTACACTTTTGAAATTGTAATCGTATTATATTAAGGTATGGGATACCAGAAGTTCAGGCGGGGTCCTTCAGGAGGGCTGTAGAAATTCTTTGCCCAACCTCTGCCCAAAACAAAAGTTTGTGGCTGCCGACGGACATCACGATGATCCCGCCGGACATGCTGCGTCAGCAAAACGTGACGCTGTCGCGCTTGGAGCAGAATCCGGGCGAGTTCGTCATGGTCTTCCCCAACGCCTACACGTCCTGTATCAGCACCGGCTACACGGTTGCCGAAAGCGTTTACTTCGCGCCGCCGTCCTGGCTCAAGCGGCTATGGACCGTCTTCAAGGTAATTTTTATTCGTTTTGAGCTTATGATTTACTAGCTGACCCGCGCAACTTTGTCTGCGTCACATAACAGAGAGAAAGGGTTAGAGAGAGTAGGTCGTAGGCACCTATACTACGATTGACAAATCGTTTGCAAAATTAAATTATTCGCCCACAAGATAGATGACAAATCGTTTGCAAAATAAAATTATTCGCCCACATAAACCTAACCTTTAACCTAACCTTTATTATTCATCAATAAATAAATAAAAATAACTAATATAATGTATTATGCGCAAAAACCAAATAATTAAATTGCAGATATTCATAATTATACAGCCAATTAATGCACCATCTAATAATTTTATAATAATATTATTGAATTGCTACTTAGCCCTCTTCCTCTCTCCTAATGTTGCTGTGCCCGACAGGGTCCATATTGATCTTTTACCTTGTTACACCATCTATGTAATACATATGGAATGCAATAAAGTATTGAGTATTGATTCTAAAGGAGCTGTAACTCTTTGTTCTAACCACTTGAGAACCACTGAACAAAATTTGATACCTACCTACAGTGCTAATTTAAAATCACGCGGATCAAAACAGGAAAAGCATTGTTTGTATGTCTGTATTGGGTAAAATGTATTAGTTATATATGTAAAAGGCATTAGCTATAATACGAGTCATGATTGTATTAAAATGTAGAAATTAAAATTAAATAAATTCGGCACACCAGAACTTTTTACTCTGGCTGTATTTTAAGGTGTGCTCAGGTATGTAATTATCTACAAACATAACCAATGTATATGTAGCGTTGCCAAACGGGCGCGACCCTGACCAGTAAGAGTGGAGCCATAGTAAAAATGACACGGAAGCAGGAATAATAAAGGAACGCTGAGTCACACTACTGGGGTCTTTTAAGCCTTTTCTTATACCAAACGACCCATATCGCTTTCGATACTGTGGAAAATAGAATTTGAGAGGCGAAGCGATCGATTTATCATTCTTATATAGTTCTGTAGCGCCAACAGATTTGTACAGATTAATTTTATGTTGGGCTAATGATAACTCTTTTTTTAAGGCACTATTCTCAATATTCAAGCTTTCTATCTCAGAGTTTGCTATTTGCAGCTCCTCATGTAACTTTTCAAGTTTATCATTGAGTGTCACTTCATTTCTCATAGTAACATTGTTTGGTAAACTTTGATATGATATGTTTAAATCAAAATCACTGTCATGCAGACCTAAACTTGACCGGCGACCTCTTTTCTGAGTGTTAACATTGTGCATAGGTTCCATGAGAGTCATCTTCTAATGGACCCTCGTCGACGTTATGATATTATTTGTTGCGCGAGTTATTTGCATTCTATGATACATATTTCCTAAGATATTAATCTAAATTAAATGATATAAAGGGCAATTTTGGTCTGACATTTTTATTATGAGAGGGACTAATAATATGTCGGTAAAACACCTACGTAAATAAATCATTATTTTTGACCAAACTTTAAAATTTAAAATCATAGAAATGGTTATTGTCAACCTTAAAAGATAGGGAAATGCTGTCGCGGGCCGTTTTAAGAGGAATAATTCCCTCGTACATTATTTTCGTGTAACTTTAACCGTTTACGCAGCGCACGCAACGTAAGCTCTCAAAAATAATAAATTTCCCCAGTTTTTGCAACATTTTTCGTTGATTCTCCGCTCCTATTGGTTGTAGCGTGATGATATATAGCCTATAGCCTTCCTCGATAAATGGGCTAACTAACACTCACAGACTTTTTTCAATTCGAACCAGTAAATCCTGAGATTACCGCGCTCAACCAAACAAATTGTTCAGCTTTATAATAGTACTAGCCGCTGCCAGCGACCTTCGTCCTCATGAAATTATTATAAAAACAGTATTTTACCCGTTTTTGCAACATTTTTCTTTGACGCTCCGCTCCTATTGGTTTAGCGTGATGGATGATATACAGCCTATAGCCTTCCTCGATAGATGGGCTATCCAACACTAAAAGATTTTTTTAATTCGAACCAGTAGTTCCTGAGATTAGCGCGTTCAATCAAACAAACAAACTCTTCAGCTTTATAATATTAGTATATATATAGTATAGATTTGTAATTCTACTTGCAACATTTATGTTGTTCACAGGAGACCCGTGAAAGTTGCGAGCCGACTATGTTCGCTATGGAACATCTACTCTACAACATCGCAAGAGACCCAACAGCTGACGAAGAAATAGTACACACCGCGCAGCCTCTATTCGAAAGAATGTTGCATGAAGAAGTGACGAACAGGCAGATGCTGCAAGAGAGGGGTGTCTCTTTTGTTCACGAGGTATTATAATAATATGTCAACTCTACATGTACCGCCACACTGTAATTACCTTCTAGTTACCATTTTAAATAGTCAACACCACCTTAACCAAACTGTTTTACCCCACTCCCATATTAACCAACCCTACATACGACCAACTATAGTTGTAAGCTCAATTGCTAAATGTAGAAAAAAGATATTCATTTTCTTTATTCTCATAGTTGCAGAGCGACGACGCAACACCATCTACTTCAAGCGGGAAGAAGAAAGCTAAACAGTACACCCCGCGCGACCAAGAGGAATGCGAGTACTGCCGCGCCACCTTGTACCTCTCTAAGGTAAGTCCACACGCCTCACTTACCTCACCTTCCCTTGCCCATATTACATGAGGCTGTGCCACACGATTTTTTCTTTCATACTCTTTCTTTATTTTGTTTTTTTCTCTTTGTCAGCCGTAACGCTATAATTTACGCCACACACATACGTCACGCATCTAAGTCCAGAAAAGACCCTGTTTTCATTTCACCCTCAACTAAAAGTATTAGTTACAGTTAAGGTAATAACTGACTTTTTGCATCAAGATGTTGAAGTGCAAGGGAAAGATTTCTATTATTTTATACCAAGCGATTCCGGTGCAAAGCTTTCCCGCACAAAATCATTTACGTTCCTAACTGTCTCTCAGCGGCACAGTCAGCGGGCTGTGTGTAGACAGTAATAAAAATATTTTGAAGGCTCATTCAGTGTTGTAACTTGTATACCATTCATTCAACAGCAAAAATAAATTTGTTATTCATAGTTTGTTATTGAAAAACAAAGTTACTGCAGTTTGATGAAAAAGTCCCTTAACTCAAACACGAAACATCAAATCTTATTCAAACCAATTTTCATTGCAAGTTTTTTTTACGTTCCACAATCCTACATTTTTTCAGAATTTTCTTCCTCACACACACACACACACATTGTGGGGGGACACATTTTACCACTTTGGAAGTGTCTATTTTTCAAACGATTGACTTTGAGAAAAATATTTTTAAGAACCTCAATGTCATTTTTAAAGACCTATCCACATAACACCCTGCACAAATAGGTTTGATGTTTTTTTTTAGTTTCAATACCATGTATGGGGTCTTTTATTTTTATATGGAAATCATAAAGCGGTTTACAGAAACATCTACCTACCAAGTTACAACTGTGTAGTCTTGATAGTTTCGGAGTAAAGTGGCTGTGACATACACGGATAGACATGACGAATCTTTAAGGTTCCGTTTTTTGGCATTCGGCGAGTCCGACTCGCACTTGACCGGTTTTTGATGCTATAGAATGTTTTTTTTTTATTACAGGTAAGGGGGCTTACCGAACGCAATACTCTATTGTGCCTGGAACATGCTCTAATGTTTTTGGACACAGAGAAGTATAGAGACGTGGACGTTAGCCACATCCAAGTTCTCGTGCACGTGAGTGTAAAGGAGCTTTACACCGTCAACGACGACATGAAGAGGCGCTTGGGCATCCGATAAAGCACAGGCGCCAGGTGCGACTCATACTCCATTGCCAACATGTAGGTGTACCAACTCGCTATTCATTCATTGTTCTAGTATTTATCTCACGACGCGATGTCGCTCTGTGAAACATTCTGTTACACATCTATTTGTAATTATGTATTTCTTCTCTTTATACTCTTGTAGAAAATAACAAACCAAAGGAAATTTTGTATGGTGGTAAAGCTCAAAAATCAGTCTCAGTCGAGTTAGGTCATTTTATGCTGAGTGTTTTTTTAGATGCTTCCAGACAAAAGCCACAAAATTAAAATCAAATTAGTTGATTGACTGTGACTTTTATGCCTAGATTTTCTCAGTAATTACTATCTCACGACGCGTGTATCTTACGTGCATACAGTAAAGTGCGCAGTCTTTTTGTGTTCTTTTAATAAACAAGGCATATATTATGTCAATTAACAACAGGCAAACATAATAACACTCCTAATCATTTATTAGTAATTTAATGTGGGTTTATACATGTTGTCATAACTGGATACCCTATAGGCCGGAGCAGACCAAATGCGTGCTCGCGGCGTCAGCAGTCAGTGTGCACGCACCGGTGTAATGTATGAGATATCAGACGATTTGCTGGCGTGTGCGTTGCGCTGTGGCTAAAGGTTTATCTAAAAAAAAAAACAGTTTGGCGAGTTCGGCCAAATTGGAATTATTCTGTATCTTGTAAATTAAGACTGATTATTTCATTAAAAATTTCTTAGTTTTGTAAAACCTCTCATTAGACCATAAAGGAGATCGGGCAGACTTCTATAGACCCTGGTCCAAGAAGCTTTGTTGATTCTAGGTTACTCAGATGAGTTGTTGTGTTTGATGCTTTTCAATTACCAAAGCTCATGAAAAATGCCTAAAAAAGGGATAAAATAATGCTTTTTGTAAATCGAATGCTTCATTTTATTCAAGAGCATTTTGACAAATACGGGTAGTATCAAGCCTTTATCACCGTTAATTAATGCAATCGTTAATTACGAAGTTCATTTTAAATTATCAATAACTTTTTTCTCCATAGAGGTTTTTGTTTGACGCCCTATCTAATAATGATGCTCTTTACATCAGCTTCAAGAAAATATAGGACTCGTTCACCGACGCTACTTGGACCGCTTCCGCCCGATCTCCTTTAATAAGATTTCTAAAATCTCTTAGCCATGGGCTGAAAGCTTTAATTTTGTATTATTATTAAAATAAATACCCTATAGTAAGTCCATAAGACACAAAGTGTCGTGACACCGTCTAATACAAAACAAAAATTCTTTTTGCGACCCTAACATAGTGCTGAGGCCAAATTGGCCTAGTAGCAACACATGACAAGACTCACAACCGCTGTGAATGATGCTTGCTTGCACGGATTTACTTCAACGTGATTACTTCATCTGCCTATGTGGTACAAATGTACGTTCATATTCAGTAGTTAAAGTGTCAAGTAAGCCCGCGAAATTCAATTTTTCTTGCGTTTTCGGCATTTTGCCGGTCAGTGTCAGGTCAATGTAGTTACAGTTTTTTATGAATGACTATTTGATGATTTTCTTAGCAGCAATTTCAAGTCGGACCCTTGAAAAACAGGTGTCCGCAAGACAATGTAGTACGTTTAGTAGTGTTTATTATTTCTTTTATTTATATCTTTACAAATCAATTACATTTTTAAATAATCCATAAAGAAAAAAAATATTAAAAAAGTATTTTAAAATATAAGGCTGTTTACATTATTTTATTATGTACCGTTGTCCGTCCGTTATGTGTCCGATGTTGTTTTATTGTGTAGATTCCGGCCTGTGTTTGTTTGTGTTGAGGTTTTGGTGTAATGAATTGTTTACTATGTTTTGTAGCTTTACAATGTAAAAACACTAACTTCGTTCTCAATAAGATAAATTTGAAAATATGAGTGAAGATAAAATTTAGTCGTATTGACTTAAAATTATTTCGAGCACGAATGGTAAAGTTTAGAAAGAAAGAAAAATATTTATTTGGGACAAGCACAGGAACAACAAAAATAACAATAAAAAAAGAATCTAAAACTAAATAATAAAAAAAGACCTGTGACCTGCGACCTGCGAGGCCAAAAAGGCTCCTATCTCAGCATGATGCTGCGATATATGAAAAACAAATACCGCAGCGCTGGTATCTGATAGGGCCCACTGTGACGTCACGGTCACAACTACGGACACACAATACATTAACACAAAAAATAAAATAACATAACAAACACTTATATAAAATAAACACTGTAAGTAGACAAACAAAAATGAAACAGAAATGAAAATATTAATAATAATCGGCTCGGCCGCACCGAACGTTCCGACTTCGCTTGTTTATGACGTTCCACCTTTGTAATAACGAATGACAAGACTATTATTAATTTATGACTAATTTACTACATTTTGCATGAGATATTTTTCATGAGTTATTTATCTATCGTTTTATTTATAGTCCGCATTTATCATTTGCAATTTTTAAATAATTGTATGATTTCGGAGTCCGTTGTGATTTGGGCGTTCTTATGCTGCAGGGCACGTCGCGATGTAGTTGTTGTTTCTTTTTATGGCACTGATTGTAGTCATGATATGGTTCTTAGTTGTAAGTTTATTTCATTTAGAGATTAAGGAAAAGCGGCAAACCGGCGGAGGGTACCTACGTCATTTTTTGGCTACAGATAATCGCGATTTATAATATGGATATTTGGCACACCATTAGTATGTATATTTTATGGCATCGAAGACCTTTAAACTATTTAATTTAGAAATTAACTCTTACTTTTTCAGCTTTGTTTACTCGACCATTTCTAACCGTGCCATCGCGCTCTAAGGCGGGTCGCACAGAAGTACCTAATTAGTGTTAATTAGCTATAGTGTAGTGCTAGTAGTGTTAATTAGTTATTATGGATTTCTAATTTAATATAGGTAGAGCTTATTACCGCTTTAGCGAGCTCTGAGTAAGGTTTAGGTTGTGTTTGGGTCTGTTTTGAAAATGTTGATTAATTCGTGCCATAGTACGCGGAGACGCGTCGCACGGAATTAACAAGTACAGAATTGACTAAATTAGGGTTAATTAGCGATAGGTACGCATTTGTCGGAGATGATTCATGCCTCCCAAGTGCTTAGGTTAGCATTCGACGTAAGTGTATGGGTGAAGTAACGCTTGAATGTCAGTAGTTTGTGCATATAGAAACCATAGGGATAGATTTTAGTGAGTGATCCTGATTTGAATTGTTTCAATATTCTGTTTGTTTGCGTCATGTTCCATTTGGACCGCTTGGTTTGTGTAGATGAATGGAGCTGTGAATATTTGTTTGCCTCGGGTGTGCGATGCGTCAGTTTAGCATTAAGAAACCCTTCTCATAGTAGGTACGTTAGGTTAGCCTCACCTGCAAAGGGATGTATAAATAGGGAAATAAGAGACAACAACGTCTCATTTGAACACGGGTTTCCCCATACCTGTAGAGGGGCATAGTCTTAGACATACTTGTAAGATTTAAAATCGAAACACTATACCCGACATGTAGTATAAATAGCATAATATAGTTTAAATGTAAGTCACCATATAATTACATTAAAAATATAATGTATTCATCTCAAACTGGCTGCCAGAAATTATAACCTTAAAAATTAAAAAAAAAAAAAACGTTTTATTTCAAACTGGCGCCTCAAGTTAAGACACTATGCCATACATAAGTTGTACAGGAAAATCTAGCAGCTGGAAATCAAAGTTAATAACGGATAGTTTTATTATGTAATGGCGTGTTTAAACTGAATTGATTTAGGAGAAGAAAAAAAAATGGTGGCGGTAAAGAGGAATTACGTCAAAAGGAGGTGTTTAATTTTCGGCCATAAGATGTAAATTTATCAAAAAAGAGGAAAAAATACCACGAAATTATCAAAAATATTCTCTCGAGACTTTAAGCCTGATTTGTTGTGCCTGTAATAGTTTTTCAATTATTGCCATTTTCTATTCAACATGGCGTCTTACTGTTTGCATTGTCTGCTTTCGTTCTGAAATCATGTCACGGAAAAACTTAATCTCACGTCGATGTTAAATACGAAAAGTATGATAATTAATCATTATTCGAAATGACATTTTGTTTTGACAAAACCCATCAGTGTCTGTCAGTCGAGTCTCGTTCGTCTCGACTTTCGTGGTTTTCGATGTTATTTTACGTTCTCTCCTTTATGTTTTGTTCCTACGACTTGTGCTTTGTCCAATTATTATCAAATAACAATTTCTAGGTTATGCAAAAGTCATTCTTCAACCTGGCATAGCTGTCATAACACTCACGACAGACGTCAAACATTTTTAATTTTTATTGCGTGCATAAAAACCATATTAAGTAAAAAATGTTACTTTATTCTATTCAGAGGTTTGTTTCCCAGCTTTTATAAAATGTACATGTTATGGCCGGAGTCTCATACAAAAATGAAACATCTCCATTATGATCAAACTTCTTTTCTTTCTGATTATAGCACAATTAATATTTTATTAAGGATTTAAAGATTAATTTAAGCGGCGCTTATTCGCAGTGGCGATGTTTAGAACGTTCTTAGGATTTCTAATTTAATATAGGCAGAGCTTATACGCGCCTTAGCGAGCTCTGAGTAAGGTTTAGGTTGTGTTTGGGTCTGTTTTGAAAATGTTGATTAATTCGTGCCATAGTACGCGGAGACGCGTCGCACGGAATTAACAAGTACATAATTTACTAAATTAGGGTTAATTAGCGATAGGTACGCATTTGTCGGAGATGATCCATGCCTCCCAAGTGCTTAGGTTAGCATTCGATGTAACTGCATGGGTGAAGTAACGCTTGAATGTCAGTAGTTTGTGCATATAGAAACCATAAGGATACATTTTAGTGAGTGATCGTGATTTGAATTGTTTCTACATTCTGTTTGTTTGCGTCATGTTCCATTTGGACCGCTTGATTTGTGTAGAATCTACACTGTAGTTTGAGTGGAGCTGTGAATATTTGTCTGCCTCGGGTGTGCGATGCGATAGTTTAGCGTTAAGAAACCCTTCATATGGGCGTACGTTAGGTTAGCCTCCCCTGCAAAGGGATGTATAAATAGGGAATAAAGAGACGACGCGGCGACGTCTCATTTGAACACGGGTTTCCCCATGCCTGTAGAGGGGCATAGTCTTAGACATACTTGTAAGATTTAAAATCGAAACACTACAACCGACATGTAGTATAAATAGCATAATATTATAGTTTAAATGTAAGTCACCATATAATTACAATTAAAATATAATGATTTCATCTCAAACGGGCGCCAGAAATTATAACCTTAAAAATGTAAATAAAAAACGTTTCATTTCAAACTGGCGCCTCAAGTTATGACACAATGCCATACTTAAGTTGTACAGGAACATCTAGCAGCTGGAAATCAAGGTTCATAACGGATAATTTTATTAAGTAATGGCACGTTTAAACTGGATTGATCTAGGAGAAAAAAAAGAGTGGCGGTAAAGAGGAATTACGTCAAAATTTATGATCAAACTTCTTTTCTTTCTGATTAAAGCACAATTCATATTTTATTAAGGATTTAAAAATTAATTTAAGCGGCGCTCATTCGCAGTGGCGATGTTTAGAACGTTTTTAGGATGTCTAATTTAATATAGGCAGAGCTTATTCCCACATTACGCGTCGCACGGAATTAACAAGTACAGAATTGACTAAATTAGGGTTAATTAGCGATAGGTACGCATTTGTCGGAGATGATTCATGCCTCCCAAGTGCTTAGGTTAGCATTCGACGTAAGTGTATGGGTGAAGTAACGCTTGAATGTCAGTAGTTTGTGCATATAGAAACCATAGGGATAGATTTTAGTGAGTGATCGTGATTTGAATTGTTTCTATATTCTGTTTGTTTGCGTCATGTTCCATTTGGACCGCTTGGTTTGTGTAGATGAATGGAGCTGTGAATATTTGTTTGCCTCGGGTGTGCGATGCGTCAGTTTAGCGTTAAGAAACCCTTCACATGGGCGTACGTTAGGTTAGCCTCCCCTGCAAAGGGATGTATAAATAGGGAAATAAGGGACGACGACGTCTCATTTGAACACGGGTTTCCTCATACCTGTAGAGGGGCATAGTCTTTAGTTATACATACTTACTTGCAAGATTTAAAATCGAAACACTACACCCTATGGCCACAGTATAAATATATACAGTATTGTGACTCGGCCCTGACCTTTAAATAATTACCTACAGCCGAGCGGTATGTACGTACGCGATAGGACTGCCGCGCCTACAGTATTTTAATTTAATCTACTTAGTTGAGTTTATTTCTAGTTTAGTCAATCTTTTATTTATTATTTAAAAAAAAAATGAATTTGTTGTGAATGAAATAGGAAATGTTCAAAAATACAAGTTGTGTATTTTGATTAGCAGATTTAATAAAAATTATAAATTTGAGACGGAAAAATATTTTCGCCTCAACTGCGAAAGCTTAAAAATAGTATAAAAAATCCGCATTCGGATAAAAAGTATAATTAAACATGGACAAGGAGGAAAATGAAAATGAAAATCTTTATTTGTGGACATGGGTTGTACAGGGGTGTTAAACAAATACAATATAGCGAGTCCATCCATGTCTTGCGTTACAGCATACAAATCAAATGCAGTACTTACAATCAATTATCAATGTATACGAAAACTCAATCAAAACAACAAAAAAGTACACAATGTCAGAACAATAACAAATATAAAATTGAAATTAAAAAAATAAAAATTATTAACAAAAGCACAATGTCACTATACGGGTATTACAATTGGATTTTAATAATATAATTTAATTCAATGTCAAGTTTTTACTAATATAATAAATCGGATGCAGCAGGTCTAGAATCTTTCATTTAAATAATCGTTAATTGTATAATAACATTTTGCAACTAAAAATTCGTTCAAACATTTTTTTAATAGATCTTTATTCGTATTATCTATAATTTGTTTAGGTAGTTTATTATAGATTTTTGGTGCCATACCTAACAAATTTTTGTTGAAAATGGCTTTTTTGTGTCGTGTTGTGCATATCGTGTTTTTGTAGCGTATGCTCTTTGGGTGGCTATATAGATGTAGATTTGCTTTGACGTAATTGGGTACTTCATATATATTATATAAAGACACCGAAGTGTAAGTAACTGAAGTTTTTGGAAATGTGGCTTACAACTGTCTGTGCTTTGTATGTCACACAGGAGAAAAGGGAATATCTTTCACTTGATTATAGATACCTGCAGCTACTTTACAATTTATAATATGTTTTGTTTTAAATGATGTTTGAAATATTTCCTCCAATTTTTTCTACATATTCCACGAAATCATTACTATACTATTAAAAAATTTGTGAATTATTTTTACTGTAGTTCAAGCTACCAAAGATAGCATAATATTATAGTCTATTAAAACTCTTTGCCATATTTAATAGATACTTGTGCTTATTTCAATCAAACATTCACAAATCGCACGCTTACTGATTACAAAACCATCACAACGTTCGTTCGTCAATGCGGCGCATTTGAAACTGTTGCGTACCGAGTGTATACCGAACTCGAGGCGTGTAGGTAAGGCTCGCGTTCCGACCGTTTGTATGAAGATGCACTACTGTAGATATTATTACTGTGCTATTGCATATAGTGTAAATAGCATAATATAGTTTAAATGTAAGTCACCAAATAATAAATAAAAAAAACATGCTGTACATCTCGCGGAGGTGCGGGGGTCGAGGCTTTTTAAACGCTAAACCCTTCCACAACCACGAGATGTGCAGTCTCAGAGAATATTTTTTAAAAGCCGAGGTTTTCGGTGCATACTAGCACCGAGATGCGGTCGCAGTGGAAAAGGGACTCACCCCGCTGTTCATGGCGCAAACCTGTGGTATTTATCAAACAATTAAACAATAAGTAAAATGATTTCATCTTAAATTGTCATTTAAAAATGTTAAAAATATAGGTCTATCTATTCATACACGAAATCTCTTAAGGGGTCGCTGTACTCATCATTATGAACAACTTTTACTATGGGACCAACATTGAAATCGCGAAAAAAAATCAGCTGTTCCCTACAATATGATCGCATTAACTCGTGAAAATGTACTGAACAGCTGTTTTTTTATATATCTCATTTCTAATTGGCGCCTCAAGGTATGACACAATGCCATACGTAAGTTGTACAGGAAAATCTAGCAGCTGGAAATCAAAGTTCATAACTGATAATTTTATTATGTAATGGCTCGTTTAACCCTTCGTCTGCCGGAACGTAGATCTACGCGAGACACAATAGGTTTTTAATTGTGTCTATATACTCGGCATACGAAAGGTTAAACTGAATGAGGGCTATCGTTTTTGAGCTCACCAGATGGCGGCACTGTCGAGTGAGGTCCTGTCAATCATTCTATTTTATACTTTATAGTACCAATAACTTCATAAAAAGTTTATTTTTATTAAGTATAACACCATAGTGTAAACTTCAGGTTCATATACAAGGTGCAGTTTTGGATCTGCAAAACATTTTAGGAGGTAATTATGTTAGTGATTCTCGACCCGAATCAACAATAAAATGGGCAGGTATTTTTTTTCATTTTATTCTTATTTACGGAAATCGGTAAGTGTGAACTCCCCTTTTTAAAACGCAACCAATCTGTACGTGTCCTTAAACTGCGCTTTCACACACACAAACAAACGCAACCGACATTTCTTTCATGAATCCAAAGCACCAACCACCGCCCGCTCCCTCTCCCCCGCCACGCCCCCACGGCCATCGCAAACGCATAAATCGGGTCAATTTATTAGTGTATTTGATGACGCCGGTATGTGCATACGCTTGCAAATTCCGCCCCTCAAGTGCGCCTTCGATTAACGGTCGGGATAGGTACCTACTACCTAGTTGTAAAGATGACGGACCATTACTCCAATGTAGAGTTGGTGGAGATGGTCCGCTTGTATGCCAGGAGACAATGTATCTCGAGCCATCGAAATGTTCGCGGAGTTATTCCCCAAATCGGCAACGTCCCTCACACAGGGTAATGCTGGCTGCTACGCAGAGACTGCGCGATCGCAGTTCGACGTTCCCCAGCATGCTGAAGGTCGCGGTAACGAAGGCCTGCCTGTCGCCTTGCAGGAAGATATCCTGGAATTCTTCCGGCGAGAGCCACGTGCAAGCACGCGGGAGGCTGGTCGACGGTTTGGAGTGCACCACTCTGACCACTCCACAGTGTGGCGGCTACTGCACAAAGAAATGCAGCATCCTTTTCATTACCGCAAGGTACAGGATCTCAAAAGTGCAAAAGTGATCAGTGCTTTCGACACAATAAAAACGAATGTGTTTGTGTAAGCTGAAGGAAAATCAGCAACGTCGTGCTAGACTGTGCCTGGAGTGTGACGGTGGAAACTTTGAACAATATCTCCAGGTAACATAAGTAGGTAATTTATTTATTTATTTGTACATAGACAATAATTTGTAAATACGATGTTAGCTAAATCAACTTGATTAGTGTAAATAAGTTGATTTAAAATGTTTAACTACACCAAAAATACCTGTCAGACAAAATGAATCTCCTAAAATCCCTAACACATGGGTACCTACCCACTTAACTAGCACAAATTATCTTGATGTATTTCTGTCGGTCCTCAGCCCGTTAAAAAGTAGGAAGGAAAATCTTAAATCAACCAATTTAATCTACAAATAAAAACCGTCCTAGGGGCTGAATTTACCTACAGAGCGCGCCGACTGCGCCGAGTACCTACATGCCTTATTATTATTATTAGGTGCCTACCTAAATCCCGCGCACGCGCTCGCGATCGTAGTTTCACAATTGTGCAACAGGATCTGCTTACGTGCTTTGTAAGGTTTATTTATCTCCGCCTATCATTTTATTCATCAGCTGATAGGTAACTAACGACGCCAACGTGATCTTTTTTTGCCGCAGTTGTATCTACTTCCTACTATTATTATTTATCGTAATAGCCCAGTGGTTAAGGCTTTCTCCTCTCATGCATGAGGTTGCGGGTTCGCAACTGAGCAAGTACCATTGTGTTATTTTTTTAATTCATAATGATGTAAGTACTTTTTAAATTTATCTAGGACATCATTGAAATCCCGTGTTTCGGTAAGCACTTAATTAAAGCCCATGGTCCGAATTGATTTGTAGCTCTCGGACGGTCGTTAGGTACCACACGGGTCGGTACGGGTCAACGACCTTACAGCCCTGCCGTATGGTCGTTGGTACGGGTAGTCAAAAGCCAGAAAGTCAGACAATTAGTCTAACAAATGGGTATCGTGTTATCAAGTTACTGGTTTGTTGAGGTCTGATACGCAGTCGCCCTACGCGATTCACTGGCACTCCATGTAGTGAGCTGCATACAGTTAAACTGAAAGCCGACCCTAACATAGTTGGGAACAGGCTCGGCAGATGGGCCACGGCATTGTAATGATGCTTAAAAATGAGTTATTATTTAGCGAAATTTTAAACAATAATGTAGGTACCTACATTGTGATTTTCAAATTCGAACTACATCTAAGGTAAAATTATTTGCTATAAGTTGCTGTAGCTACAACAACTTGTACAGATCGCGGCACGTTGGTTGAACCTTCGATGCGCAGTAACAGATTTTCGAGTCTTAATCGAAATGCGGTATAACGAGCATCGCGGGGGCTCCCCGTAACCATAGCAACGACCTTCATTGTAGTTTAACGTACGTGCCGCGTTCGTTTCATAGAAATGTGGGCGGAGACTCGTACAGGCTGACGTCACTGGTCATCGCATTCACGCACACAGTGACATGACGCGCGATACATCGCAATGGGTGATTCTGTTTTTTTGAAGAGGGTTATTAAGAGAGTTATTCTGAAAAACAATAAAATTGAAAAATCGAAAAGAAATAGTATTATTGATTATTGACTTGGTATCGTATTGTTATATGATTATTTACGAGTCTCATAACAACCTCCTGAAATGTTTTGCAGGTTCAAAACTGCACCTTGTATTTACAATATTCTCCCTAAAATTAGCAAGCATGAAACATTTAAAAATCATTTTACCTCCAAGTACTGAAAATTAAGATTCTAAGTTGCTACTTAAAATCTTCAAGTCATAAGTAATCAGGAATGGCTCAATCTAGACCCCAATCGTGAATATTTGTAGAAATACGTGTAAAAACAGCACGCAACGCGCGAACAATCTATGACATCTGACATTTCGGTGCCCCCGCGCTACACTAGCGCTTCTAGTGGCGAATTCATACGCGACAGCCCCCATTGATCTTGGAGAAAAAAAATGGTGGCGGTAAAGAGGAATTACGTCAAAATTTATGATCAAACTTGTATTCTTTCTGGTTAGGGTCGCCCATTAATCACGAGATGTTTTAGCAACTTTTTAACCCCCCTCCCCCTCCCCCATGGTGATACGTGGGGTGAGGATTATTTAGATTACCCAAAACCACCTCTACCCAAATCAAGTGTATTTTTTTGATACAAAGTATTTTAATAAAAAAAAACAGAATATTATTTTAGAACGTTCTTAGGATTTCTAATTTAATATAGGCAGCGCTTATTCCCGCTTTAGCGAGCTCTGAGTAAGGTTTAGGTTGTGTTTGGGTCTGTTTTGAAAATGTTGATTAATTCGTACCATAGTACGCGGAGACGCGTCGCACGGAATTAACAAGTACAGAATTTACTAAATTTGGGTTAATTAGCGATAGGTACGCATTTGTCGGAGATGATCCATGCCTCCCAAGTGCTTAGGTTAGCATTCGACGTAAGTGTATGGGTGAAGTAACGCTTGAATGTCAGTAGTTTGTGCATATAGAAACCATAGGGATAGATTTTAGTGAGTGATCGTGATTTAAATTGTTTCTATATTCTGTTTGTTTGCGTCATGTTCCATTTGGACCGCTTGATTTGTGTAGAATCTAGTTTTGAGTGGAGCTGTGAATATTTGTCTGCCTCGGGTGTGCGATGCGTTAGTTTAGCGTTAAGAAACTCTTCTCATATGGGCGTACGTTAGGTTAGCCTCCCCTGCAAAGGGATGTATAAATAGGGAATTAAGAGACAACGACGTCTCATTTGAACACGGGATTCTCCATACCTGTAGAGGGGCATGGTTATAGGGTGTAGAAGGCGCAGATTCCTTACTTCAAAAGAATTAGATATAAAGACGTCTCCTAAAGACGCAGGTGTACCTCTAAATGGGTTTCGTTATTAACATTAATATTTGTGTAGTCATATACGTACCCTCCGTGAGTGTTTGCTTGCAGTGACTGATTCAGCCGCGTGGGCTCTAGCGTTTACTGATCCGCGAGGTCATTTTTATATTACTATAACTTACGAGTATATTTAATTATTCCTATTATAAATTTTGCAAGAAGTTCTTAACATAATAAATGTTTTCTAATATGTAAATATAAGGTCTATCTATTCATACACGAAATCTCTTAAGGGGGCATGGTACTCATCATTATGAACAACTTTTACTATGGGACCAACCCCGAAATCGCGAAAAAAAAACAGCTGTTCAGTACATTTTGACGAGTTAATGCGATCATATTATTGTAGGGAACAGCTGTTTTTTTTTCGCGATTTCGGGGTTGGTCCCATAGTAATGATTAGATAGACCCTATATGTATATGTAAAAATTAATTATTGTAGTGGTATTCATTGTGGGTCTGTTTAGCAACAAGTTGTAGACTACTGCTCAAAAAATATTCCTTAAATTAAATTAGAACTATGAAACTTGCTAAACCTTGTAAGAAATTAGCAGTATGCTAGATTGGTATTTAATGCCTGAGGGTACTTTTGATTAATTGGTGTGCGTGGTAAGAAATCATAACTAAAAGTGAAAAAAAAAGTACAGAAGTATTATTAGTAAAATTTTATTCGGGTCGTTTTTATTGAATTAAAAATGTACTTTATGTATTACAGTAGGCATTACGGGATGCCTACTGTAATACACACAAAAGCGCTATCACAGACAAAAGTCCCTTAGAAAGTTTGGCGCTTAACGGCTACAAGGGAGACTTAAAAAGCATGGTGGCAAATGTGATCTATTTCTTCCTATTAGTATTAAGCATTGCTATTTATTAACTTTCAATCTTTGAGAACATTGCCGACGGCCGCGGTACCACAATTGTATACACTGCTTATAACAGCAAAAAGCTGACAAACACAGGAGAAATGTAGAAAATGTATGAGTACTGGCAGGGGTAACAAAATAACATTCAGAAATAATATGACGTAAGGACAGGTGCCTTTACCGTTGTAACTTCACGAAAAAAGGTTCTGAACTTTCCGAGACATGTTGAAATACATATTATAAAAATTGTAGACTTTCGATTTTTTGGTTTCATCTGATTAAGAAAATAATGCTTACCGTCAGTTTTCTAACAATTGTGGTTTGTAGTGTAATAATAACGAATGATTTGCTAGTTCGGTAATGATTAATGGCTTTGCCGTGAGCGCACCGAGTTTAATGTAATTAGTATGGCTTGCTCTACTTTTACGAGGTCTACATTCAAGCGCGTTACTCGACTAATGGCGCTGAAACGTCCGCAATGTAGTCAACTATCTAAAATCTCAAAGAATTTGGAATAGAAAGAACCTCCGAAAATAATTACATTCAAGCACTGCGGAACATAATTTAAACGTCTAAAATAAAAATAAAAGATAGAGGTTCGTTAATCTCTCGTAAAATGTCACTCTAACCTAACAGCATTGCAGATATTATATGAATATATGATATGAATTCCAACTCGTAGAGAGATAGGGCTCTAAGTGTAGTTTTTATAAGTACGACGGCCATCACCAAGATGCCTTTGTTATCATTTAACCCGTATTACATGCTTTACTTGCATAAGTAAGCAACTAAGTGCATTATGTATTTTCGCTTCTAAATTTATAAACGTGGTTAAGTTTTAGGATCGCGACACCGCCGGCGCTTCCCGTCTTTACAGACTTTGTTTGATTACACTCAACCCACGTAGACTTTATGTGGTTGTAAGTATGTAAGCATATAATATGTAAGTGTGTGTTTAGTCGGTATTGTTCTTTTGACATAACAATCCCCACCAAATAAAAGTCTAATTGTTTACAATTATTTGTGTCTAGTCTATCATACTTATGTAATAATAATTTTAAGATGATTGTGCTACCCTACTGAAGGTGGGTAGGAATGTGTAAATTATTTTTTTTCCGTAGAAGCTTGCTTGGCAGAATAGCATTAGCTAATTATAAATTATTTATCACATCATCCTTAATTTCTAATGTTTTGGACGAAATGTTATTTTGTCTTACATTAGCGCTTCAAGCAGCTGCATGGGGTACTAATATCCTGTTGTGGTGTGTTTGATTTGAAAAAACTGTGTGATGTGATAGGCAGGCATATTATGCCTACTGATTATAATAAAAAAAAAATGTAGATGATTAAAATATTAGCTGCATCTCCACTTTGTTGGCATCGGAACTAGCGGAGCTCGGTTTGTATTGATTCCTGTCAACGTGACGCCCCATTGATGGGCCAAGGCGGACCCGGGTATCTCGCCCTAGAAAACGGCACCGTGAGTCCGCAAGCACCGATGCCTAAGAAGTGGACGCGGCTCGGTAAACATTGTCATATATTTTTTTTGTGATATTATCGTGTGTAAAATTCCAATAAATGTCTTTTTGATTGTAAAATATTGTTTCCTTATATTCCTACCATTCATTATACAGGCTTATTTTTTCAAGTAGCGGTGGATCACAAATCCGAAACTATGAGGAATAGCAAAAAATACCCTCGAGCCCGATTTTGATGGAAAGTAAGTCAGAAACGTTGATATTTTGAACAAAACAATGCCCTTTACACCATTCAATTTAGATGAATATCGGAGATATCACAGTTTAAAAATAACTTCGCATCAAAATAATTACCCCCCGCGCTGCGAGCCAGGCGGTCATGTTGTTGGGAAAACCAATGTGATTAGCTTCAATGCACAAATATTGTGCGTAACTTAGAGAAGCTTTTAGTTTTTGTTTCATTGTAATCAGTGCTCTCTATCAAAAGATTTATGAATTTAAAGTGTTCAAGAAGAACTTATCCTCATCGTGTGAGATACATGCAACGACATCTATTGCACCAAAATGATACTAATTAATAAAAATGTGCTCACAAGATAACTTTTAAATCGGCTGACCGGCTTTACAAAAAAGTTCTGGTAGCAAAAAGTACTCTAGATTAGTCTACATGACGCTATAACCCTGTAGAGTGTGTGTTCGATCGCTCTCCATGCAGTGTATTTTAGCGGTTGAACTTCGTGCTCGATAGATGGCGCTGTTCATTTCACTCCATTTTCTGATTCGCGGTGTTAAGGTGGATGCGCAAGGGTAGCCCGCGAAATTTAAATTTTCTTACGTTTATTGCAATTTGCAGGTCAGTGACAGGTTGTATGTTGATGAAAATATGAATCGCGCCAGTAACACGTATGGAGTTACAGAATTATAATCATTAAAATCATCAATGCAGATCTCCAAGTTCATTATAATCTCAAAGAGTGACTTTTTCATGAAATAGCTCTTGAATGTGATTATATGAACTTGGAGATCCTCCTCTAACCATATCTGATCCACCATGGAAACTAACGATTTGCCTGTTCTGTTAGTGTTCACACACGTTCGTGGCCAACTGGATCACAGTCCGTCAGTCAGTCCACAGAATTTTACTCCACTGCTCGCAAGTCCAATTTGCTAGTTTGCGAGCAAACCGAAGTCGAGGTACGCGATGGTTCGGTACGCGAGCAGTTCTGGACCTCAAGCAAGCAGATCCCGTTCCTCCATTCTCCTTCTTATTATTTGCTCGCTTAGGTTGGACCCTTCTTGTCGTATGTGTCGTTAAATATCAAACTTGCTTAAGTCACCTACCAGGATATTTTGAGGTCTGTGGCTAATATGATACTCTATGCAGAATTGAATACCTTAGTATTATTCAAATGCACTAAAGTCCAAAAAATCCCATATAAATAGAGCTTTAAAACCTTACTGATAATTCATAACCGCCTAAGTCACACGTTCTGTGTAGATCAAACTCGCTTACGTCCAATTCGACCAATCAGAAGACGCCGTGTGACGTGTCATGGCTGCCATTCTTGTGATAAACTTTAAAGTGTCGGCGATGTGTTCGTGTAATTTTATGAATTATGGAGAATAGAATAACTGTTGTGGAGCCTGAGTTAGCTAAAAAGAAGCTCAGGTTAAAGGAGATTGAGAATCGAAATAAGAAGAAGCGAAATTTGTAAGTATATTCTTAAAATTTTGTTTGTTTTAAGTTGGGTGATGGCTCAGTAACGGTTACGAATGTCCGACCCCGAGGTAAAGACAGGGTCGGACTCAGTACGTTAATTGAGTGATTGGTAAGATTTTTAAGTAACTTTATGAATCCTACAAATATTATTAATGCGAAAGCTTTTGTGTAGGTATGTGTCTATTTTTGTTACTCTATTCACACAAAAATGACTGAACAGATTAGAATAAGAATAAGAATAATTTATTTTAAAAAGTAGATATTACAAAAGTACATTTAGGTGCTGTAGTGTAATTTCTTAAACAATTTTATAATTAGCGCTAAGTAAACTATGACTCAAATATATTAATAGGTGCAAGTAATGAAGAAGTCGAACTCAAGTGTTAGGTAGCGACCTGCCTGATCTAGGTTTATTTAAACCTGTGTTTCAGGCCATCACTTACAATGCATCATATAATTAGTACAATAAAAGTTTTGAAATTAAAATAAATCTATTAACAACTATAACAAAAATCCAATTGGTACAAAAACATTAAAACTAACTTAAGTAAATACGTGCAATTAGATACCAGGGGATAAGATAATCAAACTAGGACTTCTAGAAGTTTTTCTGTGTCCGTGTAATCAAGTATTGCTAAATATTCTGATAATACAAAAATACATTTCCTATAACTTAGACTATAGAAGTTTAGTTTCTTGTTGAGTCTATTATACAGAAAAGGTCCTAAAAAAATATAAAATCGACTAGCAAAAGCATGCTTAGTTTGAGGCATTGGGCAAACTAGGTCCTTCCTTCTCCTATCGGAAGGAACAGGGTCATAGGGAAGGGTAGAGTGCTGCTGTAGTATAATGTGAAGAATAAATAATTGGCGTACTGTGAGCACATTACATGCTTTGTAGAGCAGTCGTGTAGGAAATCTAAACGGACGAAAGGTAGCAACCTTTAGAATTGCTCTTTGAGCACGTTCTAGAGGGAGAAGAATCGAATTTCCCGCGCCACCCCAGGACGTTATGCAATAGGCTAGAATAGACTGGCACAACGCCAAATAAACCTGTTTTATTAATTTATAGTCGGCTACATTACGTAAATACTTAAAAACATAAATTAGTTTTCGCACTCTAGTACATAGTAACTCGATATGTTTACGGAAATTTAGATTGGAGTCAATTGTGACACCAAGATATTTCAAATGGTCAGCTTTTTCTAAAGTAGGGCAAGAACATGCAGAGTCAGCGTACGTGCTACAGGTATGCGCGTAAATGATTAGGTTAGTAAGCGGTGTGTTAGTATTTCTCATTGTAAATGAAATGTATTTTGTTTTGTCAGCATTTAGTGTTAGAAAATTGTTCTGGAGCCAACTACATACACTGTTGAAACCATTTTGAGCATGTTCATAGGCCTCAGCTCTTGATTTAGCTGCAAACAACAGAGCAGTATCGTCTGCATATGACATTACAACACCATTGTTGAGAGGCAGGCTGCAAAGGTCATTAATATAGATTAAAAATAATGTAGGACCTAATATACTGCCTTGTGGTATTCCAAAACAAGTATTAGAAAGATCAGCACTTGTGTTTGGTCCAATTTTTACACATTGCTGTCGATCGCTAAGATAATCAGATAATAGAAGAAGCTGCGCTCCTCTTATCCCAAGTGTTTCAAGCTTCTGCAAAAGAATAGTGCAAGAAATAGTGTCAAAAGCCTTGGCAAGGTCCAAAAAGATACCAACTGTATGCATTCCACTATCCAGATTTGTAGAAATGTAATTAATCAATTTGTTTACTGCTTGGCTAGTTGATTTTTTAGGCCTAAATCCAAATTGATTATCTGAAAGAAGTTTGTTATCTTCCAGATATTTTATCAGTCTACTGTTTATGATTTTTTCTAAAATTTTTGATAGGCCTGTCAGTACTGAAATTGGTCTGTAGTTATTCACACTCATTTTATCTCCAGACTTGAAAATAGGAGTGACTACAGACTTTTTTAGTAGTTTTGGAAATATCCCTTTTGATAAACACAGCTGAAAGATGTGGGTAAGCGGAGGGGCTAGTAGGTGTTTGAATCTTTTTAGTACGTTATTGGGTATATCATCCCACCCAGTTGCGCAGACATCCTTTAAGTCGTTTATTATTCTAACTACTTCGTTGACGTCCGTATCTAATAAAACAAAAGATTTTAACGTTGAAGATGTCTTAGTGGGGTTTGGAGCAGGAGGAAGGCTAATATTTATGAATTTTTCTGCCAAGTTTTTACCAACGTTGACGAAATAGTGGTTTACCTTATTTATCGCTTCGGATGGGTTTATTTCTGTTGGTAGTAAATCTAGCGGCGGTTCAGAATTTTTAGACCTCAAAGTATTGGTTTTTATAAATTTCCACACAAGTTTACTATTTTTTCCCGCCTTCTCGAGTTCATTTTTATCGTACTGGTTTTTTAGTTTTTTCAAAAGATTATTACAAAAGTTGCGGTATCTTTTATAGGTTACAGAAAGTATTACGTCATCAGGTGCAAGTTTGGATTTTAGATGAAGTTTGTCTCTGTGTCTTATACAACGAACGAGACCGGGTGTGATCCACGGTTTAATACAACTATATTTCCTAGGGATTATCTTAGTGAAAGTGTTTTTCCTTATTACGTATTGTATAGAATTTATGAAATATTGTAAAGAGATATTTGCATCAACAGAATCATAAATTGGGTTAAAATTAATGCCGCGTATGTCACTTTCAAGATTTGTCATATTGACTTTAGTGTAGCTGCGCTCGCAGTTTTTTCTAGGTGAACTTAATTGCATTGTTAGTAAAACAGCTTGATGATCGGTAAGCGCAGAGTTAGTAACCAATGTTTTGGATGGATTTTTTGATTTAAGAATGATATGATCTAAGCAAGAACCGCTTTGATGTGTGGGGTAATAGTGAGCGGGTAAAAGTCCATGAGATGCACAAATATTTAGATAATTGTGTGTATGGGTATCGGGTTTCCCGGAGGAAATGTTTATGTTGATATCTCCTACAAGTATTATATTTTTGAAAGTACTTATGGTTTTTAAGTTCGTATCTAGTGATTCTAAAAATCTGTCGATATTTTGAGAGGGAGGCCTATAAATAGCCATGACTACTGTATCGAGACTAATTTTAATGAATAAGCAATTACTGTCTTGGGATAGTGGTTCTTCTTTGATAGTTCGTAAATTATTTTTAATATAAACTACAACTCCGTCGTTTTGGTTGGTGTTTCGGTCTGTTTTATATGAATAAAAACCGTTCAGAGATGGTAAGTTGACTGTCTGTTTTGACAACCAACATTCTGTTAATACAATAATATCACAGCTTATGTCAAGGCGTTGTAAAAACACTTCAAAACCGTTCATATTTCGGTTTATGCTTCGAATATTTTGTGTAAGCAAGGTAAGCGATTTGTCGCCCGAACGAAGAAGGTATTTACAGTCCTCAACATTACAGATTTTAGATTCAGACACAGTAAAACTATCTAGATCACTGATTAGCTGATCGCTCATGTTAATTACAAACTAAGAAGAAGTACAAATAAGGGAAAAGCTACCTGTTGGTGTGCTTACTAAATATAATATACTGTGGCGCTCTTAGGCGCCCTCATAGTCTATTGAGTTGATGTAGTTGGTCTCTGCATATTTACGTGCTGGGCAACTTACATCACCGGTTGGATGGTCACATTTCCTCTTGAACCTTTTGCACGTCGCACACTGGGGGGGAGAAGATTTGCTGCTGCATTCCTTCACGGAGTGTCCCGTTTCTGCACAGTGGTTGCAAGTAGGACTCGTTTCACGGCAAAACTTAGCTGCGTGCCCAAACTGCTGGCAATTGTAGCACCTGGTGACTATCGTAAAGTCTCTCACCGGGCATGAGGTCCAGTTTATAAAAATTCTGCTTTGGTTTACCAGCATTTTTCTTATGCCAGCGGGTACTTCCAGAATGTAGTTGCAGGTAGGAAGGCCTTTCTTACCCGATTTATGGCTCAGTTTAACGGCCTCAAGGAAGGATTCACGCGTTGTATTCGGCAATTTATCAGATAAGTTTTGCTCGTAAATACAGTCAAATACCTCCTTCTCAGTAAGGGCTACGGGAACACCAATGACAGTAACCCTAGGGCGTCGTTTAGAAGGTTCTTCTATTGTAAGGCCCGATGTGAAAATCTTCTCCGAATTCTTCAATTTAACTATATCGCCTTTATTCTCTGTGCTAATTAGTACACCCCCATTTTTCACTTTTTTCAGGCCACGTACCTGGAGCTTGAGTTGCTCGGGAGATATTAACTTCTGAACAAGTGACTTGGTGTCGTCACTAGTTTTAGTTTTATCGCTGGGATAGATGGCAATCGAACTCAAGTTTGCAGGACGGATGAAATTGTCGGAGCCCTTCTTCACCATGCTAGCATAGGAATTGTTGTTGGACGTATTTAGCCTCGTCTCTATAACCTCTTTGACCTGGTCCAGAGAGTTCACCATATTCTTCTGTAGCTGTAGGTGCTGAACGGTTCTGTGGGACTGGATCATTTTCTGCTTCAACGATTGGTAAAGGACAGCCATCTGAGAAGTCCCACTTTGGACCTTCCGGCAAAGATTTACGACACGTTGTTTCGAGTCCGAGTTCATTTTTCCATCACCAACAACAGTGCAGACTTCGGTCAGAAGGCCATCAATAGATGATAGCCATTGCTGGATCTCTGGCGTGCTGATAATTTCACTCGGCAAAACAAGTTCCTCAGGTGCTGGTACAGGTGCTGGTACAGGTGCTGATGCAGGTGGTGGTGGATTTGGTGCACTCGGGGGCAATTTTTCGGTAGGCGTTGGCGGAGGACTTCGTGGTAGTAATTGGCTACGGGCCCCAAATGGGCTCGATCCTGGGTTAGACATACTAACCGCAACACTTTATTTATTGTCAATAGAAAATAAATATATTCATTTCATTTTGCACAGTTGCTACTAGTTGGCACTGGTCACAGGTGACACACTTTACTTTGGTTTTAACTGACGCCGCAACTAATAATTGATATTATTGTCGTAATTGTTTATAGATATTTCATTTAAGCAAGTACAGAAAAACACGTCCGCTTAGTCTCACGTCTCGTAAGATCCTGATTTGATGAGAGAGATTGCGATGAAAATGGTGTGTAGATAGCTGGAATAACACGTAGGCTACTTTTCATTCCGATTCCGATATCAGACTTACGCGGATGAAATAGCGAGGCACAGCTACTTTAATTAGAACAGTTTTATTTTATTATACCTATTAATATTTTACCGACAATCTCTTTTAGGTATTCTGCGAAAACCTTGCCGGAAAAACCTAAGTGCAAACACGCCATAAAACCAACTTCAAATGTGAAACTTTATCTTCCAATGATATATTTGACTTTGTGATATAAATGTAAAACCTAGTGATCTCTGATTTTGTGATTTGATTTTGTTATAATTTGATAACAAATTTGTATTTTTTAATAATTTGAAAGTAAAGTACTTAAAGTTTTATTTTCTTTGTACATTATTAAACAAATACGTAATAACCTTTTTATTTTAATTCAATACACCTACGTAGGTCCTTCAAAACTCAAACCTAAGTTTATGCCTAAGTACGTCCCTTTATAATTTAGTTAATTCGAACCAGCCTAAGTCACACTGTGTCTTTTCATAATCGCATAAGTCAACAACAGTTTGTTTCAAACCAGCCTAAATCTGTGTGGTACATAACATACGTGCTTATGTCCAACATAAAAACCAGTTTTTAGTATAGAATAGTTCAATATTTTACATATTTGTTTACATACAATTACTTCTAAACCATTACTCTAAATAGTTAGGCGGTATGGCATTGATAAACTCTAAGATAATTGTGATTATAGTAAATGAGCGATTTGCCGAAAGTAGTTTATGTGCGACTTAAGCAAGTTTGATATTTAACGACACGTATTTCAACCGTAGTAAGGACCAATTTCTCAAGATTCGGAGTACGAATCGGCCATACAACGCTGATTTACACCTAATACTCCACTTCCTGGTCTCCTTGTGTAGAAGCCGTTCTGGGGGCCTAAAATTTAAAAATGGGCTTATAAATTGTAAATTTTCTGGTCGTTTCCGTGTTGCAAATTCGTTCCTAGCACTAAAAACGCGCCGTCACACATACAAAGTTTATTTCACAGAATAATTGTGGACCGTATGGAAACTAGGGGGTGGTTTACGCTTACCGATATCCGTAAAAATTATAACAAAAGACTACCCTTTTTATTATCAATTCGGGTCGAGCATCATTCTATATTATAGATACCTCCTTGAATTTGACCAGGGGCCTTACTCTGCTATTGCAATGCTATAGTGTCCGAATGGTCTATCATTGATTTAATAAGGCCCCGCGCAGACGAATTACCCTTTGTACGCACGTCAAACGAGTTTCGAACGAGCTTCAATACGCCGTGGGCTAGGGGCCTTATTAAATCAATGATAGACCATTCTGACACTATTGCAATAGCAGACTAAGGCCCCAGGATGCAAAGCGGCAGCCTGTATAAATGTGTGTACATGATATGCTACATACAAAAGTCGTTTAATAACTGGTATTTTAGAAGTGCTATATCTTGTTTATTTAATTGATTAGCGTCATGGTATCTTCTAATAAAATGTTATTATTGATTAGACCTTCACGATAGTTAAGAAAGGGCTACAACAACGGGCCCAGGGTCCATATTTTTTATATAAGATAGTCAAAATGAAGACCTATAGAGGTCCGTGGGGGTGAAAGGGTAACGAACAAATAAAAAACGCAATACATTGAAAAAAGTTTATTTATCAAATGTTACAGTTGGCAAGGTTACATTATGACAAATACTTTGTACCCGTTAGTCCTGACAGAAATGAGATTGTTATTCCTCTGAATACATAATTTTCATATAATCTTAAACGTTATAGGAAAGAGTGGCCGATGGATGATTGAGCGTAATATATTACTAGCACTATTACCAATCGCTTCTTGGTATACAATTCAGGTGTAACTAGACTTGCAGTCGGAGTTCATCCGCGCAAAGCGCAATTGACGAGGATCGATGGAATAAATCAAACTTGGGAGTCAGGTTCATAATGTATCTTTACCAATCGATAATCAGTCATCAATCGACATGGATGATCAATTTGATTTGAGGCTCGTCGACTACCAACCGCAACGTAATAGCACGTTTACACATTGACCAGTAAGCATCGATAACCTGATGGTTGAATAGACGCAATACAATGCCAGTGCAATCTTTTTCATTTGATTAAAGTGTGACTTCAAGCTATGTTTTACATAATCATTGTTCGTTAAACTAGAGTTCGAGTAAAATTCAGTCTATAGTCACCTGTGGCCCTGAACAGTAACGTGGAAATAAAGGTCCAACGAAGTGGGGCCGGCAGAGGGAATGTGAACATACACCTACACTTACAAACATTAAATAAGTACGATCAGTTACTGCTAAGCTTACCCTAAAGAATCATAAAGTAGAAAATCTCGCAATCGAGGTTCTCCATAATTTTTTCTCCATACAAATTGTTTAAAAGTTATAATTATCTTAATCGTATACTAGAATGATCGAAGTGAGGTGGGCGCTTGCCGCTGTAGGCCTGCGAAAGAGCAGGCTAGTCGCGGCGCGGGGCGGGGCTACAACTTATGCATTTTACAGACCACCATATTCCTGAAACCTAATTCAGGAAACATCATATTTTGTTGTTTACCCTCCCAGTAACGCGCCATAGGCTTATGTTTAGATAGAAGTACAATTAATACTAGAAGAGGTGTCGAACATTAAAAACATGATACACTTTCTCAGACACCGTTACAAATTTCGCAGGACAGTTTAAGTAATTCCAGGCAGTTTCTATTGTCAATCACACTGTAATAAAGTTTTAAAAATATATATTTATTTAATTTGTTGAGCTAAAGTGACTTTTTGTTTTGCATTGCTACTATTGTATCAGTTTGTGCACTATAAGAGATGCAATTAGATTTCGAAGTTATACTGTAAGTGTACTGCAAACTAAACTATGTGAGATAGCTTTCGTGAGTTTTAGTGGTCCGTGGATGATTGCCCCAAGGAGCTGAATAACTTGACCATGGTTCAGTATTCCTTTACAGTCTGGTCACTGTATCAATTTATTCCTGCCGTTAACAAAATGTCTGTTGAACATCCCACGAAATTCGTACAGGTTCGACATCTATACTCATAATAATTTATTAATATTATTATTTTTCTAAAAATCTACTTTAATGTTTTAAACCTTATTTATAAAAAAAAAACATTGGAAATAAATTCCTAATTGTTTTTACTATTGTAGAAAAAAGCTTACTTTAAAATAAAACATAATAATTCGATGGATACTTGGTACTTGTACTTTGATGACCAGATTCATTGTCAACCTATAGAGAAGGACATGCGTGCCTGAGAAGAAGGTCATGCTCTGAGCGACTGCAATAGGGTATATGCAAGAAATACATAACTATTTTTTATTTCTTAAAAATGCCTTGTATTTGCCCATAAAAACATTGTGGAACACTTGTTTAATTATCAAATACAACACTTTTTTTTTTACAATTTAATATTTTATGTAGCGTGTTTTTGGTGAAACGGAACGCAAACACAAAACGCATCGATTCCGGTAGTGACGTCAAATGCTATGTGTCAAAGAAACACTTTTAGTTGAAAAGTACTTAAAGTTTCACTAAGATTTTACTATAATATTGTTATTGCAATTTTTGCTTTAATAAAGCATTTACAATATAGTAAAACTATTATATGGGCAAAAAATTAGATTTAAACAAGGCATCAACTGCTATGACTTGAATGGCCGCGACAGTCATGGATGTTTGAACTGTCGTAGAAAATTTTAGGAGTTTAATTTTTTTTTTGTGCAACAAGCAGTGGTTGAAATTAACTTTTAATTATTTTCTTGGGTTGATAGTACTGCATTTTATTGATACTAAGTGAAAAAAGAATTACATGCACATTCCCTATTGAATATCCTAGCTACATGCATTTCTAGGTTGCCATAGGTTGTCCAACACAAATGATTATTGTTTTGGGTGCTCAATAACACATTGTTTATGTCAAATACTAACACAATTTTGATTTAATTGTAAATTAATTAATAAATGATTTAATGGAAGGATTTTTGACGCGATTGAATGAATACTCGAAGCTTATGTATAATAACAAAAAAAAAAACATTTCATATTAGGGCAGTAGTAGTTACTGACAAACCTTTCTCTAGTACATAGTGTAGATACATCGTCCGTCAAATAAAATGGAATGAGTTTACAAAATAAAGTAGCAAGAAGCATTTTTTTTTATAAATGAAAGCTTGCATAAGTTTTGTAATTCGACATCTGGAAATCTAAGTACAAGTTTCAGAAACTAACACCAATACAAAATTCTAAACAAAGTATCTTAAAAATTAAAAAGTTAGACTATGTTATTTACTAATTAAAAATACTTGTAAACTGCAATAGGCCCGCTATTATGAAATAGTGGCAGCTTTAGTTTAACGAGGTTGAGATATAATTATGTAATTATTTTCAGAAAGAGGCTTCTTACTACTCCCGCTCAAACAGCTGGGTACCATGGCAACTGAGTAACCCTTACACTCACCTACGGGATATCTTTCGTGATTATCAATTTTAGTATTCTGAGCTCTCAATATTTTGACGCTGTTGCAATCGCCATGATGACTGAGTCATCCCCGAAGATACGGGAAAGCTTAAAACAGCGTTTGTCCAATAACATAGATGTTTTTTCCTGGGACGAAAACATCAATTTTATGTGGCCAAAATATTTTTTACCATTAATTAATTCAAACTTGATTATGTGGCCAGGGTCTAAAACTATCTCATCTTTTCAATAATAAAAAATACCCGTGTAGCTGGGAGGGGGAGGAGGGGTAACCCAAAACCTCACGTGATTTAAGGATGGGATATTAGTATTTTAAATTAAATTCTATTCCATAAAAACCTTATAAACAGTTCAAACATTTGAAACCAGAATTTTAAATGACTGAATCTACTTCTGAAGTAAAAACATTTCATGTAAATTTTGGAGGAGACTAGCTGACGTGACCGAGCGCATAGGAGGTCGGAGGTGACACGGGTGACTTGGATGAGCCAGGTGACTCGACATCTTGCATCGCTGTGCTGCGACAGCTACACTTCTGACGCAACCACACCGGGCCGGTTAAGGATTTCATCACATTTTGAGAAATAATACTCCTGTATTATTGAAAACCAGAAAAGGGGTCGCTGTACTCACAATTATGTAGTTTTTACTGACCATTAAATAGTAAATCAGCTTCTCTCTCTCCGTCCACGATACTCTGGTGTTCAAGAAGATTCTCTTTCCTGTATTTGTATATCCTATCCTACTACGAGCAATATTTGTTATATTATATTTGTAAATACCTTCTTGAAAAAGGCTTTAATGATTTCGATGGAAGTTGCAATATACGGGGGCGAAAAATTGAGGTACTATTGTTATATTTCGCGTAAGAGCATGTTCCAATAACTTATTATAAGGTCCACCAAAGGTCACTCATATCAAGAGCAACAAAATCCCCCAAGATTTTGAAGGTGCTCAAACTAACACCTTGTTTAAACTGACGATCTCAACCTCAATAAACTGCGCTTAAACAACTAAGAGGCGACATTCTTAATCTAAATGATTAGTTTTTAATAAAGCGTGGCTCTTACTCATAATAATTTTCAAAAAAATTGTTCAGAAGATGCGTAGATGTTGACGTACATAAAAGGCCAATTGTTGTGGCGACATTACTTTGTGTTGCTGAAAACATGTTTCAAACACGAGCAACACAAAATAATTTAGCGTAATTATTGTCTACTGTGAATACGAGACCTGAGCGTAATATCAGTGTAGATAGAATTAAATGTCGTCCCTTAGCGGGGGTTGGTAGTAGCGCGGTTGGCTACGTCGCCGCGTCGTGGAGCTTACGGGTTGAAGGTGGGCAGAGAGGCCAGCTTGGCCTTCACCTCGTCGCCGGCATCGTCGCACAGCAGCAGTGTGTGCGAGTAGCCCATGGTGACCTGCGTGATGTTGAGCCCGTCCATGCGCGTCACCTCCTTGGGCCGCGCCGAAGACTTGTTGATGTCACCTGTGCCCTGCAAGTTTCACAATCAAACTATTCATAGGAGAAATGGTGCCTATCTTTCTTCGCTTTAAATTTTGGTTTTATTGTTGGTGCAGGACATGAGCTCTTGGGAAGGTTTGGAGAGCAAGGGTTAGTAAAAGAAATATCCGCCGAAAAATTATATTGCCTGATTCAACACAGACCGGGCGGCACAATCAAGTGTTTATTTTTCCGCCCGGCCCGTGCCGAATGAAGCAGGTTCAGGCCGACCGGAAGACGTGTGTTCAGTTTTATTTATTATCTTTTTATTTCCCATTGAATCTGATGAAAAATGCTCAATAATGAGAAGCCACCTGAATAGAGAAAAGTGTGCAAGTTACAGACGGAGAAGGCCAGGATTAATTTTTTATCAATTTTAGGATCGAGGCGGTAAAGGTGAGGTAGTACGCCCACAGCGGAAGGGGTAACTAATGGTACCTCCGTACATAGCAGTTCAATGGCGAGCGGAGGGCAGGAGGTCATGTCCCGCTGTGGCTTGACATAGGCCGCCCTCCCATCCATCAGCTGATGACGATCAAGTGCATTTGCTGCATTTTATAAACGCGAAAGTAACTCTGTCTGTCAACCTTTTCAGTTCCAGATTCTGACAGTCATAAAATTTGACACATCTGGATCTGCAGAAGAACAGACGGACATAGGCTACTCCTCGTCCTGGATAATGATAATGCTAGGCAGGCGAAGTGGGGAGCAACAGCTAGTGATAGTATAAAGCCGAGTACAGACCAGTTCTCCGTAGGTGGGTGACACGCCCCAGGCGACCAGGGAGTCGTCGGCCGCGATCACGATCGACGTGTTGCTTGTACCGACGCAGCGTATGTTCCACCCTGATACAAAAACGTTATACTGTATAAGTTATCGGATAATTGCTAACATACATGATACAAGTTAACAATTTATTTCGCGAGATAGTATACTGGTGATAATAGGATTGTGTCCATACAAGTTAATCGGATTGAGTGTAGTTGTTTATGATGGGATCATGTTATGGAGATAACAAAAAACCCAAAAAAATGGCGGACAGTAGGCTTTGGCATAAGGTTCGAACCCCTTCGGTACAAAATTACACATCAGAATTTCATAGGCTCTCATTTACTCCTTTTACTTTAATTTTTTTGTTTCTTCTAAATACAACATTTTTCCTTTGGTCGTCCCCTCTTCATCCATAAATATCAAAAAAACAAAATGGAAAGCAGCCAGCAGTAAAATGAATATACTAAAAGAGAATAAAAGACTCACCACTAAGATCTTGAACCGGCTTCGGATACATGTTCGCTTCGCCGGTACGTTTGGTCTGCCCGAACAAGAACAGGCCGCCTGGAATGGATGCGCACAGTGTGTTACTATAACATGTCATTGGAGGTAGTTCTTTTACAGTAGTTCAATTGGAGTGGATCCCTAGGCAATGACGCCGCAGACGAACTTGCTAAGAGAGGTTCCGAGATGGCAGTGCTAGGCCCGTACCCACTCCTTCCCTTACCTTTCTCACAATTCCGTACATGGGTTCGCCAGAGATCAACTGAACTTCACAACAACAAATGGTCACGGTCTACGGACTGCAGGCAGTCCAAAATGGCGATTCCAAGTCTACATCCGCGACTAACAAAACGACTGCTCAGTCTAAGTAGAAATAACCTCAGAATAATAATAGGGGCAATAACGGGCCATTGCCCCCTAAATAAACATCTCTTCAACATAGGCGCCACGGACAGGCTACTCTGCAGAGGCTGCTTTGACGCCGAAGAATCAGCCGCCCTCGTCATCCTGGAATGCGGGGCCGTGGCTACCCAACGCAAACAAATCCTCGGAACGGTGAGGTCGCTCCGCGAAGCCTGTGAAGCTCCCAGGAAACTTCTGTGCTTCTGGGCGGAGCTAGGCTGGCTAACTTAGCCGGACACCTACGCACAACGGACCATATATGAGAGTCTAAGTGCGGAAAATGGAGTCCCTACTCTACTACTCTACTCTAGTAGTTCAATTGTAGTGAGGTATAATCATTTACTGGTTCTTCCGTGCTCGCAACATACTGTAGATATTTTGTACCCTACACAATGTTGTCCTATTTAACCCAAAGGTTGACTGGTAGAGAATGCCACATGGTGTATTGCACCGCAGTATTTTTTATAATATTGAAAGTATTTTAAAACGCTGCGACGTAGTATCGGACACGGATCGGGAGTAACGTTGATAGCCCTGTAAGGCCGCGTATTACCGAGCTCGTTGACGGCGAGGCTGTAGGTGCCGCCGCAGTGCACCGAGCGCACGCCGCGCGACATCGACTCGAAGTACTTGATCATGCGCGGCACGCTCTCGTCCTTCTGCTCCGCGTGCCCCAGCCGCCCGAATCCGCCGAAGCCCCAGCTGAACGCGCGCTTGCGGGAGTCTATCGCCACCTGCCAGACAGCAAATATTCATCTATTTAAATTATGGTAGATAAGTGATTCTAGGTCTATGTAAACTTGTAATTTAAAGGTGTACACAACTTATACATATATATCTTCTTCATCTGGTGCTTCTTCTACTGAAAGTTGGCCATCAATTTCGAATATTTCTCATCGTCTTGTCCTAAAATATGCATAAACGACAACAATTTAGATTGAAATTATGCGCTTCTGCATGAGATGGTCTGAGGTCTGCCGCGTCGCCTCCTGGCTGTGTCAGGGCGCAACATAGTGGCCCTCAGCTCATGGCATACAGCAGTCGTGGCCCAGCAGTAGCTTACAATAACTCACCGTGTGGTTATTCCCGCAAGAGAAGTCAACGATCTCGACATCCTTGACGATGTTGATGTGGCCCTCCTTGGTCTTCTCGAAGAAATGCGCCACGTGCTTCGGAATGGTCTCGAAGTGGAACGACAGCTTGGTGGACGTCACGAAGTACTTGCCGTCCGAGTTGTGCCCTGCAGGTGTGACAGGCAATGCATTAAACATGACACATCACGCGTGTGTTAATTAATTAAGGATTCTACATACCAAAGCTGCCGCCGACCCGCCGACACGTATTGTGTCAGCCACTTTGTTGTCGGCGGTATGTCGGTGGCACGAAATGTGCAACATTTTTATTCTATAGCTTTAGTTTCGTCGAGCAACTTGGTGTGTACGCAAGTCACTTGAAATGTTGGCGGCTTTACGCAGTTATAAGTCTGATGTTCCGGCTGTCATTAAGTTTGAATTGATTTATACTTTGTAGTATACCCATATTTTGTTGATTATGCTTCAGTTTTATGTCGTTGGGGGTGAATGTATTGGGTATTAGCTTAGGCTACAAATTCAGACAAAGAACGTCCTCATTTCTTCAATAGAATTGAAACATGTATCCTTCGAAGTGTTTGGTAGGTAAGTTGTTTTTTACTATGGCGACATTCTTCTTACAGGTGGGGAATACCTGGACTATTCTTTACTTAATTTTAACTTAATTTACTAAGTTAACCTATTTATTAGGTTAGCCTAACTTAAATGGGTTATGCAATTGAGTTTTTTTTTCTGGATTCTTTTAAGCATGACTTTTCCTACAGCTGTTGGGAAGGTGAGACAGTGTACGACAAATAAAACGCCCCCGTTCTGGTGAGACTAAGGAAACCACTCAGAAAAGCCGCGCTCTTAGAACTAACTGATACCATAACATCACATGAATCATGGCCTGTAATACCAGAAGGGTTAGGCAAGGGTGTACGAGTACGCACTGTGACTAATCAAGCTATACAAAACCATATAAACGAATTTCTCATTGTACGGAAAATCTATAAAAAGCGTGTGGGAAATGTATAGCTTAATGTATCGCCGTGTGTATCTAATAGTACACTCACTCACCACACAGTAATAGGGGGCAGGCCTATTGCCATCAACCGAGCATAAATCCAAACTCAAAATTACTGACAGACTTAAATAAACTGGAAAATATGAAATATTCAGTTGAGCGATAAAACCAACCCTAACTAAGGCTGCTTGCATAATGATACAGGTTTCCAATTCGAACAACACAATACAAATCGGTACCGACCGCTGTGCCAAATATAAGCTTCAATGCCTTTTTTCCTTCACGAATCCGCCAACCAAGCATCAAACAAAGTAACTCTACGCAAAAAGTATTACTGGGACACAACTTCTTTTTTTTTTTCGTGTGAATAGTCATCAGTCGTTTTACTAGGATTTCATGAAAACGACTCAAAACATCGTGCTGATTGATCCATTTATTATTAGCATAGGAGGTATTTAAACCAAAGTTGTAACATTACAAACTTGTATAATCGCAATGGTGAGGAGAACAAGTTAGTGCCATTCCGATCGTTAAGAGTCGTAAGGTTATTTTTACACCCACTATACCCACACTCACTGGTAACTAATGATAATGTATCTTACCCAGCTGGCCGTACTCGGGCAGTCCGAACGAGTGCAGGGCTCCGTTGCAGTCCAGGATCATGGAGAACTCGGCGCCGCAGCCCACCTTCACGACAGGAGCGCCGCTGGAAGCAGTCCAAGAGTTACACTGAGCTTACTACTGCCAAAGTGCAAGATGCAGACGGAACCGTATCTTAGCTATAGCACCAATGCAAACGCGTCGTTTTTTTTTTTCGTTTTTATACAATTTAGTGTTTACTATGTGCATATGTTCATCTGAATACCTAATACATCCACCGCACACCTTTTTAAAGTTTCTTGACACTTTTTTAAAACACAAATTTGCTCATTAAATACATGCACATACACTAAAAACATGCACTACATTTTCAATTCAATTCAATTCATTTATTGCATCAAATATGGCAGGTACAAACAGCAACACTCTTAATTATACACAATTTTATCTGACATACTCGTATCGCAGGAAAGAGACTCACATTATTTGACGTTGACAATAAATTATGAACCCTAGCCAGTGCTTAGTAACATAGCTTAATTTAGTCGGATAATTTTTCAAATCGGGCAAAATCGGTAAGAGTCGTTTTACCTTAATGCGACGACATTTAGACATCTTATTTCTTCTAATGATATTAATATTTTGTTACTGTTCAACATTTTAAGAATTCCACATTACGGGTCTAAAGGATATTATCGACTATCCATAACCACATTTAATTAAAACAAATAATTGTAATTATTATTTTATTTACATTTTTCATTTTGTGTAATTATTTTAAATTGTATGGTCAGCACATATAAACTCCAACTCAAAAATAACTTTAGTTTCGTAAAACATTGGTATCATCTGAAAATCGTCATTTTTGGGCGAAGTGTAGCTCGATTCCTTCCTACTCAATACTCGTATACTGTTATTTGACTAACAAAATGACCTCCAGATAATCATGGTCGGAAAATATCATACAGGTGGTAAAATGAGATAAAGTTGCACAGCACACACTTCCGAATAGATGATAAATATTGATATTCCATTTGTGGTAAGAAGTAAATGACCATTCTATTCTATTATATCCTAATCACTTATAAACAGCAGGACCAATTTGCATGGCATATGGACACGGGCCAATAGATGAAATCGAATCCGCCAGCCAAACGTGGAGTTTATGGCAATAAGCTACACTTTTTCGGGAAAGGCCTTCAGTATGGAATGTGACCTTCATCGTTTTCCAGTAAAGAAGTCATCCTGATTCACATTTCCTCCACCATGTTCCAGCATGTTTCGCTGCCTCTTATTGATTTCCAAGTCGAATACACCAGGGGCCTTAGTCTGCTATTGCAATAGTGTCAGAATGGTCTATCATTGATTTAATAAGGCCCCGCGCAGACGAATTACCCTTTGTACGCACGTCAAACGAGTTTCGAACGCGCTTCAATACGCCGTGGGCTAGGAGCCTTATTAAATCAATTATAGACCATTCTGACACTATTGCAATAGCAGACTAAGGCCCCAGATCTCGTGGATTGGTCTGATTACGCACCTCAGTGGGATCCCAATTGAGAATTATTTGTACCCAAAGATTCTCAATGAGATTTAGATCGGGGCTTTTAGCTGGCCATTGATTTGGTGTAAAATTTACGTGCACATATAATTGTCGCGATATTTCGGCACTCTCATCTCCATTTCTTTCAAAAATACGATGCGTATTCTTTCCGCAGCGGTGAGCCGTGCAGGAATTTTATCAACATAATGTAGATTTTGAAAATTTATTTATAAGATCTTGTGCACAGAGCATCTTATATATACTGGTAATCTTGTGTCAAGTAAGTAGACAGAATTGATATCAAGATTTTACTTTTTAAAACATGATAATTCTAGTTAATTCATCGTTAATTCAAAAAGTGCATTATATTAGGGAAAACATTACGTTTGACTATTGTTAAACTGACTTGTTTAATACTGAATAACTCTGAACGGACTAGGATTTGAAACTTAGTGCCATAGTAACTTTTGCGCAGCTTGAAAAGACCTATCCAACAATGTATCACACATAGCTATTAGAGGGTGGGACCAAAATTTGCATCATCCTTTTGTGAATTTTTGCATTTAATAATAATTGTGGTGTCATCGGCGAACAATACACACGGATGTTTTATTGACTGCGGCAAATCATTTATGTAAAGAAGGAACCATAATGGCCCCAAGATACTACCTTGTGGTACCCCACAGAAATTAGTCCGTGCTTCAGAATCAGTCTTCTAAAGTGTTACTTAATTTGTTTAATTTTGTTAACCTCGTTACCTGTTTTCTGTCAGTTAGATAAGATTGAAACCACTCTTTTGCTGGACCTCTGATACCGTATCTTTCAAGTTTTTCTAGAAGCCGCACATGATCAACACGATCGAACGCTTTACTTTAGTCTAAGAGCAATGCACAATTAGGTATTTTATCATTAATATTCCAGGGAAGTTACGAATACCCATATTCGTATACTCACCGACAGTGCCTCAGTCCTTCAAAGAGAAACCAGATCACGTCGAGACTAATACTAGAATGCACTAATGCCCTAGAACGTGTTACGGTACTAAACCACAACACGGTGACACTACAATGGATCAAATGACACAGCGGATCACTTGGAAACGATGCGGCTGATGAACTTGCCAGAAGGGGATCCAGCACAAAAGCCTTCAGACCCGAACCCATTGTGCCCATTCCTTTAAAGCAGCTAAGGATTTGGTTAAAGGATCACACTCAAACGCAAGCGGGAAAATGGTGGACCTCGACACCAGGGTGCAGGCAATCCAATGAAGCTATGCCATCCCTGGACACGAAGCTAACCAAGCGCCTTCTGAGATTCTCTTCAGAGATAGCCTGCGACTGGTGGCGGGGACCATCACTGGACATTGCTCACTGAACAAACACTTCCACACCCTAGTTATCACTGATAGCCCCCTGTGCAGAGCGTGCATGGAGGCGGAGGAAACTGTAGCGCATGTACTCCTCGAGTGCACCGGGGTCACCCAGATCCGTGAGGAGACTCTTGGAACACCGAGATCCCTTGAGGATGTCCTGAGAAGACCGGGAAGTTTGATCTGCTTCTGGAGGGAGGTGGGCTGGTTGGAGTAACGTGTTATCTCAGCACTCACCTCCATTCTAGCCATGTCATCCTTCACACTGTCCAGCCATCGTTTCTTTGGTCTTCCTCTACTACTAATAGCCATCCAAATTCAAACTCAAAACTTTCCTCACGACATTTTTCTCATTCCTCCACCATGGCTCACGTACAATGGTCCAATTTAGGGACTAAGTGTGGAAACCAAACCCTTAACATAGATGTTGTCATAACCAGCCGATTTTGTGTTTTTTAAAGACATTATGATACGAAATATTTCAAAGGTATTAGTGGGTTCAATAAATATACTTTTATCATTTGATTCTATTTTATGTATGTCAGTTTTATTATTTTTATGTGTAGAGCAATTATCATTATTATTAGAAATGTCAACAAAGTGATTATTAAATTTATTAGCAATGTCAAATCCAGATGTCAACGTAATACTTCTATCAATAATTTTACTGATATATTCCCTAAACGGTTCATTACCTATGTTGCGATTCACAACATCCCACGTTGCCTTAATTTTATTACGAGAAAAAGTAATGTCTCTTTCATTACACAAGGACTGAAGATTGTTCATGCACTTCCATAATAATTTTGAATACGCTTTGTACTTACTCTTATTTTCATTATTTTTATTTAAGTAATACTTGTACCTTATGGACCGCTTAGTATTACAACATTTTTATGCCTTATGTTATCCATTTTGGGTTAACCGCTAATGTGTTTCATTTTAACTTTAATACAAGGGAAGCATAGTTTATAAAATAATGTCAACAAATCATGAAATTTGTCAAAGGCTTCATCAGCATTTGTTATACTATAGATTTCACTAAAACTTATGCAACTGATGTAATCTACGAATTTTGTCATGTTCTCTTTATTTAAATCATATATAGTCATGAAACAATAATCCATTTCCACTTTGCTTGAAGTTTCCTATTCAATTTTGACTATTTGAGCTGTGTTATGATCAGACAGGTACAAATTATGTCTTACCAGTGACATTATGAATATGAATGATGATATAATAATGTTGTCTATGCATTTAATAAGCCTAGTCGGTTCATGTTCATGTATGTGATATTTCAGTCCATAATTAAGCATCAATTCCTTGAATGCAGTACTAGTTTTTATTAGATAATAGCAAATCTATGTTAAAGTCGCCACAAATTATATTGCATTTTTTGTGTTGAAGTTTTGCTGTAACTTTCGTAAAGTGACCAAAGAAAATATGAATGTCAGAGTTTGGTATCCTGTAAATACAAATTATAATTAGTTTGGGGTTGAAACTCTAGGACCGTGAGGTCCGAGCGCTCACAGCCTTTTCAAGGATATTTCAAAACGTTTAGTTGACACTTCCCGTGATCCAAGGACTGGCTTTTACCTTGGCCAAAGGCTTAGCGTTGCCATACAACGTGGCAACGCCGCCAGTCTCTTGGGTACCTACATTACCAGTTGACAGCGTTGAGGAGTTTTTTGACGCCATTTTTTGTTTGTTGCTAGGTTATTTACTTTAGAATATTTTAATTAATAAATGTAAAATTAAAATTAGTTCCAAAATAAATAGAATAATTTGATTTGAGTTAATTAGTTTTATTTCTACACCACATATTTCGAAATGTTTATCAATTGCAAATTCCTTTACTGCATCCAGCTCAACACATTCAAAACCTTTCTTACACAGAATACACGTGCCTCCACGTCGTTCTAGTCTGGAATAGATTGCTCCGAGATACTAAATACTAATAAATATTTATGACCGATTACATGCCCCGAAACGTCGACCGTCTCTAGTTCTGAGTTCCTTTGCTAGTTCCTACTATAATTATTGTAATGTTTGACAGGTAGTAAACCGAATTTAATGACGATTGACAGTCCCGCAGCCCACTGTAGGGTACCCCCCTACAGTGGGCTGCGGGACTGTTCGAAAGAGATACCGTGGCCACGGAACACAAAGGGCGATGAAGGAACATGGATGGGTTTTAGTCAGTATAAGTCTGACACTCCCTCCTGCTCCGCCCCGAGCGGGGAGCAGTTATTTGATGATTTCGCATCCGAAAAAAAAAGGTACCCTACAGTGACATTTCAGTAATTTTCAACGACAAAAATCCGCCATAATAGTATGCCAAAAAAAAAACCAGCCCATTGCGAGTCAGCCTCGCATACAAGATGTTCCGTAACTAAACGCCAATATAAACATTTCGTTTCTTGTATTTTTTATTTTATATATTATTTATAACTTGATTTTACTTTAGTTTTTTTTAGTTTTAGTTCACCCTCAATGAAAATTTCAAAAGATACCTAGTACTTTGAAAACAAAGAGACGGACGGACAGACAGCGGAGCCTAGTTACAGGATCCCGTTAGCACCCTGTAGGTACGTACCCTAACAACATAGTATGTTTGGCTGGTTGGGTACTAAGTGACATAGATGACCCACGTACCTGTATCGAACGCGCGTCGGCTTCAGCACTTGCGGTGTGGTGTTCCCGATGCCGCACTGGCCGCACTTGTTGTCGCCGCAAGCGTACACCGTGCCCGTGTCTGTAACACATTCAACATCACGCTTTTACCACAAACAAAACCACAAGCCTGCAACTTTCCCACAGCTGGGCCCTGCAATAGAACACAATACTCTTTGTTACTCTCTGTAGTATATTACTTGGAACGACTGTCTATCTGATCTCCACATAATAATGCGGATAAAGCCATACTCCTTGCTAAGACTGGATGTCAGACTTTCGGGCCACAGGCTTCCTGTAACGACTGTCAAAGATCTACAAATCGCAGCCGTGACCTCTACCAACTCTACTACTACAATGATCTACCAACATTTAAATACATGGTTAATAGTAATATAATGTATAATAGCCGAATTGATACTTTCAATAATTTACTTTACATGGATGTGGGTACATATAATTACGCATATATTTTAGACTCAAATTTAAATCTGCCTTATTCTTCCGACACATACAGCTATCGTTATGGCACTTTGAACACTGTAGGATTAAATATTGTTATATCAGATCTCCAAGATCTTGTCTTAGACATAGGTGCCCTGAATGCTGAACAGTTAGATCCTCAATCTCAAAGTAAAAAGGAATGTTCTACAAATTCACAACAATTAAATTCTCAGTTCTTTTTTCGTTAACTACCTCAACATCTTACACCAGAACATAGCTGGTCTTATTAATAAATCCGATACACTAACGGTCAAATTAGTAGAATTATTCAACAAAGGAACTTGTATAGACATTCTATGTATTACTGAACATTTCGTGCAAGCAGGTTATGAAGATTTATTGCACATTGCAAATTTTTGTCCGGCTGCCTTCTTTTCTAGAGATACAAAGAGAGGAGGAACAGGTATTTTCGTAAGAATGGGATTGCAGTTTAAAGAAATATCAGACATAGCAAAACAATCAATTTCAGGCATCTTTGAATGTTGTGCTGTAGAAATAATAGCACATAAAATTATAATAATTTGTATTTATAGAATCCCAAAACACAATTACGAAGTATTTTATGATAAATTAGATTATATTTTAAATAAAGTTTGTCTATCTTCGAAGAAAATCGTTCTGTGTGGAGATTTTAATATTGATGTTTTGAAAAGAAATAAAACGACATTAGAACTTGAATACTTTCTTATGAAATATAATTTAAAACTAGCGCTTTATACTCCCACTAGGTTAAAAAATAATACCTGTATTGACAATTTTGCTCACAACTATCGGAAAGAATGCCAAGCTGAAGTTGTAGATCTAGTCCTTTCAGATCATACATCCCAGATACTTAAAGTACCCATAAATAAAACTTGCAAACTTAAATACTGGAAAACAAAAAAACAGGACATATGCATTGAAAACTTAATTAAATTTAAAAGACATCTCAAATCTTTATCTTTTAGACTAGTACATGACGCTAAGGATGCGAACGAAGCTTTTGACGAATTTATGGATGATTTCTCTCTTATATATAGATTATGTTTTCCGGAGAAAATAATAATCATTAAAACTAGCAAGAATACGAAATGGATATCTCACGGAATAAAACTATGCAGTAACAAGCAAAGGCGGTTACTTTGGGAATATAGATTAAACTCGGATTCAAAACATAAATTAGCGTTTAAAAATTACACTAAACTTTATAGGAAAATTATTAAACTCACGCAAAAAGCACAAAACAATAATTTTATAAATACAGCCCATAATAAATCGAAAGCAACCTGGCAAATAATAAATAAATCCAAATTTTGTCTGCCACTGGAGCCGATAATGTGCGTGAAGAGAGATAATTTGACATTTACAGACCCCGTGGACATTGCAAATGAATTTAACGATTATTTTATTGACACAATTGATAATAATGAAAAAGCGGACATTTCATTGAAAAATACAGGTATAAACAAACAAATATTAAATTCACTATTTATGCAGCCTGTAACAACTGATGATATAGTAAAAATAATATGTAGTCTTAGAAATACTAATACTGTTGGATACGATGGAGTTTCCACAAAGGTTTTAAAATTTACCAAAGAAGTTGTAGCTCCTCCATTAGCTCATATAATCAACTTGTGCATAACCGACGGCATATTCCCAAACAAGCTCAAAAAAGTTATAGTTAAACCCCTTTATAAAAAAGATGACAAAACAAATTTAAAAAATTATAGACCGATCGCAAAAATTCCAATTATATCAAAGATTTTTGAGAAAGTAATATATAACTCTCTTTATTCATATTTCGAAAAGTATAAATTATTTTGCAAAGAACAAAAAGGTTTCCGAAGGAACACAACGATTAACATGGCACTATTTGACTTATTAACTAACACAATGTCATCTGTAGATAAAAGGAATCCAGTCTGCGCAATTTATACTGACATGACTAAGGCTTTTGATCATGTAGACCATAAGATCTTGTTACATAAATTGCATAGTTATGGTGTAAGAGGGAATATATTAAAGTTAATAGAATCATACCTAAGTAATAGACTTCAATGCATAGAAATCTCGAGGATATGTCCAAAGAGTAAATTAGAAAACAAATATGTATCAAAATCAAGACACGTAAAATATGGCGTTCCACAAGGCAGCGTACTGGGTCCGCCACTTTTTTTGATATATATAAATGATCTCCCGGAAGTAACACCAAACAAAATGGTTCTTTTTGCAGATGACTGTACTGCTATTATAAAATGTACAGATCCAAATAATTACAAAAATGACATCAATACTTGCTTACATGATATAATAAATTGGCTCCATAATAATAATTTGGTTATAAACATGAATAAAACAAAAGCCATGCATTTTTATCAACGGTGTGAAAGCCCACAGGTGAATATTTCCTTCAAGGGCTGCGATATTGAAGAAGTAGATAAAGCTAAGTTTCTAGGCATCACAATTGACAATCAACTTACTTGGAAACCTCACATAGAAGAACTATGTAAAAAACTTAGCAAATCTGCTTATGCTCTTTATCAACTATCCAAGAAAGTCAATAGTCAGGCTCTTTTAACAGCCTACCATGGAATAGTTGCCTCTGTTTTGCGGTATGGCATTATATTCTGGGGGCATTCTACTGATAGAGAAATGGTGTTTAGGTTGCAAAAGCGATGCATCAGGTCAATGTGCAGCCTGAAGACGACTGATAGCTGTGTTCCCTATTTTAAGTCATTAAAAATTTTAACATTGCCTTCTCTATATATATTGGAAACGGCCTTGTTTGTGAAATGTAACCCACATCTATTCCAAAAATTATCAGAGGTCAGAAAAAATCCAATACGGACACAATACGTTAACAAATTATGTCGTGTGAAATGTAAAACTGCACTAATGCAAAAAAGTTTTTTTGGTATTGCCCCTCGCATTTATAATAAATTACCGAATAATATAAAAAATTTGACTGTAGTACAATTTAAAAGGGCGCTAAATGAAATTTTACTTATTAAATGCTATTACACTGTTGACAGCTTTCTTAATGATGAATCCCTTGCTGATTGACATATGTATCATTATTCTGATTGACATATTATTATTGTGGTTTGACATACTTTTACTCCGTTTGACATTTTATTATTATTTTTTTATTTGTTTGACATTTTTTTAACTATTCTTTTTATTGTATTATGTTTTAATTAAGTATGTTAAACCTTTAAACACTATTTGCATGCCTATTGGACGGTAAAATGTGGAGTACTATTTAATAAATACGAGACATCTATGTATCTTTTACCCATGTTTGCAAAGAAATAAATGATTTGATTTGATTTGATTTGATTTGACCAGCGGCTTAACGTGCTTTCCAAAACCCCGGTTTCGGGGTTTATCCAAAACCGGGTACCCGGGTTTTTCGTTTTTTTATTATTAGTTTACAATATACTTTAGCTCTATTTATTAACCTTTCGTATGTCGAGTATATAGACACAATTAAAATCCTATTGTGTCTCGCGTATATACAGAACACAGAGGGTTAATAAACAATTCCACAACCCAGGAAACCCTGTAACTTATTATTGAGAATACATTTTAGGTGATTATTTCGTGAGAGGGCAATAATACAAATTGACTTACTCATGTTTCTACATTTTAAACGAACGACGTGTTGTGTGTCTGATTTGCGAAGTTCACAGATCAATAAATTTAAAAAAAGAAACAAAAATACTGAAAACTCGAAAAAAAAAACCCGGGTTTTACAGGACAGAACCGGGTTTTTTACAAACATTAAGACCGGGATTTCCCTCTTTTTTTCCCCTAGTGGGGACCCATCCACGGACAAACAAGCCACGCTTGCCTAGGCAAGCGTGGCTTAAGCCACAATGCCACTCTACACTCGCCACTGCCACAATACACTCGGGTCAATCTGTCGGTTAAGCCACGCTTGCCTAGGCAAGCGTGGCTTAACCGACAGATTGACCCGAGTGTTTTTGTTATTTTTTAGCTACAAGCTCCTCCCAGCAGTTACCTGTGACGAAGAGAGTGTGGTGCCTGCCCACGGCTGCGTGGATGATGTTCTTGCCGCGCAGCGCCGGCACCAGCTCGGGCACGTTGCGCGTCACCGTGTCGCCGAATCCCAGCTGTCCGGAAGTGTTGCGACCTGTGCCAAAACTCTTGTTACCAACATTTCATCACGCTTGTGTCCGGTAGGCAGAAATGTAACTCGAGGGAGTGCCTACCACAGCTTTTACCGGACATATGTTCAAATACATACAATTAGCTGTTTTTTTTTTTAAATTACCGTTGAAATTTTCTACGCGTTTATGACCCCACAATACGTTTCGTAATGATGTACAGCAAACGTGGTTATCGTTTGCGCGTCGGTGCCGATTCCACCTTGTATACCCATTCTTCCTTGGTGTGCACCGGCAGAGTGTATCAGTAAGGTGAAGCTTTGTACCACTTTCACCACGAAACCTAATAAAAATAATCAGTTGTCCCAAACAAAATTTCAATACCTACTTGACCCAATGTTAGGACACAGGTGATTATGTTTTCGCAGTACGATATTCGTCCCGTGGTGAAAGTTGTTCAGTTACAGTACATGCTGTATAGGCAATCAATCATTCAAGAGATAGGTAGTACCTCATTCTTATGTCGCCTTGGCTTAAAGACAAAAAATAAAGGGTACTAACCGAAAGTGTAGACCTCGCCGTCCTCGTCCACCAGCACCGAGTGCCCGGCCGAGCAGCTGCTAGCGATGAAGCGGTACTGGAAACCACAACGTTACACCTGTTACTGACAGCTAAGCACAGCATATTTGTATACACAATGACCTTACTTTTTCTTTTATTATCCATTTTTCTTCTAACTACATTTTCTTTTATACGTATAAATTAAGACACCCGGCACTCCACACTACGTAGGCTTAAGAACAAAACGTGAACGTGACCTAATTGGTCACGTTCAAAGGATTTTGATCACTATGACATTTTACTGGCTAGTGGCTGTAACTTTTGACATTTGCTAGAGAACATAGAGATTATAAATACTTATTGATTTGCTATATTATGAGAAGTGTGGCAGATGTGTTGCCACCTCAGAGATAAAGCCAACATGTCTAATGTGCTTGTAACTACACTCAATCCATAGCCATACCAACGCAGAAATAAGTACAGTGCTAGTGCTTTTTAAGCTACTACTATAATACTTTTTTTTTCAATACTATTACTTAAAACACTTCCAATAATGTTTTCTTACAAGCACGAGAAGTTGTTGTAATTCTATATGTTGGGTGCTCACCTTGCGGTCAGTGAACTTGTGGAATGTGTACAAGTTGGGGTGCGTCCTCTTGGTGGGGTTGTTGTCGCGGCGAGCCACCAGGTCCCACGACACCAGCCCGGCGATCATCAGCACGCCCGGAGTCTTGTAGAGAGCTCGCAGAACTTCCTACAAATAATATAACATAATCAGCCATGAGGTTCCCACTGTTGGGGGCAGAGCTCTTTGATATTTAAGTATATTCCACGATCAGTAATAAATGTCCAAGTAGCACGCAAGCGTTGCAAACATCAATAAAGCAGCCTATATAGAACTTCGAGGTTTTTAAGACAAATAAGCGTGTAAAAAGTGGCTGTTGTCTTTATAACAGAAAATATTACGACTTCACTAAACAGTATTAAGTATTTTGTGACACACAGGCTTTTATTCTTATAACTGTATACAGACTTTAGTTAAGTTACAAAAAATTATGTTACATTATTAATTTTATAAATGACAGCTGTAAAGCAGCTGCAGTCTTTATTATTGTCCCAGTAGAACGTTTAAAAAATCACCTTGTAAAACTGGTGCGACTGGTGCGAGTTTCAGTCAGGAGTTTCAAACAAAGAATTCCGAACGGTTTGAGTTGCGGCAATGCTGACCCCGCGGCCCCGGAGCTTATAACAGTGCGTTGATCTTAAGGGTGGAAGGATGATGTTCTGTGGTACCTCGGGTAAGCGAACAGTGGGCTCCTCCAGCATGGGCGAGGGGCTGCGCTGCGGCTGCTCCTCCTGGGGCTGCTCCTCCACGGGCGAGTCCTCGCTCTCCTCATCCTCCGACACGTGCTTCTTGGGCTTCCGGTGCTTGTTGTGACGGCTGTTGCGCGGCGCTGCGTGCCTGTACGGCAACAGCTTGTTGTCTTTTGTCATGCTGCCCCTGGGAACTAAGGAATACATGCCACATTTCAAATCAACCGGCCGCTTCTACATAGGATGTGAGAGTGCTATGAGACCGACGGAAGAGGGTGCACCAGTGTTTGCGCACACACTATTGTACTAAAGCATCTCCCACGACGGTGGCTGTTGGATAGTTAACGCTTACATTCACCGCCACGAGGTCTACGAAATGATAGGAGGACTATTACGAGTAATAAGATGTACTCGGAAAGGTTTTCGACATTAGCTGCACGGTTCGTTTGTTTTTGTTTGCTAGCTGCGTAAAAGTGATCAAGACGGTGCAATACATTCTCCATGACCTTTAGGATACTGCGAAAGAAATGTTCTTAGTATTCAAGCAAACTAAGACAGGGCGGAGGGCGAAAGCAGCTTTCGATTAAAACTTTTGTTTGCTCATGAGCAGAGATCGGAATAGGAAGAGTTTATTTGCTTAAAGTTTACGGAAGTAAGTAGCACGTGGAAAATACCTCCGTATTAAATCCTGTAAACATTTTGAAATCTAAACAAATCAATGAAATTGATGTATGTTTGTAATATTTTAAAAATAACAGCTTATTACTGAATACATATTATTATGAAAGATAAGTATACATTAACCTTTTTTTTTAAATTTTTGAACGTCCTTTTGTTTTGGCTAATCTAATCATGATTTCGACTGGACTTTTATTGGCAGATAACTGATGTTATAAGGAGTTAGAAGCCTAGAAGGAATAGGGTTCCGTGCAGAAAAAAACCCTTGATATCGTTAACAAATTCAGATTCAAATAGGGAAGTAATAGGTTTCAGACTAGCTAAAGTAGACTCATCTTTCATGGGGTACTGTTTAAAATGTTACAATAAAATACCTCCTCACATTCTACAATTAAATGAGACGAATTTAAGCAAGCTCAAGCATATTATAAGTTAGGGGATTACATTGATGATTGAAATGCTTGCCTCCATGCTGATCCTGCTCCACAACCATAGGGGCAAACTAATTAGATTATCATGTGAAGTTATTGTGGAAGCTGCAGAAGATTGTAAAAATATGTTTGCATTGATTCAATCTCATATTATTATATAATTGCATAGGACATGTGTGAGTACTATGTACTGTAAAGCTACCATTTACATGTAGTTATCTTTCATTGAATCTTATGTGCCCTGGTGGCTGAGAGAATGTCATGCTCACTCAAATGTCTCGCTGATGATGGTGAGGGTCATTTAGTTCCCATCAATAGGTTGAGCTAAATGGGACTGATCCATGCGTCATGTTCGTGAACGGGCGCTGTCAGTTGGGATTGGTCATCTCTTAGCTGCCACTGTTTATTTTAACTACTTTGTTTTTAAATTGCTCATTCTTGTCCAAGATCTACGCTTTGGAATGGGCAACTACAGTACTTTCACAAGTTATTATGCCTTGCGTCTGTGACTGTAGCTTCGCCTGCTTTGTTTTTCTGACATTCAAAAGTGCCTGTTATGGTCTAATTGAAATAAATGCTATCAGTTTGAATAATTTCACACAGACGAAGGTCGTGGGCAAAAGCTAGTTCCGAAATTAAGATGTTAAATTAGAGGGAGGAAGGAGGAGGAGATCCACATGTTATTAACTTCCTTGAAGTTAAGCAAAATCAGTTATCTGGCAACTATTCTCCGAACAAAATAATCACTGCGTCAATCCTGAAGTGCGAATTTAGATCGCAAGTACATATCTAGATCTACCACAACAAAGTACTGAGCTCATAATTTACATCGTTCCCCCGATAGCATATTTTAAAATACATGAATAAGAATTCACACCGAACCTGAAAAGACTTAGTCCGGGAGGTAGCGTTGCATTTTAGGTAGTGTTTTTGCGCCGATCGATTGACTTGTATTTCTTTGTCGAATGACTAATAACTGAACCAAGCGTCAGCTCACGCACCCGCGGTGGGTGTGGGTGGTTATGGAAGTGGTAAAATTTAAAAAAATTCTAAGTTTGCTGTATGTCAGCACTTCCCAGAATTTGATCCTTTACTAGCGACACTATCGAATGATGTACAATACAGGGTTCGATTCCCGGCTAATTTGCTAAAATTGAATGATGCAGTTTTAGTTTTCATCAAAATCGGGCTGGAGCGAGACTTCGCGCGAGGATATCATAAGGTTATTTTATTTGAGGAATTTTCTTTTTTGTTTTGTGTTCCAAATATGTTGCAACGTTTATTGTAAGGTCGTAAGTATGCGTGTCCTGTGAAGTGTGAAAGTGATATGGTTATTTCCTTTCATGGTCCAATTGTTTTTGTATCGAATGAATTAGATGATTCTATGGATTATGCACTTAAAAATCGTTTATTGTTTGTTAGTGGCTTGGAATCGTACTGGGAGGCGATACGGACGTGTCGTGTTAAATTTCGCGGACTACCCTTGCGCTTCCACCTTACTCGTAAATATTGGGAACTGCCTTTTTTTACTTTGTTTGCAATGGGTAATAATAGTTTGGGTATTTACTTGCAGAATCAGTATGGTATGATGATTTTGAATAAGGTTGAATATGTTGTTACTAATAATTGAGTTAAATGATAGTTACTATGATATGGGTAAGGTTGAGACTGTTGATAAACATTTTGCTGATTTGAGGGTGGACCCTTTGGTTACTCAAGATAGTTTTCCTATTTGTACTTAATGACTGGTAATCATGGTTCTTTTGGCACGCCTGAGGTTACCGGTTCTTATACTAATCTGAAGCGTACTGTATTGAAGCGAGGATGTAATATTAGATGGGTTTATTATTCTCGTTGTAAGAAGCGTATTGAGACTTCTGCTTTAAATGGTAAAGCTAGGATTGGGGAGTTATGTCTTGCTATGGGCACTCCTGATTTAGTAAATAATGCTCATTCTGGTTTCATTCAGGTTTACCTGTTCAAAATGATAAAAGTTATTATTATCAATATGTATTACGTTTTAATATAGAGTATAAGTGTCATTTTTCTTTTTCTGTATTAAATCCTGCTAATTTTCATATTTAAAAATTATTTTTTTTCGATTTCATTGCCCCCTATACCTCAATCACCTTGTTAATTTAGAGCGTATGTATGTACGTCCATTTCTTTGGCACGCCATACAGCCCAAACGGCTGGGCAGTTTTTGACATATGAGGTCAGTGTCGTTGAATTTGTCAGAGTAAAATTGTGATTCAATAGTGACATAGGCTATAAATTTTGAAATGGCGCCTGCAAATGAACAAAAAATGGGAGCGGGGATTGTGTCTTTCCCTTACCATAGTTACAGTTTGGCAAAATAGAGTAGGGAAAATATGAAGGTGCTGTTAGCGACTTTCTGGCAACCCTGAGCAGTGACAAGCCAATGACACATTGCCGAGTTTGACAGAAAACGTGGCATTGCCAGGTAGGAAATATGTAGTTCCGCGATTCGCCACCATCTAAACTTTTTTGTCAGGCTGTACACATCTATCTTTAATTTTTTTGAACTACAGGTGTAATAGGGAGGTAGGTATCTTGGTCTTCATATCGGTACGTTGCACAATAAATACGTTTCGCCTTCAGAATAACTTACCTACATTTTATGCGGTAAGTAACTTCATATAAACCGTGTAACTATTAATCAATAAAATCAGCCATGTTTCTCTGTGCCAAAGCGCATCAAATTCTGTCCAAGGGTTCTCTATTTATTTCAAGTCAAATATCTTATACTCTTCTTTTTATGTCCATTTTTACACTGGTGAACAACGGAAAAAGTAGCCGTTCCATCTTTTTAGCGCATTCAATAATTCATTGTACATAGATACTCGTAGAACGCTTACGTGAAACACAGGGTAAAGCGTTCCTGTTACTATTGATCGCAGTTCGCGGAATGTTGAATTACCTACCTCGAAACGATATTTATAGTAGTTTTTGCTCTTAACGAGAACTTGAGTGTTAGTTTTGTTATATTTTGTACTCGAACAGGCGGTACCGTTCATTGGTTACAAGGGGTTTTTTTTTGTACAAATCTTTACCTATTTGCTTTCGGATTTTACTGGCGTCGAAATCCAGAAGGTACTGGACGCGAGTACTTTAAGTTTTCCTCATAGATGCAAATGGATTTTGACTTACAGTTGTAGCCTAATGGAAAAGTATTTAAACGTCTTTAGTTCGAACTTAATAAGACTTAGTGCAATTTCTTAAGCCCGCGGAACAACTAATACGTGCTGAAAAAAGTACATCCACGTACCTACACAGGAGCCGTGTGGTTGATAGGGTTTCCTCAAACAAAAAAGCTTGTGTCTCAGAATTGAGAGCAGGCTGATCCATCACGTTTTTTTTTTTTTTGATGGTGGCATCTCGCGGGTCAGCCTATGAGGCTGGCTACTGCTTAACCGGTCTAATCCTGTGGATGCCTTGAATTTAAAGCCAGGGGCAAAATGAGCTTACAAACTAAGTGACCACTCGCTAAGGGCACCACCTGCGGGGTACGAGCCTCGGCTTAGCTGGCGCTGGGGAGGGCAGCAAGGGGACAGCCTGGATCTGGTTTAATGCCATTGGCTCAGAATCGCGGGCTGGCTCTTGCAAGGGTCGGGGGGGGGGGGGGGGGGGGTTGAAAGGGGAAGTCGCGACGGACCACGGCGGCGACGTCGGTCTGTTTTTGTATTTTCTACTCGCACTTGTTTCCCTATTGTTTTCTTGGAGGAGGGTGATGGGGTCATCAGGGGTTGATCCATCACGTATTCACTTTGATCCTTTATTAGTTCTGCATTGCCTGCCTATTGCACCAACTATTACGATGCTAGGTTGCAAATTTAAGATAGCAATAAATCAGAAGTCATTGTACTGTTTGACACGATCTATTTGTTCAGCCAATTGGCCACAATTGCCCATAAGTTACAAATTGTTAGACTACCTATTATATGCACTGTGCACCCCATTTCCGTTAGCCGAGTGCACAGAACTGCTGGGTAACGTACAACAACAAATCGTGACGCAGGCATGACTGATTGCCCAGGATCTCTATTGTGCTATCGTAACAGCGATTTAAATTATATGTAACGACTTGGTGGAGAAGGCCAAAGAAACGATTCTGTGAACGATGATATGGATAGAAATACCACTGAGAAGCTTTTAGGGATGTATGGAGACAGATGACATGCTGCTGTGACCCCTAAATAAACTAGGATAGCGGTGATGATTTGGTGGCGAAGAGTCCAAAAGTGATGATCGCATGATATCAACACACGACGAAATCCTATACTATTATCCTCTAAGTATATTAAATTAGCAGTATTTGTAATCACGTTCTCGAAAACGGCTTTACCGATTTCGATGAAGGTCTCAATGTAGGCGTTTACGGGGGGCGAAACATCATCGAGCTACAAATACGAGGGTGGGTCAATAAGTTCGTGACATGAAAGGGAAGGGGTTTGAAACTATTTTTTTTTCCCTTTTCAATGTAGTCCCTGTTAAGCCTAATACAGTTCTCAGACCTTTCAAATAATTTATTTATCCCTGCGAAAAAAATATATTTGTCAAGTCCTTCAAAATAGGCAGAAATTTCCGACTGCACTTCTTTGTCATCATTGATTTTTTTCCACGAAGCTCTTTTTTAATTTTTGGGAACAAATAATAATAAAGAGGGGTCAAATCTGAAGTTTATGGAGTGTGGTTTAAAGTTTCAGATCCGCATTTGTGTAAGGCAGCCATTGCAACATGTCTCTTGTGAACGGGTTGCGTTGTAGCGCGATAGGAGCTCATCACGAGATCACTTTCCCCTTCCTTAATTGCGTCTTTTAATTTTTGTTGTAATGTGGGTGAAGTATTGTCCCGTGATATTAATATCTTTATCATTGTAATCGATCAATAAAAATCCTTCTGAATCCCAAAAACCTGTAGGCATAATCTTTTCGGCCGTTTTTGACACCTGCAACTCCTCAGGCGGTTCTCATTTTTCTCTCTCTCTTGACTCTTGTTTCAACTCAGGTTCATAATGATGGACCCAAGTTTCATACCTAGTCTCAATTTGATTCATACATTCATCCCTGTTCTCACTACACAGCTCCAAAAAGTCGCGCGAGTACCCGACACGTTCCTGTTTTTGCTTTGTTTTCTTGCCGATTGACTTGTTTATCCTGCGATATCCCAAAGGTTAATGCATTGATCGGGCTAAAACTTAGTATTTATGGTTATATTGAGTCACCGAGTAGAAAAGTTAAAAAAAAACCTCCCTTTCTAACCCCTATATGTCGCGAACTTTTTGACCCACCCTCGTAGCTAGGTCTCTTAACTGAGAAAATTCGTTTTCTCCATTTTTACCCTAGCAGAGCTCGGTCGCCCAGGTAGGTACTGCATACTAAGAACATTATTATGAATTTAGCGAGCTACTAAATATAAATAACTTTTACCTTTACCCTATGAAATGAAACCTATTAAAAATTCTGAAACGCATAACTTTCGTATGAACAAAATTCAAAGGAAATCACGTTATTTTTTCTTTTAATTGTTGCCCCGCTCTAGGAATTTCACCCGTATCGTGTATTGTTTGAAAACTAACTTGTAAGTAACTTGCCCCCTCTGAAGCCTATTTAAATTAAACTTTACGATTCTCAATGAAAAACTTTTACTTGTTCCATTTTTAATATTTTCCATCATGAGCATATTTAGATTTCATGGTTTTCCATTCATTTAATTTATCATGTTTGATAGAGAGATCTAATCCTTATGATTGACCCTATCCATTGATGCCATTTTTTTGGAATTTAGCCAGTTCGATTCCAGAGTGTGGCAAGCGAATTTTCGAAAATCATTGAATGCAGATTTATTTCTTTTTAAAAATAAAGGAATGTTTCCTTTGAGTAAAATTTTCTATCTCTAGTATTTAGAGTACTTTCCCTCCAGGTGGCGATGAAAAATTCCATCCTCTATATCTATCTCATTTAGATTAGTCATCATCGGCCTAGCCTTTTCCCAACTACGTTGGGGTCGGCTTCCATTCTAACCGGACGCAGCTGAATACCAGTATTTTACATGGAGCGACTGCCTATCTGACCTCCACAACCCAGTTAGTACTTGCTAGGACTGGTTGTCAATTTTTTTGGGCCACTGACTACCTGTAACGAGTGTCAAAGATCTACAGATGACAGCCGAAACCAACGGCTTAGCGTGCTTTCCGAGGCACGGAAGAAACTCGGTATGTAATGGGCGGTCACCCATCCACAGACCAACCTAGGTAAGCACGGCTTAACCTAAAGATCGACCCGAGCAGCTGTTATTATTTTGCCACGAGCTCCTCACTACCCACTATAACCACTACTCCCTACCCACTATTGCCACTTCGAACAGTCCCGCAACCCTGGCAGGCATCGGTCCTTTCGGACCCCTTCCTGTTTGCTGACTCTCTTTGAGGCGCGCGTGGAACACGAACGCGCCGTCGACACGGCCTGTCGTCATAAGACGGACGGACGGCCAGCTAGCCCATAGCTCACCGTCCACAGGCCCGCGCCTACGGTGGCCGGGGGCCACCACGTGGCCCCCGACGCCCGGTGCGTCTCCCGCGGCGGCTGGGACGTGAGGTTCTCTCCCGTTCCGCCACCTCCTTCGCTAGCATGACTGCTTCGCAGAAGGAGGTGACGGCGTCCCATTCCGTCTCGCTACGGCCGGACGCGAGAGGTCGCCGCCCCCGATCGCCGCTACGAGGACACGGCGGTGCTCCGTCCACGCAGGGCAGATCTCCACCGTGTCCTCCGGTCGATCCTCACAATGGTAGCACCCGGGCGTTTCCTCCGGCCCGATTCGGTGCAGGAACATCCCGAAACAACCGTGTCCGGTGAGGACCTGCGTCAGGCGGAAGGTGAGGGCACCGTGGCACCTCTCTCTAGCCACTCCTCAGAGAGGGGACTTATCGCCACTATTGTGGCGTGCCCTGCACGGGGTTGCAACAGTCGCTCTCTCCATGTCACCATGAGATCGCGCCGGAGGTCTGTCCGCTGAGCGACGATTTGCCGCGGCAGCGGAGTTACCCCCCGGCGTAGTGCCTCCATGCGCCACTCATGCAGGCGCGCGAGGACTATCGCCTCCAGATCCCATGGCGGCAATCCGGCAAGGAAGCTCGCCGCCTCGCCGGAGATCGTGCGGTATCCCCGGACCAGCCTTACGGCTACCACCTTTTGGGGCTCGTTCAGGTAGTTGGCGGCTCGCCGCCTCAAAGAACGCGCCCACACCGGGGCCCCGTAAAGAGCCATGGACCGCACGACCCCCGCGTAGAGCCTACGGCAGGAGGCGTTTGGACCCCCCAGGTTGGGCAAGAGCCGCTTGAAGGCAGCCCCGGCCCGTTCCAGTTTGGCAGCCAAACGTCGGAAATGCTCCACGAAGTTCCACCGGCTGTCGAGGACGAGACCTAGGTACCTCAACGTCGGCTCGACGCCGATGGAAACCCCTCCTACCGTTAGCATGGATCCCGACCCAATTGCCGGATCCTCTCCACGACCATCGCAACCCCGCACGTCTTTAGCTCGGCCGCCGCGTCGTGCGACCTCCCTTGCGCCAGCACCAGCGTGTCGTCGGCGTAGCAAACTACGCTGACGCCGTCAGGAAGGTCGGCGCGCAGCACCCAGTCGTAACCAATGTTCCACAAGGGCGGCCCTAGAACCGATCCCTGCGGAACACCGCACGACATCTCTCGCCGACTACTCCCTACCTACTATCTCATTTAGATTAGTAGGTATAAAACATTTTGAATTTACAGTTATGGCCAAAATCATGCTTCTTTTTCACACAAATATTTGGACCTTAGACAAATAGCAGCTTTTCGATGGCGTGTTTGCTTTTGATATTAAAATGGGCTGAGGTAGCCCGGGAAATTAAAATTTTCTTCGGTTTTGCAATTTGTAGGTGAGTTTCTGATTGTATGTTGATAAAAACGAGATTCGCGACCGTAACAAATATGGCTCTACTAAGTTGTAATAAATAAAATCATCAATACAACCCTCTAAGTCAGTTCATTTAATCCCATTGGAAGACCTTTTTACCCGACTGCCAAGGACGGGTTATGTTTTGAAAACCAGCGTCGGGCACTAGTTGAACTGGGCCTATTTGGCGCAGCCGTGAGACACACAATATTGTCTCTTTTTTTCGGTTTAGTTTTTTGTGTAGTTTTTTGTGATTTTATTGTGTAGTTTTTAGTTTTTTATTTCATTTTTATTATTTTTTCTTTTCGTGTTAAATGAATATGTTTTCTTTCTTTTTCCGCGTGTTTGTATTTGTGTCTTTGTAAATTTCTTTATTACCTAGTATGTTCCAAATGACTGAATGGATTTCGACGATAAAGGTACGAGGGCTGCACTAAAAGTATCGGGAATGGAATATTTCCACTATTCCAGTCATGTTAAAATCTTTTTAATTGAAAACTCCTTGGTTTTAAAAATCGAATACCATTTATTATTTTAAAAAAGATTCTCGGCCTTGTCACAAGGTTTTGTCAAACTTGTTTAGTCGTTGAGAAAATGGAATTGACACGAGAAAATTCAAGAGCGATGATTTATTATGACTTTCGAAGTGGTTTAACACAAAAACTGCGTGTTAGCCGGATGATTTCTGCATTTGGTGATGAAGTCCCATCCAAAACCACAATTTATCGCTGGTTTGCTGAATTTCAACGTGGTCGTGTCAAGCTCAGTGATGATCCTCGTCAAGGTCGTCCAAAAACTGCAGTCTCCCAAGAAAACGTTAATGCTGTGCGTAAGCTGATTGAGGAAGATCGACATGTGACATAACGCGAAATTCAACTTTAGACATTGGCATGAGTCAAATACAAATAATCTTGCATGAACAATTAGGTGTAAAAAAGTTGTTTTCCCGATAGATACCGCATTTGCTCTGTGAAGAGCAAAAAGCGCCTCGCGTTACTTGGTGCGACAGAACTCTCGAAAGATTCCACGCAGGATCCTCAAATGCTGTATACAACATCGTATCAGGTGACGAATCCTGGATATACGCGTACGAACCCGAAACAAAAAACCAGTCACGAGTTTGGTTGTTCGAAAATGAGTTAAAGTCAACAAAAATTGTTCGTTCACGGAGTGTTGCAAAAAATATGGTGGCCACGTTTGTCTCCAAAACCGGCCATGTTACGACTATTCCTCTTGAGGGACAAAGAACGGTTAATGCAGAATGGTATGCTAGCATTTGTTTGCCACAGGTCGTTTCTGAACTCCGTAAAGAGAACTGCAACCGCCGCATCATCCTCCATCACGACAATGCGAGTTCTCACACCGCGCACAGAACAAAAGAGTTTTTAGAGCAAGAAAACATAGAATTATTAGACCATCCGCCGTACAGCCCCGACCTAAGCCTAAATTGCGTGGACAGAGATTTTCATCACCTGAAGAAGCTGTGGATGCCTACAAAACGGCCATTTTGGAGACCCCAACTTCTGAATGGAATGGTTGCTTCAATGATTGGTTCCATCGTATGGAAAAATGTGTCAATTTTCGCGGAGAATACTTCGAAAAGCAATAAATACATTTTTAAATAGTAATGTTGTGTCACTTCCTTGATTCCCGAAATTTTCAGTGCCGCCCTCGTATCATTAGATTCGTCTCAAAAACACGTGTCATTAGCTAAGTGTATAAAAAACCGGCCAAGTGCGAGTTGAACTCGCGTGGAGAGGGTTCTGTACAATGTCAAATGTTTGCAATTTTTTTTAATGTATATTAATTTGTCCCCTTTATTTTCAATTGATAGAATTCTTAAAGGGTTTCCTGTAATCTTCAAGCAATGAACTATTTTGCGTTTTTTTTTTTCAAAATTTAGTCTCATTAATTTCGGAGATCAGGGGGGGACTGGTCAATTTTGGTCTTGTTTCACGGATAAAATCAAAACTGTTTATTTAAAAATAATAACAAAAATATATTTGAGATCCTCATAACGAGCCCTTTCATTTGATATATGATATGACACTGTAAGGTTTGCTAAACTTTTTTTTAATTTCCCTATTTGTCCCCTGAATATATATGTATATATTTTTTTAAATAAATATTTTTTTTAAATAAGGGAATGACTCTTGTCATACAAATCATTTAAAAATAAATATTTACTTTGCACATCTGTGTTTGGGTCATAGGATTACACCATCCTACCAAATTTCACCTGATTTGGTCCAGTAAATTCGGAGAAAATTGGCTGTGCTGTGACAGGCGGACGGACTATAAGGGTCCGTTTTTTTTTTAATTTTTCGTACGGAAACCAAAAAAAAAAGAAAATGGCAGATTTTTGTCGCTAAATTGTAAGTAAAAAAAAAAAAAAGAAATTAACCAAACCTATCGAGTAGAGGGTGGGGTATCAAAATAAAGGAAATTAATAGGAGATAACAGATGTATATTTATAGGTACATAATACAATTTGTAGTCAGGTTTTTTTAATACCTTTAATTAAATGTTACTTGTTATAAAACAGTCATTTAACTGTATTACGCCTTACAATCATACATACGTGTTACAATCATGAATCATTTATACAAAAAACGTAAGAAAGGGCTTTGAATATTACGCAATAGACCTGTATTGGCATACATGCAAACAAGTATTGTATGAGAGAAAATCTTCTAAAACCTCACGTTTCCAAGATTTAAGCCATCAAAGTTATAATCTTCGCCTTTAGCACTATAATGGTACGCTTCATTCATAAATCTTCAAATTCCTTTGAATTTCGCGGGCTACACGTGCGCTATGTTTAAAAGATAATAAATACTAATCTATATCTATGTACTTAACCAAATAAATACAATAGAAGTGTCTGCATGTAATTTTAAAATAATACTTTTTACTGAATGCATACGAAAGTATTATTATACGGTGCTTGAACCATATTTTTTAATTTTTGTCTTTCTGTTTGTTCGGGATAATCTCTGCAACGGCTGGACTGATTTTGACGGGACTTTTACTGGCCGATAGCTGATATTATCAGGAGTAACTTAGGTTACTTTTATGTTGGAAAAATAATAGGGGTACAGTGTAAAAAAATTAAAACCCATGAAATTGTTAACAAAATCTGATTCAAATAGAGAAGTAATATTTTTATCATAATTTCAAGCGAACCAAGGTCGTCATGAACCAAGCTCGTGGGCAAGTTAATGAATAAAAATAGGTGCACCATTCGGGTTGGTTGTTCTTGTTTCCTAAGGAGAAAAACTGGAAAGAAACTCCATGGTTATTGAAAAACATTTGCTAGATTTGGCATAGGAAACAGCAGAGCAGTAGGGCCCAGAAGATGGTGTAATGAATTAAACAAAATCGGGCCTACATAGCAAAAGCAAGAGGAAAGGGAGGCATTTGCTGTGCAGTGAGACACAGCAAGCTCATATTATTAAATAAAAAGTAATATATTATTTTCTTCATTATAACACATAGCAGAATTTTATCTGAAAGTTTATAGTTTTTCTTAATCTCACCCCAACCACGAACAGTTCCTAATACTGTGATGTGGATTTATAACCATGAACATAGGTAGTACCTATGTTCATGGTTATAATAATGTTTATATTGTTTATTTAAGTATTTGTTATCCTTTACCCTTGTCCTGTTGACAGAGCACAGGTATTCCTGCTTGCCTATTACTTTAAAATCAACAAACTATTTGAATTTTAGTTTTTTACATGGATATTAAATGACTGGGGGCAAATGTTACAGAAAGTTGAATAGTAATTTGATTGCACAACTCAATGATTAAGCCATGTCAGTATGAAGCTATTACTTTTTGAATGAACTTGTTTCATACAAGTGATCTATTGCTGCAAGCAGGCCCTAAATTGTAATCAAATCTTGTCTAAGTACATAGTACAAACCAGAGTTGAATTTCGAAATAATTTATTTTATATTAGGTCCTTGTGAATATTTTATTAACTTCAGAGGTATCATAATAAAAAGTCCAAGTTATGTACCACAAGTAGCGACAGGGACGGCATTTTTATCTAGGTTCAATAAACGAACAACTTATGTACTTACACAATTTAATAATCGTGGATGGTTTAATCGCATTGTTATTATTTACAATCGACGATCTCAGTAATCCTAGTCAATTCATTTCTCTTCGGCCCTACCTTTCAGAACATACATAATTTCCAAGAGCGTCCGGTGCGAGCGAGTATGTGGGCATAGGCATCTTTGATACAACAATGAAAAATAAAACCGTTATGTTACATTATAAAAATAAGCGTTCGCCAATCCATTAAAATGAAGAACTGGTTCGCTATACAACAATTACATATTTAATCAGGTAATTGAATATGACTGATTTACTTGTTGATGAGAATAAAACATTTTTTTCAACTTCAGAGAAAAGATTAAGAGCCGACACGTGCAATGTAATCAAATGTTTCAATATTTATAAAAAACAAATTAATGAAAACTTAATAATCACACAAATAACACATTACTTCAATAAATAGTTATACTCACTCATTATTGTAGGAGAAACAAATGTTTAAAAATAATTATTCAAAAATGTCTGTCACACAAGCTCAGCACGACAAAATTAAAAGTCTACTAGTGCTGAGCCCAACACAAACAGAATGAAATAAATAATGAGTTGCTTTGGTTGGTGCCCACTTAGTTCTATTCTAGTGATGTACTTAAAAAAAAAATGATCGAATGTAAAATCTTAGACGATTATTTGATTTAAAAATATTCCAGTGAAACCAGTTTTTATTAGAGGACAAAAATGTGATTTCCTCTAAAGTTGTATTTATGATTATATTATAGTTAAGTGGAAGGGTAGCCAGCGAAATTGAAAATTTTCTTACGTTTATTGCAATTTGCAGGTCAGTGTCAGGTTGTATGTTGATGAAAAATGAGTCGCGCTAGTGACACGCATGTAGTTATAGAATAATAATCTTTTCACTTCTCATGCTCTAAAAGTACGCCAATATAGCCCTACGAAGCGGGGCTAAAGTGACAACTTTAGGCTCATGGAGTGAAAAGGAAAAGTAATTAGTTTTTTTAATTCCCTTCATGTAACACAGACAAACTCTAACAGCCAGTAAATATACTATTAGCTGTGGAGTTCGGACCATCTTGGGACCATCTTCATTGCGAAAATGTTGAAAGTTTTAGTTCCATGGTTTTTCCGCAAAGAAGGTGGCGCCATGTAAAACTGACCGCGAAAATTTCATAATTTTTTCGAATGTTTTGTTCGGTTTTAAATAAATTTATTAGGAATGTCCAATGACAGTAAAGAGTTTGACGTCGAGCAAAGAGCAAAAGACTTAATAGATAATCTTTTGCCGCCAAAATCACGGAAGATTTACTTAAAATATTAAAGCCTCTTTCTAGTCTGCTGCAGCTGAAGAGACATAACTTTTAAATGTTTCGTTTTTGGTATGACGTTTGAGTTTAGTCTGTCACTGTTCAACTTGTCATCCAAATACATTTTTCTTCAGATATTATATTTACTTTTATTCCTATTAAAAGCCTCTCATCGTTTCTACAAACGCTTCACCGCAAAGACAGTACTCTGCTACAGGTTATGTGCTAGCGAAAAAGTGGAAATGTCCGAAAAAGTGGAAAATTTAAGTACAAAGGTACAAATTGCACCACTTCAAGGCAAGAATAACTGGGATACCTGGAAATATAAAATATCCATCCTGCTTAGGAGCATAACAGATGCATTGGATATAGTAGAAGGAAGATGTACGAGACCCGTGTTGCCAGCAGGTGCAGGAGACGCAGAAGTTACTGCATTTAGAACGAAAATAGCGCGTTTTATACAGGCAGAGAATAATGCTATGATCCTGCTTTCAACAAATTTGAACGAAGATACCGTTAGAAAGGTAATGTCATTTACATGTCCAAGAGAAGTATGGCTAGAACTACATCGGTTATTTGACGGAGATAATGAGAATCGAGCTTATAATCTCTGCCTAGATTTCTTCGGATTTAAACTAGATACTTCTGATGATATGGCCACACATATTTGCAAATTGAAGACTCTCTGGTGTCAGTTGAATAGAGAGATTGGTAAAGATGATCTGAATATGAAACTACCAGAAATATTCCTCATTTGTAAAATTCTGGATACATTAGATCAGAAATACTTTGAATTTAAATCAAGTTGGTTGTTGTTAGCCAAAGAACAGAGGACAGTCGAAGGATTAACAAGTAACCTTTGCGCTCATGAGAAGTCACTTCAAAAGAAAAATGGTGAATCGAGTGAAGAGGTATTAGTGACGAGTACGACACAGAATAGCACCATTCGTAAAGGAAAGAAGAATAAGGATAAGCATATGAGATGCAATTACTGCCATGAGATGGGACATCGAGTAAGATCCTGCCAGAAGTGGATGAAAGATGGTTGCCCGCCTAAAGACAGTGATAACAAGCCATCTTCAAGTCAAAGTGCGAATATGGCTATTATGAGTGTGGATGTCATGGCATTCGTAGCACAAGATAAAGAATCATGGTACGTGGACAATGGCGCGACTAGTCACGTGACCAACAGGAGTGACCTGTTCCAAACATTCCAACAGTTTGACGAGATCCAAGGTGTTACTACAGCGAATGGTAACATTGTTCAAGCAAGAGGCAAAGGAACAATATATTTGGAAGCAGATGTCAAAGGGAATATTGTGAACATAGCACTCACGGACGTTTGGTATGTACCAGAGATCCAGCGAAGCCTGTATTCAGTGTTAGCTATGCATGACAAACAGAGGAATAGCAAGTTCGTCTCGACCCCGGAAACTTGCAAAGTAATTTTGAATGGGGAAGTAGCAGTTGTTGGCAAACGTAACCAAGGTGGAGGGCTTTTTAAGTTGAAAGTTCGCAACGTCTTGCCACCGGTACCTGTATTTGCTACTACAACAACTAATTTGATGCAGCTCTACCATGAAAGATTAGCGCATCAAAACAAAAGGCACGTTAAGGAAGTCATTCAAAGAGAATTAGGATTGACACTTCCTATAAATAAAGAATCGTGTGAAGCTTGTATCTACGGAAAGATGCATAGACTGAAATTTGGCATACGAGAAAGATCTACACAGCCAGGAGAAATTATTCATTCAGATGTTTGCGGTCCTTTCCCAATGAGTTTTTCAAAATACCGTTATTATGTACTGTTTAAAGACGATTTTTCCGGATACTGCATGGTTTATTGCATGAGAAACAAAAGCGAAGTCAAAGACAAATTGACCATAATGCTACAAGAAGCGATGGTCACAGGACATGTAATCAAAACACTGCTGAGTGATAACGGAACTGAGTTTGACAACAAGGAAGTCAGAGATATTTTGAACAAAAAAGGAATCAAGCAACGTCTTGTTATGCCGTACACGCCAGAGCAGAATGGCTGTAGCGAGCGCCAAAACAGGACATTAGTAGAAACCGCAAGAACATTGATGAATGCTCAGAGAGAACTGCCAAAGGCATTGTGGGCGGAACTTATTATGACAGCTGCTTATATTTTAAACCGAACAGGTGCTACTAGAGAGAAAGACAAGTCACCTCATGAGTTATGGTTTGGGAAGAAGCCTAATATAAAGCATCTTAGAATCATTGGAAGTACGTGTTATGCCCATGTTCCGAAAAATAAAAGAAAAAAATTGGATAAGAAAGCAACTAAAGGCATCCTCATAGGATACGACAATGATGACGGTTATCGTATCTGGTATGAAACGCAGTATAAAGTTGACAATCTGATCCGATCTAGAGATGTTATCATAGAAGAGACACCTATTCCAGGAATTGAAGCGAAAGCTTCAGGAATTGTTACTAAATCTGATCCAAAACCGATTGAGAAAGAGTGGACCGTGTCATACGATACAGTTCCTGAAAATACAATTCAACAGCATTCGCAAATCGACAATCCCTTGAATCAGGAAGCCCAATCTGAACAGAGATCTGTTCTATTAGAGGGAGAATTAGAAGAAGAAAGAAATATAAGGACGCCTATTGAGACATCAATAGAGGCAAATCAAACAAGACATCAAAGACAGTCAGTCCAATTAGAGGGAGAAGGAGAAATAGAGTTTATAGAAGACGAAACCGGATTTTCAGATAGTGAAAATGAAGAACAATTTGAAGATGCCGTTCCTGTCTATATTGAGATAGAAGAGAATTTAGAGGGAGACGTTCCGCTATCAGACGTTCCAAGATATAATCTCAGAGACAGAAGTAGTCTTCAACCTCCACGTAAATTGGATGACTATAGTTTATTCCTAGTCGATACTGAAAAAGAACCTTCGACGTATAAGGAAGCAATATCGAGTGCAACAAGTAGAGATAGATGGTTAGAAGCAATGAGCAGTGAAATCGATTCTTTGAAAAGATTACAAGTTTGGGACTTGCAGAATCTACCGAGCAATCGAAAAGCTCTGCCATGCAAATGGATTTATAAAGTAAAAACCAAGCCTGACGGCACAATAGAAAAGTATAAAGCACGTCTAGTCGTAAAAGGGTTTAAGCAGAAGAAGGGTTTTGACTATAACGAAACGTTTAGTCCAGTAGCGAGGTTAGCAACTATAAGATCTTTGCTCAGCATTGCAGCAAGAGAGAGACTTCATCTTATTCAATTCGATGTTGCAACAGCTTTCCTCAATGGAAATTTAACGGAAGAGATTTATATGAAGCAGCCAGAAGGCTTTGAAGATGGAACATCCAGAGTATGTCGTCTAAAGAAAAGCCTCTATGGTTTGAAACAGGCACCACGGTGCTGGAACTACTGTTTTACAGAAATACTCGAATCTTTAGGCTTCAAGACAAGCGACGCTGATCCATGCCTATATACCAAAATCTTAGGAGATAAGAAAATCTTAATAGCACTCTACGTGGACGATGGCTTAGTTGCAGCGAGTGATGAGAATCTTGCAAAGAGTTTCATCAATGACCTAGAAAAGATTTTGACGATTACTAGCAAACCAGTTTCATACTATCTGGGGTTAGAGATAGAACAAAGGAAGGACGGCTCGATTTTCATTAAGCAAGAAGCTTATGCGAATAAGGTCTTGGAGAGATTCAATATGAAAGACTGTAACCCAGTATCAACTCCTTTACAGAAAGAAGGAACTATTGAAAAAGGGAAAGCTGACAAAGAGTCACAATCATTTCCCTATAGAGAAGCAGTAGGCTCACTCGCTTACTTGATGGTGGGCACTCGCCCTGATCTGGCTTATGCTGTAGGATTGGCTTCGAGGAGCTTAGAAAAGCCAACTTCTAGCGACTGGCGTATGGTTAAGCACATAATGAGATATTTGAAAGGCACATTATCAAGAGGAATAATGTATGCTCATGATGCAAATTCTCCTAACCAAATAAAAGCCTACAGTGATGCTGATCATGCTGGATGCTTGAAAACAGGTCGCTCTACCACTGGAGTATTGTGTTTATTTTCAAGAGGAGCAATCTCCTGGATGAGCCAACGACAAGCTTCAGTTGCTATTAGCACTACAGAAGCTGAGCTTGTGGCAGCAAGCGAAGCGGCAAGAGAGCTAATTTGGCTAAAGAGACTGTTCAAAGACTTGAATGGCCAACAAGAAATACCAGTTTTGTTCGTGGACAACGAAGCCGCGGTGAAATTGGCACATAATCCAGAATTTCACCGTAGGACCAAACACATTCGTGTAAGGCACTTCTTCGTAAGGGAACTTGTGCTTCAAAACGACATCGTAGTCGAGAGGACGAGCTCTGCTACCCAGCTAGCAGACTTCCTTACTAAGGCCCTACCCAGACCCAGACTAAAGGACCTAGTTCCGAAAGTCGGTTTGACGGATAAACCAAATGGTCTACTATCAGCTGAGGGAAAGTATTAAAGCCTCTTTCTAGTCTGCTGCAGCTGAAGAGACATAACTTTTAAATGTTTCGTTTTTGGTATGACGTTTGAGTTTAGTCTGTCACTGTTCAACTTGTCATCCAAATACATTTTTCTTCAGATATTATATTTACTTTTATTCCTATTAAAAGCCTCTCATCGTTTCTACAAACGCTTCACCGCAAAGACAGTACTCTGCTACATAAAAACTTACGAAAGTTTTAAGGACTGGAGGAATATAGTAGAGCTTTTAGAGATATTTGCACCGAGCGCAAAGTGAGTTATTAATGCACGAGTGTTATGTTGGTATGGTTACTAAATTAACACGAGTGCAATAATTACTCACTTTAGCAAGGTGCGTAATCTACTTTTCTTTCAACTACCAATCTACATACCGTGATAAAATATACCTAATCAAAATAAAAACTCAAGCTAATGAAAACAAAGTATCTCGCGACTTTTGTGGTAAAAGGTTATTAACAATTTCATTCACAGCTGTTTTTTACTTTCTGGAGTTGAATTCATATCGATATCGCTGTCTATTACCATTTTATAAACTGTTCTTGCTAAATACGAAGTATCAAAGTTTTACAATTTATGGTACAAAATGCGCGCAATTTGTTTTTTTTTTCACCAAGTCGATTTTATTCAGCCGATTTTTATTTTCAGCCAGTATCTTTTTGATCAAATGCATACATTTTTTTAGTAAATTAATGGGAGACAAACACTCCTGGACTCCGTCAACGGATGTAACGAGAGGGGTGAATGTAGCATGTCGTAATTATTTAAAGCGTTTGAATATTTTCTTATTTTTTCGTCTTCGGCGGATTGTAGTACAGAGGCGATAAGACGTGAAATATAAGAAGGAGCGTCAGTGTCTACAACACGGATGTCGAATAACGCCTGCCTCTGAGCATCCCAAACGCCACGGCAAGAAAGGTTACCACGTAGTCCACAATCTCCTTCGGAGATGATGGGTTCTTTTCTTTGGCTTCGTTTCCTCATGCAAGTTGACATAAGTCACAGAACAATTTCATTATGACGACGTGTTATTAGACCACCTTTTTTACAACATAGTGCATGATCGACATTGACAAAAATTTATAAAAAAAACACGATCAAAGTCTTGACAAATATTACTAAAAACTCTTAGTGCTGACCGTAAACCCAAGATTCATCATTCGATTAAAAAGTTGCAGTCAGCCTAATCGATTACTCGCAATGAAATCAAGTTTGGAAAAAAAAGTTGAAACGGAATAAAAACTCCTTGGCATAATTTTCAATTTTAAAATGAAATAATTATTTGATAATTATTTCATTTTAAAATTAACATGTAAGCTATCTTTTAGAATAATCTTATTTAGTAATTATTCGATGCTTTTGGCTGATTTCAAGAGAAGGAGAATAAATCTTCTCTCCTCCTCTATTCTATACCAATATTATAAAGAGGTAAAGATTGTGAGGTTGTAGGGGGTAAACTCTGGATGGTCACGCCAGCGTTTCTTGGGCCTGCCTCGGTGTCGACGACCGACAAACTTCTTGTCTTTTATTTTGCAATCGGCAATTCATATATCCAATATAAAGAGTAAACTACGTTTCTTTAGAAACGTAGTTTACTCTTTGAAAGCGGTTCACTGACCATTCTAAAAACTTTTTTACATCTGCAAAGTTCAGGTTACCCATGGAGAGGTTGGGTTTGCTTGGGAACCAAATCAATTTTTACTAAGGGTCCAAGACCCTGGGTATTCTATATCCAACATTCAGCGTTGACGAGGTCATCATGAAAAGACAATCCTGGCAGAAGGATCAAATACGATTGAAATTATGTCTATTCATCCAAATCGAACGAGTGTCTATACAAAGTTTCGTATCTGGGCTATTAACCATTGAGGAATTCCCTCTTGATAAGACGATTATGGCTGCAGGATGAGGTCATGATAAAAATGATGTTATCCATCAAATATGAACTCGTTTAGAAATTTTTGTATCCGTGCCATTTCACGTTGAGGAGTTTCCTCGTGAGAAGACGATTTTGGCTGTGGGATGAGGTCGTGATAGAAATCATATTTATCTATAACAATTTAAAGCGTATACAAAATTTCGTGTCCGCTCTTTTAACCGTTGAAGAGATCTCTCGTGAGGAGACGATCCTGGCTGCAGGACTAAGTAATTTTTCTCATAAAAATGTATTGTCACCAGAACCAAAAGTGTGTGCAAAATTTCGGCTCAATCGGTATAGGGGAACTAGTTTGAAATACAGTTGCAAGATTTGACCAATACTTACTAAAAAGTGAAGTTAAATAAAAGAAGCATATTTTAATCATAGAAAATAAACACAATAAATTATGTAGTTAATCTAAATACAATATAAATTTTAACAGCGAATGCATTCATAATTTAAATTTTGTATTAGAAAAAAATCGGCGCGAATTTAGCTATAGAGTTAGTCTGTGCTGTTTATTGTGTCGGTTTTTGTACAACAATGTACGAAAAACTATTAAAATTACTATTGTAAACTTTAAAAAATATTAGTGGTTATTTGTTGGTTGTTTATTGTATTTTACGCATAAAATAAAATTATTCCTTAATTTAATTTCTCGATTTGATCGAAATTTACAAAAAAAGAATCGATTGAAATAATCGCTTCCACACATAACGACGAATAAAATAAAAAATGTTCGTCAATTTCGAATACAAATTGAGGAGTGGTAATGAATATTACTAGATATTGGTCCCGTTTTAGTAAATTACGCTAAGATCAGGGCTTTTTCATGTTGTTTATAATAATTGGAATGATATTTGTCACATAGTCTAATTCTGGCACATGTGGATAGGAATGCTGAGAATATTGATGTAATTAATAAGCTTTATAAGATGGACAGTTTCGAAATATGTTGCATTAAAGATGTTGAGACTGGTCTATATATATGTTGTTGTTATCGTAGCCCTTATGACAGTAATTTTGATATTTTTATGACATGTATGGAAAAAATGCTAGAACATTTATTTAACAGGAACTGCGTAATTTGCGGAGACTTCAATATAGATTTACTTTCAGATAGTAGGAAACGCACTGAATTTATTAGTTTGTTGACTTGTTTCAATTTCAGGCATCTTGTGAATGATGCAACTTTTATCCGTAATGGATCCTTTTCGTGCATCGACCATCTTATTACAAACTTACCAGATTTCTACATAGTAAAAAGTGAAGTCGACCACAATGGCCTAGCTGATGGTCATGGTGGTATTATTGGTAATCTTCGTTTGGAAAATCTTGCGAGCAAGGCAAACAACTACAACCAGCACATTGTTATAAATAGGAGAGTTTTCAGTTCTAAAAACGGGATGCTTTTTAAGCAGGGAATACTGAAACATGAATGGAGTAGTATGGGAATTAATGTATTCATAAAGACCTTTACAGATGTCTTCAAGAACTGTTACAAAAAAAGGGAACGTAGATTGAACGTCATTAAAAGTACTAAACTGAAATGGATCACAAATGGTATTCGAACGTCAAGCAAAATGAAACGTTTTCTATGTGCTAACAATGTCAATAATCTTAATATAAGTATTCAAAGTTATAAAAACAATTATATTAGAATTTATAGAAGGGTAATCTCGAAAGCTAAAAAAAATACTATCAGAAACCAAATAAATGACTCAACTAACGGAAGCAAAGAAATATGGCAAATTGTAAACAAATGCACAAACAGAACTAAAGTTAAACATACTGAACGACTTCTACTTAAAATTGACGGTAAAATTTTTGACGATTCCACGGAAATAGCAAGCATACTGGCACAGCATTTTAATCACAAGTGTTCTATTGACGACAATAATAATACAAATGCGATTGCACTACTCCGGCATTGTACAGAATGGGTTGAAAGGGATCTTTGTTTTACGCCTACCACTCCTAATGAAATAAGTGATATAGTAAAAAAGATGGGTAATAAACGATCCTGTGGCTTCGACGAAATTCCTATTTCTGTGATTAAAGATCATCTAGGTATACTTGCCGTGCCACTTTCTTGCTTTTTCAATAAATGCGTTGATGAAGGAGTTTTCCCAGAACAGTTTAAGGTAGCAAAGATCATTCCCATTCACAAAAAAGGCACTAAGTCTGATCCAAAAAACTATAGACCAATCTCTTTGCTGCCGACACTTTCAAAGATTTTCGAAAAAATAATTAAATCTCGGCTTGTACGTCATTTTAACTTAAACAAAGTCTTACAGAGGAGACATTTTGGTTATCAAAAAAACGTTGGCACAGGAGATGCTATGTACACTCTTGTTAATGACGTAATAACTAATATTAATAATAAAATGAAAGTGGCTGGTGTATTCCTGAATCTAAGCTCAGCATTTGACACTGTCGATCATGATCTACTCATTGCTAAGCTTAATCACTATGGAGTTAGAGGTAAAGCCTTACAACTTTTATCTTCTTACCTTAAAAATAGGAAAATGTTTGTTGAAATCACTGAGACACGGGAAGGGCGGAGACAAGCTCATAAATCATCCTTTTCCAATATCTGTGCTGGTGTTCCGCAGGGATCTATTTTGGGTCCCATATTATTCATTATATTTACTAACGACTTAATAAATTATATAAATAAAGTTTTGCCCGATTTACGACTTGTAGTTTTTGCGGATGACACTAATGCTATTATTGCAGCAAATAACATTAAAGACCTTACGGAAAAGGTTAATATGGCACTTAACCATTTTCACTCATGGTTTTCGGTAAATAAGTTAAAAATCAATAGTACAAAGACTAATATAATGCTTTTCAAAACGACTGCTCGCAATAAAGAAACCATGGAAATCGTACTTAATGAGGATAAAATAGAACTAGTGAATGAAGCTAAATTCTTAGGATTGCATGTAGATAATTTTTTTAATTGGAAAAAAGAATTAACCGCCATAGATGCGTATATATCGTCTGCGTGTTATGCGTTACGAATCCTTCGGGATGAAATAGGCGTTAAAGAATTAAAAATCGTATATTACGCGTTAATCGAGTCGAAACTAAGATATAGTGTGCTTTTTTGGGGTAATAGCTATAATTACAACTGTCACAGAGCGTTTGTCCTTCAGAAAAGAGCTGTACGTACGATAGTCCGGATATCACAGAGAGAAAGTTGTCGTCCTCATTTTACTGAACTAAACATCCTCACAGTACCCAGTCTCTATGTTTTAGTACTCCTGACTAAGAAGAAGTACCTACACGAATATGAAACACAGGAAGAAAGATTAGATAGAGAGGGATCACGTAGAATGGATCTGAGGAACAAAATAAGTCCCCATTTCAATATTGTGAAACACAGTCCGCAATATCAAGCAGTGCACATTTTCAACAAATTGCCACTTCGCTTAAAAAGTTTGATATATACATCGGCATTTAAAACAAAGCTTCGAGCGTTCCTGTTAGATAGGTGTCTCTACTCAGTCGAGGAATTGTAGGCATAAGTGAGAGGGTCTTTTCTCGTTGTAGTGTATCATTGTGATTTTTTCTGTAATTGTTTCCTTTGTTAGTGTTTTTTGTTGTATACTTCAATTATTTTTAAGTTTTAATGAATGTGACATTGCACTTATAACTTTATAAAATTATTTAATTTTGTTTGTTTTCTTTTTTATTGTAGATTTGTGTGACATTATTATAATTTTTTTTTATTATATGACCTTCCTCACTTTTATGAATGTGAAGTTACTGTTTAACCTTTAAGTATACCTGGTACTTTTTGCATTTATTGACATTTAAATTGTGGTAAGTAATATTGTATTAATTGTTATATGTATTATGTTCAAACACAATGATAATTGTTTGTGAATAAATAAATGAAATGAAATGAAACATTTGTTATCAAATCTATACGCGTCTGTGTGATGTAATGTGAAAAATAAAATGTAAACACGCACGATTGGCGCGAAACTTCGACTTTTGATATCAAAACTCATCATTACCACTGCGTATTTAAATTGAACCATGGATTAATTCGTCACATAATTAAATGAAGAGTTAATCATTCTCAACATACTGGCGCTTGGATGTCCGAAAACCACTATTTTCATGATTTTTAGCCTTGGCCAGCACTGCCGTCAAAATGGCGATGATCGTATTTACGCATTTAGATTTTATAATGGCAAATTATGAAACTTGCGCGCTAAAGACAGAAGTTTTAATGGCGATTACATATGAACTTTTTATCAAACTCTCTTAATTAGCGCACACTCATAGTATTTGATAATCGGAATATTAAATATTTAGTTATATAACGAGGATGACGTATGACTCAAATGCTTGCCCCTTTCGGGGCCGGTACCAAGTCAGCGGAGGTTTGTGTGTCGCGCCCCCAAAGGTACTCCCCCGAACTTTATGGACAAAACTCTGTTTATCTATTTGTAGATGTAAGGTCTAAGGATATTAGTAACATCTTTTCTGATACCATCTTTTCTGTGTTTGTAGATTTAACGGATTAAAGTTTTGTTTACCGTGTTGTAGTAGAATAACATTCAGTATATACAGTTGTCTTACGGTCAGGACCTCACAGTTCTTGTACAGTTGAGCAGTGGGGAACAAAATACGTTTGAAAGTGCTGACCTTGAGTACTGCACGTTGGGCGATCTCAAGACTCTTTAAAGTTGTTTTATAGGAGCCACCCCAGAAGGAAATACAGTACAACAAAACGACTGACTGTACGACTGACACAGAGCATAATAAATCTGTTTTAGCAGTTGTTGGTCAGCAACATGCCGCAAATTTTTAAATATACATATTAATTTACGTATCCTTCCACACACAGGTTTTATATGTTTTTGAAATTAAGACTACTGTCAATTGTTACGCCTACGTATGTATGTATGTCTGCACACGCTCAAGCAAAGGACGTGGGCAGATTGATTTTACTTGACACTCGTGTGAGAGGATTTTCAGGGTACTAGAGACTCCACTTACATTCCTAATGACGAAACAGACATACTTAGTCTTATTTAAATTTAAAGTAAGAATGATAATCTGTAGCCACTTTCCAACTAAGTATATTAAAACCAAGCTGAGCAGCACTAAAGGTCTCTTCCTAGGTATCGGCAGCAAAACAGAGGGCAGTAGCATCTGTGAGGGAGATTATTTCGCCTTGGGACAGCTTGAGATTTGTGAGTTGGTTGATGTATACCAGAAATAAGGTCGGCCCTGCGGTACTCCGTGTGTGATTGGGAGGTTATCACTCCTATGTGCATCAAGACGAATACATCATCATTGAGATCGCCCAGTCAGATAGCTTTTGAAAAGCTTGTGCTGCGTGCCTCTAATTCCCAAATTTTCCAGCTTATCCAGGAGGATACTAAACAGAAATCGTATCGAAGGCCTTTGCCAAGTCGAGAAAGATAGCAATACATTTTTTTCTCTTATCTAGGTTTGTGCTTATGTAGTTTGTCAGTTTATTAACAGCTTGCTCAGTCGACTTACTTACCCGGCCGAAAACCGAATTGATTGGAAGACAGGAATATTTTTTTTTAATAATCTATTAGGTCTTATGTTAATAATTCTTTCGAGTATCTTCGATAGAGCCGGCTAAATAGATATTGGCCTATAATTATTGGTACGATTTCTATATAAACTAAATATTTCTTATATAAACAAACAAAGAAACAAACTCTTCAGCTTTATAATATTAGTATAGATTAAAATACAGCATGAGAAAATAACAGACAGTTTATGACAAACAGAGTATGACAACCTATCATATAATCTTCTAAATAAGCAAGGAGTTCATATCACTATCTATCTATACTAATATTATAAAGCTGAAGAGTTTGTTTGTTTGTTTGTTTGTTTGTTTGAACGCGCTAATCTGAGGATCTACTGGTTCGAATTGAAAAATTCTTTTAGTGTTGAATAGCTTATATATCGAGGAAGGCTATAGGCTATATATCATCACGCTACAATCAATAGGAGCTGAGCATCAATGAAAAATGATGCAAAAACGGGGAAAATGTATCATCTTTGAGATCTTCTGTTGCGTGCGCTGTTTAAACGGTTAAAGTTGCACAAAAATAATGTATGAGGGAATTATTCCTCTTAAAAATGTCTAAAAAAAAGTCCGCGACAGCACATGCCTATCTTTTAAGGTTGACTAACAATAACCATTTTTATGATTTTAAAATTTGGTCAAAAATAGTGCTTTATTTGCAAAGGTATTTTTACCGACATAGTATTAATCCTTATCAAAATAAATATGTTAGTCATCTTTAGCGTTCAATTGTGACCAAAATTGCTCTTTACACCAATCAATTTAGATGAATATCTTAGGAGATATCACAGTTTTAAAATAACTCCGCATCAAAATAATGACCCGCGCGCGCTGCGAGGCGGGCGTTCATGTTGTTGGGAAAACCAATGTGATTAGATTCAATGCACAAATATTGTGCGGAACTTAGAGAAGGCTTTAGTTTTTGTTTCATTGTAATCAGTGCTCTCTATCAAAAGATTTATGAATTTAAAGTGTTCAAGAAGAACTTACCATCATTGTGTAAGATACATGCAACGACATCTATTGCACCAAAATGGTACTAATTAATGAAAATGTGCTCACAAGATAACTTTTAAATCGGTTGACCAGCTACAAAAAAGTTCTGATAGCAAAAAGTATTCTAGATTAGTCTACATGACGCTATATCCCTGTAGAGTGTGTGTTCGATAGCTTTACGATGCCTGGAGAATGATTTTCATCAAAAGTCTGACGATGGAGACGGAAGGCAGTTGCAAGAGGTCCGCAAGAGTTTACAGCAGCTAAATCGTGTTTGGGCTCATTTCATGCACTTTGATAAAAACTTTAAACCTAACTGAGTATGACTTTCATTGAATGTCTGACGATGGAGAAGGAAAGCAGTTGCAAGAGGTCCTTAAGAGGTTACAGCATCTATATCGTGACTGGGCTCATTTCATGCACCTAGATGAGAACTTTAGACCTAGCTGGAGTATGACTGTCATCGAATGTCTGACGATGGAGACGGAAGGTAGTTGCAAGAGGTCCTCAAGAGTTTACAGCATCTATATCGTGTTTCGACTGATTTCATGCACCTTGATGAGAACTTTATTCCTGCCTGGAGTATGTCTATCATCAAAGATCTGACGATGGAGACGGAAGGCAGTTGCAAGAGGTCCGCAACAGTTTACAGCAGTTTTATCGTGTCTCGGCTCATTTCAAGAACTTTGATGAGAACTTTCGTTCTAGCTGGTATATGATTGTCATCGAGTGTCTAAAGATTAAGACGTAAGGCTGACGAGGGTCGCGGGCCTGTGGACGGTGAGTAATGGGCTAGCTCGCCATCCGTCCGTCTTATGACGACAGGCCGTGGTGACGGCGCGTTCGTGTTCCACACGCGCCTCAAAGAGATGTCAGCAAACGGGAAAGGATCCGAGAGGAGCGAGGCCTGCCAGGGTTGCGGGACCGTTCGAAAGAGATACCGAGGCCCTGGAACGCAAAGGGCAAAAGAAGAAACGTGTATGGATTTTAGTCAGTACAAGTCTGACACTCCCTTCCGCTCCGTCCAGAGTGGGAGGGGTCATTTGATGATTATCCATCGGTAATGGTATATAATAGGGATTTACTCCTTTTGAGAGCTTCCGTTGTGCGTGAACGATTAAAGTTACGCAATTATCATGTATGTCGGAATTGTCCCTCTTAAAAGCTCTAAAAAAATATCCGCAATGGCCATATGTCTAACTTTTAAGGTTGACGCACACTCTCTCTAACCTCTCTTTCTTTTATTTACGCACGCACGCAGACGAAGTTGCGCGGGTCAGCTAGTTCGTAATAATATCAAAAGGCGCGCGCCGTGCGGCGCTCGCGGCGATGTTGTGCATTGGGGGTGAAATCCCCTCCCGGGCGGCACGGACGGGGCCGGCGCCCGGGACCCGGCAGTCTGCTCATCGCATGCGCTGTCGTGATGTCCTGCCAATATTTCCCACGCAGCTCCCGCACCACAAGTGTGTCGAACTCGTACCTACAGGTCACGATGTCGGACTTAAGTAACCGCGAATTTTATGAGATGGTGCGGGTGTATTTATTAAGTGATGAAAGATTACGAGCAGCTCGCAGGATGTATGCAACGGAGAGCATACCCCGAATACGAGCCCATGGTATCCTTAACCCCGCGGTCCCTAATGTAAGGACTATTTAAGCAGCCACTGAAAGGCTGCTTGATCACGGTCAATATGCTTTATTTTCTGCATCTTGATGGTCCTAAGCCCATGAAAGTATGAAGGAAAATTGGAATTACTGTTCATATAACTTCAGATCACGGTGAAATCTTAAAAAAGACTTGTTGGAACCAGATAAAATCAGCGATCAGCACATTGTAACCCACGTAAATACCTAAACCTGCATGCTTCGCCAAGCGCCGCCGCCCGGTAGGTGGCCATAAAATCAATGTCAAAGTAAACATCTTTCGTTCATGATAACATTATGTTTTTGTACTAAAGACATCAAAATAAAAAATAGGTGTTAAACATTGTAGTACATTACGATATTAGTGCGTTAAGATGGTTATAACATGCGAGGCGGAATTTCAGCCCGAGCTGAAGGCGAGGGCGTAATTGAGCCGAGCATGTTATAACCAATACGCACGTATATCGTACGACGTTTTTTAACACATTTGCGAGGAAACAGAAAAAAAAAACGTTTTTCATACGTGGTTATGTATCTGACCTTGGATATTGACGGCAGCAAGCTGTCGCATGCGGTTCGCGCTTCTGTTAGTGTATCCGGTGGAGTTGAAATAATATATTGCTCATCTTCATTATTGAAAGTTGTCATTTTTAGATATTCACAATACAAGTACAAAGAAAAGAAAATTTGAGAAAAATGGCGCGAGGATTATTTTCTGCCGTGTCTGCGTGAAAATGTTGGCAAAGACGCTAGAGCATGCAGCCAAGTTTTTAAATTACCGAATAAACTGTTTTATTTTTATTTTAAATAAACTCAATCTGTGAATGCACACTGTTGCTTTTCCGCCATTTTAACAGCGCGCTAGCGCTGCCTACTGGTTGGCGCCGCGCGGCGATTAGTTCGAAATTTGAATAGCAACAGCGCGCTGCTCACTAGCTGGAGTCGTGCGGCGGCGATCAGTTCCATATTTGAAATGGCAAATAATACTGTTATGGAATTTGTATGGACTATAACTTAACTATTTGCTTTGGTAACACACGCGTTTTTTATGACCCGCTTTACATATTTAAAACCGGTGGAATTACATCAGCTTTACGAGCAAGGGTGTTAAAAAATAACTTTCTTTCAAAGTAGGTTTGATAAAGTTATGATTCTATAGCCAGTATATTTTCTGTCTCATCATAAGTTAAGGCCTTTTTCGTAATTTATTTTTAATTTCATATAAGTTATATCTATACAACGGAATAGTTTTGTTTATTTTTGTATAAATTCGTGAACTTTGAACCGACAATTGTCGACTAGTAAACGCAAAATGACAGGGGGTTGTTTTACATATAGGAAACCCATGGCGTCTAAGAAGCAGCTTTTTATCCAATGGAAGGCTGGAGTGTCTTCGCAGGACTGAACGAAGGACATATGATATAGTTTATTATTGGGGACTGTGTTGAGAGCGAGACAGTTACAACTTACTGACTGGTGAGTGGTACAACTGTGACCTTTAATTTTATGAGAGAAAGAGGATGGAGTTATTGAATGTGGGCGATGGAACCTGATTAATTTTGTCTTATCCAAATTCAACGTCAGCAAGTTAGTGGTCAGCCATGCCATTATTATCCAAAGCGAGTATTCTGCTCTATATTTCTGGCTTGCTCCCAGTTTTTGTCAGACACTAGTAGTGCAGTATCGTCCGCATTAGAGAACATTTCGCAATTAGAGATAGAGAGCTTGCAAAGGTCATAGATATAGGTATATTTGGAAAAGTGTCGGTCCTAATATGTCCTTGTGGGATTCCATTGGTGAGCTTTTCATATGAACTAGTGACTGAATCAATGAAAACACACTAGGATCTATCACAGAGATAGTCTTTGAATAATTTGAGAGGCACTCCACGCACTCCCAAGCTTTCTATCTTTGAAATAAGTCGAGGGACAGAGACCGTATCAAAAGCTTTGATGTTACAAAAGTTTCTGTATCGTGTGTATGTTATATTATTAATACTGCGACTATTAGTAATAATACTAATGTACAGGTGACCTTAAATGAGTATAGCAATAATGCTATAAATGTTTACAAACATTGTACTGAGGAGGATCCATGTGCCACCGTGGAAAATTCTCAATTAGGGTGTAGTAGTGATAGGGTCTTGTTATCTTGGGATGGCACTGGAGTCTTCGGCCTCACTCCAGATATTAATAGTAATTTAAACTAGGAAGTGAAACAACAGAAGGTACCATTAACAATATTGTTAATCCTACCAACAGCAAGGTACCTTCTTGCACTCAATTATTTAGTAAAAAAGGGCCTCAGCAGAACACCTTAAAATTATTCCACCAAAATATCCAAGGCATTTCTTCCAAATTATTAGAAATTGAATTGTTTTTAGAAAAAAGTATTAATTGTTTTTAGATATTATTTGTTTTACTGAACATTGGCTAAAGGATTACCAAATGCTTATTAATTATGATAACTATACGGTGGGTAGCTGCTTTAAGCGTAAATCTATGCTGCGTGGAGGTTCCCTAATATTAATAAAAAATGTGTTAAATATGAGCAACGTAATGACATAGTAGGTCTCACGGTTGAACATTGCGTCGAACTGTCCTGTGTTGAGCTGGATAGGCATGTAACTGTGTGTGTGTACCCCCAAATTATCAAAACTTTTCCTTAATTGAATCAATAATGGAAGATGTCCTGGCTAAACTTTCAGCCAGTAATAAATCGGCAATTGTTTGTAGTGATTTCAATATGAATATTTTAGGAGAAAATTTATATAGCAGTCGGTTATTAAATCTTTTTAAATCATTTGCCTTGACCAATATTTTTATTGAACCTACTAGAGTCCCTCCATCTTCTGCTACTTGTTTAGATAATGTTTTCTGCGATTGTGATTACTTAGATAAAGCCGTCTGACCACAGCGGACAAACTATAACTTTTAGGTGTAACACACCATTGCAAAAAGTTTTGATTAAATTTAGACCTATAACTACTAGCAAATTAAATAGGTATAATATTTCCCTACAGAACAAGTTAAATGTTATGAGCCATCATATGGACGATATTAATATAAATCAATTGTATGATAATGTCTTTTCAATAGTTCAAACTGAAATCAACAAAACATTTGAAAAGAAGACAAAAAGTATACACGCGAGCAAAAGTATGGAATCACTTACTTGGAATTGATTCCGCGCGACCTTGAGTACATAATAACTAGTTATGAATAATAAAAATGGTACCATTTTAAAGGTTTACTGTTAACTTTAAATTGATACCAAATTCATTCAAATCTCGCCATTATTTAAGAAGCTATCCCGGATTACGTGAAGAAGAAAGGAAAAGATGTTTTAATTGTTTGATACGCCACGAGTTGCGCCCTGTTGATCCCCTATAAAAGCACGTTTTTCGTTTTTTTTTTATCTGTCGGCTTTCACACCTTGACCGGTACACATCTCCGCTACTTTTGACCCTTGAACTTGGACGACAATGGATACACATACAGAAGCAGCACAAATCGTGGCCCTATTGCAAGAAGGACTCAGCCAGCGGGCTGCCGCACGACAGCTCCAAATAAGCCAGTCCTGTGTTTCGAAAGTTTATAAACGCTTTCGGGAGACTGGTGGCTTCATCCCGAGACCAAGATCTGGACGGCGCTGGTGCACTTCGGAGAGGGATGACCGTTTTATCTTGTCAGCCTCTCTCCGAAATCGACATTTGACTAGTGTCGACGTCCAACAGGAGCTCCGAAATGTCCGTGAGGTAGCTGCCAGTGAGTGGACAGTTCGTCGAAGACTTAAGCAGGCTAATTTGACTCCAAAAAGGCCTGCTACGGGCCCGAAACTGACGGCAGGTCACCGACAAGCACGCTTTCAATTTGCTCGCTCCAATCTTGATTGAAATTTAAGCATTGGAGGCGAGTCCTGTTCTCCGACGAGTGCAGAATGTGTTTGGACGGCAGCGACCGAACCGGTCGGGTCTACAGGCGGCCTGGGGAGCGATTTGCGCAGTGCTGTTTCGCTGAGACAGTGGCTTATGGGGGTTCTTGTATGTTGCCGGCATTTCCTTAGACGGTAAAACGGAGCTTGTTTTCGTGCCTGGCGGGGGACGAGGAGGCGGTCTAACTTCAGACCGCTACATTACCGATATTCTGCTGGAACATGTCGTTCCTTTTGCGGGATTTATCGGGGATGAATTCCTCTTTATGCATGATAACGCTCGTTGTCACACTTCCCGTGTCACAACTGAATACCTCGAAGAAGTCGGTATCGCCACATTGGATTGGCCAGCGCTCAGCCCGGACTTGAATCCCATTGAGTACGGGGGGAGTAATAGTGGGATGAACTGAAGAGGAGGGTTCGTTCCAGAAATCCTGGTCCTTCAAGTGTGAATGACCTGAAATCGCCTTTGATAGAGGAGTGGGAAGGTATCCCGCAAGAATCGATTCAGAAGCTGATTAGGTTAATGAAGGACCGTCTTCGATCAGTTATTAGGGCGAGGGGAGGGAACACAAAATATTGAAACTTAATTTTAAGGCCATATAAATTTTTTATGAATTAATTTTTGTTGTTTTCTTCATTTATCATTTTTCCATTATCCTTCTGTTTTCCTAACTCCTTCACTCAATCCGGGATAGCTCCTTAAATACTGGTGTGATTTAAATGAATTTGGTATCAATTTAAAGTTAATAGTTTTAGCTTTAAAATGGTACCATTTTTATTATTCATAACTAGTTATTAAGTACTCAAAATCGCGCGGAATCAATCCCAAGTAAGTGATTCCATACTTTTACTCGCGAGTGTATTTGCCCTATTATATTTAGTGATTGGGCAACTACAGGTATCAGGAAAAGTAGGGAAAGACTATTTGAGCTTTATGGCCTTAAGCCGTATATAAACACTTTTAACAAGTATGTTGCTAAGTATTCAAACATTTTTAGAAATACATGCAAGGTTGCTAAAGCCCTGCACATTAGCAACAAGATCAAAACAGCAGAAAACAAAATAAAGACAGTTTGGAAAGTCATAAATAACGAGACAAACAGGAAGAAAGTACGTTACACTAGCTACATATTAGATACAGCATGTGGTCCTATAAGCTCTAATCTGGAAGTAGCTCAAGAATTTGTAAACTTCTTTACCGTTATACCGTTAAAAACTACGGAGGCTCCAAACTCCTCACCTGAAGTCTCAATTGGTTTATTAAGGGCGAAGGTGTCTCGATGCCCGGCTGAATTAGAATTTAAACACATAAACCCTATGATAGTTATCAAAGCTTTCCGGCAAATAAAAATCAAACTGACCGAAGATCTATGGGGAATGTCTATCAGAGTTTGTACATTCATAGTTGAGACTATAGCACCCAATAGCACCTTACTTAGCTTTAATTTTTTATTTGTGTGTAGACCAAGGAGTTTTCCCTGATTTAATGAAATACAGTAAAGTCATACCACTTTTTAAATCCGGGATAGTAAAGATACTAATAATTATAGACCTGTATCCGTGTTGCCAGTTTTTATCAAGGTTTTTGAAAAAGTAATGCTGAATCAAATGCTTAATAATTTTAACACCAACAAAATCCTACACGATCAACAGTATGGTTTCACCAAGGGACGTTGTACGACTGACGCCGGTGTTACCTTATTAAAGCACATATTGACTGCGTGGGAAGAGCTCCAAGACGCCATAGGAATTTTTTGTGATCTCTCCAAAGCATTTGATTGCGTAAATCACGACACATTACTTTTGAAACTTGAGCATTACGGACTAGGTAAACTTGCACTTGGTTTGGTAAAATCTTATTTGAGTAATAGGCAACAACATGTTCAAATAAATGGATTGATACCACAGGGTTTAAAAGCAAAAATGGGGGTTCCGCAAGGCTCAATATTGGGTCCTTTCATCTTTCTAGTATATATAAATGATCTACCTTATTTACTGAAAAACCAACCTCAAAATATGGTGTTATTTGCTGATGTCACTTCTCTAATTTTTCATATAAAAAGACGGGCCCAAAATCTAAATGACGTGAATAATGCCCTACTTCAAGTTCAAAATTGGTTCACAGCAAACAATTTACTATTAAACGAAAAAAGACTAAATGCATAATATTTGCTTTACCGAATGTTAAAAGTATTGATTGTGATATAATATTGATAAAAAGAAACTTGAATTCGTAGATAAAACGGTTTTCCTGGGGATTACGCTTGATTCAAGGCTACAATGGACTTGGCCCTTTACGGGACCCCGGTGTGGGTGCGTTCTTTGAGGCGGCGAGCCGCCCACTACCTGAACGCGCCCCAAAAGGTGGTAGCCGTAAGGCTGGTCCGGGGATACCGCACAATCTCCGGCGACGCGGCGAGCCTCCTTGCGCGGATTGCCGCCATGGAATCTGGAGGCGATAGTCCTCGCGCGCCTGCATGAGTGGCGCGTGGAGGCACTACTACTGTTGCAACCCCGTGCAGGGCACCATAGTGGCGATAAGTCCCCTCTTTGAGGAGTGGCTAGAGAGGCGCCACGGCGCCCTCACCTTCCGCCTGACGCAGGTCCTCACCGGACACGGTTGTTTCGGGAGGTTCCTGCACCGAAACGCCCGGCCATTGTGAGGATCGACCGTAGGACACGGTGGAGATCTGCCCTGCGTGGGCGGAGCACCCCCGTGTCCTCGTAGCGGCGATCGGCGGCGGCGACCTCTCGCGTCAGGCCTTGGTTCAATCCATGGTCCGGAGCGAGACGGAATGGGACGCCGTCACCTCCTTCTGCGAAGCAGTCATGCTAGCGAAGGAGGTGGCGGAACGTGAGAGGGAGAGAACCTCACGTCCCAGCCGCCGCGGGAGACGCACCGGGCGTCGGGGTCTATGGGTTAGCTCGCCGTCCGTCCGTCTTATGACGACAGGCCGTGTCGATGGTGCGTTCGTGTTCCACGCGCGCCTCGAAGAGAGTCAGCAAACAGGAAAGGGTCCGAAAGGACCGATGCCTGCCAGGGTTGCGGGACTGTTCGAAAGAGATACCGCGGCCCTGCAACACAAAGGGCAAAGGAAGGAACATGGATGGGTTTTAGTGAGTAAAAGTCTGACACTCCCTCCTGCTCAGCCCAGAGCGGGAGGGGTTATTTGATGATTTCCCATCCGAAAAAAAAGGGGCTACAATGGAGTTCTCATTTAACATCTCTTGCGGGGCGGCTAAGTTCAGCAGCATATGCTATTAGAAAAACACGTCAATTTACTGATGTAGATACCGCAAGACTGGTCTATTTTAGTTACTTTCATAGTATAATGTCTTATGGCATTTTGTTATGGGGACGAGCTGCAGACATTCAGTCAATATTTATTTTGCAAACAGAGCCATCAGAGCTATATATAATCTTCGTAGGTGCGATTCTCTAAGGGAACTGTTTAAGGACATTAATATCATGACGGTACATTGTCAATACATCTACGAAAACATAATGTACGTAAGAAAAAATCTGCATCTTTTCAGTAAAAGAGGTGACAGACACAGTTACAGTACTAGAAATAGGGACCAATTAGTTCAGCCAGGCTTCAGTCTCGCTAAAGTAGATCCATCTTTCATGGGGTTCTGTTTTAGATGCTATAATAAAATTCCACAAAGTATTCTTGAACTCAATGAGACGAAGTTTAAAACATGCATTAAACGCACACTATGTAAGCAAGCATATTACAAGTTGGACGATTATATCGCTGACAAAAATGCTTGGCTCAATGCCGTCGGCGTCCTGCTCCACAAGGACAGGGACGCATAAGTTGATATCATTAAATAGTATTGTTGGAGCTGCTGAAGATTCTACAACTATCTTTGCATTGTATAGATTCAATCTCTTTAGTATTATATAAAGCCCATATTGTGTGAGTACTATGACGCGTCATGTTCGTTAACGTCGCTGTCAGTTGTGACTGGTCATCTCTTAGTTGCCACGGCTTATTTGAATTAATCATTTTAATTTTTTTGAATTGCCTTTTTTGTTTTTACTATGGACACTTTTAACGTGCACATCTTGCTAAATCGTTCTCACATAATGTACCATCTCAATATGAATGATGTAACCAAGGTTTTGTAACAATATGCTGATTTAAAAGAGTGTCCATGGAGTTTCTTGCCCGTTCTTCTCCTTAGAGATCTACGCTAGGGAATGGGCAACTACAGTACTTTCACAGTTTTTATGCCTTGTGACTGGGACTGTAGCTACATTTCATTGGTATCTTTGTTTCGACAGTTCAAAAGTGCCTATAACTGGCCTACTTGAAATAAATGCTTTGATTTTGGTTATTTTACGAGTGAAGTATGGAGTCGTCAGGCTTTTTCCTGACTTTGATATGCATTCCATCTCGGTTTTTTTGACAACGGACTGCCAGTGCTCATCCACGGTTTTAGAACCTTGCATTTATTATGGGTTTTGGTTATTCGGGTGTGATTAGTAATCGCACGTTGTATATTATCGATTAACAGATTAGTTGCTTGATTGGGGTTTGTACATATTAAAATAGGGCTGAAGTCGGTGTTGTCGTTGTGAACCCAAAAAGTCATCTTAGGGGAATATTCTAGTGACTCAACCATGGTGCATTTTGGTGTGCCTCAGGGAAGCGTGCTGGGACCTACCTTATTTATTATATACATATATAAATGGTCTCTGCGCCATGAAAATCCCCCAAGCCAATTTTTTTACATATGCAGACGACACGGCAATCGTATTTTATGGGAAAACTTGGGATGACGGATTGCCGTCGAAACCGGGATCAAAGCTGTTGCAAACTGGCTGCAATATAATCTCTTGACGCTTAATGTCGACAAAACGAAGGCAATAAACTTTGCCTTCATCTCGAAAAGCACCTCCCCTAGCAGTGTTGCTTGTCTACAGCTACACTCCTGTTCTAATCCAGAAAATTGTACTTGCCCACGTATTGAACAAACAGATACGATTAAATATCTTGGAGTCTTTGTTGATAACCGTTTGACATGGTCCACACATCTGAGTGCTTTAAGGGGTAGGGTTCGAAAGATGCTCCGTATCTTTAAGCAACTGGGTAAGATTGCCGATGAGTCAGTACTAAAGATGATTTACTACTCTCAGTGTCAATCAGTCCTTAACTACTGTATAATAGCATGGCGCGGCTGGCATAACCTCATTAATAAAAGTGGAAAGAGCTCAGCGAGCTCTGCTTAAAGTTGCCTACAGACGACCGTTCCGATACCCCACTAACACACTATACGCCGAAGTTTGAGTTCTTAGAGTCAGGCACAAAACCTCCCTGAGCAATTGTATCCTGTCAAGTCGAAGGGTACATTGGGAAAAGGTTCGATGCCGTAAAACAATCGGTAGAAGATCTTACGGTTTTATGGGACCGCATATTTATGCGAAAATAAATGACCGACACAAAATTCTGCAACTGCCACAAACTAAATGTAAAATTACGGTAACAAAATAGCTTCTTACTATAACTATGACTTGACTGAAAGTATCTTATCCTAAAAAACGTACGCAAGTAGCTCACCTTGATAGGTGCATATGCATTTATACATTTTACAATGATTATATAGAACTAAATTCACAAACTTCCATATACATATAAGGTGCTATAAAAATATCTGCCACGGCTGCAATAGGAGACAGTATTGTGTTTATAGATTACAATAGTAAAGATAAATTATTGATTATTTGACATTTTTTTTTTTCATACAAAAAAAAAGTACGTATAAATTTGAATTGATTTATTAGTATAGAACCATCCCGTAGATTTAAGCTGTTGCCGCACCGCACCGAATTCAATTCAAAAACGCCGGCGACGTTCATACACTGTTGCCATTCTTATCAAACAATGCCGCCGTGCGCGGCGGCCACTCGGTCATCAAAGCGCAGTCCCGCGCGCCCCCACCCTCACCCGCACTACCCCGTTCGTCGCACGCGCCAGCCGACCGCCCGCTCGCCAGTCGCCCCCTGCCCGCTCGGAAGTTAGTTTTAATTAGCGGTCAGCAAAGGGAAAATCGCGCGCGCTTTCATTAAAAATGCCTCCCAGACGAAGGTATTCCAATCAAGAATATCTTGAAATGGTATTGTGCTACCGCGAGTGTAACTCCATAACTGCGCATGCAGTAAACTTATACCAGCAGAGGTTTGGTGTGCGAGTGAGCCATCATACCATTCTGGATGCCGTGTACAGATTTAGAGTATGGAGTTACAGAATTATAATCATTCAAATCATCAATACAGCTCTCCAAGTTCATATAATCACATTCAGTAGCTATTTCATGAAAAAGTCACTTTTTGAGATTATATGAACTCGGAGGGTTGTATTGATGATTTGAATGATTATAATTCTGTAACTCGATACGTGTTACTTTACTGGTGCGATTCATATTTTCATCAACATACAACTTGACACTGACCTGCAAATTGCAATAAACTTGAGAAAATTTAAATTTCGCGGGCTACCCTTGCGCATCCACCTTAAACAACAATAAACTATTCCTATTCCTATTCTTACGAATAGCTTCATAATCATACTGTGATGTTGTTCTTTGCCCACTACATCCCGAACTGGAATTGAGGAGCAGAAATAAACAGATAGGCTGGTGATCGGTGACGTGCGAGTCTAGGACTAGCACGGTGGAAGTCTTCTTAGATTTAAGCATTATATGATCTAGACAGTTGTTAACTCTGGTCGGTAGAGAATGCGCAGGAAGTAGTCCAAGAGTGGCGGTAAGAGTTAAATAGTCAGTAGCGTGCCGGTCAATAGATCCTGATTTGATGTCAACATTCATATCACCTATTAGGATAATGTTAGCGTAAGATTGCAGAGAACATATAACGCCTTGCAGACTGTTCTATAAGTTTTCTAAATTTTGATAAGATGGAGAGCGATAAACTGAAACTATTTCCGTAGGGCCTAAGCAGGATATAATACAGTTAGCGTCCTGAAACGGTGGTACTCTCGTCACAGTTTTCAAACTCCCTCTAATATAAATTACTACTCCGTCATTTTGTTTTACGTTATTAATTGTAGCGAAAGATGAATAACCATGTACTCGTAACATGGGAATGGTCCAGAAACCTGCAAGCAACACTCTGTCAGAACTATTAAATCAAATTCTACCTTCGTTAGTGAAATCATGGCTAGAAATTGATCTAAATTGCTATTATTGCTTCTAATGTTAATATGAACTATTTTCAACTTATTATTGAGCATCTTGACTAAATCTGGATATTTTCAGGTGAGCTTAAGAAAGATTGAGCGACCGAGATGTTATCCAATTCCTTGGAAATTTGATTTAAATTAGCCATTGGTTACCGGTACAATTGTGTACTTACAAAATACGAATCACGGGATACCGTTGGGTGATGTGAGAACTAGTAATTGGTCTGATAGAGGACTTTTTACGGTACAGCAATAGTGTTTGTGAAGAGAAATAGTGAGATATGAAAGAATTGCCAGCCAAACTACAATATAGCTTGACGACGTAATTATACTTGTTAGCTTGAGTGAAACTGTGTATGTATGTGAAGTATTTTTATTTTGTTTCAGTTTAAGTGTTACATAAATTGACAATGAAATAAAATAGTTACTACAATTGAAATAAAGCAGATATACTAAGTAAAATCGAATGCATGCAATAGTCATTGTTGAACTCTTACTGGTGCTGGTACTACTTCTAACATGGTAAGGCATTTCTCTGATTTGATTTCAATGGGTTTATCAACTGGGTCTTTCTTCAGGAGAATTCTTCCGTTAGAATACCAGGTAGAGTAACTCCTTGCCTTAGCAATCTGGTGGGTGTCATACAACAGTTTTTTTTATTGCGGGAGGTAAGTGTTCGTCGACGTACACTGGTTTCTTTTCCCCGGCTATCCCGATCAGTTGTGTTCAGCTTGTCATTGATGGAACGTTCTTTATTAAACTTCCTCACCTTAGCGAGGAATTCATAAGTGTATTTCATCGGTTACATCTAAGAGTCATCATGATCATCTACAGCCCGACTTCACCCACTGCTGGGTATAGGCCTCTCTTTGCTTGTGCCAAGCTCCACGTTCTTGTGCCAGCCTCATCCAGGATATTCCCTGCATCTAATTGTACAAGGTCAGCTAATGCTGTGAAATGAAAATTATTTTACTCGTAAAACCAGGGCCCCATGACCTTGAGTCCTCTGTACCCAAGAGTTTCGAATCCAAACGGCTAAAAACTATAATTACCAATAAATATATGCATATTTTTTGACGTTGTTTTTGTTGTCTTATATTATATAGTGTTTTATCTATGGTTGTCTGTGACTTTGCTGAAAAGTTATAAATACTCTATGACTTTGTTACATTGATGATTGACACAATTGACATAACAATTCAGCCACATTTTCAAAAATGTTACCGTAGATGATTTTTATAAAAAAAAATATTCAAAAAACCATGAATCCCACCTCGAGTACCTTAAACTGTTAATGAGTTAATTAGCAAGAGATTACATTTCAAATTTAAGGAAATGACAGGTTTGTGAAATATTACAGTAACGAGAAGATCCCTTTTCATGCATTTACGCAATAGATATGGGTACCTACTCTACTCGAAGTCGTAGCTTTAAAATTAAAATACGCCGTGCAGCGTATGCATGGCGAACTCAACCTTGTCCTACAACCTTAGATAGTAGAAAACTTATTTTCTGAACAATATTTTTAGTCATTCCGCCATGTACAAAGACGTTGAAATATGTGGGTATATTTACGACATGCGAGAGGACCTCGTGGCTTAATAATAACAACCATTCGTGTCGATCTTTAGGTTAAACTATGCTTGCGTAGGTCGGTCCGTGGATGGGTGACCACCCATTAAATACCGAGCTTCTTCCGTGCCTCGGAGAGCACGTGCCGTTGGTCCCGGCTGTCATTAGTCTCAGCTGTCGTGGATGTCCAAAGTCTTATCAAGGGGTATTTTATTACCCAGTACTAACTGGGTTATGGAGGTCAGATAGGCAGTCGCTTCATGTAAAATACTGGTATTCAGCTGCGTCCGGTTAGACTGGAAGCCGACTGGGAGAGGGCTAGGCAGATAACTCACGATAGGCGGGACAAAGCTAACAACATTATACTTAGCTGGTTGCTGTAACTTGTCTAACTTGACTGTTTTTCTATGACTTTTGATGCGCGAATTATGATCATCCTGGGTTCGATTCCCAGGTCGGATTTTCCATCAGGAATTTCTCAGCGCAGCCGCGGAGCCTGGATTTGCGCTTAATTATTCAAGGTCAAAGGTCGCAATTTTATTTTCAAATATCGCGGTTTCTACGAGTGTAAAAGTATTGGTAGAGAATGCCTTGTGGCTTTCAAGTCCGACTATGTACCACTCTTGTTCATGAAGTTAAAATAAGTATTGTATGAAAACATCTTATTGGTAATGCTCCTAAATCTGAGGACGAGCGAAGATGATCAATGTCACATGAAAAATTGTTTTTAACAAATTATTTTGCTGTGTTCTACATTTTTTTATCATTTAAGCCAACATCATTTGTCATTTTATCATTTGAGCAGTAGAAACTGACATGTTTACAAAAATCCAATTTTTGCGACCTTTGACCTTAACTAATTTAAGACGCAGACACGAATTTTTATGAGACAACTAATAGTATGCCAAGATAAACGTTTATACAAGTTTCTTATTTATTATCTTGTATTCCAAGGTTTACCCTTTTTCTGATTAAACCGCAGATATAGATATATACCTGGGGATTAAACTGACTCGATTATTTGTTTAGTAGTATATCTTCGTGTTAATTTTTTCAGATTAATTACATAACCTACTTCCAAGAATTTACAAAAATTGTGATAGTAATAATATACAATACAATCGTAGTAATGATCACCCGATGACCATCGTGCCAACTTAAAACCAAAGCAAAAGTATTATGGCATACCTATTGATGTAAATCGAAAAAGTTTAAATGACACAAAATTGATATAAAGCTTACAGCTAAAACACCAGAATCTTTTTCTGTCTCTAGATTGGTAAAAGTAAAAACAATCAATATGAAGGATACGGATACCACAAATTCATGTTATGAAAAATTGTTGAACGAATTTTCATATCCTAGTCAAGAAAAGAGTCCATATCATGATATCGAAAACGTGAACATAATGGTTAATAAGAAGAGGAGGAAGAAATGCAAAAACCACAGAGTACTCGAACATGCTCCACAACCAACAATAATTGTTTTTCGTTTATCAAGATTTAGCACAAACAAGAAGAAAGGTTCAATCACTAGACACTCAAGCTTGCCTGCACTAAACAAATACACAAGGCGAGTCTTCCCCCGCCCCCCACAAAACAGAAATGGCCGTGAAACGAAGCAAAACAAATGCAAACAAAGGCCTTTTCAATCACAGTTTATTGCCAATGTAGTTGCTGAACATCGGTTCCACAGCTGCTTTTCGAACTCATTTAACAATCCCTGTCAAACAAAATGGAAAGTATACCGGTGTCAATTAGGCACCTCTGCACAGGATGTTTGTTGTTGTTCTTGTAACTCTGATGCTATGTTTGAAGTGATGAAGGGTTTATACGACTGTTACAAAGCGAAAAATTGTGACGACTGTTGGTGTGTACTTTGCAGTCATAAAACAGAAGAGGAGAGACAGATTGGTGCATTAAGAAAATCTATGACCTCTGTTGCAAGGGAAAAACTTTTAGATGGTAAGACACCAGCACAAAAGGAGACCATTTTAAATGCAATGGCTAAGCAAAAAATACCCTTGCCAACAGGAAAGACAGCATCAGAAAAAGCTTTGATAGACAAAGTTAGAAAGGATCTAGGTTTACCACCATCACCTAAAACTGCAGCTGAAAAGACGAGATTGCGAAGAGCTGAGGCCGCTGGTATTGTTGTTCCTTTAGAAGGAAAATCACCTGCGGAAAAGGAACAGATATTGAAAGATCTTCGTGAAATGGGGGTTCCCTTACCAGAAGGACGTACAGAATCAGAGAAAGCCCTTATAGCTAAAGTCCAGGCTATGCCCCGTACCCCCTCAGTTAAACCACCGGGTTATATGACACCACTAGCGGGTAAAACACCAGCAGAAAAAGAAAAAAGCTTAAGAACGCGTGCTCTAGCCGGTTTACCCCTCCCAGAAGGTCAAACACCGTCCGAAAAAAAACTTATTGAGAAGGTTCGTACTGACCTTGGTCTACCTAAGGAACCTACAACTCCATCTATTAGAGAAAAACATGAGCAAGCTGCTAAAGCTGGCTTACTTCAGCCATTGGAAGGCAAGACTCCAGCAGAGAAGGAGAAGATATTAGACGGTCTACAGGATAGGGGTATTCCATTACCTGAAGGGCGGACTCCGTCAGAGAAAGCTATAATAGCTAAAGTAAAGGCTAAAGTTTTTGCGGGAGAGTTAGCGCCTTCTGAGCGAATGCGTAGAGCAAAAGCGGCAGGATTACTTACTCCACTCAAAGGTAAAAAACCAGAAGAAAAAGAAATAATTTTAAAGGGATTGGCTATGGCAGGTTTACCCCTCCCAGAAGGTCAAACACCGTCCGAAAAAAAACTTATTGAGAAGGTTCGTACTGACCTTGGTCTACCTAAGGAACCTACAACTCCATCTCTTAGAGAAAAACACGAGCAAGCTGCAAGAGCTGGTTTACTTCAGCCATTGGAAGGCAAGACTCCAGCAGAGAAGGAGAAGATATTAGAAGGTCTACAGGATAGGGGTATTCCATTACCTGTAGGGCGGACTCCGTCAGAGAAAGCTATAATAGCTAAAGTAAAGGCTAAAGTCTTTGCGGGAGAGTTAGCGCCTTCTGAGCGAATGCGTAGAGCAAAAGCGGCAGGATTACTTACTCCACTCAAAGGTAAAAAACCAGAGGAAAAAGAAATAATTTTACAGGGATTAGCTATGGCAGGTTTACCCCTTCCAGAAGGTCAAACACCATCCGAAAAAAAACTTATTAATAAGGTACGCGTCGACCTTGGCCTACCTAAGGAACCTACAACTAAATCTGATAGAGAAAAAATGGAAAGAGCAGCTAAAGCTGGCTTACTACAGCCACTAGAAGGCAAGACTCCTGCAGAGAAGGAAAAGATACTAAAAGGTCTGCATGAAATGGGTATTCCATTACCTGAAGGAAGGACGAAATCAGAAAAAGCTCTTATAGCTAAAGTCGCTGCTTCACCTCGTCCCCCTTCAATTAAAACTGCGGGTATGATGACGCCACTAGCGGGTAAATCACCAATACAAAAAGAGAAAATCCTACGAAAGCTTGCTGAGAAAGGCGTACCACTTCCTGAAGGTCAAACACCATCAGAAAAAAAACTAATTGACCAAGTTCGCGCTGACCTGGGTCTACCTAAGGAACCTGCAACAAAATCGATCAGAGACAAACATGACCAAGCAGCCAAAGCGGGCTTACTACAGCCACTGGAAGGCAAGACTCCTGCAGAAAAGGAAAAAATACTAAAAAATCTCCATGAAATGGGCATTCCATTACCTGAAGGAAGGACACCATCAGAGAAAGATCTTATAGCTAAAGTCGCAGCATTACCTCGTCTCCCTTCAATTAAAACTGCGGGTATGATGACACCACTAACGGGTAAATCACCAGTACAAAAAGAAAAAATCCTACGGAAGCTTGCTGAGAAAGGGGTTCCACTCCCTGAAGGTCAAACACCATCAGAAAAAAAACTTATCGACAGGGTTCGAGACGACATGGGTCTACCTAAGGAACCTGCAACTAAATCGATCAGAGACAAACATGATCAAGCAGCCAAAGCTGGCTTACTACAGCCGCTTGAAGGCAAGACTCCTGCAGAGAAGGAAAAGATACTTAAAGGTCTGCATGAAATGGGTATTCCATTACCTGAAGGAAGGACGAAATCAGAAAAAGCTCTTATAGCTAAAGTTGCAGCTTCACCTCGTCCCCCTTCAATTAAAACTGCGGGTATGATGACGCCACTAGCGGGTAAATCAGCAATACAAAAAGAGAAAATCCTACGAAAGCTCGCTGAGAAAGGCGTACCACTCCCTGAAGGTCAAACACCATCAGAAAAAAAACTTATCGACAAGGTTCGCGCCGACCTGGGTCTACCTAAGGAACCTGCAACTAAATCGATCAGAGACAAACATGATCAAGCAGCCAAAGCTGGCTTACTACAGCCGCTGGAAGGCAAGACTCCTGCAGAGAAGGAAAACATACTTAAAGGTCTCCATGAAATGGGTATTCCTCTACCCGAAGGAAGGACGAAATCAGAAAAAGCTCTTATAGCTAAAGTCGCAGCTTCACCTCGTCCCCCTTCAATTAAAACTGCGGGTATGATGACACCACTAACGGGTAAATCACCAGTACAAAAGGAGAAAATCCTACGAAAGCTCGCTGAGAAAGGCGTACCACTCCCTGAAGGTCAAACACCATCAGAAAAAAAGCTTATCGACAGGGTTCGCGCCGACCTGGGTCTACCTAAGGAACCTGCAACTAAATCGATCAGAGACAAACATGATCAAGCAGCCAAAGCTGGCTTACTACAGCCGCTGGAAGGCAAGACACCTGCAGAGAAGGAAAAGATACTTAAAGGTCTCCATGAAATGGGTATTCCTCTACCTGAAGGAAGGACGAAATCAGAAAAATCTCTAATAGCTAAAGTCGCTGCTTCACCTCGTCCCCCTTCAATTAAAACTGCGGGTATGTTGACGCCACTAACGGGAAAATCACCAATACAAAAGGAAAAAATCCTACGAAAGCTTGCAGAGAAAGGAGTAGCACTTCCTGAAGGTCAAACACCATCAGAAAAAAAACTTATCGACAGGGTTCGCGCCGACCTAGGTCTACCTCAGGAGCCTACAACTAAATCTCTCAGAGACAAACATGAAAGAGCAGCTAAAGCTGGCTTACTACAACCACTGGAAGGCAAAACACCTGCAGAGAAGGAAAAGATTCTACAAGATCTCCATGAAATGGGTATTCCTTTACCTGAAGGAAGGACAAAATCAGAAAAAGCTCTTATAGCTAAAGTCGCAGCATCACCTCGTCCCCCTTCAATTAAAACTGCGGGTATGTTGACGCCACTAACGGGTAAATCACCAATACAAAAAGAGAAAATCCTACGAAAGCTTGCTGAGAAAGGGGTGCCACTTCCTGAAGGTCAAACACCATCAGAAAAGAAACTTATCGACAGGGTTCGCGCCGACCTAGGTCTACCTCAGGAGCCTACAACTAAATCTCTCAGAGACAAACATGAAAGAGCAGCTAAAGCTGGCTTACTACAACCACTTGAAGGCAAAACTCCTGCAGAGAAGGAAAAGATTCTACAAGATCTCCATGAAATGGGTATTCCGCTACCTGAAGGAAGGACGAAATCAGAAAAATCTCTTATAGCTAAAGTCGCAGCTTCACCTCGTCCCCCTTCAATTAAAACTGCGGGTATGTTGACGCCACTAACGGGTAAATCACCAATACAAAAAGAGAAAATCCTACGAAAGCTTGCTGAGAAAGGGGTGCCACTCCCTGAAGGTCAAACACCATCAGAAAAGAAACTTATCGACAGGGTTCGCGCTGACCTGGGTCTACCTCAGGAGCCTACAACTAAATCTCTCAGAGACAAACATGAAAGAGCAGCTAAAGCTGGCTTACTACAACCACTTGAAGGCAAAACTCCTGCAGAGAAGGAAAAGATTCTACAAGATCTCCATGAAATGGGTATTCCGCTTCCTGAAGGAAGGACGAAATCAGAAAAATCTCTTATAGCTAAAGTCGCAGCTTCACCTCGTCCCCCTTCAATTAAAACTGCGGGTATGTTGACGCCACTAACGGGTAAATCACCAATACAAAAGGAAAAAATCCTACGAAAGCTTGCTGAGAAAGGGGTGCCACTCCCTGAAGGTCAAACACCATCAGAAAAGAAACTTATCGACAGGGTTCGCGCTGACCTGGGTCTACCTCAGGAGCCTACAACTAAATCTCTCAGAGACAAACATGAAAGAGCAGCTAAAGCTGGCTTACTACAACCACTAGAAGGCAAAACTCCTGCAGAGAAAGAAAAGATTCTACAAGATCTCCATGAAATGGGTATTCCGCTTCCTGAAGGAAGGACGAAATCAGAAAAATCGCTTATAGCTAAAGTCGCAGCTTCACCTCGTCCCCCTTCAATTAAAACTGCGGGTATGTTGACGCCACTAACGGGTAAATCACCAATACAAAAAGAGAAAATCCTACGAAAGCTTGCTGAGAAAGGGGTGCCACTCCCTGAAGGTCAAACACCATCTGAAAAGAAACTTATCGACAGGGTTCGCGCCGACCTGGGTCTACCTAAGGAGCCTTCAACTAAATCTCTCAGAGACAAATATGACAGAGCAGCTAAAGCTGGCATACTACAACCACTGGAAGGCAAAACTCCTGCAGAGAAGGAAAAGATTCTACAAGATCTCCATGAAATGGGTATTCCTCTACCTGAAGGAAGGACGAAATCAGAAAAATCTCTTATAGCTAAAGTCGCAGCTTCACCTCGTCCCCCTTCAATTAAAACTGCGGGTATGATGACGCCACTAACGGGAAAATCACCAATACAAAAAGAGAAAATCCTACGAAAGCTTGCTGAGAAAGGGGTACCACTCCCTGAAGGTCAAACACCATCAGAAAAGAAACTTATCGACAGGGTTCGCGCCGACCTGGGTCTACCTCAGGAGCCAACAACTAAATCTCTCAGAGAAAAACATGAAAGAGCAGCTAAAGCTGGCTTACTACAACCACTGGAAGGCAAAACTCCTGCAGAGAAAGAAAAGATTCTACAAGATCTCCATGAAATGGGTATTCCTCTACCTGAAGGAAGGACGAAATCAGAAAAATCTCTTATAGCTAAAGTTGCTGCTTCACCTCGTCCCCCTTCAATTAAAACTGCGGGTATGATGACACCACTAACGGGTAAATCACCAATACAAAAAGAAAAAATCCTACGAAAGCTGGCTGAGAAAGGGGTACCACTCCCTGAAGGTCAAACACCATCAGAAAAAAAACTTATCGACAGGGTTCGCGCTGACCTGGGTCTACCTCAGGAGCCTACAACTAAATCTCTCAGAGACAAACATGAAAGAGCAGCTAAAGCTGGCTTACTACAACCACTAGAAGGCAAAACTCCTGCAGAGAAAGAAAAGATTCTACAAGATCTCCATGAAATGGGCATTCCGCTACCTGAAGGTCGGACGCCATCAGAGAAAGCTCTTATAGCTAATATCGCAGCTACACCTCGTCCCCCTTCAATTAAAACTGCGGGTATGATGACGCCACTAACGGGTAAATCACCAATACAAAAAGAGAAAATCCTACGAAAGCTTGCTGAGAAAGGGGTACCACTCCCTGAAGGTCAAACACCATCAGAAAAGAAACTTATCGACAGGGTTCGCGCCGACCTGGGTCTACCTAAGGAACCTTCAACTAAATCTCTCAGAGTTAAATATGACAGAGCAGCTAAAGCTGGCTTACTGCAACCACTGGAAGGCAAAACTCCTGCAGAGAAGGAAAAGATTTTACAAGATCTCCATGAAATGGGTGTTCCTCTACCTGAAGGAAGGACGAAATCAGAAAAATCTCTTATAGCTAAAGTCGCAGCTTCACCTCGTCCCCCTTCAATTAAAACTGCGGGTATGTTGACGCCACTAACGGGTAAATCACCAATACAAAAAGAGAAAATCCTACGAAAGCTTGCTGAGAAAGGGGTGCCACTCCCTGAAGGTCAAACACCATCTGAAAAGAAACTTATCGACAGGGTTCGCGCCGACCTGGGTCTACCAAAGGAACCTTCAACTAAATCTCTCAGAGACAAATATGACAGAGCAGCTAAAGCTGGCTTACTGCAACCACTGGAAGGCAAAACTCCTGCAGAGAAGGAAAAGATTCTACAAGATCTCCATGAAATGGGTGTTCCTCTACCTGAAGGAAGGACGAAATCAGAAAAATCTCTTATAGCTAAAGTCGCAGCTTCACCTCGTCCCCCTTCAATTAAAACTGCGGGTATGATGACGCCACTAACGGGTAAATCACCAGTACAAAAAGAGAAAATCCTACGAAAGCTTGCTGAGAAAGGGGTACCACTCCCTGAAGGTCAAACACCATCAGAAAAAAAACTTATCGACAGGGTTCGGGCCGACCTGGGTCTACCTCAGGAGCCTACAACTAAATCTCTGAGAGAAAAACATGAAAGAGCAGCTAAAGCTGGCTTACTACAACCATTGGAAGGCAAAACTCCTGCAGAGAAAGAAAAAATTCTGCAAGATCTCCATGAAATGGGTATTCCATTACCTGAAGGACGGACGCCATCAGAAAAAGCTCTTATAGCTAATATCGCAGCTTTACCTCGTCCCCCTTCAATTAAAACTGCGGGTATGATGACGCCACTAACAGGTAAATCACCAGTACAAAAAGAGAAAATCCTACGAAAGCTTGCCGAGAAAGGGGTACCACTCCCTGAAGGTCAAACACCATCAGAAAAAAAACTTATCGACAGGGTTCGCGCCGACCTGGGTCTACCTAAGGAACCTTCAACTAAATCACTCAGAGACAAATATGACAGAGCAGCTAAAGCTGGCTTACTGCAACCATTGGAAGGCAAAACTCCTGCAGAGAAGGAAAAGATTTTACAAGATCTCCATGAAATGGGTGTTCCTCTACCTGAAGGAAGGACGAAATCAGAAAAATCTCTTATAGCTAAAGTCGCAGCTTCACCTCGTCCCCCTTCAATTAAAACTGCGGGTATGATGACGCCACTAACGGGTAAATCACCAGTACAAAAAGAGAAAATCCTACGAAAGCTTGCTGAGAAAGGGGTACCACTCCCTGAAGGTCAAACACCATCAGAAAAAAAACTTATCGACAGGGTTCGCGCCGACCTGGGTCTACCAAAGGAACCTTCAACTAAATCTCTCAGAGACAAATATGACAGAGCAGCTAAAGCTGGCTTACTGCAACCACTGGAAGGCAAAACTCCTGCAGAGAAGGAAAAGATTCTACAAGATCTCCATGAAATGGGTGTTCCTCTACCTGAAGGAAGGACGAAATCAGAAAAATCTCTTATAGCTAAAGTCGCAGCTTCACCTCGTCCCCCTTCAATTAAAACTGCGGGTATGATGACGCCACTAACGGGAAAATCACCAATACAAAAAGAGAAAATCCTACGAAAGCTTGCTGAGAAAGGGGTACCACTCCCTGAAGGTCAAACACCATCAGAAAAAAAACTTATCGACAGGGTTCGCGCTGACCTGGGTCTACCTCAGGAGCCTACAACTAAATCTCTCAGAGACAAACATGAAAGAGCAGCTAAAGCTGGCTTACTACAACCACTAGAAGGCAAAACTCCTGCAGAGAAAGAAAAGATTCTACAAGATCTCCATGAAATGGGCATTCCGCTACCTGAAGGTCGGACGCCATCAGAGAAAGCTCTTATAGCTAATATCGCAGCTACACCTCGTCCCCCTTCAATTAAAACTGCGGGTATGATGACGCCACTAACGGGTAAATCACCAGTACAAAAAGAGAAAATCCTACGAAAGCTTGCTGAGAAAGGGGTACCACTCCCTGAAGGTCAAACACCATCAGAAAAAAAACTTATCAACAGGGTTCGCGCCGACCTGGGTCTACCTAAGGAACCGGCAACTAAATCGATCCGAGACAAACATGAAAAAGCAGCTAAAGCTGGCTTGCTACAACCACTGGAAGGCAAGACTCCTGAAGAGAAAGAAAAGATCCTTAAACGTCTTCATGACATGGGTATTCCGTTACCGGAAGGAAGGACGCCATCAGAGAAAGCTCTTATAGCTAATGTCGAGGCTTTACCTCGTGTCCCTTCAGTTAAAACTGCGGGTATGTTGACGCCCCTTACGGGTAAAACACCAGCACAAAAAGAGAAAATCTTACGAAAGCTTGCTGAGAAAGGGCTATCACTCCCTGCAGGTCAAACACCGTCCGAAAAAAAACTAATTGAGCAGGTTCGCGCTGACTTGGGTCTACCTAAGGAACCTGAGACTAAATCTGTAAGAGACAAACATGAAAGAGCAGCTAAAGCTGGCTTACTACAACCACTGGAAGGCAAGACTAATGCAGAGAAGGAAAAGATTCTACAAGATCTCCATGAAATGGGTATTCCACTACCTGAAGGACGGACGCCATCAGAGAAAGCTCTTATAGCTAATATCGCAGCTTTACCTCGTCCCCCTTCAATTAAAACTGCGGGTATGATGACGCCGCTAACGGGTAAATCACCAATACAAAAAGAGAATATCCTACGAAAGCTTGCTGAGAAAGGGGTACCACTCCCTGAAGGTCAAACACCATCAGAAAAAAAACTTATCAACAGGGTTCGCGCCGACCTGGGTCTACCTAAGGAACCGGCGACTAAATCGATCCGAGACAGACATGAAAAAGCAGCTAAAGCTGGCTTACTACAACCACTGGAAGGCAAGACTCCTGAAGAGAAAGAAAAGATCCTAAAACGTCTTCATGACATGGGTATTCCGTTACCGGAAGGAAGGACGCCATCAGAGAAAGCTCTTATAGCTAATGTCGAGGCTTTACCTCGTGTCCCTTCTGTTAAAACTGCGGGTATGTTGACGCCCCTAACGGGTAAAACACCAGCACAAAAAGAGAAAATCTTACGAAAGCTTGCTGAGAAAGGGGTACCACTCCCTGAAGGTCAAACACCATCAGAAAGAAAATTAATTGACCAGGTACGCACTGATCTGGGGCTACCTAAGGAACCTGCAACTAAATCTATTAGAGACAAACATGAAAGAGCAGCTAAAGCTGGCTTACTACAACCACTGGAAGGCAAGACTCCTGCAGAGAAGGAAAAGATTCTACAAGATCTCCATGAAATGGGTATTCCATTACCTGAAGGACGGACGCCATCAGAAAAAGCTCTTATAGCTAATATCGCAGCTACACCTCGTCCCCCTTCAATTAAAACTGCGGGTATGATGACACCACTAACGGGAAAATCTCCAATACAAAAAGAGAAAATCCTACGAAAGCTTGCTGAGAAAGGGGTACCACTCCCTGAAGGTCAAACACCATCAGAAAAGAAACTTATCAACAGAGTTCGCGCCGACCTGGGTCTACCTAAGGAACCGGCGACTAAATCGATCCGAGACAAACATGAAAAAGCAGCTAAAGCTGGCTTGCTACAACCACTGGAAGGCAAGACTCCTGAAGAGAAAGAAAAGATCCTAAAACGTCTTCATGACATGGGTATTCCGTTACCGGAAGGAAGGACGCCATCAGAGAAAGCTCTTATAGCTAATGTTGAGGCTTTACCTCGTGTCCCTTCGGTTAAAACTGCGGGTATGTTGACGCCCCTTACGGGTAAAACAGCAGCACAAAAAGAAAAAATCTTACGAAAGCTTGCTGAGAAAGGGATACCACTCCCTGAAGGTCAAACACCATCAGAAAAAAAACTTATTGACCAGGTTCGCACTGATCTTGGGCTACCTAAGGAACCTGCAACTAAGTCTATTAGAGACAAACACGAAAGAGCAGCTAAAGCTGGCTTACTACAACCACTGGAAGGCAAAACTCCTGCAGAGAAGGAAAAGATTCTACAAGATCTCCATGAAATGGGTATTCCATTACCTGAAGGACGGACGCCATCAGAAAAAGCTCTTATAGCTAATATCGCAGCTACACCTCGTCCCCCTTCAATTAAAACTGCGGGTATGATGACACCACTAACGGGTAAATCTCCAATACAAAAAGAGAAAATCCTACGTAAGCTTGCTGAGAAAGGGGTACCACTCCCTGAAGGTCAAACACCATCTGAAAAGAAACTTATCAACAGGGTTCGCGCCGACCTGGGTCTACCTAAGGAACCGGCGACTAAATCGATCCGAGACAAACATGAAAAAGCAGCTAAAGCTGGCTTGCTACAACCACTGGAAGGCAAGACTCCTGAAGAGAAAGAAAAGATCCTAAAACGTCTTCATGACATGGGTATTCCGTTACCTGAAGGAAGGACGCCATCAGAGAAAGCTCTTATAGCTAATGTTGAGGGTTTACCTCGTGTCCCTTCAGTTAAAACTGCGGGTATGTTGACGCCCCTAACGGGTAAAACACCAGCACAAAAAGAGAAAATCTTACGAAAACTTGCTGAGAAAGGGCTATCACTCCCTGCAGGTCAAACACCGTCCGAAAAAAAACTAATTGAGCAGGTTCGCGCTGACTTGGGTCTACCTAAGGAACCTGAGACTAAATCTGTAAGAGACAAACATGAGAGAGCAGCTAAAGCTGGCTTACTACAACCACTGGAAGGCAAGACTCCTGCAGAGAAGGAAAAGATTCTACAAGATCTCCATGAAATGGGTATTCCACTACCTGAAGGACGGACGCCATCAGAGAAAGCTCTTATAGCTAATATCGCAGCTTTACCTCGTCCCCCTTCAATTAAAACTGCGGGTATGATGACGCCTTTAACGGGTAAATCACCAATACAAAAAGAGAAAATCCTACGAAAGCTTGCTGAGAAAGGGGTACCACTCCCTGAAGGTCAAACACCATCAGAAAAAAAACTTATCAACAGGGTTCGCGCCGACCTGGGTCTACCTAAGGAACCGGCGACTAAATCGATCCGAGACAAACATGAAAAAGCAGCTAAAGCTGGCTTGCTACAACCACTGGAAGGCAAGACTCCTGAAGAGAAGGAAAAGATTCTTAAAGGTCTCCATGAATTGGGTATTCCATTACCTGAAGGAAGGACGCCATCAGAGAAAGCACTTATAGCTAATGTTGAGGCACTACCACGTGTCCCTTCAGTTAAAACTGCGGGTATGATGACGCCACTAACTGGTAAATCACCAGCACAAAAAGAGAAAATCCTCCGAAAGCTTGGTGAGAAAGGGGTACCACTTCCTGAAGGTCAAACACCGTCAGAAAAAAAACTTATTGACAAGGTGCGCGCCGATATGGGTCTACCTAAGGAACCTGCAACTAAATCGATGAGAGACAAACACGAAAGAGCAGCTAAAGCTGGCTTACTACAACCACTAGAAGGCAAGACTCCTGCAGAGAAGGAAAAGATTCTACAAGGTCTCCATGACATGGGTATTTCATTACCTGATGGTCGAACGCCATCAGAAAAAGCTCTAGTAGATAAAGTCAAAGCTACACCCCGTGGTATAATGACGCCATTAGGTGGCAAAACACCAGAAGAAAAAGAAAAAAGCCTACGATCACGTGCTATGAAAGGGTTACCACTCCCTGAAGGTCAAACACCATCAGAAAAGAAACTTATCGAGAAGGTTCGCACTGACCTTGGTCTTCCGATGGAACCTACAACTAAATCTATTAGAGACAAACATGAAAAAGCAGCTAAAGCTGGCTTACTGGTGCCATTGGAAGGAATGACTCCTGCAGAGAAGGAGAAGACATTAAAAGGTCTACATGATTTGGGTGTACCATTACCTGAAGGACGAACACCATCAGAGAAAGCTCTTATAGCTAAAGTCGCAGCAAGTAGTCGCCATCCTTCAAGGGTGGTTTCAGCAATAACGACACCATCTGAGAAAATGGCTCGAGCGAAAGCAGAAGGTTTACTTACTCCGCTTGCAGGTAAAACACCAGAACAAAAAGAAAAAATTTTAAAGGGATTGGCTATGGCAGGTTTACCCCTCCCAGAAGGTCAAACACCATCGGAAAAAAAAATGATTGACAGAGTGCGCGCCGACCTGGGTCTACCTAAGGAACCCGCAACTAAATCTATTAGAGATAAACATGAACAAGCAGCTAAAGCTGGCTTTCTAAAGCCACTCGAAGGCAAGACTCCTGCAGAGAAGGAAAAGATACTTAAAGGTCTACATGAAATGGGTATTCCATTACCTGCAGGTCGAACGCCATCTGAAAGAGCTCTTGTAAATAAAGTCACGGGTAAGGTATCAGTGCCGACTATAACATCTGATAAAATACGGAAAGCCAAAGCAGAAGGGCTGTTCACACCTCTTACAGGGAAGACTCCGGAGCAGAAAGAAAAAATCTTACGAGGTCTAGCTTCTACTGGTTTACCGTTACCAGAAGGAAAAACTCCATCCGAAAAAGCATTAATAGCCAAAGTGAAAAGAGATTTAAATATATTTGATAAAACACCGTCAGAAAAAGTGCGAAAGGCTAAAATAGCTGGTCTGTTGACTCCTCTTGAAGGCAAATCTCTGGATGAAAAAGAAAAGATACTAAGAGGTAGAGCAGCTGCAGGCTTGCCACTACCTATGGGTAAATCACCGTCAGAAAGAGCTTTGTTACAGAAGATTAAAGATGAAACTGGTTATGTGACACCATCACCCTCAGAAAGATTACGAAAAGCCAAAGCTGCTGGTTTGATTACTCCTTTGAAAGGAAAGACACCATCAATGAAAGAAAAGATACTCCAAGGTATGCAAGCCGCAGGTGTGCCTATTCCAGAAGGCGAAACACCGTCAGAGAAGAAACTTATAAGCAAATTTATTCAGACGCCATCTGAGAAATTAAAAGCTGGATTGCTTACGCCTCTTGAAGGAAAAACACCTGCTCAAAAGCAAAAAATCCTCGAAGGATTAGCTCAGGCGGGATTACCATTGCCGGAAGGTAAGACGAAATCTGAAAAATCAATGATAGCTAAAATTAAAGCTCGGACACCACCAACAGCCATAACTCCATCGGAGAAGTCAGTTGTACGCAAAGCAAAAGCAGCAGGGCTTTTCACACCTCTAACCGGAAAAGCACCTGCTGAAAAAGAAAGAATACTAAAAGGACTCGCTGAAGCTGGTCTACCTCTACCTGAAGGTAAAACAGCATCTGAAAAAGAATTGGTGAAGAAAATTAGAGCGGAGGCAGGTTTGCCAGCAGAACCGACCCCTTCCGAAAAAAAGGGGAAAATTAGAAAGAGAGCGATAGGGGTCGGTATATCGGCATCAAAGAAAGCAGCAGGAATAGAAGCTGAAGAATTGGAAGAGGTTATCAAAACAACAGTATGTGATCGTGCATGTGGCTGCGACAAAAAGAAAATCAAATTTAAACACAGCTACGTAAAGATTAGAGTGACGTCCCCAGATATATCTTCATTCTGTGATTGTCCTGGTGAATGTATTCCAGGTGTTAAGAGTGGGGCCTTCATTGACAACGAGGGTATTAAAGTTACCGTTGGGAGCGCTGTTGGAACACCAACATATTCAATGGAATTGATAGATCAACAAGTGCTGGACGAAATTATATCAAACACGGACCTCCGTAAAATACAAACCAATGCTCATGATGAAACATATAAATCAGATTATTGCAGAGTTAGCAGTTTAGAGTTTGGTTTTAATAATACTAATAAAACGGAATACATCCCCAACGTAAGCAGCTCTGGCATGAGTTATAGTACAAGATCAAGTAGCTCCCGATCCAGCAGAACTGAGGAAAGTTTAAGAAGCCTTCAATCATCTGATATAAGAACTAAATCTGGAAGCAGTTTTGAAACCATTCTTGTAATAAATAGTGAGATGTCATTTAGTACAAGTACAAGCAACAGCATGGACTCAATTAGTTCGACGTCGCGAACGGAGAGCAGTAGCACATCTAGCTCCGCGCACTACTCCGGCTTCCAGTCCACTAACAACCTTCCGAGTATTAACTCACTAGACTTACCAACAAGGTAACAAACAACCTGATTCTACCATACTTTGACCTACTAACGGCTATGAACGTATCATGCACGGAAAGAACCATGACACGGGTACTTTGCCCTCTAGAACGTATCAACAGCCGATCATACTGGTCCAAGATCCCAGGGCCGCCAGACCTTACGTATTTTATGATTAACAAAATGTGTGGCATCGAGTAGTGTTAGTATGTATTGTGAACATAAATAAGCATACTTGCTAACTTGTGCCGACGACGGCCAATTTTTAGATATTAGGTGCTAAAGTTGCGTAAAAATAATACTAACGTTTCTTAAAGCAGTGCTGTTTTCTTTTTGTATATATTTTACTACCACTACTGCTGGCAGCAGTGGTGGAAGTATCTGGATACTTCCCATTGGCATAAGTTACCAGGTATTCATACGTTTACAGTACATACTAACGCTACTCGATGCCACACATTTTGTTAATCAGAGAATAAGTAATGTCTGGCGGCCCTGGGATCTTGCTCTATGTTTATAACCTTTCAGCTGGTGCGACCCAGGTGCCCCACCTCCCGCGTCTGGCAGACCACCCACGTCCCCACCGCGGGTTGGGATCAGCTACAATCTTCCGCAGATTTCTAGATTGATCGATTTGTTGGTATATACAGAGTGAATTTCTCAAGTAGGCGTAGATGGCCAAATCCGTAACTATGAGGAATATCAAAAATGCTCAAAGGAGTCTCGAGCTCGATTTTGGTGAAAACTAAAACCGCATCATTACATTTTTGAAAAATCAATATTCCTAGCCAAGAACAGAAACAGGCGTATTTTTAAAAAAAAAAGAAACCTTCTATTATTACACCATTCGATAGTGTCGCTAATAAGGATCAAATTTTGGGAAATAATGGCATACGGCAAACTAAAGGAAATACTTAAATTTTGAAAAATACATAATAGTTAGTACTAATCAAAGAACCGTCGAACAAAATCACTATTGGCGTCAACTCACTTGTAAGTTCGTATTTCAATTTTTTACGATATTTATTTTTACTGTGGCCACGAAGTCAACAAAATTTAAATTAGAACATAATGTTGTGAAAATCGACTGCGCTGCGGGTGTCTTAAATCATGGAAATTAATTTAAAATATGAAAAAACATAACATTTATTTGATCCTTATTAGCGACATTATCAAATGGTGTAAAGTGAGTGTTTTTTTTTCAAAACCAACTGGTTCGATTCCTGGCCAGCAACATTGATTTTTCAAAAATCCAATGATGTAGTTGTAGTTTTCATCAAAATCGGGCTCGAGACTCGCCCGGATTTGCCCGGATTGCCCAAGTGGGCGTGGACGGAAAATTCACCCTGTATACAATTATGTTAAAAAAAAACCTTATCCGATCCGTAAGGTAAAATTAAAAAATCTAAATCATCGAAATCAAAGCATTTATTTCAAATAGGCCAGTTAGTCAGTCAGTTTTGAAGTGGCGTAACAAAGACAACAATGAAAAGTAGCTATAGTCCCAGTCACAAGGCAAAAAAAAACTGTGAAAGTATTGTAGTTACCCATTCCAAAGCGTAGATATCTATGGAGAAGAACGGGCATTATACTCCATGGTATTAGATAAAATAAAAATTATTTATTAAGCAAACTCAACACCCTTTCATATAAATACTACACACACGCACAATACAACACACACCCACACACGCACAATACAACACACACCCACACAACTAACATAATTCACACTTTAACACACACACAACTAACATAATTTGGAAATCGTAACTTATTTTAAATATACCTTAACTACATTGAATAATGTTCAACATGTATTAAATACTTCTCAATGTTAAATATAATCTGAAACATGTTACTGTAATATTATGTGTTTATTGTCGACAGTGAAGATTTCATCGACTATCCCTCACTGATTGTCGATCGCTATATAAATAGAACTGCTGGAGCACTTGTTCCACAACAATTTACTATCATGAGAGTGTCTCAAACAGGGGTGCACTTTGGAAATAACAATATGGAGAAAATTTACGAAAAATCTGAAACTGGATATGTCCTACCAAGTAAAATGGACATATCGAAGATATTGAACAGAATTATGTCAAAAAAACGTTTTGCGGATGCTTCCGTGATATTTTTAGTAACGTGTAATGATGAAGAGGATCGAGGCTCCTCCAACCTTGATTCAAGTACCAGTATGCAGTCGAGTGAATGTTATGTCCCAGTGAAGTCTATTAGCCACGTGGATTCAGGTATGGACCTATATAAATCTTTTCTTGATCTTGACATAGCTTATAATGTAGTTCTAAAAAACCTACGACATTGTTAATATCCATAATCATACTAATATTTTAAATGCGAAAGTTCAGACGGCAGCACATCAACCTACCCGAAACTGTCAAGTTTTCCCAATCAACCTTGAGCCTAATACTTTAGCGATAAAGTGAAAATCTGATAAAGTAATTTGACAGATTGTAGTAGCTTGATGTGTTGGCGTCTGTACCTAAGTCGTGTTTGTTTGTTTGTTACCCTTTCACTACTAAACGGCTGATCAGGTCGTCATGAAATTTGGCAAGGAGATGAAGACAAATACTTTAATTTGAAGCAATGATGCGGTATAGGGTGTATAGACAGATGGTGAATGGTGGGACAGATGGAGGTGGTTGACGTTGGAGGTAGCCGAGATAGATTACATCCGTGGGAAGGACATAGGCTATCTTTCCGCCATACCTATTTTTGGAATGGAATATATCAGCTCACAACTTAGGACCCATTAATATTAATAAACCGACCTGATAATACACTTCTCATCAAAAATATGAGTTTATGTTAAGTGTATTTATGTTATATTAAACAAAAAAAAATAGTGCCAGTTATTTGTGGATATTATAAATAAAGTATCATTTAACGAATATTAATGTTTGAAAAGAAATTAAAAAAAAAAAATTAACGAATATTAATGTTTGAATTGAAACTGTTTACGGCTACTCAGGAGGACGCCTTAAAACTCCTGGAATGGAAAGGACTTGGCATCAATATCAAGGGCGAATACCTCACACACCTTCGATTTGCCGACGATATTGTAGTCATGGCTGAGTCACTGGAATAGTGTCTCCCAGCAAGTGGGTCTTAAAATGAACATGGACAAAACGAAACTCATGTTTAATGTCCATGTTGCACCCACCGTACTCACAGTCGGGAACACTACTCTTGAAGTTGTCGACGAATATATCTACCTAGGACAGGCGGTCCGGTTAGGTAGGTCCAACTTCGAGAGAGAGGTCAATCGTCGAATCCAACTCGGCTGGGCAGCGTTCGGGAAACTACGCGATGTCTTCTCGTCCAAAATACCTCAGTGCCTCAAAAGTAGGGTTTATAACCAATGTGTGTTACCAGTGATGACTTACGGATCTGAAACGTGGTCTCTCACAATAGGTCTTATACAGAAGCTCAAAGTCGCTCAGCGGGCTATGGAGAGGGCTATGCTCGGCGTTTCTCTACGTGATAGAATCAGAAATGAGGAAATCCGTAGACGAACCAAGGTCGTCGACATAGCCCAGCGGATAAGCAAGCTGAAGTGGCAATGGGCAGGCCACATAGCGCGAAGATCGGACGGCCGATGGGGCAAACGGATACTGGAGTGGAGACTACGCATTGGAAAGCGCAGCGTGGGACGGCCACCTGCCAGATGGACCGACGACCTTGTTAAATGTGCAGGGAGTCGCTGGATGCAGGTGGCATTGGACCGGACACGTTGGAAATCGATTGGGGAGGCCTATGTTCAGCAGTGGACAACAACGGGCTGATGATCATGATGATGAATGTTTGAAATTGTGTATTTACACTTTATGAAGAATTTGTAAAATTTTAGAAAAATATAAATATTTAGTATCTCGTATTTCCTCCCCGGGCTCTAATGGCTGCTTTAGTCACAATCTTTTGTTGTGGGGTGTTATCCCACTCTTCTTGTATAGCTGTTTTAAGCTGGCCCAGCGTTCCAGAGAAGGATCTCTCGCTCTGACTCATCTCTTCAACTTAACTCATGGGTGTTCTACAGGATTCATATCGGGGCTTCTTGCTGGCCAGAGTGGCCAGCCCATATAATTATACAACCGTAATACCGACTTCGCTTAGGTATTCATACTATTCATTTACAATGCCTACGGTATGAGCCGTGGCATTGTCCTGGATAAAAATGAACTCTCCGCCAATAAAATGTGCGTAAGCAGTCTTTGGATGTAATGTGATCCATTTAATGACGGTAAGCGAGGTCCAGATACAAAAGGTCTCCCGGCGCTTATTATTTATTTATGAACACTCTTCGATACACCTTCTTTCTTCCGTTGTTACCATATCTTAGTTTCTTCAAAGAACAGAACTTTGCTCCATTGATGGTTTTACAAACGGTCGAGTAAAAAGTTTTTTTTTTAATTTCTTTTTTTAAATACTTAACCTATTTATTACAGTGATCATTTATGGTGTTTTTCATTGTCATTCTCCTAATATCACAAAAATACCCTTTAACCTTCACCCTTTAACCTTCCGCCTTGCGTACCCCATGTACCGCACAATGCACATTATGCTTATGCTATGCAATATGCTCCCACGCAGCAGCCGATGGTTCTTCTGCCAATATGGCAGGTGCAATAATAATTCATGCAGCCTTCGAAGATCACATAAATGCCGATATAAACATTATATTGATTGGATTCGACCACGGTGCGATCTTTTTTAAGTACGCAGATAGAATAGATATTTCATGGTTGAATAATATCTCGGTGAATTGACTTACGGACTGGGTATTAACCGCAAATGATATATATATAATAAATTATATATATATCATTTACGGTGATAACAATATCATTGGGTGTAACAATAAATAATGTTTGTTATGTTATGCTCTATTTATACAATAATATTTATAATAATTTAAGTTTATTTTGTTGACTTGAAAATAACCCAAAATGTATGAAGGCTCGGTGATCACCTTTAGATATTTATCCACAATTTGCAGAAACAAATATAGCTGTTGGCGTCCCTCCATTAATTGCTAAAAATAAAATAATAGATGCTCACTTAAGAAAGGCTTATGAGCGTAGATCTACCAAAATCAAAGATGGTCTTCTTTTCCGAAGTAATTGTAATGATAAAGAATTGTAATTGTATTTGAACCGAAGGTAAAAAAATAAAAAGTAAGCAAACGCACTAGTGACTACAGTAGCTGTAATAAAGAATGTCCCATCTTTTACCTTATACATAATGATTACCTGAAGCACGACTCACTCTGTAGGTACACAAACCTAGTCTGTCTCTAACCTATCCAAAATAATTTTCTAAACATAATTTGCACCTACTATTTTATAATGTTTATTTAAGATTCGGTGCTGAAACATACTTCGTTTCTGAAACGCAACGAACAGATTTGTGGAAAAGGGAAAAACTTTTATTTGCAAGAAATATCATCTAATGACACAGAAACAATGTTCCAAACTGAATCTCTTGAAGTTCTCCGACGTATTGAGAGTTCAAAAGATGAATTTCTTACATTCGGGCAACCGAATGAAATAGCACAAATGCTGGTAAAGGCTGCCCAAGGAGCTGGGTCGAAAACAACCGCAGATAGGCCATGTTCCAGCTCTAAGGATCATAATGCAGCGAATGTTGTACCTGGGAAACGCTCGCTTTCCTGGAAAGGTACCCATTTGATTATTGTATTGACTGTATTTTAATACTTCTTTGGACTGCGCTTCTATTATTACCCGTCCGACCGTCACATCTATGCTCAGTAGTATGGCTAGTGTCACCTTCTACTGATCGTACCTTCTAAACAGCTCGACTGACTTTTTTTGTACTTCTTTGTTCACCTGGACGGTTCTCAGCTTTAGTAAGACCCGGTAGATGGCGCTACTGTCGACATTCGGAAAAAAAGGCAGGACGTCTGTCGGGTCGGTTAGTAGGTTTATAATTATGTTTTAAATGTTTTCAGGTGAAGGTGGGCTTCGTTTACCGGGTATGCGTATGGCACCTGCGTCATTACCAGTGCCTGTGGGCGTCACGCCTTGGTTCTCTGACCCCAGTGTGAGTCTCGAGACGTCTCACCATCTCTGTTATGGTGATCGTAGTCAGCAACAACTAAGTCCAACATCGCCCCCGCCTGGTGATGTCTGCCCACCAGATGATTTGAAAGTTACAACGATTCGTCGATCAGTTAAAGTACAGAAACCATCATTAGAGTTAATATGTCACGAAGATGAAAGTGTAGTCATAGAAGCCGGTAAGTTTATTTAAAATTATATTTTAAAGAATTAACCACTAGACAATTGCCGTCTAGATGAGTCTAAATTTTAGACTGTTTGCATCACTAATCATTATATGCGCTTGGCGCTGAAGATATACTTAATTAAAAGTCAATTTAAAATTATTAGATATTGTACCGACTAGTTGGCGACTACTCGACTAGTCGGCAAAAAGCTACGAAAATACAGGCTCAAGTGATTGAAATGAAATTACCTTTTATAGCTTTTTTTTTTTTTTTTTTTTTTTATAATCAGCCTTTCAGTTTGCCATATAGTATAGGAATCCAAACTCTTCCTTTGGTAGTCAATAATTGGTAATCAAGAAAAATATAGTTTCAACTGTTAGCAGAAAAAATATTTTGTATTTTTATGGCCGCACGGCGGGTAGGCGCGAATGCGAAAGTATGATCTTACTCAATGCTAGCGACTCAGCTTTACATGAAACGCCATGGACATTGCCGACAAGGCCTTGGGCGCCACCATAATCGGATTATCCGGCTAGTCGGCCTTTTTGCAACCAGTCGGCTAGTCGGCCAAAGTCATAGTCGGCAACCAACACTAATAATTATTTGTTATTTTCAAACAGTTGAGAGAGACTGAACCATGTTTGAAATTGTTGTGTTTAGTGATTTGTGGTGCTGTTGCATCACAACTAACTGCTCTGCACCCCCCAGGACTTGAATGCGGCAAACGTCACAGCTGTCCTGGTCACTACGTAGGTACTGGTCGGAAAAAAAACTGTGTCTTCTTCCTTACCGTTACTACTCCATCTCAAAAATCCACTCCACACAAATAACTTGACTGAACTTGACGTGTACTTTAAAATCGATAGCTCTAGTAGTTCCTTAAATGAACAGCGGGGTCAGCCATACTACCAAAGTAGCACCAGCACAGCCGCAAATCTAGCCGTTCAGGATTCTTTTTACGGCAACGAACACATATTGTTTAAGCAACGTAATGGCATAGCCTCGGATTGGGGTCAGCTAGAGAAAATTAAGTGAGGTGATGCCAATCAGGTGCAGTGCTTGTAAGTGTGCATTTAGTAGGTACAGAACCCTAACGGAAGCTCGAATTATCATCACTATTTTCATCGATCATTATGAAGGCGTGTTTTCTTTATGCGACTTATATCTACGTGTACGAAAAGCACATAAATAACGTGTAATAATTAGATAATATGATTCAAAACATAAGCTTAATGTTTCAGGTTTAGGGTTAAATATACTACCGGTGTGTGACACCATTTCCAGTCCCATGCTACAAAACGTTCGTCATCATGGTTGTAGTCAGCAAAAGCCATCTACAGAATCGCTCCCGCCTGGTGTTTGTCCACCTGAATGGAAAATAACAAGGAATCGATCAGTCAAAATACAGAAACCATCCATAGAGTCAATACGTCATGAGGGTGAAACTGCCCCCGAAAAACTAGCAGGTAAATGTTCGTTTTTGAATATTTTATTCAAACAAACCATTTAGTCTTTAGTTTTATCTGAATATTAGCACAAATAGAAATTATTTTGCTCCACCACCGCCCCCCTCTCCTGTCGACATCCCGCCAGCAAGCCCGCTCCACTCAACATCACAAAACACGATCGCAACATGTATGTTACGTATTACTTGCGCGTTACACCTTTTTTGTTAGTGAACCGTTACACAGCGACAATGGACAAGAGACTATAACATTTAACCAGAACGACTTCCAAAAATGACCCTTAAAAATTGCGAAACAATTTTAGGAGGCATCGGTGGCAAAAATAAATAAGAAGCTGCCGAAGCTTTTTAGTGGTAGTGACATAGTACATTCTTACTGTAGGTATTAATTTTGCATTTTCGCTATTATTAAATATTATAACATAACACAAAATAACAACATTTAACGCTGACGCAGTAGACTAAATACGTAAGTAGTCCATAATCATAAACTACTACACCGATTTTAAATTTGATTAAGAAATTAGTCCAAAGATCGAATAAAAACAAATGTACTTATTATTATTGCAATTAAATTTCTAGTTTCAATTACGTGGTGAAATATTTATATACACATATTTTAGAGAGTTAGGCTAATCTTGCGTCTCGGTATGTAAGATCAGTAAAATATAGGAAATGTCTGGCATTCGTTACTGAAAAATCACTAAGACAATTGCTGGTCGATTTTAGTAATCGAAATTTTACTCTTCTAATCACTTTGATGTCTCAACCTTTTTCACGTTTTAACATAGTAAAAATAATTTATCAATAACCTAGGCTTTCACACTTTTTAGATATCGGCTGGTTGCGCAAGTCACCTGCAAAGGATCCCAATGAACCTAAAGACCTAAACAACATCGAAAAAATGCAAAAATTCAAAGGCTTCTTTAAAGAGAAAAACCTAGAACAAAGTAATGTGGAACCTGAACCTAATAGTCAACCGATGCCCGGATTCCAACCGCTACAAATGCCTCCATTCAAACAAAATATCCCCCCATTACCATTGCCGGAACGAGCAAAACCCCATCGGTTTTGCGCGTTACGATGGCCGGTTTTTAGGCTGACCGACCCAAATCAGCAACCAGTTAAACTGGCAGAAAAAGTATTACCGGTACCACAAAAGCTTGAGAGCACTGAAACTGCCAAACAGAAGGAAGGAGAAATAGTATGCTTGTGCAAAAGGGACAAATTAATGAGACTAGAGGGCCAAAAAAGTAGCAACAAAGCGTCAAGATTAATATCAGAAATAAAAAAAATCATTTCCAAAATGAATGAATCCCTAAAGAACCAAATAGGTCAGCAGGCTCCAAGAATACTGAAGGACAAACACCAACAGAGCCCTAAAGCTGGCAAACAGAAGGAGGGAATGGTCACATGTAAGTGTGGAAAAAAAGGCAAACACAAGGAGGGACGTACAAAATGCGAGTGCAGCAACGAGGATATACCTATGAGCCCTACAACACTAACTACCCCTAGAACTAGAAATCTCCCACAGCTGCCTTCAGTTCTACTAGGGCTAGAGCCTGTAGAAACACCCGAAACCAACTTTTTTGAGATCATTAGACCTAGTTGTAAGTGGATAGATACAGAGGAGATCGACAGTTTGAGATCACAGTCAACTTCAGGATTCACAGTTTGTAAGAGGAAAACATTAGGACAGTCGCAATCAGAAGACGGCATTGGATTAGACTTTGGTGATGCCATTAGATATTTTGACGGTATGAATCCAGAACGTTTCCAACAGTTGATGCAGAAGGAACTAGGAAACCAGCTGGCTGCTGAACAGAAGAAGTATGAAGGTAAAGAGCGCAAAAACATTGAATAAATATTGGAAAAAAGTCACAAAGAAAAGCAGAAAGAAAAGCAAAATAAGCAAAACAACAACGACAGACAGTCCTGGGCCATTTGAGTCTTCTGACGAATCAGAAAGCCCGTATCCACACGGATTTAAATTTAGCATCGCTGTCCAATACTGCCCTACTGCTTTTGCTGGCTTGGATTGCACAGAAATTACTCAAAAATAATTATTCAAGCCGTAAATGCACTATTTGTTTTTATATAAAATCAAACGTTTTTATTTTAAAGTTTACGATTCCTCTTTGTTCGCGATTTAACAGTCCATATCCATACATCTTAGATAATTTAATTTACCTGTCGTGTCGTATCGTTATATCTTAAATAATTTAAGTTACCTTTAATATTATTTAATACTAGAAGCCGTGACGGGCGTTGTCTTGTTTTGTCCAAATATAAGTAAAATTCCAATTTTTCTTCCCGTAAATCGTTATTAAAACTACCAAATCGGTACTTTGACCAAAATCAGGCATTTCACCATCCGTTCACGTTTGCTTTTCATTCGGAATCTTGCAATCAAACTAAAACGTCTTAACACAAAATGATCAAAAGTGAAAAACAGGATTCCAAAAAAAAAACAGTCGCTCGATTGATCTTTTAAAATATTGAATAGTATATTATGTCTATCAGTTTTAACTATTTGTACTTTGTGCTTTGTCTACGATACCAGTATTTGTGATTGTCATTATGACTACTTAGAACTATTGGATGCACTGTATTTTTCTTGCATTCTGTTTTTTCGTGAACAGAGAGTCAGTAAAAATGTACTACTTGCATGATCATTATATCGTGAAAATCATGTAACTTTGGTTTTATATGAATAACCTTGTTTGTATTAAAAGATCTTTAATAAATCAGTTGTTTATTCATGATTTACTTTTTTCATAAGACTGCCTGAGTACCTGCCCATTGACGCGGAGCAAGGAAGCGATGCGAAGCAGTGTTGCGGACTGCGGGTTTGTCCATTGAAAGGAAGTGGAGCTAGGCTGACAGCACGCGTCAAGTAATTTCAAGCGAAATTTTACGGTTGTTCCGTTTCTCGGCTTTGCTTACTCGCACTGCTTCTCCGTTTCGCGTTTATTCATACTCATAAATTAATTTACAGTCAGTCAAGCCTTCCCCCAATCATCATTAACACAGTGTTGGAGCTATTCCCGTATTCAGCGCACCAAACAGGTGGCGCGCTTACGCATAGTCGCGTGAAAGTAGTCGGTGTGCGCTTCTACATACCCGAGGCGCTGCAGTGTTGGGATAGCCGCGTCACCGCCCTGAACGCGTTATAGTGTTGGACACAGATGGCGTTGTAACTTCTTTTAGTGTGCAAACGAGCTGCATGAGTCAGCGATGTACAGTATGATCTAAAGAGCGTAACCTTTACTTCGTCTGAGAGCTGAGCAAACCTGCGGGCAATCATATTTGCTCTAACAGACAACGCCCGCCGCGCCCGTTGGAAGTCTGCATGATCCCTGGGATTGACATTCAAAACATGACCCAGGTATTTAAATTGCTGAACCCTTTCCAGAGAAACACCATTCAGTCTAACCGGCAGTGTGCTCCCAGGACATTTTACAGCGGCGGTCTCAAAGATGGACAGCCGGGGATGAAACCCTAACTCGTTATCATGAAGCGTGATGTATCTATTCAACTGTGCGTTAAGCAAACCGCAGCGTCTTTGAATCGATTTGGTTTTCCCATCACTACTGCTTGTGACGTCATAGTAGGTTGTCAAAAATGGCACGCTTGGTTTTCATACATCGTGATACTTGCGTTATCTTGGTCTATCTATATCTGTGAGCAAAACCACTGTTTTCATAAAGTCGACTGACAAGTAGGAATAACTCACGCACAACGAGTAAAACAGGCTAAGACCCTAGCGATGTGAGGCCCGGCGTTCTGCAGGTGCTCAATGCTTAGTCTTTTATGGCCTAAGCATGATAGCTTTAGTTACATCTTTCGCCAGGAAGACAGTCCATACCATACCTCTTGATTGTTCATGTCTGCATTGAACACCTCCGTCGCCGTACCCAACGCGACTGTTTGCGTTGGGTACGGAAGTCTCTGTAGACTTCACTGAAAAATGGTTTCTAGCACGCTGGCTGCGTAAAAAAATCATAAACTTTCATCTGGAGCGGTGGCGGTCAGAATGCGCATGCATCGACTTTTTCGACGGTGCGTATGTCCTTTTAAACCTGATACCACTAGGATAAACTAAAGCGCTATAACTTTGCGAATACAAACAGCAACACTCTTAATGATACACAATTTTATCTGACATATCGCAGGAAAGAGACTCACATTTGACGTTGACAATTATGAACCCTAGCCTGCTGAGTAGGGTGTATCCCACTATTTCTTAATTTCGTCGGATAATTTATCAAATCGGGCAAAATCGGTGTCGTTTTTTTTCGTTTTACCATAGGGTTAAATGCGACGACTTTTGGGTTGTATTTCTTATAACGATGTTAATAATTTGTTCCTTTCAACATTTTAGCAATTCAACATTACGGGTCTAAAGGATATTATTGACTATCCATAACCACATTTAATTAAAACAAATAATTGTAATTATTATTTTATTTACATTTTTCATTTTGTGTAATTATTTTAAATTGTATGGTCAGCACATATAAACTCCAACTCAAAAATAACTTTAGTTTCGTAAAACATTGGTATCATCTGAAAATCGTCATTTTTGGGCGAAGTGTAGCTCGATTCCTTCCTACTCAATACTCGTATACTGTTATTTGACTAACAAAATGACCTCCAGATAATCATGGTCGGAAAATATCATACAGGTGGTAAAATGAGATAAAGTTGCACAGCACACACTTCCGAATAGATGATAAATATTGATATTCCATTTGTGGTAAGAAGTAAATGACCATTCTATTCTATTATATCCTAATCACTTATAAACAGCAGGACCAATTTGCATGGCATATGGACACGGGCCAATAGATGAAATCGAATCCGCCAGCCAAACGTGGAGTTTATGGCAATAAGCTCTACTTTTTCGGGAAAGGCCTTCAGTATGGAATGTGACCTTCATCGTTTTCCAGTAAAGAAGTCATCCTGATTCACATTTCCTCCACCATGTTCCAGCATATTTCGCTGCCTCTTAATGATTCCCAAGTTGAATACACCAATCTCGTAGATTGGTCTGATTACGCACCTCAGTGGGATCCCAATTGAGAATCATTTGTGCCCAAAGATTCTCAATGAGATTTAGATCGGGACTTTTAGCTGGCCATTGATTTGATGGTGTAAAATTTACGTGCACATTTAGTTATCGCGATATTTCGGCAACTCTCATCTCCATTTCTTTCAAAATTACGATGCGTATTCTTTCCACAGCGGTGAGCCGTGCAGGCATTTTATCAAATTTTTGTAGATTTTGAAAATTAGTTTCAATAGATTTTGTGTCAAGTAATATGACAGAAATGACATTAACATTTAACTTTTTAAAACATTGAATCCATGATCCATGCAGTTTTTATTTGAACTAGCTGTTGCCCGCGACCTTCGTTCGCGTGAAATTATTATAACAAAATATTAGTTCCCTTTCTAAATCGGATTTTGTTAATTTCAAAGGTTTTAATTGTTTTTTTTTGCACGGAACGCTAATTATTTTTATAAAAATATAAAACTAGCCTTTATTAGACCATCGAACATCAGCAATCTGCCGGTAAAAGTCCAGTCAAAAGCAGTTCAGCCATTTTGGAGAACAAATAGACAGACAGACACACCGAGAGACGGACAAAAAAAAATTGTTTTTGATAAACGGTGCTGTATATTCATTTGCATTCAGTAAAAAGCTGTTTGATATTACAAGCAGACATTTCAATTTTATTTATTTGTATAGAGAACTTTGAGTAAATGTCAATTTGAGTGTTATACCTTTTTTTTTTTTTTTTTTTTTTTACCGATGGGAAATCAAAAGAGTTGCAATACGACCGAATTAAAAATTATTAACCTGGATAACTTATGACTCCATGGAAAATGACAAACATATATCTATCCCTTTCGAACAGTGATAATTTCTCTCAGTTGCGTCTTTAATGGGCAGTTAAGTGTGTTGCTGTTTGCCTAAATTGTTTTATTTTTTGAAAATGGTGTTCGAAAAGGGCCTGCCGCGATGTTTAAATGTCAAATACCTACAAGATTTGCCAGCTCCTTCGGCTCATCATTCATACCATCGACGCTCACAGGTAGGGCAGGTCGTATATTTAATTTGCTAGTACTCTGTCAGAAGCCGTAAAAATCCCGTTTTCTATCTTTCATATCAAGAGTGTCAGTTTAATCGAGACTTGAACACTACTGCTATCACACATTTATTTGTATAGAAATCCCGACTCAGGCTTTCCACACAACACTCAATAATTTTACCCTGTGAGCCTCGTTGACGTGTTTGTGGTACGCGTGGGCTACCCCTGACCTTCCTCGTGCTTCCCTAACTCGTCACGAAGGGCAGTTACAATGACAGAGTAAAGCGTATCCAGAACACGCCTATAGCCACATTATATTATCATATCAAAAATAATCAGTGCAGTTTTTAGAGGGAAGGGAGCTCGAAAAAAAATCAAAAATTAATCTAATTCACAAATCTCTGACCACTCAAGTGGAGCGGAGTATAGATTTAATGCAATTATAATGGTCAAAATTTGCACAGCTCCGCTCCTTTCCTACGCGCTCCAGTTGACAGGCAGCCTCAGAGCGGTTTCAGACTAGCATTTTTTTGTTCGTATCGGCTTATCTGTAATCATTTAAGGAAATAGCACACATAACTCGGATAGGGATCGTCACCATATCGCCTTTCACCTCCTGTGAATCGTGAGGTTGTCCCGAGGCGAAGCGATTACGTTACGATTCCGAGCGTTTCATACAAAGAATACTGAATGGCTCGAGTTGATACAGTGAAGATCCTTTTCCGAATTGAAATGTGTGCTTTGATCTTTAGAGAGGCATAGCTTTGATAGATCGAGCTTTCAAACTGGTTTTCTTTCGGAATCACATGATCATAGGATCCTCGTTATCGCGTGGCCAGCCAATAGTCCTGACGTTAACCCTATAGATAAAACATCTTTCGTTTTCCTTGAATGGCAATATCAAATTCTCCACTAGGGAACTGTCAACTAAACAGATAAGTGGGACTATACTGCAACCATACTGCGACGAGCGCGTCAAGATCACTGATTTTGACAGTGATGCAAAGGTATGTAGGTAACGTTTAATTTTTTTATTAAACATATCACTCACTTTCTCTAACTAACTTTATTTTTTTATTTTACGTGACAAAATTTACACTTACTATGTATTTTCTGTTTTGCTATACTAAACGAAAGTGAATGGGTGTTTAAAGAACAGAACCGAGATTTTTTCAAAAGTGTCTCTACGCGGAAAATGTATCTATGAGGAATAATTCTGATTGTGAAAGGACTAACATGATCGATCATCTTTCATTGTGAAGCTCTCTTCACATCGGGCCCGTGCTGAAGCTTTGCCGTAATCACTACTCGAGTACCTACTGTAGGAATAGCGGTACACATCGAAATTCGATTAAAAATATTTATTTTTACAAATATCGATATCAAAATAATACAATTGACTTGAATTCACAATGGGACACTACTTGATTTAAATTGAAAAGACACTTGAGTTATATGAAATACCTACACAAAAACTGTAGCCTACGTTGCTACTTAACATAAACTCTGAAATAAAACATAAAAAATGGTGCATTTAGAGATGTTTCACCATGCAGCCGTGCCGTGCGACCTGCTGACTTGACGACACACGGTCGCGAAGAGCTGTCTGGGAGACCACCTGCCGTACCAGCTACACGGATTGTCACCGGCGCGAGACCTCTGCCGCCAAGGCAACGTTTCATTCCTATAACATCTTTGCTAGCTCTTCACAACCCTCCGGTGTAAGTTTAATAGCATCGTAAACAGGTGTTGGTTCGTAGGGACATTCACACGGTTCTTTTAGTGTTTTTTTCCGATTTCATGAAATTGACATTTCCATTTTTTTGCCTCTTTTATTTGACCTCTCTTTCGCTTTATTTTCTTTTTGAGTTAGCTCCACTTTTTTTTTGCCTCGATATTTATCTTGATCTGATTCAAGCGGCTGAATTAATTCCCGAAATTGTTCTGGGTTCTTACTTACATAGTTTTGACGGCAGATTCAAAATCTAATTCAAGTTCTGCTGCTGGCTCTTCTGTTTTTTCTCTTCTTTTTACCTGCTTTGAATCCTGGCGTGCACTCTGCCAACTGTGACGTCGATCTTAAGAGCTTCTCAATATCTATGCATCCGCAATTGTGTTCGCGACGGCTTACTTCAGGCATCGTTTGGACACTATGTTGAGATTTGGATTTTAAAGGATTTATACTTCAGCGTTCTGTTTCTTTTTAGACAGTTTTATAATACTTTTTGTTTTTCCTCTTATCACTTGCACATGACATTTTCCTCTGAACACTTGCAAATGAGTTTATCCTCTGAACAACTGGCATTTGGCTTTTTCTCCTTTAATTTTACTAGTTTCATCAGTTTTGTGAGAAATTGATTTTCTGACACTGGAAATTCATTTTGTCATTTTCTACTTCTTTGGCTCACTGGATCTGTGGTGAAGCAACGCGCTCTTTCGCCACTTTTATTCAAGTTTTGACAAACGCAAAACCCGTTATTACCGGAGTCTTTTAGCTTTTCTTGACATTCACAATTCTTTTTAAAATAGAAAGGTTTTGGCTTATCTTGAGTTAGCTTCTGGCTTGCCTGAGAGCGAGAGGGCCGGTTTTCTGTTTCTTCTATTATCTTACAAGGGCCTGGACTTTCACAATCTTCTTTACCGGTGGAATCTTTTGGCGTTTTGAGCTGCCGGTTTACCTGAAGGTCAAAATCAAAATCAAAGCATTTATTTCAAGTAAGTAACTGGCCTACCAGTTACAGACACTTTTGAATTGTCGAAACAAAGATAACAATCAAATGTAGCTACAGTCCCAGTCACAAAGCATAAAAACTGTGAAAATACTGTAGTTGCCCATTTCCTAGCGTAGATCTCTATGGAGAAGAACGGGCAAGAAACTCCATGGACACTCTTTTTAAATCAGCATATTGTATCAGGTATTGTTGTCGGTCTGACTTTTCATCTGGGGCCTTAGTCTGCTATTGCAATAGTGTCAGAATGGTCTATCATTGATTTAATAAGGCCCCTAGCCCACGGCGTATTGAAGCTCGTTCGAAACTCGTTTGACGTGCGTACAAAGGGTAATTCGTCTGCGCGGGGCCTTATTCAATCAATGATAGACTATTCTGACACTATTGCAATAGCAGACTAAGGCCCCTGTTACCATGCCTGCGCGCTTAATGTCCTTTTCACTCAAATTGTCTTCTGTAAAAAACAAAACCTTGTATGCAGTTTCCTGATGAAAGAAGTATTTTTGACCATTAATCACTTAAAGGAGTTAAATAGGGTATGCAAGCTTCCATGGAATTTCTTAATTTATGCCGATGGTAAATGGTATCGGGAATAGCAGATAGATCCTGCGTAAAGGAAAGGGGTTGAAAATAAAAACAACACGTTTGGCACGTGGTCTAATTGAAACCAACGCCGCCTTCTTGTGTTTCCTATACATTTTAAAGACGAGTTTCTCAAATGTTTGACAACAGCGTAACCCTGTTAAAGTTATTTGAGCACCAAAATATCCCCGGAGCACTGTACGTACTTTACAATGTGGTATTCCTGGAGACCATAAGGCGTACCTACACGTCTGTTTACATAGGTTACGATGTGTCGAAGGACTGTCGGACTCGGGGTCATGCATACTCTGTCGACGACGATCGGGGTGGGTCGTGCATTTAACCTGAAATATTTAATAGAAAATTGAATTATTTATTTATTTAAAATAGCGTCCCAGCTTTGCACGGGTGCCTATGTTACTCAGGGTGAACGTAGCTTTCTAATGGTGCAAGAATTTTTGAAATAGGCGCAGTAGTTTTTGAGTTTATTCATTACAAACATACACACAAAAATACAAATCTTTCCTCTTTATAATTTTAATGTACACCACCCAACTGCATACATTTTACATTGAATAATGAAAGTTATGTAATTATGTATGGTTAATGATAGTTATGGTAATGGCTCAATTTAAGTAAATATCAATTACAGGTATGCACGACATTCACATATAGTATCTATACTAATGTTATAAAGCTGAACAGTTTGTTTGTTTGTTTGATTGAACGCGGTAATCTCAGGAACTTCTGGATCGAATTTAAAAAATCTATTAGTGTTGGATAGCCCATTTATCGAGGAAGGCTATAGGCAATATAACATAACGCTACGACCAATAGGGAGCAACAATGAAAAATGTCTCTCTCTTATGTGACGCAGACGACGTTGCGCGGGTCAGCTAGTAAAATATAAAACGAAGTAAGTCTTGTATGAAATATATTATTCACATGGAGTGGCGACCGCGAATCGGAACACACACTATGCTGGACATAGGCCTCCCCAACACACTTGGGGAGGCCTATGTCCAGCAGTGGACATCTTTCGGCTGAAATGATGACGATGATGGGGCGTGAAGCGGAACGTATCCCACGTTCACGCCCCATCATCACTGCGACACCGCCTGCGAAGTCGCGTGCTTTTTCACGTGTATTGCTACAACGGAACCGGTGTGTGGAAAAAGGTGGCGCTAGACGACCTGTATAGCTCTCTCTTTCCCACACTGGAATTGCTCTTGCTTTAAGACGTCATAGTAACCCCCTGGCTGGCTGCAACGCTGCGTGCGCAACCGCGTTGAACGCAGCGTGCGACGCGACGATGACGTCTGCGGGCTCCGCCGCAAGCAACGCTATTTTTCAAGCAAACGCGCGTAAAATTGCTTCTCTGGAAATGCTCTCATACAAGGCTATAATGTTTGAATTAAAAGTGGACCGCGCCGCACAATGCGCCGCGCCACGGGCCTTTTCTCCATTAATGAGCCCTTTGAAAAGACACCAAAAAAGTCTAAAATAACTTTACTTACGGAACTAAAGTCGGTTTTTTTTCGCAGAAAGTTTTTTATTTTACCCTTTTTAGTTGTAGCATAATCAGCCTTTAATGTTCCCACTGCTGGGACACTCGGCCTCCTCTATATGAAAGGGAATGGGCTATAATCCACCACGCGGGCCCAGTGCGGTTTGGTAGATGTCACATGTCTTCGAATTTTTGGTTCTAGGACATGCCGGTTTCCTCTAGATGTTTTCCTTCACCGTTTTTGAGAGCAGTGGTGATGAAATAAATTACACAAAGTAATGCGCCTGCCTGGGTTCGAACCCACGACTTACTGTTCGTAAGTCCCGGCCGCCACCACTGGGCCACCGCTGCTCTACTCCCTCTTTTTTTAGTTGTAGTATATACAACTATTGTTTGTTACATCAATTATTAATTACAGCAATTAATAATTCTTATAATGTAAAAAATTGCAATTTTTTACATTATACCTACCAGTTATTAAGGAACCATCTTATCATCTACATAGCCCAAGAACAAAAAAATTGATATTCAAGGAAAAAAAAAACAAATTACTGAACCGATTTTGATAAAATTTCTATGGAACAAATCGGGGAGTATATCCTTTCACTTAAAAAAAAGTTTATTTTTCAAGTCGGTTTATAAATGACGGAGTTAAGAGGTAACATACAAACATTAAAAAAAATATAGTCGAATTGAGAACCTTCTCCTTTTTTAAGAAAGTCTGTGCGTCGATGTTCCTTCTACCCTATAAAGTGTGCTAAGAAAATAATAAATACTTGGGACGAGGCTGGACCCCTGTACTGCTGACACTAGAGATGGCGTTCGCATATCCGGGCAACGGAAATGAAATCAATGGTTATTTATTAGTAGCATAATGTTTAGTTTGGTCTCCCAAATAAAAAGTGGAGAGACATCTTCAACGAAAGACGTGGACTGTTATGGATGCGAGAGGCGCGGGATAGAGATGTCTGGAAAGGTTTAGGAGAGGCCTACGCCGCAGAGGCGAATACTACTTATAAAAGTTAAATAAACGTATAAATTTAAGTAACCATAAATAAGTATTTAAGTACTAGCAATATTAAAAACTTGATCAATTTTATGTTTAGTCGAATAGTAGTAAGAAATAATGGCTATTTTTATTTTATTTTATTTTATAATGTTTAGTTGGTTCACGCAGTTTTTTTATACAGCGTGTCTCAGATACGCGTGATCATATTTAAGGATGTGGTACACTACAGACTATCAAACGGAAACACTTTCTCCAAAAGTAATTAGCTGTTTTATTCAAAATTTTAATATCTACTCGACCCAAATGTATTCCAATCCAAGGTAAAAATGACTACATTATAGACTGGACTATTAAAGGTATGCAAGCATGGGGATGCTGAACAGTGATTGGGAAGCGATGTCCTAAAGTATCATGTTGACGAATAAGCCAAAAGTTAATGTAAAAACTTAGCCAATAAAAAAATATAAACGGTACCTTGCAGGTAGTAGAATTTTATGTTCAGGCATTACATTCGCTGCGTAATGATCCTTAGAGTTGCAGTTCTGAATAACAAAAGGAGAAGAACATTCTTTAGAACAATAGCAATATGGCCTATCTGCGACTGTGTCAGTCCGGGTGCCGTGGACTTCTTTTAGCATTTGTGCTATTTCATTCGGTTTGACAAATCTCATCATTAGTCTTATCAATACCTCGAAGAACGTTTAGAGATTTATTTTGGAACGTCGTTTCTGTGTCATTAAAAGATGATATTTCTTGCAAATGAAACTTCTTCGCAAAGCAAAGAACAGGTTCTTTGCGTTTGGTAAACGAAGATTTTCTCAGAGACGAATCTTAAATATTTACTTTTTTTTTTTGTTAATACTGTTATTAAAAAAACTTACATTAAAAGACATACATACAGCATCGGCTGATTAAACGGAACATAGTTTTACAATAAGTTCGGCTTTGTGGCATTGTAACTGCAAAAACTGTCACACATGGCTCTCTGATAGTTTCAGTCGAAAACTGTGCATGTGCGTTTTAAGAAGGGCAAACAGATCAGCAAAATGCATCCTTGAGCGTTTTGTTAAAAAAATCTACGCACATATGCGCCAACACGTCACAGTGAATTATTTCTCGTACGATATTTTGAATTCTGTTGTAGTTTTTATTTTATTAAAATTACACTTGGAAACCTCGTCGAGCATTTCGCTGCTCTGTCTGTGTGCTCTGTTCGTGTACTGCACATAGCTGATTAAACCATACAAAGAACACAGACCATATACATATAGATCCCTCGAGCAATTCCGAAGCGCCCATCAGGATCATTCAAGGAACTGTTTAATGAAGTACTCACTCGGATTCACATAACTAGAGTCTTTCTGTATCATACTAGTTTCACTCGCATGAATACTAGTCATAGAATCAAAATTGTCGGAGAAGCTCTCTTCCTCGTCATCATCATACACTGGTACTACTATGAATATTGAAGAGGCACCCGCGAATCGTTTATTGGCCATAATTTTGTTCATTATCTTCGATACATGGAGTTCACTCGGCAAGTGGTTGAAGGGCATGAGGGGATCTTCTGTGTTAGAGTTCGACTTAATTGTTCTCACGTTGTTATTGCCGAAGTTAAATTTTGTTGGAGACATTCTCGAGACTGTATATTCGCGTTTTGGGATTATTGTTTCAATATTTCGTGATGTCTTCCTTCCACCGACCTTTTCGGGTTGGTCGATAGAATCGTCACTGTTGATGAAAAACCATAATCAAATACATAACCCTCCTTTTAGTCTTCACCGCATTCGGGTAAAAGTATAGACTCAGATCTTATAACGAACATCGTCATATTTATGTTTAAGACTCAAAAAAAATGTATACGAGCCATCTGATCTGTGGGCTTGGGCCGTTTGAAACATGCAGACCTCTATTTAAAAAAATAGGGTTACTCACTCTCACTTTTACCGAATGCATATGAAAGTATATACATTACTTTAAACAAAAACACATTTTTTTACATTTTTGTCTGTCTGTTTGTTTGTTCCGGCTAATCTCCGAAACAGTTCGATCGATTTTTCGGGGACTTTTACTGGGAGATAGCTGATGTTATAAGGAGTAACTTACTTTTATTTTAGAAAAAGGATTATGGTTCCGTGCATTAAAAACCAACAACAAAATCTGATGTAAATCAGGAAGTATATTTTTATAATAATTTCACGCGGTCGCGAGGCACAGCTATAGTACATAAAAAAAAGAAATTAATTAAACAAGGTGGCGCCGCTAATTAACCGCCGACAATTAATTAAATTGTGTATACCTCATGACATTCCCAGGCTGTACAAACATTGGTTCATCGGTTAACGGCCGTTTTATATAACTTATTTACGTATAACGGTTAGTTACTAAGCCTTACTCTAGTAGTTACCGGTGTTACTATAAATAAAGTTAGCAATGAATAGACAGGAATATCCTACCCACGGCACTTACCTGTCTCTCGGAGGGATGAAAGTTGATGTTTCTTTAACTGTTTACCTGAGATAGCAACGTTCCGTTAACTATTAGTAAGTTGAAAACGGTTGTTAGGAGTTACGGGGGAACAAAAAAACGGACTTACATACATACATACGGGTCAAAAACATAACTCTGCTTTCGGGCTTAGCCGCAGTCATTTCTGGGTCAGTCAAGTCAGTTTTTGTTAGGCTAATAACTACTCCATGTGGCAGATAATTTGGAGAAACATCTCGAGAAGAAAATAAATAATAGTATAAACAAGTCATTGAAAAAGAAAACTGACCAGACGAGACCTTTCAAATATTTATTTTAACCATTCACGGTTGCACAAGATACAATAATTTTAACTTGTAGATCGTTTCTTTCTTGCAGCGCATTGAATACTCGTACCAGTGATTCGAAAGTTATTTTTCTATACTATAGCTGTCCAGTTTTTATGTCCAGTAAAGGACTACGTAAGTGTGCCAAGTTTGTCATTGCAATCGAGTATACATTACCTACATTGTGAACCTAAAATTATTATTTTCTATATTTATGTTTTGTACCCATATTTAATATTTCTTAAAACATAATAACGACGGTTTCAGGCCCTTAATCCAACCATAGGTGGTTTCTAATCCATAGGTAGTTTAATAATCAACTCTCAAGGCAAAGAGCCTTGAGACACAGTATGAGTTGATTATTTATTAATTTTTATATAATATAAAACTACAAAGCCAATGGCTGACTGATTGACATGTCGTTTCTCGGAATGGGTGAGAGAAGGGTTAGGGGTATGTTTTGCAATAATGTGTAGCACCACCAAGTGAGTAGAGGAAAATTATAGAGGAGATTGAAATCCAAGATGGCGGCCGGGTCCATTTCCGGTTTCGGTGGGGAAAAGACATGAGATGGATTTCGACTAGCAGGTCCTATACAAGATCTAGACTGATTTAAAAAAAAAGTAAAAAAAAAAAAAAACAAGATGGCGGCTGCGCTGGTACGTTTTGAAATTTTCGACTTTTTCCACTCGACTTTGACGAATTGTTTTGTACTACTGATTTCCAAAGTCACCTCCCAAAAAATCCTCCTCTTTGAGGAGAGGCGAGAGAGGCGCCACGGCGCCCTCACCTTCCGCCTGACGCAGGTCCTCACCGGACACGGTTGTTTCGGGAGGTGCTCTGCACCGAATCGGGCGCGAGGAAACGCCCGCGTGCTACCATTGTGAGGATCGATCGGAGGACACAGTGCAGCACACGGTGGAGATCTGCCCCGCGTGGGCGGAGCACCACCGTATCCTCGGAGCGGCGATCGGCGGCGGCGACCTCTCGCGTCCAGCCTTGGTTCAATCCATGGTCCGGAGCGAGACGGAATGGGACGCCGTCACCTCCTTCTGCGAAGCAGTCATGCTAGCGAAGAAGGCGGCGGAACGTGAGAGAGAGAGAACCTCACGTCCCAGCCGCCGCGGGGGACGCACCGGGCGTAGGGGGCCACCGTAGGCGCGGGCCTGTGGACGGTGAGCTATGGGCTAGCTCGCCGTCCGTCCGTCTTATGACGACAGGCCGTGTCGACGGCGCGTTCGTGTTCCACGCGCGTCTCAAAGAGATGTCAACAAACAGGAAGGGGTCCGAAAGGACCGATGCCTGCCCGGGTTGCGGGACTGTTCGAAAGAGATACCGCGGCCCTGGAACACAAAGAGCAAAAGAAGGAACATGGATGGGTTTTAGTCAGTAAAAGTCTGACACTCCCTCCTGCTCAGCCCAGAGCGGGAGGAGTTATTTGATGATTTCCCATCAGAAAAAAAGGGGCGATGACAAGGAAACTTTAGGGTAAGGTTTTTTTAATCGGAGAAGGTGTAAGGGGTTCTTAAGGGGTTTCAAAATCTTTATGGTGGGGATTTTAAAATATTTTTAACGATTCTAACAAATTCACAATTTTATTTTTAATATTTTTACTTTATTTTCTTTTCATAATAAAATAATACTTCCCAAGACTTTATTTTTATTTTATTTTTATTTATTCAGGGACAATAAACAGCTACAATATGTGTTGGAACAGAGGACATTTTTTTTTTTTTTTTTTTTTACCGATGGGAAATCATCAATCCCGCTCTGGGCTGAGCAGGAGGGAGTGTCAGACTTTTACTGACTAAAACCCATCCATGTTCCTTTCTTTGCCCTTTGTGTTCCAGGGCCGCGGTATCTTATCTCTTTCGAACAGTCCCGCAACCCTGGCAGGCGTCGGTCCTTACGGACCCCTCCCTGTTTGCTGACTCTCCTTGAGGCGCGCGTGGAACACGAACGCGCCGTCGACACGGCCTGTCGTCATAAGACGGACGGACGGCGAGCTAGCCCATAGCTCACCGTCCACAGGCCCGCGCCTACGGTGGCCGGGGGCCACCCCGTGGCCCCCGACGCCCGGTGCGTCTCCCGCGGCGGCTGGGACGTGAGGTTCTCTCCCTCTCACGTTCCGCCACCTCCTTCGCTAGCATGACTGCTTCGCAGAAGGAGGTGACGGCGACCCATTCCGTCTCGCTCCGGACCATGGATTGAACCAAGGCCGCGGAACAGAGGACTGCTGGTACAAAACATTAACAATATTGCATCCCACTACATTATCCGCATATTAACAAAAGAAAATATGATAATGAATGCCACTAGATAGGCAATCAATAATTACATCATTCATTAAAAATAATTATAGAAATATCAACAATTGTTAAATAATGAAATAAACGAAGTATAAATTACATCATGCAAAATAGAAATTCCAATTGATTTGATTGCTAGGCAACAGAGATATACAGCGTGTAACAGAAAGGGTATAATCATATGGAATACTGTGGTACAGACCATCAAACTGAACAGTTTTCTCTATGAAACCACCATCGAAATCATAAAAAAATAATCAGCTGTCCTATACAAAAATTCAATACCTACTCGACCCAAATGTATGGGACAGCTGATTATTTTTTTACGATTTCGGTGGTGGTCCCATAGAGAAAGTTGTTCAGTTTGATGGTCCGTACCACAGTATTCCATAATATGATTATACCCTTTCTGTTACATGCTGTATATAGATGGCGCTAAAAAGAAATGTACAAGTTCATTCAAACAATAATAATAATGTTGTGTTTATATTTTATGTATTAGATTATAGAGTTTAGACATTTAATTTCGTTTTTTTTTTATGGTTTTGTTCTAATAGAGTGTAAGTTATTTATGGTATATGTACGAAAAAAAGTTAAATTTAAGATATTTCATTTATGTGCTAATATTTTAGTGTTTTCAAGTGTAAATAATGTAAATATTCGTATGCCGCGTCTAGCGGCGGATATGTCCTGAAACATGCTATTTCTATTTAACAACTTTATGCCTACCGTATCCTACGAATAAATGTCTTTTTCTTTGAATAATAATAGGTTTTCCTAAGGCTTTCTCTGGATCTTTACTACGTTTAAGAGCTTAATCAAGTGGAAACCTTTAGGGTCCTTTTGGGCTTTATTTGGCATTTCAAGAGTTTGAAAAGTGGAAGACTAGGGTTATGTTTGACATTTTTACAACATTTAGGGGTTTTAAAAGCGAAAGATCTACCACCACAAGGACAACACGCAAATACTTGTTATTATTATAAGCCTGTTAACTAACACCCACTGCAAGCCTTAGACCTCCCCTTCTTTTTGTTTGTAAAAGTTTTCGAGCAAGTATGTTGAGTAAGTTTAGTGTTACTTACCTTGTTATGGGCCCGTCTAGTAAGCTACTACTCAAAGGCCCGTCAGTAGACTGGTTGTCTGAGTAACGCGTGCTGTTGGACGAAATGCTGCTTTCCATAATCGACATTAAACTGATTATGCCCACGCTCTTGCTTGTGTTTGAGCTGCATAATGATGTCTCACTTTTTATTACGAGAACTGAATCCAGACTGCTTGCAACAGATTTAGTTTCTGAAGTTACACCTCTGTAAATATCATCAAATGATTGAAGACGTCTTAAACATTCATCAATCCTGTCAGATTTACTTGTTCTACCTTCGTAGGTATTACTTTGCAGGTAGATGTTCTCGCTTTCAGTGCTACATGGTCTGAAGCAACAGCTTTCAAAAGCAGTGGAGCCCTTCAAAGAGTAATTGTTTTGTAAGACTGAAAGAATTTTATGCCCGTATTGAGCATAACTATGGTAAGTCTGTGATTTTGTAAAAGATGGTATACCAATAACTCTCCCAACAGTAACTTTGATACCGTCGTTGTCAATGAAAGCTCCACTTTTAACTCCTGGAAAACATTCACCAGGACAATCACAGAACGAAGATATATCTGGGGACGTCACTCTAATTTTTACGTAGCTGTGTTTAAATCTAATTTTCTTTTTAGTACAACCACAGGCACGATCACATTTTGTGGTTTTTACTATTTCTTCTAACTCTTCATCTATTCCTGCTGCTACGGTTTTCTGCAGTTTCCTTGTCGAACTAGCGCCAACCCTTGATGGATGACGACTAGTTGCCGCTACTTTGGTTACTAGAGCTTTCTCTGATGCCGTCCGTCCCTCAGGTAATGGAATACCAAAATCATGCCAAGCTTTTAATATTGCTTCCTTTTCCTCAGGAGTCTTGTCTACCAATGGCTTTAGCAAGCCAGCTTTAGCTGCTTTTTCATGTTTATCTTTCTCAGCTTGAGTTTTAGGCGCCGGAGGAAGACCAACGTCAGCGCGTACTTTATCAATAAGTTTTTTTTCGGACGGTGTTTGACCTTCTGGGAGTGGTAAGCCTGCCATAGCTAATCCCAATAAAACTGTTTCTTTTCGTTCTGGTGTTTTACCTGTAAGCGGAGTAAGCAATCCCATAGCTAGTGTCTTTAAAATTTTCTCTTTTTGTTCTGCTGTTTTACGTGAGAGTGGAGATGTTATTCCTTCCTCTCTCGCTCTACGCAATTTTTCGGAAGGCGTCTCTTCAGGCGCTTTTGAAGGAGGACGACTAGTTGCTGCTATTTTGGCTATAAGAGATTTCTCCGATGGCGTCCTTCCTTCAGGTAATGCAATACCCAAATCATGCAGACCTTTTAATATCTTTCTCTTTTGTGCAGGTGTCTTGCCTTCCAATGGTTTAAGTATGCCAGCTTTAGCTGCTTGATCATGTTTATTTCTCTCAGCTTGAGTTTTAGGCTCCTTAGGTAGACCAAGATCAGCGCGAACTTTGATAATAAGTTTTTTTTCGGATGGTGTTTGACCTTCTGGGAGGGGTAAACCTGCCATAGCTAATCCCTTTAAAATGTTCTCTTTTTGTTCCGGAGTTTTACCTGCGAGCGGAGTTAGAAATCCTTCGGCTTTCGCTCTTCGCATTTGCTCAGAGGGCGCCAGGGACACTGCAGTCATCTTAGAAGGACGACGAGGACTTGCTGCTACTTTGGCTATTAGGCCTTTCTCTGATGGCGTTCTTCCTTCAGGTAATGGAATACCAAGATCATGCAGACCTTTTAGTATCTTTTCTTTTTGTGCTGGTGTCTTGCCTTCCAATGGCTGTAGTAAGCCAGCTTTAGCTGCTAGGGCATGTTTGTCCCTTTCTGCATCGTTTTTAGGTTCCTTAGGTAGGCCAAGGTCAGCGCGTACCTTGTCAATAAGTTTTTTTTCTGAAGGAGTTTTACCTTCTGGGAGGGGTAAGCCTCTCATAGCTAATCCTTCTAAAATTTTTTCTTTTTGTTCTGGTGTTTTACCTGTGAGCGGAGTAAGTAATCCTTCAGCTTTTGCTCTACGCATTTGCTCCGAAGGCGCCAAAGTCACTTTTGAAACTTTTGATGGATGACGACTACTTGCTGCTACTTTGGCTATTAGAGCTTTCTCCGATGGCGTTCTTCCTTCAGGTAATGGAATACCCAAATCATGAAGGCCTTTTAATATATTTTCTTTTTGGGCAGGTGTCTTGCCTTCCAACGGTTGCAGTAAGCCAGCTCTAGCTGCTTTATCATGCTTTTCCCTTTCGGCTTTGTTTTTAGGTTCCTTAGGTAGACCAAGGTCAGCGCGTACCTTGTCAATAAGTTTCTTTTCTGAAGGGGTTTTGCCTTCTGGCAGGGGTAAACCTTTCTTAGCCAGCCCTTGTAAAATTTTCTCTTTTTGTTCTGGTGTTTTACCTGTGAGTGGAGTAAGTAATCCTTCCGCTTTCGCTCTACGCATTTGCTCCGAAGGTGCCATAGGCACTGCGGACACCCTTGATGGATGCCGACTACTTGCCGCTACTTTGGCTATAAGTGATTTCTCTGATGGTGTTCTTCCTTCAGGCAATGGAATACCCAAATCATGAAGCCCTTTTAATATCTTTTCCTTTTGTGCTGGAGTCTTACCTTCCAATGGCTGAAGTAAACCCGCTCTAGCTGCTTGGTCTTGTTTGGCTCTTTCAGCCTTGTTTTTAGGTTCCTTAGGTAGACCAAGTTCAGCGCGTACCTTGTCAAGAATTTGTTTTTCTGAAGGAGTTTTGCCTTCTGGCAGCGGTAAACCTTTCTTAGCCAGTCCTTGTAAAATTTTCTCTTTTTGTTCTGGTGTTTTACCTGTTAGCGGAGTAATTAATCCTTCCGCTTTCGCTCTACGCATTTGCTCCGAAGGTGCCATAGTCACTGCGGACACCCTTGATGGATGCCGACTTTTTGCTGCCACTTTGGCTATAAGAGATTTCTCTGATGGCGTTCTTCCTTCAGGTAATGGAATACCCAAATCATGAAGACCTTTTAATATCTTTTCCTTCTGTGCAGGTGTCTTCCCTTCCAATGGCTGCAGTAGGCCAGCTTTAGCTGCTTGGTCATGTTTGGCTCTTTCAGCTTTGTTTTTAGGTTCCTTAGGTAGGCCAAGGTCAGCGCGTACCTTGTCAATAAGTTGTTTTTCTGAAGGAGTTTTGCCTTCTGGCAGCGGTATACCTTTCTTAGCCAGCCCTTGTAAAATTTTCTCTTTTTGTTCCGGTGTTTTACCTGTGAGCGGAGTAAGTAATCCTTCCGCTTTCGCTCTACGCATTTGCTCTGAAGGCGCCATAGTCACTGCGGACACCCTTGATGGATGTCGGCTACTTGCTGCTACTTTAGCTATAAGAGATTTCTCTGATGGCGTTCTTCCTTCAGGTAATGGAATACCCAAATCATGAAGACCTTTTAATATCTTTTCTTTTTGTGCTGGAGTTTTGCCTTCCAACGGTTGTAATAAGCCAGCTTTAGCTGCTTTATCGTGTTTGTCCCTTTCGGCTTTATTTTTAGGTTCCTTAGGTAGACCAAGATCAGCGCGTACTTTGTTAACAAGTTTTTTTTCAGAAGGTGATTGACCTATAGGGAGGGGTAAACCTCGGTTGGCCAATGCTTTTAGAATGTTTTCTTGTTGCTCAGGTGTTTTACCTTTGAGTGGGGTAAGTAATCCTTCCGCTTTTGCTCTACGCATTTGCTCCAAAGGCCCCGCGGCTACTGAAGGCACCTTTGAAGGATGACGACTACTAGCTGCTACTTTGGCTATAAGAGATTTCTCTGATGGCGTTCTCCCTTCAGGTAATGGAATACCCAAATCATGAAGACCTTTTAATATCTTTTCCTTTTGTGCAGGTGTCTTCCCTTCCAACGGCTGTAGTAAGCCAGCTTTAGCTGCTTTATCGTGTTTGTCCCTTTCGGCTTTATTTTTAGGCTCCTTAGGAAGGCCAAGGTCGGCGCGCACTTTGTCAATAAGCTTTTTTTCAGAAGGTGATTGACCTTCAGGGAGGGGTAAACCTCGGTTAGCTAATGCTTTTAGAATGTTTTCTTGTTGCTCGGGCGTTTTACCTGTGAGTGGGGTAAGTAACCCTTCCGCTTTTGCTCTACGCATTTGCTCCGAAGGCACTACGGCCACTGATGGCACCTTTGAAGGATGACGACTACTTGCTGCTATTTTGGCTATAAGCGATTTCTCTGATGGCGTCCGTCCTTCAGGTAACGGAATACCCATATTATGTTGACCTCTTAAAATCTTCTCCTTTTGTGCAGGTGTTTTGCCTTCTAATGGCAGAAGTAAGCCGGCCAAGGCTGCTTTTTCAAGTTTATCTCTATCAGCTTTGGTTTTAGGCTCCTTAGGAAGGCCAAGATCTGCGCGCACTTTGTCAATAAGTTGTTTTTCTGAAGGAGTTTTGCCTTCTGGGAGGGGTAAACCTCGATTAGCTAAAGCTTTTAGAATTTTTTCTTGCTGCTCGGGTGTTTTACCTTTGAGTGGAGTCAGTAATCCTTCTGCTTTCGCTCTTCGCATTTGCTCCGAAGGCGCCATAGTCACAGCGGACACCTTTGATGGATGACGACTACTAGCTGCTACTTTGGCTATAAGAGATTTCTCTGATGGCGTTCTTCCTTCAGGTAAGGGAATACCCAAATCATGAAGACCTTTTAATATTTTTTCCTTTTGCGCAGGTGTCTTGCCTTCCAATGGCTGAAGTAAACCCGCTCTAGCTGCTTGGTCTTGTTTGGCTCTTTCAGCCTTGTTTTTAGGTTCCTTAGGTAGACCAAGGTCAGCGCGTACCTTGTCAAGAAGTTGTTTTTCTGAAGGAGTTTTGGCTTCCGGCAGGGGTAAACCTTTTTTAGCCAGTGCTTGTAAAATTTTCTCTTTTTGTTCTGGTGTTTTACCTGTTAGCGGAGAAAGTAATCCTTCTGCTTTCGCTCTACGCATTTGCTCCGAAGGCGCCATAGTCACTGCGGACACCCTTGATGGATGACGACTTTTTGCTGCCACTTTGGCTATAAGAGATTTCTCTGATGGCGTTCTTCCTTCAGGTAATGGAATACCCAAATCATGAAGACCTTTCAATATTTTTTCCTTCTGCGCAGGTGTCTTGCCTTCCAATGGCTGAAGTAAACCCGCTCTCGCTGCTTGATCTTGTTTCGCTCTTTCAGCCTTGTTTTTAGGTTCCTTAGGTAGGCCAAGGTCAGCGCGTACCTTGTCAAGAATTTGTTTTTCTGAAGGAGTTTTGGCTTCTGGCAGGGGTAAACCTTTCTTAGCCAGTGCTTGTAAAATTTTCTCTTTTTGTTCTGGTGTTTTACCTGTTAGCGGAGTAAGTAAGCCTTCTGCTTTCGCTCTACGCATTTGCTCCGAAGGCGCCATAGTCACTGCGGACACTCTTGATGGATGACGACTTTTTGCTGCCACTTTGGCTATAAGAGATTTCTCTGATGGCGTTCTTCCTTCAGGTAATGGAATGCCCAAATCATGAAGACCTTTTAATATCTTTTCCTTCTGTGCAGGTGTCTTCCCTTCCAATGGCTGCAGTAAGCCAGCTTTAGCTGCTTGGTCATGTTTGGCTCTTTCAGCTTTGTTTTTAGGTTCCTTAGGAAGGCCAAGGTCGGCGCGTACCTTGTCAATAAGTTGTTTTTCTGAAGGACTTTTGCCTTCTGGCAGGGGTATACCTTTCTTAGCCAGTCCTTGTAAAATTTTCTCTTTTTGTTCTGGTGTTTTACCTGTGAGCGGAGTAAGTAATCCTTCTGCTTTTGCTCTACGCATTTGCTCCGAAGGTGCCATAGTAACTGCGGACACCTTTGATGGATGACGACTTTTTGCTGCCACTTTGGCTATAAGAGATTTCTCTGATGGCGTTCTTCCTTCAGGTAATGGAATACCCAAATCATGAAGACCTTTTAATATTTTTTCCTTCTGCGCAGGTGTCTTGCCTTCCAATGGCTGAAGTAAACCCGCTCTAGCTGCTTGTTCTTGTTTGGCCCTTTCAGCCTTGTTTTTAGGTTCCTTAGGTAGACCAAGGTCAGCGCGTACCTTGTCAAGAATTTGTTTTTCTGAAGGAGTTTTGGCTTCTGGCAGGGGTAAACCTTTCTTAGCCAGTGCTTGTAGAATTTTCTCTTTTTGTTCTGGTGTTTTACCTGTTAGCGGAGTGAGTAAGCCTTCTGCTTTCGCTCTACGCATTTGCTCCGAAGGCGCCATAGTCACTGCGGACACTCTTGATGGATGACGACTTTTTGCTGCCACTTTTGCTATAAGAGATTTTTCTGATGGCGTTCTTCCTTCAGGTAATGGAATACCCAAATCATGAAGACCTTTTAATATTTTTTCCTTTTGTGCAGGCGTCTTTCCTTCCAATGGCTGTAGTAAGCCAGCTCTAGCTGCTTGGTCATGTTTTGCTCTTTCAGCTTTGTTTTTAGGTTCCTTAGGTAGACCGAGGTCGGCGCGTACCTTGTCAATTAGTTGTTTTTCTGAAGGAGTTTTGCCTTCTGGCAGCGGTAAACCTTTCTTGGCCAGTGCTTCTAAAATTTTTTCTTTTTGTTCTGGTGTTTTACCTGTGAGTGGAGTAAGTAATCCTTCTGCTTTTGCTCTACGCATTTGCTCCGAAGGTGCCATAGTCACAATGGACACCTTTGATGGATGACGACTACTAGCTGCTACTTTAGCAATAAGAGATTTCTCTGATGGCGTTCTTCCTTCAGGTAATGGAATACCCAAATCATGAAGGCCTTTTAATATCTTTTCCTTTTGTTCAGGTGTCTTCCCTTCCAATGGCTGTAGTAAGCCAGCTCTAGCTGCTTGGTCATGTTTGGCTCTTTCAGCTCTATTTTTAGGTTCCTTAGGTAGACCAAGGTCGGCACGTACCTTGTCAATAAGTTGTTTCTCTGAAGGAGTTTTGCCTTCTGGCAGGGGTATACCTTTCTTAGCCAGTGCTTCTAAAATCTTTTCTTTTTGTTCTGGTGTTTTACCTGTGAGCGGAGTAAGTAATCCTTCTGCTTTTGCTCTACGCATTTGCTCCGAAGGTGCCATAGTAACTGCGGACACCTTTGATGGATGACGACTTTTTGCTGCCACTTTGGCTATAAGAGATTTCTCTGATGGCGTTCTTCCTTCAGGTAATGGAATACCCAAATCATGAAGACCTTTTAATATTTTTTCCTTCTGCGCAGGTGTCTTGCCTTCCAATGGCTGAAGTAAACCCGCTCTAGCTGCTTGTTCTTGTTTGGCTCTTTCAGCCTTGTTTTTAGGTTCTTTAGGTAGACCAAGGTCAGCGCGTACCTTGTCAAGAATTTGTTTTTCTGAAGGAGTTTTGCCTTCTGGCAGCGGTAAACCTTTCTTAGCCAGCCCTTGTAATATTTTCTCTTTTTGTTCAGGTGTTTTACCTGTGAGCGGAGTAAGTAATCCTTCTGCTTTTGCTCGACGCATTTGCTCCGAAGGTGCCATAGTCACTGTGGAAATCTTCGATGGATGACGACTGCTTGCTGCTACCTTGGCTATAAGAGATTTCTCTGATGGCGTTCTTCCTTCAGGTAATGGAATACCCAAATCATGCAGGCCTTTTAATATCTTTTCCTTCTGTGCAGGTGTCTTGCCTTCCAATGGCTGAAGTAAACCCGCTCTAGCTGCTTGGTCTTGTTTGGCTCTTTCAGCTTTGTTTTTAGGTTCTTTAGGTAGACCAAGGTCAGCGCGTACCTTGTCAAGAAGTTGTTTTTCTGAAGGAGTTTTGGCTTCCGGCAGGGGTAAACCTTTTTTAGCCAGTGCTTGTAAAATTTTCTCTTTTTGTTCTGGTGTTTTACCTGTTAGCGGAGAAAGTAATCCTTCTGCTTTCGCTCTACGCATTTGCTCCGAAGGCGCCATAGTCACTGCGGACACCCTTGATGGATGACGACTTTTTGCTGCCACTTTGGCTATAAGAGATTTCTCTGATGGCGTTCTTCCTTCAGGTAATGGAATACCCAAATCATGCAGGCCTTTTAATATCTTTTCCTTCTGTGCAGGTGTCTTGCCTTCCAATGGCTGAAGTAAACCCGCTCTAGCTGCTTGGTCTTGTTTGGCTCTTTCAGCTTTGTTTTTAGGTTCTTTAGGTAGACCAAGGTCAGCGCGTACTTTGTCAAGTAGTTGTTTTTCTGAAGGAGTTTTGCCCTCTGGCAAAGGTAAACCTTTCTTAGCTAGCCCTTGTAAAATTTTCTCTTTTTGTTCCGGTGTTTTACCTGTGAGCGGAGTAAGTAATCCTTCCGCTTTCGCTCTACGCATTTGCTCTGAAGGCGCCATAGTCACTGCGGACACCCTTGATGGATGTCGGCTACTTGCTGCTACTTTGGCTATAAGGGATTTCTCTGATGGTGTTCTTCCTTCAGGTAATGGAATACCTAAATCATGAAGGCCTTTTAATATTTTTTCCTTTTGTTCAGGTGTCTTACCTTCCAATGGCTGTAGCAAGCCAGCTCTAGCTGCTTGGTCTTGTTTGGCTCTTTCAGCTTTGTTTTTAGGTTCTTTAGGTAGACCAAGGTCGGCGCGTACCTTGTCAAGTAGTTGTTTTTCTGAAGGCGTTTTGCCCTCTGGCAGGGGTAAACCTTTCTTTGCCAGTCCTTGTAAGATTTTTTCTTTTTGTTCCGGTGTTTTACCTGTGAGTGGGGTAAGTAATCCTTCCGCTTTCGCTCTACGCATTTGCTCTGAAGGTACCATAGTCACTGCAGAGACTTTTGATGGATGACGACTACTTGCTGCCACTTTGGCTATAAGGGATTTCTCTGATGGCGTCCGTCCTTCGGGTAATGAAATACCCAGATCATGCAGGCCTTTTAATATCTTTTCTTTTTCTTCCGGAGTTTTTCCTTCCAACGGTTGCAGTAGGCCAGCTCTAGCTGCTTGGTCATGTTTGGCTCTTTCAGCTTTGTTTTTAGGTTCCTTCGGTAGACCAAGGTCGGCACGTACCTTGTCAATAAGTTGTTTTTCTGAAGCAGTTTTGCCTTCTGGAAGGGCTAAACCTTTATTAGCTAGTCCCTCTAATATTTTCTGTTTTTCTTCTGGTGTTTTACCTGTGAGGGGAGTTAGTAATCCTTCCGCTTTCGCTCTACGCATTTGGTCCGCATGTGGCAAGGTCACTTTCGACACCTTTGATGGATGTCGACTTCTTGCTGCTACTTTGGCTATAAGAGATTTCTCTGATGCCGTCCGTCCTTCAGGTAATGAAATGCCCAGATCATGCAGGCCTTTCAATATTTTTTCTTTTTCTTCCGGAGTTTTGCCTTCCAATGGTTGCAGTAAGCCAGCTCTAGCTGCTTGGTCATGTTTGGCTCTTTCAGCTTTGTTTTTAGGTTCCTTCGGTAGACCAAGGTCGGCCCGTACCTTGTCAATAAGTTGTTTTTCTGACGGAGTTTTTCCTTCTGGGAGGGCTAAACCTTTATTAGCCAGTCCTTCTAATATTTTCTGTTTTTCTTCTGGTGTTTTACCTGTAAGCGGAGTTAGTAATCCTTCCGCTTTTGCTCTACGCATTTGGTCCGCATACGGCAAACTCACTGCGGACACCTTTGATGGATGTCGACTTCTTGCTGCCACTTTGGCTATAAGAGATTTCTCTGATGCCGTCCGTCCTTCAGGTAATGTAATGCCCAGATCATGCAGGCCTTTCAATATTTTTTCTTTTTCTTCCGGAGTTTTGCCTTCCAATGGTTGCAGTAAGCCAGCTCTAGCTGCTTGGTCATGTTTGGCTCTTTCAGCTTTGTTTTTTGGTTCTTTAGGTAGGCCAAGGTCGGCCCGTACCTTGTCAATAAGTTGTTTTTCTGACGGTGTTTTGCCTTCTGGGAGGGCTAAACCTTTCTTAGCCAGTCCTTCTAATATTTTCTGTTTTTCTTCTGGTGTTTTACCTGTAAGCGGAGTAAGTAATCCTTCTGCTTTTGCTCTACGCATTTGGTCCGCATGTGGCAAAGTCACTTTGGACACCTTTGATGGATGACGACTTCTTGCTGCCACTTTGGCTATAAGAGATTTCTCTGATGCCGTCCGTCCTTCAGGTAATGTAATGCCCAGATCATGCAGGCCTTTCAATATCTTTTCTTTTTCTTCTGGAGTTTTGCCTTCCAACGGTTGCAGTAAGCCAGCTCTAGCTGCTTGGTCATGTTTGGCTCTTTCAGCTTTGTTTTTAGGTTCCTTTGGTAGACCAAGGTCGGCGCGTACCTTGTCAATAAGTTGTTTTTCTGAAGGAGTTTTGCCTTCTGGCAGCACTAAACCTTTATTAGCCAGTCCTTCTAATATTTTCTGTTTTTCTTCAGGTGTTTTACCTGTAAGCGGAGTAAGTAATCCTTCCGCTTTCGCTTTACGCATTTGGTCCGCATGTGGCAAAGTCACTGCGGACACCTTTGATGGATGACGACTTCTTGCTGCCACTTTGGCTATAAGAGATTTCTCTGATGCCGTCCGTCCTTCAGGTAATGTAATGCCCAGATCATGCAGGCCTTTCAATATCTTTTCTTTTTCTTCTGGAGTTTTGCCTTCCAACGGTTGCAATAAGCCAGCTTTTGCTGCTTGGTCATGTTTGGCTCTTTCAGCTTTGTTTTTAGGTTCTTTCGGTAGACCAAGGTCGGCGCGTACCTTGTCAATAAGTTGTTTTTCTGAAGCAGTTTTGCCTTCTGGAAGGGCTAAACCTTTATTGGCTAGTCCTTCTAATATTTTCTGTTTTTCTTCTGGTGTTTTACCTGTGAGGGGAGTAAGTAATCCTTCCGCTTTCGCTCTACGCATTTGGTCCGCATGCGGCAAAGTCACTTTGGACACCTTTGATGGATGTCGACTTTTTGCTGCCACTTTGGCTATAAGAGATTTCTCTGATGCCGTCCGTCCTTCAGGTAATGTAATGCCCAGATCATGCAGGCCTTTTAATATCTTTTCTTTTTCTTCTGGAGTTTTGCCTTCCAACGGTTGCAATAAGCCAGCTCTCGCTGCTTGGTCATGTTTTGCTCTTTCAGCTTTGTTTTTAGGTTCCTTTGGTAGACCAAGGTTGGCGCGTACCTTGTCAATAAGTTGTTTTTCTGAAGCAGTTTTGCCTTCTGGAAGGGCTAAACCTTTATTAGCCAGTCCTTCTAAAATTTTCTGTTTTTCTTCTGGTGTTTTACCTGTTAGCGGAGTTAGTAATCCTTCCGCTTTCGCTCTACGCATTTGGTCCGCATGCGGCAAAGCCACTTTGGATACCTTTGAGGGATGACGACTTCTTGCCGCCACTTTGGCTATAAGAGATTTCTCTGATGCCGTCCGTCCTTCAGGTAATGAAATGCCCAGATCATGCAGGCCTTTCAATATCTTTTCTTTTTCTTCTGGAGTTTTGCCTTCCAACGGTTGCAGTAAGCCAGCTTTAGCTGCTTGGTCATGTTTTGCTCTTTCAGCTTTGTTTTTAGGTTCCTTAGGTAGACCAAGGTCGGCGCGTACCTTGTTAATAAGTTGTTTTTCTGAAGGAGTTTTGCCTTCTGGGAGGGCTAAACCTTTCTTAGCCAGTCCTTCTAATATTTTCTGTTTTTCTTCTGGTGTTTTACCTGTTAGCGGAGTTAGTAATCCTTCCGCTTTCGCTCTACGCATTTGGTCCGCATGCGGCAAAGTCACTTTGGACACCTTTGATGGATGTCGACTTTTTGCTGCCACTTTGGCAATAAGAGATTTCTCTGATGCCGTCCGTCCTTCAGGTAATGGAATGCCCAGATCATGCAGGCCCTTTAATATCTTTTCCTTTTGTGCAGGTGTCTTGCCTTCCAATGGCTGCAGTAAACCTGCCTTAGCTGCTTTATCCAGCTTCTCCCTTTCGGCTTTGTTTTTAGGTTCCTTAGGTAGACCAAGGTCAGCGCGTACCTTTTCAATAAGTTTCTTTTCAGAAGGAGTTTTGCCTACGGGCAGTGGTAAACCTTTCATAGCTAATCCTTTTAAAATATTCTCTTTTTGTTCTGGTGTTTTACCTGTTAGCGGAGTTAGTAATCCTGCCGCTATCGCTCTACGCATTTGCTCGGAAGGCGCCATAGTCACAGCTGACACCTTAGATGGATGACGACTACTTGCCGCCACTCTGGCGATAAGAGATTTCTCTGATGGCGTTCTTCCTTCAGGTAATGGAATACCCAAATCATGAAGGCCTCGTAATATATTCTCTTTTTCTTCCGGAGTTTTGCCTTCCAACGGTTGCAGAAAGCCAGCTTTAGCTGCTTTATTGTGTTTGTCTCTCTCGGCTTTGTTTTTGGGTTCTTTAGGTAGACCAAGGTCAGCGCGTACCTTTTTAATAAGTTTTTGATCTGAAGCAGTTTTGCCTTCTGGGAGGGGTAAACCTATTTTAGCTAATCCTTCTAAAATTTTCTCTTTTTGTTCTGGTGTTTTACCTGTGAGTGGAGTCAGTAATCCTTCAGCTTTTGCTTGGCGCATTTGCTCCGAAGGCGTCAGTCTCTTGATGGACACCTTTGATGGACGACGTTTACTTGCTGCCACTTTGGCTATAAGAGACTTCTCTGATGGCGTTCTTCCTTCAGGTAATGGAATACCCAAATCATGAAGGCCTCTTAATATCTTTTCTTTTTGTTTAGGTGTCTTGCCTTCCAATGGCTGAAGTAAACCCGCTCTAGCTGCTTGGTCATGTTTGGCTCTTTCAGCTCTGTTTTTAGGTTCCTTGGGTAGACCAAGATCAGCGCGTACCTTGTCAATTAGTTTTTTTTCTGAAGGAGTTTGGCCTTCTGGGAGGGGTATTCCTTTCATAGCCAATCCGTTTAAAATTTTTTCTTTTTGTTCCGGTGTTTTACCTTTGAGCGGAGTAAGTAATCCTTCAGCTTTTGCTCGACGCATTTGCTCAGAAGGCGCCATAGTGACTGCGGACACCTTTGATGGATGACGACTACTTGCTGCCACTTTGGCTATAAGAGATTTCTCTGATGGCGTTCTTCCTTCTGGTAATGGAATACCCAAGTCATGAAGGCCTTTTAATATCTTTTCCTTTTGTTCAGGTGTCTTGCCTTCCAATGGCTGTAGTAAACCAGCTCTGGCTGCTCTTTCATGTTTGTCTCTTTCGGCTTTGCTTTTCGGTTCCTTAGGTAAACCCAGTTCAGTGCGTACCTTGTCAATGAGTTGTTTTTCGGAAGGAGTTTTGCCTTCTGGTAGGGGTAAGCCTTTCATAGATAATCCTTTTAAAATTGTCTCTTTTTGTTCCGGCGTTTTACCTGTGAGCGGTGTAAGCAATCCTTCCTTTTTCGCTCTACGCATTTGCTCTGAAGGCGACAAAGACACTTTTGTCACCTTTGATGGATGGCGGCTACTTGCTTCTATTTTGGCTATAAGAGCTTTCTCTGATGGCGTTCTTCCTACTGGCAATGAAATTCCCATATTATGTAGATCTTTTAATATCTTTTCTTTTTGTGCAGGTGTCTTTTCTTCCAATGGCAATAGTTTGCCAGCTTTAGCTGCTTTTTCATGTTTGTCTCTTTCAGCCTTGTCTTTAGGTTCCTTAGGTAGACCAAGGTCAGCGCGTACCTTGTTAATTAGTTGTTTTTCTGCAGGAGTTTTGCCTTCTGGCAGGGGTAAACCTCTCATAGCTAATCCTCTTAAAATTTTCTCTTGTTGTTCTGGTGTTTTACCTGTGAGCGGAGTTAATAATCCTTCCGCTTTTGCTCTACGCAGTTGCTCCGAGGGCGCCAGGGGTTTTGATGGCACTTTTCGAATTTTCGATTCTAGTTTGGCTATAAGAGATTTCTCAGATGGCGTCCTTCCTTCAGGTAATGTAATTCCCATTTTTTGTAGACCTTTCAGTATTTTTTCCTTCTCTGCTAGCGTTTTGCCTTCCAATGGCCATAGTTTGCTAGCATGAGCTGCTTGTTCATGTTTGTCTCTTTCAGCTTTGTCTTTAGGTTCCTTAGGTAGACCAAGTTCTGTGCGTACCTTGTGAATTAGTTGTTTTTCTGAAGGAGATTGGCCTTCTGGGAGCGGTAAACCTTTCATAGCTAACCCTTTTAAAATTGTCTCCCTTTGGTCTTGTGTTTTACCTGCGAGCGGAGTTAGTAATCCTTCGTCTTTCGCTTGTTCAAGTCTTGCTTTTTCTGATAATGCCGTTATTGATTTTACCTTTTTCTGATCTGGTCTTAAATGACCACAAAGTATGCAGTCGCAATTATCGCAATTTTTCGCTTTGTAACAGTCGTATAACCCCTTCATTACTTCAAACATAGCATCAGAGTTACAAGCACAACAACAACTGTCCTGTACAGCGCCCAGTTGACACCTGTATATTTTTAATTTTGTCTGTCGAGGATAGTTAAATGGGTTATTTTTTTTGGCAAATCGATGTTCAGAAACGACATTTACGATAAACTTTGATTTAAATGTGCTCTTTTTGTACTTGTTTAGTTTTGTTCCATTTTCTCGCGCGTTTCTGTTGCGTAGTGAGCTGGCGGTGACTGGCCTTGTCCATTTGTTTAGTTCAGGCATGCTTGAGTGTCTGGTAATTGAACTATGTTTTTTTGATTTACTGGATCTTGATAAACGAGAAGCCATTATAGGCTGTTGAGCCTGCATGAATACATTGTGTTTTTTTTTGTTTTTAAATGTTTTCTTATTAACAATTATTATGCTAACGTTTTCAAAGCCATGACTTGGGCTGTTTTCTTGATTAAAATAAGATAATTCATCTTGTAAATGTTTACATGATTTGATGTTTTCCAAATCTTTCATATTCACTATTTGCTTTCTTTCTCTTATCAAATCTCGATCGGGACTGACGAAAAATAGTGAGTTTATAGCTTGCTCATATAATATTGTTAAATTTTATCGTTTAACATCAGTTTGCCATAATAAAGTTATGGCACTTTTGCAGCGAAGCGGTCATCGGGTGAACATTATTGTTGTGTACGAAAATGATGGATTGTTTCTCATATAAAGTTATATTAATATTTGGTCTGAAAAATCACGAAAAAATAAGTAAATGTAATTATTTCCCCTCAGTTACATACGGTTGAAAACGATTATTTTTATTTTTCAAAAAAGTTCATGTCAGTGTTTTCAATCGGGAAGTCATGGCCTTATATCTTCTAGAACCAAACTTTAATCCATTAGACATCATATTATATCACTAGCCATTGTCCGCGGCTTCCCTCGCGTTAGTTTATAATTTGGCAACTTAGCGGTGTGAAATATACTTTACGACCTATTCTCATACCTACCAAATATAGTTGCTTGAAAAATTTCATCAAAATCGGTCGAGCCATTTCGGAGAACGTGGAGGACGAGGAGTGCGATCACAACCACCGTGACATGAGATTTTTATATATATGTATATAAGACCCGTAACCTCAGGTCGTAACACTGTTTGGATGTCCCCGGTGTTACACGGTATGGCGGTAACTGAGAGGAAGAGGATGATTCCCTTATCGCTGCGATACAGTTAGACAACGCGATGCATACCTAAAATTCACCGGTTAGCGCACGTGGGTAGTGTGTGCTGCATTGGCCGTTTTGTTTTGTTAGGTGTTCTTTTGAGTACCTAACAAACCAACTGAGGATACGTTTCAAGATCAAATGGGTAATTTGACAGTACGACGTGCACTGGTTGTTAAAGAAAAACTTTTTTGTCGATCCTTAAACGCTTTGCCTCACAAGCGCGACGCTGACTCGACTTATCAATGAGAGTTCCGTTTCTAGCAACCCTGAATTAATTTATGGGATGCATTGGGACGTCTTTACGTTGACTGTCGTAGTTTTCGGTTGTTTGCAACATAAGATTAAGCGCCGCCTCGGCTGACCCGTGAGCCGAGCAGAGCCACTAACCTCTGCACGGGCTCAACATCACCTCACCTCATTTTACTAGCTAATTCTAATCTGTGACTTTGCAGTTACGGTGCATAAAACCTTTATTGGGACTAGATCGGTATCGGGAAATAAAGAATTCTAGATTTCCACATACCTGTCATAGCCTAAACCGAATCAACTGGATACACTGGAAATATTTTGACAAAAATCTTAAAACCTGAAGTAGTAGTACTTAGTATAGTTTTTAATTTACGTGAGGCTTTTATAAAATTTTATATAAAAATATTTATGTACACTACAAATAATTTTTACTTTTTATTTATACTTTTACTTGACATTTCCAAAGAGTAGAACAAAAAATGGAATAATGTATATGATGCTCTGTGAGTGGAATACCAAAAGGAAAAGAGGGCCGTCTCACAGAATAATTTGATTGCTAACATTGAATAGTGGCGACATCTTTTATTCTGTACCAACAACACTACGTACTATGTCCTTTATTTATTTCTGTACACAATAATTACATTTTTGAATATTTCATTCTAAATTATATTAACAAAAAAAAAAAAACATTTAAAAATAGTAGCCCACCGGTATCGGGAACAGGATCCAAGCTACTGGCGATCAGGGCTCCAGAGAGAGGAACCCCATATAAATACGAGCCGTGTCCAGGAGTACCGCTTTCTGAATCAAGCCCTTGATCCAGCTGCCTAACGAGAGCCTCCTCAGGTATTGATCGAGGCTCTTGGCAATTAAGCCATGGGCTGATACGACTATCGGCACAATGATCGCTGAGTATTATTATTTTTATTACGTTTCCTGTTCCGGTAGGTATTATAATATAGCTACATGATTTCAATTAGACTCGGGTACTTGGGACAATCAATAAAATAAAACAATTTAAATAGGTATGTACAGTGTCATATATATTTAATTTTTGTAGTATTGAATGGTTATTAAAATACAATTATGCGGGTTTTTTTCAATAATAATTCGTCGTCAGTTGTTACACGACACAACACCAACTGTTTACTAAAATTTTCTATACAAAAAAAAACATACCCTAGTTTTTAGATTGTTAACTTAATTATTTATCTAAATTATTCTATTTCCTTAGAAATTAGTTCAGTTAAAGCTTAAATGTTACCCTAACTTGGGAAGAGACTGGACCCCACGACACAGGGTATCCTAGTGTGGAATCCAGGGAATGTGTAAAAATCTAGCGCTTAAAGATCATTGTCTTTTGTTAGTAGCTTTTTAATAATTATTGTACCATTGTACCTTGATGGGTGAAATGAATATTTTTTTATTTATTGTTTATAAAAAAATATATTATTGAACTGGTCCTCCAATGTGGTGACACTATTGGAGGAGGCCTATGTTCAGCAGTGGACGTCTTTCGGCTGAAATTTTGATGATGATCACAGAGCATCATATATATATATACCGATGACGATGATGAACTGGTCCTCTGGCAACAGACGTTTGAAATTTCATTCGTTCGTTTTTGTTCAGAAATTATAAATTTATTATTAAAACCAATGAGGTATAACATCATAAATATGTATCATTTTATACTTGAGCTTTTAAGGAAATAAAATGAATTTATGCTTCAATAATTATCATAAAACTGGACCGTTAACTTTCGTTTTTAGGTACATTAAGGGTAGTATTTAATTAAACGAGCCAAAATAAATACAAATGAAATGTGTCGAAAATATTGAATATGCTACTGAAATACTAAGTGGGCGACAGTTGACAAATACAAATGTTTAAAACGGCGAGTTGCAGTTCTTCAATCCAATCATTGTGATAATTCAAGAACTCAGAAAAACAACTTATAAACCACTAGACTAAGGCGTAGTCGATGAAGCCACGCTGCGCGGGTTACAGTTAAGCGTAGCTCATACACGTTCCATACGGTATGCTTAACAATGGCTTTACACCTGTGGACGCAGGGTGAGCGGTGACTTCAACTTTACATGATACACACGCTAATTTAGCATTCTGACATGCCATGGGTGCCCATGACGTTTAGATTGTCACCTGATGCTACGGTAACTCTGGTGTACCGTGTAGACGCTAGATAAGGATACAAACAGACTTAGGCTACGTTTACACCAGACAAGTGAGAGATATTTAGAGCACGTGTCTTTTGCAAACTTTTCTCAAGAGTTGGAAGGGACACCGACGAGAAAACGGTTACTACTTATTCAGTACATCATTCTAAGTCATTTTTTCATTGGTAATTTAAAAAAAAACGGCTGTTTCATACATTTTGACCTTCAACGTCCAGGCCGTGCTGAACTTATTGAGACCCGACGGGAGTTGTCTGGTGGTGTGCCCAGCGGTTGTTGATGGGCAAATACAACAAAGTATATATAGAGTAGTCTATGACAACAACATAAATATTCTAATATACATACACATAGGGTAGGTTTAGAACGCCGCGCCATCTGTTACAATGTTTACCTAAATTTTCTGCCTGTAATTTTTTCCATTGTTCGTCCATTTTCATTCATGCATCTGGCCATATTCGCACACTGCCGTCGGTTGCAAGTGCTGCTATGTTCTAATCTCGCAGATAAATTTGCTAGCGCGATGTAAGATTTTCGTGACGTTAGGTGTGATGCAAATTTCCTGGTATATTCGTAGTTACATGGCGTAGGAGATGCCACCACATACCTACTATTTAATAATAATAACACTAACGACCGCACTTGACACTAACGAACGCCAGGAGGTATGACAGAGTAAGGAACTTCACGGACGCTTTTCCCGGGTCCTGCATGGGCTTGATATAGACCTATCAGCGTCCGCCGCGTAGCCTGGCTACGTTCCGTTCCGGGCCTCTTTGGAGAAACCGAAGGTTTTGCCTGTGCAATTACGGAGGAAGTTATGATGACGAATAACTATCGGAGATTTATTGTGAAGGACGGCACAATCAATCAATCCGTCACATTAACTCCGGGTGTCCTCATCTGGCTAACGGAGAGTACTTGCATAGGCACAACGTTGTAGCACTTGTAGCCAGGATTATCCATTAGCAACTTGCTCTTCGGCCAATTTGAGATACTCGTAAATAAAGGATAATACCACTAAAAAAGTAAATTCAAATATATTAAAAAATCTTAGGCATCGTACAGAAAAAAATAATATACGCCCATAATAATATCGTTGTGATTTGCCAGTGTGCCAGTTTGAGATAAAGTGGATAAAACCACTAAAAAAGTAAATTTAATGTTAATTTTGATTTAAATGCAATTTATTTAAATTTTTAATTCTGATTTTAATGGTAACTTATGTTTAATTTCTGATGTTGATTACCACTAAAAAAGTAAATTATTATACTATATTAAGCTCGATATAAAGCTCGATTACCACTCACTCACTGACATAATTGTTCTCCCTGATGGTGGATGGGGAGGCGTGTATATTTTGACGGGTTTGTAAACAAGTAACTCTCGCGAGTATGGGAAAAGTGCCAAACCCCCCCTTTTCGCCCCTTCCTATCGTATCTCGGAAACTAAGAGACCCGTCTTTCTTTTCTTTACGGATTCGTATAGAAGAGGCTCGGAAAAGTGAAAACCATTTTTCAAAATTGCCCCCCTTGCCCACCTTCTCACCCACATTTGGCCGTTCCCAGAATCTGAGAGACCCGTGTTCTGGTCTTTTACGGATTCGTATAGAGGAGGCTCGGAAAAGTAAAGATCATTTTTCAAAACCCCCCCTCTCCCCCATTTTTTTTTAAAGTTTAATACTATATAAAGCTCGATTACCACTCACTGACTGACATAATTGTTCTCCCTGATGGTGGATGGGGAGGTGGGTATATTGTAACTCTCGCGAGTATGAGAAAAGTCCGAAACCCCCCCTTTTCGAATTTAGGCGGATCTCGGAAACTAAGAGACCCGTGTTCTGTTTTTTTACGGATTCGTAAAGAGGAGGCCCGGAAAACTTAATCTTTTTTCAAAACTCCCCCCTCTCCCCCTCTCCCCCCTTCACCCCTCCCCCCATCGTAACTCGGAAACTAGGACACGTAGCAGCTTTTAGATTTTTCGTTATTCTTTATTATTGAGGGTGTCGAAATTTGTATACCCTCCCATCCCCTCCCCAACCTCCCCTAAAACTGAAAGGACTGTGACTTCGTAACGGTTAGAGATAGTCTTAGCGAACCTGTGAGGCCGAGTGGAGCGAAAGGGGGAGGTGGCGAGGAGACCTCCGTAGCGTAACGAAGGTTGAGTGGGTGAAGCGTAACGTTTTTTTACGGATTCGTATAGAGGAGGCTCAGAAAAGAAAAAACCATTATCCGAAATTGCTCCCCTTGTCCCCCTTCTCCCCCCCTTTAAGCGGATCTCGGAATTTAAGAGACTTTGAACATTTTTTTTTCAGATTCATGAAAAGGGGCCCAGAGAAGGTCAAAATAATTTTCAAAAACTCCCCCGACATGCTCCCGTTTTTTTTTTCAATAAATATCCACCACCACAAGCGCAACACGCAAATACTAGTTGAAATATATTTACGAATCTTAGGCATCATACAGAAAAAAATAATAAACGCCCATAATAATATAGTCGTGATTTGCCAGTAGTAATACGGGCCATTCCATTGCTTTTGTTTGTACCGCAGTAGTAACTTGTTACATGGGAAATATTAGTTTCGTTTAGTTTAGTATAACACGGGCACGTCATGTTCTGGTCGACCGACCTCAACCTACTTGGGAAAATCTACATTTAAAAAAATAGCTTATGTGTGGAGAATAGGATGTGGTCCTGAAAGAAATAGGTAATATCAAAGTTACGCCGACAGATATAACGTTACCAAAACCAAACATGAAGTTGATAATATCATTTGATTTATAATTACCTATAACATTATCAAAATTAAAACAACTTGCCGGTAAAAAATCACAAAACGATGACGATGTCATTACATGGTTATTGAACTAGAAACTGTAAACTTCTGTTTTAATGTAAAATGAAGTAGTAGTGTTTCTTTCATGAAAATGATCACCATGTTGTGAAGGATTCTTGGAGCAAATCGAAGCAACAAATGCCAGCTAGTCCTTTCGTCCCAGATCCTTTGGCGCCTATTTTGAACTTCAAACCCTTGAATGGGCCTTCTTCTGCTGGCGCTTCTTTCGCCGCTGAAGTTACTGCAGGTGGTCGCCCTACTATTCTTTTTCCATCGAGTTTGGCCTGTACAAATAAATTGAATTAATGCAGTCTTATTTATATTCAAAGGGTGCACCTGAAATGAAACTTTTGCAATTTGTGAATAATACATAGTAGATTGTTGCATCGAGCGCAGAGTTATTAATGAGTGTTATGTTGGTTAAATTAACACGAGTGCATTAATTACTCACTTTAGCAAGGTGCGTAATCTACTTTTCTTTCAACTACCAATCTACCTACCGTGATAAAATATACGTACTCAAAAATAAAAACTCAAGTTAACGAAAACAAAGTATCTCGCGACTTTTGTGGCAAAAGGTTATTAACAATTTCATTTGCAGCTGTTTTTATACTTTCTGGGTTTGAATTCATATCGATATTGCTGTCTATGTCCATTTTTTTTATCTTTTCTTGCTAAATACGAAGTATCAAAGTTTTACAATTTATGGTACAAAATGCGCGCCATTTGTATTTTTTTTTCAGCAAGTCGATTTTATTCAGCCGATTTTTATTTTCAGGAAAAACTGTGCAACAATGAGATTTCATATAACATTTCTGCACTGTTTTGGTTCTAAGCAAAAAAGACGTCCTTTGTGATCGGTTTCGTAGTGATTAATGATAACATCACTACGTAGTTTAAAGAAAATATATTAAACAGAATAATAATTTCTACTATACTGGCAGTTTTTATAAATTAATTTTGGAACATTTTAGTAGTACCAAGATGGTGTCGACTTATTCTAGTATTTTTAAGTACGCGTAATAAGGCTTAAGACAGGCTACAATGGGGTCCGCATTTAACATCTCTTGCAGGACGGCTGAGTACAGCAGCATATACTGTTAGAAAAATCCCTCAATTTACTGATGTAGATACCGCGAGGCTAGTCTAGTTATTTTCATAGTATTAGGATACGGTATATTTTACTATGGGGACGGGCTGCAGACATCGAGTTTATATTTTTTCTGCAGAAAAGAGCTATCAGAGCCATATATGATCTACGTAGGCGCCAGGCGCGATTCTTTAAGGGAACTGTTTAACGAAATCATCATGTAGTCTTGTGTAGTTCGCGAACGAACTAGTTCGTAAGAGCGCTCCCACAGATGAACTACGCGAACTAGTTCCGTCATTCCCCGCTCCATAGTTCGTTAGTTCGTGACCGAATGAGCAAGGGTGGCGTCAACCGAACTAGAGTCGTTACTCAACTCGCTCACTGCAAATCCGCGTCTCGTTCAGTTGTTCGGTCGTTCAGTCAGTGGGTGGAACTACATACTCTATGGTCTTTCAATTCAACGATTCATCCCTAAAGACGATTCAAACTCATAGACGGACTCTTTAAAATATTCCTCAACGTCCTAGAAGCGGTTGACAGCACTACTCATTCTACTCAAGCCGAACGTCAAACGAAATGTCAAACTTTAGTAAATAAATAAAGTTAAACCGCGCCGTGTCGTATTTGTCTTAGTTACTCTGTTATTATAGTTATTGTAGGATAGTAATAGACATCAAAATGAGTCAAAGTTAATTAGTTTTCGATTCTCAAGGCTGCAGTATTTCGCCTCTGAAAATTGTGTAGTATAACAAGAAATAAGTGTTTATTGTGACCCAAAAGTGTGTGAAAACGGAAAAATTTTTCATCAGTATTATATTTAGTATATTGTTAAATGTGTTATGAAAAAACAAGTTGTTTCGTAAAGATACAATTAAGAATATAATTGTGTTCAAAACAGGCGTTCAAAATGATTTCATCAAAACAGCAATTCATATTCTTGTCGCGCGTGCCCGTGCAGGAGCATTATCAAAACGAGCGCGAACGATCTGCCTTCGGCCTTCCTCGGCTCTGACTGATTCGGGCTGGGAGTGGGAGCGGACGAACTAGAAGAGCGAACTAGTTCGTTTAGGAGCGGCGAACGAAATTGAGCGATCTCCGTCGCGCACTATTATGCGCAAGACTATCATCATGACAGTACCTTGTCAATACATCTATGAAAACATCATGTACCTACGTTAGGAAAAAGCTGCATTTATTTAATAAAAGAGGTGACCAGACACCACCGTAATACTAGAAACAGGGGCCAACTAGTACAGCCAGGTTTCAGGCTAACTCTGGACGGTGAGCTATGGGCTAGCTCGCCGTCCGTCCGTCTTATGACGACAGGCCGTGTCGACGGCGCGTGAGTGTTCCACGCGCGCCTCAAAGAGAGTCAGCAAACAGGAAGGGGTCCGAAAGGACCGATGCCTGCCAGGGTTGCGGGACTGTTCGAAAGAAATACCGCGGCCCTGGAACACAAAGGGCAAAGAAAGGAACATGGATGGGTTTTAGTCAGTAAAAGTCTGACACTCCCTCCTGCTCAGCCCGGAGCGGGAGGGGTTATTTGATGATATCCCATCCGAAAAAAAAAAAAATGTTTTCTGGCTAACTAAATTAGACTCATCTATCATGGGGTGCTGTTTAAAATGTTATAATAAAATGCCTCCCCACATTCTGCAACTGAATGAGATGAAATTTAAATCTTGTATAAAACGCACACTATGTAGGCAAGCATATTATAAGTAGGGGATTACATTCATGAACAAGAAAATACAGGATGGAAAAAAAAAATATTCGGCTGCCGTTTCAGTGTCGGTGTCTTTCTCAAGTTGTACTTATTTATTTTTTTCAATTAAAGGAACATCATTCCGTTTCCGAACAAATTGTACCAAAAATTAAATTATGCCTGAAAAAACATAACTCTCCTTCTGATGCAGTCGGGTTAAAACTACGGTCTTCCTTCATATTTTTTTACTAGAACAAGCAATAACGATTCCGCTACTATTTAAGTTTGAAAATACAATAAATCATACTTTTATTTAAACTGCTTTAGGCATGATATTTTTTTTTCAAATATCAAGTTTTAGTTGAAAATACCATTCCGAACCGTTTTGAACTATTACAACATAGACCCCTTGGCTGAATTTTGAGTTTGAAAGTACTAACATCATATTTTTGGCAACACTATTTTGGACATTCGTTTATGAGAAGCGAGACCGGTGTTGAAAGAATAGCTGAAGAGACGGCATGGCAGCTCCACTTTCAGGCTGAAACAGGACGGTACTCTCCGGGCATTAGTGCTTCGGAAAGTACGTGTACCTGTGCCGGGTAGATCGGGAGCCTCCGCCCGTCTTTCACCACTGAGATGAATGCAAGACACAACGTCGAACACACTTGAGGTGCGTCTATTCGCAGGCAATGCGAACGCGGTGATCTCGTCGTGGCAGTCGGTACTGCGGATAACGTCTCGCTTCTGGTTGTGGTGCAACCACCCTCTCTATTCGCAGCTTTCGCACCGGGCGCCGCGCGCCGTAGGGCGCAGAATGATCTCCTGTTGCCTGCGGCTGTGACCTGTGGGCGATGGATTTGGGAGAGTCTGTCATCGGAACAGACACAACTCCAGGATGGCGGCCTTGATTTCTCGCTTCCAATTGTGATTCAGGCCATGGTCAGGAGCAAAAGCGCGTGCAGTCGCCTCCTTTTGCGCGGAAGTGATGACCGAAAAGAAAGCGGCGGAACAAGAGCGGGAGGACCTTGTTTACCACGGTTGCCCATGCAGAAGAAAAATAGGGCGCTAGGATGTGCCTTGGACTCGCTGCTTAAAAATTTCTTCGAGAGCTGCGAGGATCTCGTTGATACACACTCAATCCTGTATTTATCGGCTGTTGCGGCATGTCGTTTAGCAATCGCATGTTCCCAAGTTATGACGGAGCTTTGCGACCAGAACTAGCTGTACCAGCCTGGCAGTGCAGAATTGAGCGTTGTATCGACGGAGCTAGGGTGCTCATCGGAAACTATACTGCTTCAGGGAGGGCAATGCACGGCCATGTGTGATAAGCTTTGTGAGGCGGGCATTCGCGGAGGCTGGAATCAGTCTTAGAGACTACGTGTCCCGTGTCACAGAGCGCATCGACTTCCTGAAGCAGAAAGTTTGTGCATGGGCTAACCGTATTCGAAAGGATAAGCGGCAGGTTAGCTCGCAGAATTGTATGCTCCAGAGGGATGGGAGGTTGGTATAAAGAACTTGGGAGCGACCCGAACAAAAAGTGGCGTGAGGCTACGAGTTCTTTCTAGCGCAGCAACTGGTTGGTGCCCGTCTGTCATGTTGATGAGACTGACTGGATGCGCGATATCGAGCAAAAGTGTGAAACTATTCCAGAAAAGGAAGTAGTTACACTAATGCCATTAGATTTAGCCAGAGCAGTTCGTCCGATACCGAAATGAAAATCTCCTCCTTACTTCCACCACCACCATAAGTCAGGTAGTCCTGCGGAACCCAAGAATTATAAACCAATCATGTGTTTGTCGACGGTTCTTTTCTTTGTCGTGTGGTCAGCGCCTTGTCAGTGGTATCAGAGTTTTCATGCCGTCTGAATTGGCTTGACGGTCTATAAACTTCTTACATCCATTTTAAGAGTGACCATTAATACACACATTGATATAAACTCCATTATGTCTGCCTCTGAAAATGGATGTAGGAACGGGTTTGTCGATCTAGATCGACAAACCTGCAACCAACAACAGAACATGCATATTCACAGGCACATGCATGTTGTATACAGAGCGGAAACGTTCAACGGGACAGTAAGCTATATGAAAAAGTGTTAGGAGACTATCCATTAATTTTTTGTGAACTTTGACCCCATCCAAAAATTTTCAAAAAAAATTACAGTTAACAAGAAATGGCCAGTTAACACAAAATATTTTTTTGATGCCAATCGATCTTGTTTCTAATATTGATCAAAAACTTCTATGGGAACAGCCCAAGTTGGAGTACTGAAAAGTTAGAAATTGCAAAAAACTTTTCCCATATATTTTGTTTGAAAATTGTAACCATTTATTATTATTTTTTATTTTAACCGGTCCTGTTTCTAATATTGATCAAAAACTTCTATCGGATCAAATTTTTGGTTAAAATTTTCAAATAAAATGCAGGGACTTTTTTGTAATTTCTGACTTTTTAGTACTCCAACCTTTACCTATAAGTACCTTTTTTTTACGGATGGGTAATCATCAAATGACCCCTCCCACTCTGGGCGGAGCGGCAGGGAGTGTCAGACTTGTACTGACTAAAACCCATCCATGTTCCTTCTTTTGCCCTTTGTGTTCCAGGGCCGCGGTATCTCTTTCGAACAGTCCCGACATCCTGGCAGGCATCGATCCTTTCGGACCCCTTCCCGTTTGCTGACATCTCTTTGAGGCGCGCGTGGATCACGAACGCGCCGTCGACCTATAAGACCTAACCCTGTATATTATAAGAAGACCCAAGACTCGGTGCAACTTATATGGCTCATGAGGATGCTGGGGTTGTGTAGGATAGATGCAACCAACGCATGATTTACCCAACATACGTATTTTTTAAAATGAATAATAAGCATTTAACGAATATAGTTTGGCACAAAAAATAACTGCTTATTAACTTTAATAATATATATATATTTTTTTATATGTTGTTTTTTCTAAGGAATATTTAAAAATGTAATTGGTTTGTAAAAATATAAATAAAGGAAATAATAACTTTAATGAAAAAATAATTATAATTCAGAAAGCGGTACTCCTGGACACGGCTCGTATTGTTAGTTCCTCTCTCTGGAGCCCTGACTGCCGGTAGCTTGAACCCTGTTCCCGATACCGGTGGGCTACTACTTTTTATATTTTTAAATGTTTTTTTTTAGTGAGTTGAGATTGAAATATTTAAAAATCTAATTGAATAAAGGAGATAATAATAAATTTAACAAAAAATAAAAACCTGCGCGTTATTTCGAACGTCTGTCAATTTTCCTAGACAAAGAACATGTTGAGGGCCCACCTTTAACATGATGTTTTCGGTCGATGGTCTAAATGTACGATTTTCGTTTCAGGGTTGATTATTCCTACATCAGATCTGTCAGCAGACATAAACAAGTATATGCCCTTTATTACTAGATTTTGTGTAAGTGACACCACAATTTAGCCAATATCACGGTAGTATTCAAAACGACTGAAATAGTTCAGCGATCTTTTTGACGAAGAAAGACAATTCTTCTATTGCTATATTTAGATGTTGGTTGGCGCAGTGGCTAAGCCATGGGCTGCTGCGCTGCGTGTCGCGGGTTAGATCCCCGCACAGAAAAAATATTTGTATGATCTATACAGGTAGTTGTTCCGGGTCTGGCTAGGCTGTTTGTGTATGTGGGTTTAAATGTTTGTAAAGGCACCCACCATACAGGCGAAATTCATAGGCCTGGCCAAAGTTAAAAAAAAAGAACCGTCATGCGAAATTGATATGAATATTGTACCTGTTGCTCTCCCACGATTCTCTGGAACAGCGCCGGATGCATCATTGCGTAGTATCTAATGGCATCTTCTACAGTGTATTCTAGTTCAGGTGCTTTCTTTTTCTGAATAAATTTAAATCCTGAAACTCTTTCCGTTTCAAGCGATCTTTTTTTCATAGTTTCTTCAAATGATTCTACTTGTTGAAAATAAAATGACAAGTCTAGGTCTTCTAGGTCTTCAAGCTGAGGCTCAGGCTCGGGCTCGACTTTGGGACAATCGCATATGGTTCGATTACACTTCGGTTTATACCAGGGCGTTTTGAGTCCAGTAGAGGTACCGACGGTGGCAATGTATCTCGGTTCCTTGATACTAACTTGATTCTGCTTCGTTTCTCCCATGTCTATCTGCTTACCTTCGGGTGTAAGAACAAGATTTTGTTATTACCTAATTAAGAGTTGGCATTACTCTACTTCATACTGTGACCCATCCATCAGTAACCAGACGGTTGCTGACGACTGGGATAGTTCAGTCCTTGGCCCCGAAGTCTGCCAGCAGGCCTTTTTAAGAAGCCATGGACTAGACACGGTAAATGAAAGAGTTGTTTCACCGGCTGATGGCCGTCCACAGGGACACCATTCGTCGTTTTCTTTAGATTTCTCGGTATCTGTAAGCATTTCAAAGAGCGATGATTAATTTGACTGAGAATAAATTGAAATATGCAAGTTTCATTAGGCATATGTCGTACTGCGGGTAACTTAGTTTGGTAGATTATTTTAACGCAAAAAGTTTAGGCTGTGGTTTAGACTTATGTAACTTAGATCCATCTTAGAGCTAAGGTGCAATTAATGTAAATACAGAAATAGGAAATTACGCGGGGCAAATATCGTGCATGTAGATGGGTTTTGGCGGAGTAGTTCAGGCGATTCGGCTTGTTTTCCACACCCAATTGACTGCATGTTCTCTATCTTTCCCCCTTTCACTGCTAGTTTTAACAGTTCTAGCATCATTTCTGGGCTGCATTGACACGTTTGCATTTGCAATAGGTTTGTTGTTTCTTGAGCGGAGCATGGCAGGGCATAATGTGACGCGACACGTGGCTCGGCAGAATGTCGTGGCTTGGCAAGATGTTTATTTGGACATGGCTTGCTAGGATGTGGATCGGGACATGTCTCCGCAGGATGTGGATCTGAACTTAGCTGGGCATGCTGTGACTGAGGCCATTGATTGCTAAGATGTGGATCGGGGCACGTGTTGCCAGGATGTGTGTTGAAACATGGCTGAGCGTGATGAGAATTGGCAAGACAAGGATTGACAAGTTGTAAAGTGGGGTGGCTATAATGTTGAGCGCGGGCAGTGGCATGTTTTAGATCGGGATATGGCTTGTCAGGACGTGGAGCAAGGCAGGGATTGAAATATTCTGGAGTGGGGTTGGTATAACATTGAGCGGGGGCTGTGGCATGTTTAACATCGGGATATAGCTTGTCAGGACGTGGATCAACGCAGGGATTGAAATATTGTGGAGTGGGGTTGGTATAATATTGAGACGGGACTGTGACATGTTTTAGCTCGGGATATTGCTTGTCAGGACGTGGAGCCGTGTAGGGAATGAAATATTGTGGAGTGGGGTTAGTATGATATTGATCCGGGACCGTGACATGATGGAGATCGTTAAATGGTTTGTCAGGATGTGGAGCAGGGTAGGGACAGTCATGTTGTGGAGCAGAGTTAGTATGATATTGATCTTCGGCCCGATGATGTTGAGCCCGAGGATATTTGCAGAGCTGAATGTGACATGGCACTTGCGGTGAAGTTACCGGTTCAACCGATTCTTGCGCGTTATTCTCCAATCCCGGTATATGACATTTATCGCCAGTCAGACCTACAAAAAGTTAATAATATCAATATCGTTTTAAATCAATCTTCAGGGTGTTTGGCAGAACGTTGAACATACGTAAATGGTAGATAGGTGGGGTCATCTGCTACTTACTCAGCCCTAATTTATTTGACCCTGGCCGCTGGATTGATATGGCCCTGGATATTTAAAAAAAAGAGAATTGCTTTCTTCTAGATTCACCACTTTCTTAACGTTAAAGTGTAATTTTTATTAAAAATGTTTGTTAAGTAAAACAGGCAATATTATTGTTTTTTTTTTAATCTTTAATGTTGGCAGATTCTTATAAAATTATTGCTTTATTCAGATTTTAGCTAGAAAAAAGTTACGAGTCCTCAAACTTACAGAAAGATGTAAAAAATACTTAAATCTTAATTTCAATTTGCATTAAAAAATATATATATCCAGGGTCCCAGGGCCAAATAAATTAGGGCTGAGATGACCCCACCTATCCACCATTTACGTATGTTCAACGTTCTGCCAAACACCCTGTAGGTATTAAGACGACGTTCAAAAGTAATCTATAAAGTGTAACAATAATCACGCAATCCGGGGAAGAATAAATAAATGTAAAACATTATTTTGTGTAGTACCATGTTTTGCGTCCAGTGGAGGAAATAGTTTTGACATAGCGCCAGCTACATATTGCTCATTTGGACTGCAGTCAGAGTAGTGAGTTGTCTTGAGAACAGAACAGCAGCATGGCCTGTCGGCAGTCGTGTCTGTGATGACGTTGCAACTGTGGTCTAATCTTCGTACTATTGCATCAGGTGTAGTGAATTGACACAGTTTGTTTTTCGTTGCTTTTTTTGCTTCGTTTTTCAGGTGTTTATGGTCGGATGAAGGCTTTTTGTTATAAGAAGAAAATGTTTCTGCCGGTAAGCTCTCCTTGAAAAACTTTTTTCCTTTTGAAGATATCTTCACGCCGCGATGTGCTGCTGCAGAATTATGCGCAGCTTCAGATCTTTCAACGGACTTAGTTTTGTTGCGTTATATGAAATTGGGTAGTGACAAACATTGGCAACCCACAATAAAATATAGGGAAAATAGAAATATAGAAACAATTCTCGCATCTTCTGGCATGAAACAACATCTTTGTATAAACTGATAATTAAAGGCAGAACAATAATTTATTTGTGTTCATTCAACAGTAAAACATCTTAAAAATACTTACCTTGTTCACAGACTTTATTTTTCCATTTCAATGGATTCGTGCTCATTTGTATACAAATGGTGGAATTTTGACCATGAGAAGACTTTCCTGCATCGTCGTTGACCGAAGGTACCACCACGAAGATGGACGAGTCATCACCAAAGTCGTTAGTTTTTAGGACTTCATCCACCATTATCCGTATGTGATGTTCACTGTAATTCAAATAGTTTATGACTATGATGGGTTCACCCTTTTTAGCTTTTTGTATAAATTTGTCTTTGTTTTCTTGCGCTTCCCATCGTTTTTCATAAAACTGTGTTCGAAGCCATTCTAGTGCTTTTTCATTCGGCTGGGTTTCATCAATCCCGATATCTTTTAGATTGGGTTGTAGTTGACGCTCTTCCCATTTGTATAGATTAGTTTGTGTATGAGACATTCTAGAAACTTGATATACGTTCTGTTTGTCGTCTGATATCACTACAGTTGTTTTCCTTGTGCGCTCTGTGGATAGGTACTCTGGATTCTTCAATAAACCTGTCGCTGAAAGAGTAGGTTACTTTATTTTAGCACATAATAATAAGCTTTCACCAATGATCTTATCTAAAAGCAGATACTTTTGCAGCAACTTAAAATAGACTATATTAAGTTTTATACAAATACTGTACCACAGGGTCCACAGATCAGGAGACCGTTAAAGAGACGAGCTCTACCAAGCAACTGAATTGAATCATATCTTGTTATTATCGGCATTGTACATAGTAAAGAATAGTGAAAAAGGCTTATGTTTCTATGCATCCGTTTCGTTTATTTAGGTATGCTTAAGTTTTTGTTTTATCTTGCACTTATCTGGTTTTATTTGTTATTATTATTACACTACACACATTTATTCTATATAAGTACCTATTCATACACATACCTAATGAATTAGTAACACGAAGGTTGCACGAAAGTATACAACTGTTTTACGTCCATCACATCACCATCTCGGTCCAGTTGAAAACCAGAGTCGGGCACTAGCTGCTCGGCAGTTTGCTGGACTGGGTCTATTTGGCGCAGTCGTGAGGCACACAAATTATCTTTTTTTTTCTGTTTAGATTTGTTTTTTATTTAAATTTTCTTTGTGTGCACTTGTGGCATGTGCCAAATAATCGTGTTTTCTTTCTTTCTTTGAATAGTTTGATTCTTTGAAGCTATGGTCTAAGCATTGCGTAGCTGGTAACTGAAATAATGCACCTACCTAATAGTTTTCTTTGGCCTGTGGACGTGATATAATGTTTGGACACAACTCCTCATTAATTGACCGAAGTTATTCGATAGAGAGATATCTATAGAGTTCTGAGTAAATAGTATCCATTTTGTTCAATTAAATAATTAAATACAGTCGTTTCCGTGCTCTTGCAAGTACCTCTACTGCTCTACCCAGCCCGGACCATAGTCATATAATTGCCGCAAGAAAAATCTGTTACTCATCATTTAAATCTTCCATCTTCCAATATTCCATTTAATTCACCTTAAAGAAACTACAAGTAAAGGACTTACCTTTCGAAGTTTGAAACAGTTTAATGGTATCTTCTTGAAAACCAGAAGTATGTAAATGTTCAGCTTCTGAAGCTTTTTCCAGTTATTTGATGGCGGCCCAAAGATCGGCTTTGCTAACCTAGTTGTTACAGTAATAAAGATATAGTTTACCATACCTTACAAGTCCTGATTTTGTATTAAAATCATATGTTGGCGGGGTACTACAAGCTTGTGGGGAGTTTCATTATTTTTACAAAAATATTTGTGTTTTCTTTGAAGGACATTTGTGAAGGTTACAAATGCAATACAAATGTTACAAATGACAGAGAATGACATAGGACTTTTTTATATAAGGCACAGAGGGTTTGTATCAAAGAGTAAAATACAAAGAGTAAAATACTGATACCAAAAGTAAGTAAAAAAACTGCATTCAAATCGGTTCACGCCTTTAAGAGCTACGGTGCCACAGACAGACACACATAGTGGTCAAACTTATAACACCCCTTGAGCGCCATCCACTTGAGCGTCTGCAAACATACCTGATGCAACATCCTGAAAGCGTTATTGTATTGGACACGCAGGGCACTGTTAGTCTTCTGCGTATGCTTCACCCAGCTGCACGTTTAAAAAGAATGACAGTACGGCTTGAATAAAGTTATCTTTACCTGTGCAGTACTGCGTGCAAACATACGAGCCAGCATATTAGCTCTGACTTAAAATGCCCTGCGCTCCCGTTCAATATCTACATCATCTGAGAGGCCCTCGGTGACCCAGTGGCTCTGTTGCTTAAATTGCGCCACTCTTTTGAGAGCACTGCCGTACAATGTGACCTGAGGTACGATGTATAGCTCTTCATACCAGACTTGAACACCATCATTCCACTTTTGGTCGTGTTATACCTGAGCCCATGGGCCTCTGCATAGCACTCGCATACCTATATTAAGCGTCTGAGAGCACTGATCGATGAGCTCAGCAGCACCATATCGTCGGCGTAACTGATATTGTTTACACAAACTCCATCAATCGAGCAACCTACCTGGGTGCTGCTGAGTTCACGGATCAGCCGACCCACGTACAGGGACCTTTGTTTGATTAATTTTGTGTTTTTGTCACCGACTTCTGAAGCTTGACTTTTGTTTGATTGATTTGGCGTTTTTGTCACCGGTTTCTGAAGCTAAAGTTAAGAACTTGGAGGAAGTCAGACCAAGTCAGACCTAAGATGTTGATCTAAATATTTCTCAATCACACTATCCAGCACCTTAGCAATTACAGTTGCGAGCGATATATAGGCCTGTTACTACGCAAGCTAGACGCGTCCCCTGTCTTTTTCTTAATAATAAAGACAACTACGGCTCTCATCAATGCATCAGGCAGGTGTGAGTGTCCTACGCAGAAGGTGAAAAGCATGGCCAGCACCCTTGGCAAGTGACGGCCTGCATATATATTATTGCAAATGTTCAATACGCAATGAGTCATGGCTAGGGGATTTTCCACGTTTCATGCTTTTCACCGCCTGCGCGACATTCCCTTCTTGTAATCCGTACGATCGTGTCCCCGGTACGTATGTAACTCATGTGACTCAGTTCCCTTATTACCAGTAGTCATAGGCGAGCAGACCTTAACATATTATACAAAGATATTTTGGCGCTCAAATCCGGCTGGAATGATGATGTTGATCGGAAGGCACTGTTGTTAAAGGTAGTGGGTAGGTAGTAGGTAGGTAGTGGGTAGGTAGTGGGTAGGTAGTGGGTAGGTAGTGGGTAGGTAGTGGGTAGGAAGTGTGTAGGTAGTGGGTAAGTAGTGGGTAGGTAGTGGGTAGGTAGTGGGTGGGTAGTGGGTAAGTAGTGGGTAGGTAGTGGGTAGGTAGTGGGTAGGTAGTGGGTGGGTAGTGGGTAGGTAGTGTGTAGGTAGTGGGTAGGTAGTGGGTAAGTAGTGGGTAGGTAGTGGGTAAGTAGTGGGTAGGTAGTGGGTAGGTAGTGGGTAGGTAGTGTGTAAGTAGTGGGAAAGTAGTGGGTAGGTAGTGGGTAGGTAGTGGGTAGGTAGTGGGTAGGTAGTGGGTAGGTAGTGGGTAGGTAGTGGGTAGGTAGTGGGTAGGTGGTGGGTAGGTGGTGGGTAGGTAGTGGGTAGTTATTGGGTAGGTAGTGGGTAGGTAGTGGGTACGTAGTGGGTAAGTAGTGGGTAAGTAGTGGGAAAGTAGTGGGTAGGTAGTGGGTAGGTTTTGGGTAGGTGGTGGGTAGGTAGTGGGTAGGTAGTAGTTAGATAGGTGGTAGGTGGTAGGTAGGTGGTAGGTAGGTGGTAGGAAGGTGGTAGGTAGGTGGTAGGTAGGTAGTAGGTAAGTGTAGGTAGGTGGTAAGTAGGTGGTAGGTAGGTAGTAAGCAGGAAAAGGTGCATTGCAACGCATAAGCACAGCTAGTAATATAATTTGGTATAAGACCAAAAGACCAAAAGGTGCAATAATTGGCAGACATACTTGAAAAGTTTTAAAACCAACTTAAAAACGCAAAAATTGATTCCATTTGTTTATTCAAATACCATATTCCCCGGAAAACATTACTGATTAGAAATTTTTTCACAATTAAATACTGAACGTCTTGAATCAAAAATATTAATAACTTTTTCAAACTATTTAACATCAGATGATGCGCTACACATTGGAATATTCTAGAATCATATCAAAGCAACAGACACCGCAAATACCCATAAAGTCCTTTCATTGTTTGCCTTTCAGTAGCAGCAACCCAAGAGTCATCCTATTGTGAGGAAAATAAAGTTTATTGGTATTTTAATGGACTTGTCGGTGGCAACAATCCTTCTAATTTATTGTTGATGTTTTTGCTCTTTAGAACAGGAGCAAAAGCGTAAAGTGCATCACTATCAAAATCATAGTAACCTATAATTTTGAAACCTAATGGTACAAAGTCAGAGGTTAACAAAGGAGGTTAAATAACTAATGAAAGGACTGTAGATATAGGACTTAAGCCAAAAGACTTAGAAAACTGTAATCCTTTGGAGGACGTCACATCTTCCAGCTCCTCGGATGACGAGATAGGGACTTTTCGAATCCTGACTGTGTCGCGACATATCCGATTGATGTCTCAAAACTTGCTTATTAACGACCCATTGGCGATTGTGTTACTGGAAGGTACTGCTTCGAGGGACAACTTTGACAAATTACTCTTTATTTTTTCTAGTTCTTGGACGTTACAAACATTCTACAACCCTTTCATAGTACCATGTAACACTTTATGCCGCTTACGGGTATTTTCAAGCTGCGTATTCGACATCTGGAAATTAAAATTCCATTAAGCAAATTGTAATATAACACCAAAACCATCATAATTGCCTATAGCACTAGATAGTTTTTGTTTGTGGTCACTTACTCTGTTGATTGCCACTCATGTTCCAAAAATTACCAAAATCGGTTTATTTTTTTTGCAAATTGCCAGACAGTAGTTACGGTACGGTGTACCAACAAGGAACGATGATCTGTTGAGCTTGTATGCCTCATTTCAGAGTTAAATTCCTATTTTACTGAGCACATCATCATCCGCCTGGCATTAACCTTACAATATCTAGCTCGGTTTCCTATCTTAACAGATGCAGCTGACTAGGTTACCAGTAATTTAAATAGAGCGACAACCTATTTGATCTCCGCAAACCATTTGCTTTGATTACTAACACGATACCCCTTGGTGAGGCTTCCGGGCTCCTCACTACCCGTAACGGTTACCAAAGTCCACGTTAAAGTGCTTTCCAAGGCATGAATCGGGTCCCCCAGGGGCTGGTAATAACAGCCGGACGCACTTAGATAAAGGCTGTGAATCAAAATGATTTAGTACAGCTTAGACGGCACGACTTTCTTAACGGCACGGTTAGCACAGTGGCTGAGCGATTGGCTCCTGCGCTGCGTGTCGCGGGTTCGAATCCCACACGGAACAAATATTTGTATGGCCTATAGGTTGTTCCGGGTGTCTGTTTGTGTATGAGAGTTTAAATGTTTGTAAACGCATCCACGATACAGGAGAAATTCCTAGTGTGGGGCAAAGTTATAAAAAAAAAAGATTCTTACCAGGTTTTTCAATGTAACATTGATTTTCGTTTCAATTGTAATAATGTTGAGATAACTGGAAGGATATAGTGGATCTATCCGTCGAGAAATCAGAGTCATTGTCGTCGGACGTTGGAACTGCTACAAATATTGAGGAAGTGACGGAAAAATCATCTTCCGATAAAAGTTGGTCCACCACCATTGATATATCTTGCTCACTGTCCAAATTGCTTATGACTACGACAGGTTCACCCTTGTTAGTTTTTCTTGTAATTTGAGGATTGGCATTGTATTTGTAGTTCAGTTCCGTTTTAGACACTAATACATGGGTAAAGTGATCATTTTGTTTCTTCCTGATATTATCAGCGCCGTAGTCGCTGTTTGTGTAGTCTTCGCTATAGCTTTGGCTAAAGGAAAAGTTTTACTTTAATACGGTTTTATTTCAGATTCTCAAACCCAAGTTAAAAATTGGTAAATTATACTTTTAAGATTCACGATTTTTTATGATACTGAATTAAAATTTAACGTTTCGTTTCATCCAAAAAGTAATCATACATTAAATAAATCAAATTGAAAAACAAAGGTACAAGAAGGCTACGGCAGACCATAGATGATAGCGCGATTGTAGTTGACCACAAACGAAGATGCCAGTGCAGTTTTATTCGTAACGCTAAATCATACCGACGAGAACAGCATTTCTTTTTGTCAGTTTCTCGAAACTCATTTGCCAAATACAAGTCTGGCTCACAGAACTGAAGTTCCGAACAAACTAAACTGAGCAAGTGAGCAGGCTTTAGAACGATCCTGACGTAATTACTGTTTTGTGTGTAATCAATAAACCTGCTAGCGCCCATGGGCGGCATAAAAAGTCTGACACCAGTTTAGGCACTAACCACACGAGAAAGAAGAAAGTATTACTTTAATGCCAATTCAGTGTGGGAGAGGTACGGAGATATACAGGATATCTATATCTACCCGCACTGAAGTAAAGTTAAACCAATAATGCTATAGGGTGGAAGCGTCAGGGCAGCTCGCAAAATTTAAATTATCTTACGTCTTTTGAAATTTTCCGGTCAGTGTCAGGCTGTATGCTGAACAAAATATGATTACGCATGTATTTTACAGAGTTATAATCATTAAAATGATCAAAGTTTATTTAATCCCCTTGTATGACTTTTTTATGAAATAAACATTCAATGGGATTAAATGTACTCAACTTACCCTTGGTTATGGTAGGCCACCTGTAACTACTTTTGTATTTGATAAAAACCATACAAAATCAAAATACCTCACCTAAAATATACGTATTCGTTACTCGAAGTTTACTTTAAAAGGATACTAAACATGATATCATCATCATTTCAGCCGAAAGACCTCCACTGCTGGACATAGGCCTCCCCCAAGTGTCGACATGACCGGTCCCGTGCGTACTAAACACGATATTATGATAGGTAATTAAAACCTTTTTTTCTAAAATTGAACGCTTCCAAATAGAGACGCCTTTACGTGATCGTAATGGCGTCTAGTCGCCAGAGAATCATGTCTGGATTTAGAGCCACAGGCGCAAGCTAACTAATTTCCTTGTTGGAATTTGTACGGACCGTCAGTCAAAATGTTGACAGGATGGTCTGAACTAGTAGCTGCCCCCGAGGCGTCTTGTGTCTGTGCTGTGGTGGTCATGACGCACTGTTAGTGACAGTCACAGACAGCTCTACCGGTATATCGCTTTCAGTAGCCGCACGCACAAGAAGCAGAAGCAGCTGGCGGCACTGTCGCCATCTACAGTAGGGTTGTCATAGAACTAGATAGAAGCCAGTAGTGTTTCTGCAACTTGTTACGACTTTTGGGAGCCACCAGGTGGCCCTCTGCAGTCTGTCATAGCCTTCCGAGTTGTACCTTTAAATTTACCTCATTTTTGTGTCATCGCTACTATCTTCATTTTCATTCTGGTCAATTCTGTTAGGAAAGCGCTCTGGTTTTCCATCTGTTCCGTAGCTCAAATGAACGTTGGATATGGGGTAGCATAAATAATTGGTTGAACTCGATACGTAGTAGCTGCTATTAGATAACGATGCCCCGCTACTTTCATCCATACTAGCAATTGAGTCCGTATTCAAGGACAGCGACGATTCGCTTTTTATTATTCGAATCGAATCATAACTGGCGAACGTGTCATATGGAGTGTAAGAGCTTTTAAAAATGTCTTCTGGTTGTTGTAAATGTCTAGAACCCACAAAAAACTCCTCAGATTCTTCGTCGCAGATTTCATAAGTGGCACTTTCATAAAAATAATAAAATTCATTGCTTTCTCTTTTGTTTATCTTGACTTTAGTATAGCTGTCGTAAGAGCCATTGGTGTAAAATGAACTTTCAAGATCAGTGTTCAACTTGCTGACATTAATAGATGTTATAACGGAAGGACACGCATTGAATAAAGATTTTTTTAAATCATTTATCTCAAATAGATTATTATCAAACGGAGGACCTAAGTTGTCATTGTACGTATTACTACTGAGACTATCCGTTGATATTTTGTCACACAAAGTTATAAAATGTTTAGGTGTTTGTTGAATGTGGCTGCTGATCGGACTGGTGTACGAAGTGAGGCGATCAACTCTTCCTACGGTAACTTTAATACCCTCGTTGTCAATGTAGGCTCCAGCTTTCACTCCAGGAATACACTCGTCTGGACAATCGCACAAAGAAGATATGTCTGGAGATGTCACTCTAATCTTGATATAGCTGTGCTTAAATTTGATTTTCTTCTTATCACAACCACAGCCACGATCACAAGTTGTTGTTTTAACTACTTCTTCTAACTTTTCGCTGACACCAGCGCCTAAACTTTTAACACGCACCTTTGGTGGGGAAATGCCGCTTTTTTTCGATTTGGTTTTTATCTCTCCTCTCTTTTCAGAAGGCGTTGGCTCCGGTGGTAAGCCAGATTCAGCTCTTACTTTTTTAACTAATGCTTTTTCGGATACCGTTTTGCCTTCAGGCATCGGTAACCCTGCTTCGGCCAGTCCTTTAAGTATCCTCTCCTTTTCTATGGCTGACTTACCTGCAATCGGCGTAAACAGTCCCTCTTCTTGGGCTTTGCGAACAATTTCCTTTTCTGAGATTGTTTTGGCTGGTGGGGGCAAACCTAATTCAGTCCGAACTTTCTGCACCAGAGCCTTCTCCGACGGAGTCTTACCTTCGGGTAACGGTTTTCCAGCCGCGGCCAGACTTCTAACAGCTTTTTCTTTCTGAGATGGTGTTGTTCCTTTCAAACTGGCAGCTTCTTTAAGTGATGGTATTCCTTCCTCTGCTTTAATTTTTTTTATCATAGCTTTTTCAGAAGCAGTTCTACCTTCTGGTAGGGGTATTCCAGCCGTAGCCATGCCCTTTAAAATACGTTCCTTCTGAGATGGTGTTTTACCTTCAAGAGGCGTTACAATACCAACAGCCTCAGCTCTACGCATCTTGGATTTTTCTGATACAGTTTTAGGTTCAGTAGGAAGGCCAAGTTCTTTGCGAACTTTTTCCGCTACCTTTTTCTCTGATTCTGTTTGTGATTCGGGGAGAGGTAACCCTTTTTCTATTAGGCCTTTTAATATTCTCTCTTTCTCTTTTGGAGATTTTCCCGTCAATGGTGTTAACAAACCGGCTTCTTTTGCTTTTCGTAATTTTTCAGAGGTGACTTTTGACGGTACTTTACTTTCCGCTTTAACTTTTGCTATTAGTTCTTTTTCCGAAGGTGTCGTTCCTTCGGGTAAGGGTTTTCCAGCTATACGAAGACTTCTCAATACTTTTTCTTTTTCTGACGGAGTTTTGGCAAGTTTTAACTTTGCAGAAGGCGTCAATACCGGAGGGGGCTCACCAGCAGTGACTTTTCTAATAAGCTCCTTTTCAGAAGGCGTTTTGCCTTCTGGTATGGAGATGCCTGCGGCCAATCTATCCCTAAGAATCTTTTCTTTAGCTGACGGGGATTTACCTTCTAAAGGTGTAAGCAATCCAGCAGCTTTTGCCCTTTGCATTCGCTCTGATCGTGTAGGCGACACGTAGCCTGTGTCTTCTTTAATTTTTTGTATTAAAGCTCTTTCAGATGGTGATCTACCTACTGGTAATGGTAAACCAGCCGCTGCCCTACCTCTTAGTATTTTTTCTTTCTGTGAGGGAGTCTTACCTTCTAGAGGTGTCAGAAGACCAGTTTTTTTGGCAATTCTCAGTTTTTCCGACGGGGTCTTTTCAGGTATTCCTAATTCAGTCCTAATTTTTTTTATCATTGCTTTTTCAGAAGGAGTTTTACCTTCTGGTAAAGGTAAACCAGACTCAGCAAGGCCTTTTAGGATTTTTTCTTTTTGTTCGGACGTTTTTCCTTCGAGAGGTGTTAAGATTCCTGCTGCTTTGGCCTTTTTTAATTTTTCACTAGTAATTGATAAACCTACTGCTTTGGCAGAAGGTACTTTTGCAGATGGTTTCTTCACAGATATGCCTGTCTTCACTTTATCTATTATTGCCTTCTCTGATGCCGTTCGTCCTTCAGGCAATGGAATTCCTTTTTCTAGCAAATTCTTCAGTATTTTTTCTTTCTCAGACGGTGTTTTTCCTTCCAAGGGCTTCATTAATCCAGCATCTGCAGCTTTTGCGTACTTCTCTTTCATTGAAGCAGTTTTCGGTTCAGGAGGAAGGCCAAGGTCCGCACGTACTTTATCGATAAGCTTTTTCTCTGAAGCTGATTTTCCTTCAGGAAGAGGTAGTCCTTGCATTGCTAATCCTTTGATTATTTTTTCTTTTTGCGATGGAGTCTTGCCTTCTAAAGGAATAATTAATCCCTCAGCTTTTGCTTTAGCTAGTTTTGCGGATGGCGTTACAGACGGTGCCCGAGTTCCGGCCTTTACTTTAGCTATGAGGGCTTTCTCAGTTGACGTTCGTCCTTCAGGCAGTGGAATTCCTTTGTCTTGCAAATCCTTTAGAATTTTTTCTTTCTCCGACGGTGTTTTTCCTTCCAAGGGCTTCATTAATCCAGCATCTGCAGCCTTTGCGTACTTCTCTTTCATTGAAGCAGTTTTAGGTTCTGGTGGAAGGCCGAGGTCCGCGCGTACTTTATTGATGAGCTGTTTCTCTGAAGCTGATTTTCCTTCAGGAAGAGGTAATCCTTGCATTGCTAATCCTTTTACTATCTTTTCTTTTTGTGATGGAGTTTTGCCTTCTAAAGGCGTAACCAGTCCTTCAGCTTTTGCTTTAGCTAGTTTTGCAGATGGCGTTACAGACGGCGCACGAGTTCCGGCCTTCACTTTAGCTATGAGAGCTTTCTCTGATGAAGTTCGTCCTTCTGGCAACGGGATACCTTTGTCTTGCAAATCCTTTAGAATCTTTTCTTTTTCTGATGGTGTTTTTCCTTCCAAGGGCTTCATTAATCCAGCATCTGCAGCTTCTTCATACTTCTTTTTCATGGATGGTGTTTTAGGCTCAGGGGGTAAACCAAGTTCAGTACGAACCTTTTCACTAAGTTTTTTCTCCGAAGGTGTTTTTGCTTCCGGAAGTGGCAGTCCTACCTTTGCTAAAGATTTTAGTATCTTTTCTTTTTGTGACGGAGTTTTGCCTTCTAAAGGCGTAATGAGTCCTTCAGCTTTTGCTTTAGCTAGTTTTGCAGATGGCGTAACAGACGGTGCACGGGTGCCTGCTTTCACTTTATCTATTAATGCTTTTTCGGATGGTGTTCGTCCTTCAGGCAATGGAATTCCTTTGTCTTGCAAATTCTTCAGTATTCTTTCTTTTTGTGACGGTGTTTTACCTTCCAATGGCTGCAATAATCCATCAGTTGCAGCTTTAGCGTACTTTTCTTTCATGGATGGAGTTTTAGGTTCCGGAGGAAGGCCAACGTCAGCACGTACCTTTTCAATGAGCTTTTTCTCTGAAGCAGTTTTCCCTTCAGGAAGAGGCAATCCTTGCATTGCTAATCCTTTGATTATTTTTTCTTTTTGTGATGGAGTTTTTCCTTCTAAAGGCGTTATCAATCCAGCAGCTTTTGCTTTAGCTATTTTTGCAGATGGCGTAACAGACGGTGCACGTGTGCCTGCTTTAACTTCATCTATTATTGCTTTCTCAGACGGTGTTCGTCCTTCAGGCAATGGAATTCCTTTGTCTTGCAAATCCTTTAGAATTTTTTCTTTTTCTGATGGTGTTTTTCCTTCCAAGGGCTTCATTAATCCAGCATCTGCAGCTTCTTCATACTTCTTTTTCATGGATGGTGTTTTAGGCTCAGGGGGTAAACCAAGTTCAGTACGAACCTTTTCACTAAGTTTTTTCTCCGAAGGTGTTTTTGCTTCCGGAAGTGGCAGTCCTACCTTTGCTAAAGATTTTAGTATCTTTTCTTTTTGTGACGGTGTTTTGCCTTCTAAAGGCGTAATGAGTCCTTCAGCTTTTGCTTTAGCTAGTTTTGCAGATGGCGTAACAGACGGTGCGCGTGTGCCTGCTTTAACTTTATCTATTAATGCTTTCTCGGATGGTGTTCGTCCTTCAGGCAATGGAATTCCTTTATCTTGCAAATTCTTTAGAATTTTTTCTTTCTCCGACGGTGTTTTTCCTTCCAAGGGCTTCATTAATCCAGCATCTGCAGCTTTTGCGTACTTCTCTTTCATTGAAGTAGTTTTGGGTTCTGGAGGAAGGCCCAGATCAGCGCGTACTTTATCTATGAGCTGTTTCTCTGAAGCTGATTTCCCTTCCGGAAGAGGTAGTCCTTGCATTGCTAATCCTTTGATTATTTTTTCTTTTTGTGATGGAGTCTTGCCTTCTAAAGGAGTAATTAATCCTTCAGCTTTTGCTTTAGCTAGTTTTGCAGATGGCGTAACAGACGGTGCACGTGTGCCTGCTTTAACTTTATCTATTAATGCTTTCTCGGATGGTGTTCGTCCTTCTGGCAATGGAATTCCTTTATCTTGCAAATTCTTTAGAATTTTTTCTTTCTCCGACGGTGTTTTTCCTTCCAAGGGCTTCATTAATCCAGCATCTGCAGCTTTTGCGTACTTCTCTTTCATTGAAGTAGTTCTAGGTTCTGGAGGCAGGCCGAGGTCAGCACGTACTTTATCTATAAGCTTTTTCTCTGAAGCTGATTTCCCTTCTGGAAGAGGTAGTCCTTGCATCGCTAATCCTTTAACTATCTTTTCTTTTTGTGATGCAGTTTTGCCTTCTAATGGCGTAACTAGTCCTTCGGCTTTGGCTTTCGCAAGTTTTGCAGATGGCGTTACAGACGGCGCACGAGTTGTAGCCTTCACTTTAGCTATGAGAGCTTTCTCTGTTGACGTTCGTCCTTCCGGCAGTGGAATTCCTTTGTCTTGCAAATCCTTTAAAATTTTTTCTTTCTCCGACGGTGTTTTTCCTTCCAAGGGCTTCATTAACCCAGCATCTGCAGCTTTTGCGTACTTCTCTTTCATTGAAGCAGTTCTAGGTTCTGGAGGCAGGCCGAGGTCCACGCGTACTTTATCGATGAGCTTTTTCTCTGAAGCTGATTTCCCTTCCGGAAGAGGTAGTCCTTGCATTGCTAATCCTTTGATTATTTTTTCTTTTTGCGATGGAGTCTTGCCTTCTAAAGGAGTAATTAATCCTTCAGCTTTTGCTTTAGCTAGTTTTGCAGATGGCGTAACAGACGGTAAACGGGTGCCTGCTTTCACTTTATCTATTAATGCTTTCTCGGATGGTGTTCGTCCTTCTGGCAATGGAATTCCTTTATCTTGCAAATTCTTTAGAATTTTTTCTTTTTCCGACGGTGTTTTTCCTTCCAAGGGCTTCATTAACCCAGCATCTGCAGCTTTTGCGTACTTCTCTTTCATTGAAGCAGTTCTAGGTTCTGGAGGCAGGCCGAGGTCCACGCGTACTTTATCGATGAGCTTTTTCTCTGAAGCTGATTTCCCTTCCGGAAGAGGTAGTCCTTGCATTGCTAATCCTTTGATTATTTTTTCTTTTTGCGATGGAGTCTTGCCTTCTAAAGGAGTAATTAATCCTTCAGCTTTCGCTTTAGCTAGTTTTGCAGATGGCGTAACAGACGGTAAACGGGTGCCTGCTTTCACTTTATCTATTAATGCTTTCTCGGATGGTGTTCGTCCTTCTGGCAATGGAATTCCTTTATCTTGCAAATTCTTTAGAATTTTTTCTTTTTCCGACGGTGTTTTTCCTTCCAAGGGCTTCATTAACCCAGCATCTGCAGCTTTTGCGTACTTCTCTTTCATTGAAGCCGTTTTAGGTTCTGGGGGAAGGCCTAGGTCAGCGCGTACTTTATCTATGAGCTGTTTTTCTGAAGCTGATTTTCCTTCAGGAAGAGGTAGTCCTTGCATTGCTAATCCTTTGATTATTTTTTCTTTTTGTGATGGAGTTTTGCCTTCTAATGGCGTAACTAGTCCTTCAGCTTTTGCTTTCGCAAGTTTTGCAGATGGCGTTACAGACGGCGCACGAGTTCCAGCCTTCACTTTAGCTATGAGAGCTTTCTCTGTTGACGTTCGTCCTTCGGGCAACGGGATACCTTTATCTTGCAGATCCTTTAGAATTTTTTCTTTTTGTGACGGTGTTTTTCCTTCCAATGGCAGCATTAACCCAGCTGCTTTTTCGTACTTCACCTTCATGGATGCCGTTTTAGGCTCAGGGGGTAGGCCAAGCTCAGTGCGAACCTTTTCACTAAGCTTTTTCTCCGAAGGAGTTTTTGCTTCCGGAAGAGGCAATCCTGCCTTTGCTAAAGATTTAAGTATTTTTTCTTGTTGTGAGGGAGTTTTTCCCTCTAATGGCGTTATGAGTCCTGCAGCTTTTGCTTTGCGTAGTTTCTCAGATGCTGTTATAGATGGTGCAAGTGTGCCTGCTTTCACTTTATCTATTATTGCTATCTCTGATGGTGTTCGTCCTTCAGGCAATGGAATTCCTTTATCTTGCAAATTCTTCAGTATTTTTTCTTTCTCTGATGGTGTTTTTCCCTCCAAGGGCTTCATTAATCCAGCATCTGCAGCTTTTGCGTACTTCTCTTTCATTGAAGCCGTTTTAGGTTCTGGGGGAAGGCCGAGGTCAGCGCGTACTTTATCTATGAGCTGTTTTTCTGAAGCTGATTTTCCTTCAGGAAGAGGTAGTCCTTGCATTGCTAATCCTTTGATTATTTTTTCTTTTTGTGATGGAGTTTTGCCTTCTAATGGCGTAACTAGTCCTTCAGCTTTTGCTTTCGCAAGTTTTGCAGATGGCGTTACAGACGGCGCACGAGTCCCAGCCTTCACTTTAGCTATGAGAGCTTTCTCTGTTGACGTTCGTCCTTCGGGCAACGGGATACCTTTATCTTGCAGATCCTTTAGAATTTTTTCTTTTTGTGACGGTGTTTTTCCTTCCAATGGCAGCATTAACCCAGCTGCTTTTTCGTACTTCTCCTTCATGGATGCCGTTTTAGGCTCAGGGGGTAGGCCAAGTTCAGTGCGAACCTTTTCACTAAGCTTTTTCTCCGAAGGAGTTTTTGCTTCCGGAAGAGGCAATCCTGCCTTTGCTAAAGATTTAAGTATTTTTTCTTGTTGTGAGGGAGTTTTTCCCTCTAATGGCGTTATGAGTCCTGCAGCTTTTGCTTTGCGTAGTTTCTCAGATGCTGTTACAGACGGTGCACGTGTGCCTGCTTTCACTTTATCGATTATTGCTTTCTCTGATGCCGTTCGTCCTTCAGGCAATGGAATTCCTTGGTCTAGCAAATTCTTAAGTATTTTTTCTTTCTCTGATGGTGATTTTCCTTCCAAGGGCTTCATTAACCCAGCATCTGCAGCTTTAGCGTACTTCTCTTTCATTGAAGCAGTTTTAGGTTCTGGAGGAAGGCCTAGGTCAGCGCGTACTTTATCTATGAGCTGTTTCTCTGAAGCTGATTTCCCTTCAGGAAGAGGTAGTCCTTTCATTGCTAACCCTTTAACTATCTTTTCTTTTTGTGATGGAGTTTTGCCTTCTAAAGGCGTAACTAGTCCTTCAGCTTTTGCTTTAGCTAGTTTTGCAGATGGCGTTACAGATGGTGCACGAGTTCCAGCCTTCACTTTAGCTATAAGAGCTTTCTCTGTTGACGTTCGTCCTTCGGGCAAAGGGATACCTTTTTCTTGCAAATTTTTTAGTATTTTTTCTTTCTCTGATGGTGTTTTTCCTTCCAAGGGCTTCATTAATCCAGCATCTGCAGCTTTTGCGTACTTCTCTTTCATTGAAGCAGTTTTAGGTTCTGGTGGAAGGCCTAGGTCAGCACGTACTTTATCTATGAGCTGTTTCTCTGAAGCTGATTTTCCTTCAGGAAGAGGTAGTCCTTGCATTGCTAATCCTTTGATTATTTTTTCTTTTTGTGATGGAGTTTTGCCTTCTAATGGCGTAACTAGTCCTTCAGCTTTTGCTTTAGCTAGTTTTGCTGATGGTGTAACTGACGGTGCGCGTGTGCCTGCTTTTACTTTATCTATTAATGCTTTTTCGGATGGTGATCGTCCTTCTGGCAACGGAATTCCTTTGTCTTGCAAATTCTTCAGTATTTTTTCTTTCTCTGATGGTGTTTTTCCCTCCAAGGGCTTCATTAATCCAGCATCTGCAGCTTTTGCGTACTTCTCTTTCATTGAAGCAGTTTTAGGTTCTGGAGGAAGGCCTAGGTCTGCGCGTACTTTATCTATGAGCTGTTTTTCTGAAGCTGATTTCCCTTCCGGAAGAGGTAGTCCTTGCATTGCTAATCCTTTGATTATTTTTTCTTTTTGTGATGGAGTTTTGCCTTCTAAAGGTGTAACTAGTCCTTCAGCTTTTGCTTTAGCTAGTTTTGCTGATGGCGTAACAGACGGTGCGCGTGTGCCTGCTTTTACTTTATCTATTAATGCTTTCTCGGATGGTGTTCGTCCTTCTGGCAATGGAATTCCTTTGTCTTGCAAATTCTTTAGTATTTTTTCTTTCTCCGACGGTGTTTTTCCTTCCAAGGGCTTCATTAATCCAGCATCTGCAGCTTTTGCGTACTTCTCTTTCATTGAAGTAGTTTTGGGTTCTGGAGGAAGGCCAAGGTCAGCGCGTACTTTATCTATGAGCTGTTTCTCTGAAGCTGATTTCCCTTCCGGAAGAGGTAGTCCTTGCATTGCTAATCCTTTGATTATTTTTTCTTTTTGTGATGGAGTTTTGCCTTCTAAAGGCGTAACTAGTCCTTCAGCTTTTGCTTTAGCTAGTTTTGCTGATGGTGTAACTGACGGTGCGCGTGTGCCTGCTTTTACTTTATCTATTAATGCTTTCTCGGATGGTGTTCGTCCTTCTGGCAATGGAATTCCTTTGTCTTGCAAATTCTTTAGTATTTTTTCTTTCTCCGACGGTGTTTTTCCTTCCAAGGGCTTCATTAATCCAGCATCTGCAGCTTTTGCGTACTTCTCCTTCATTGAAGCAGTTTTAGGTTCTGGAGGAAGGCCAAGGTCAGCGCGTACTTTATCTATGATTTGTTTTTCTGAAGCTGATTTTCCTTCAGGAAGAGGTAGTCCTTGCATTGCTAATCCTTTGATTATTTGTTCTTTTTGTGATGGAGTTTTGCCTTCTAAAGGCGTAATTAGTCCTTCAGCTTTTGCTTTAGCTAGTTTTGCAGATGGCGTTACAGACGGTGCGCGTGTGCCTGCTTTTACTTTATCTATTAATGCTTTCTCGGATGGTGTTCGTCCTTCAGGCAATGGAATTCCTTTGTCTTGCAAATTCTTCAATATTTTTTCTTTTTGTGACGGAGTTTTACCTTCCAATGGCTGCAATAATCCATCAGTTGCAGCTTTTGCGTACTTTTCTTTCATGGATGGAGTTTTAGGTTCCGGAGGAAGGCCAACGTCAGCACGTACCTTGTCAATGAGCTTTTTCTCTGAAGCAGTTTTCCCTTCTGGAAGAGGCAATCCTTGCATTGCTAATCCTTTGATTATTTTTTCTTTTTGTGATGGAGTTTTGCCTTCTAAAGGCGTAACTAGTCCTTCAGCTTTTGCTTTAGCTAGTTTTGCTGATGGCGTAACAGACGGTGCGCGTGTGCCTGCTTTTACTTTATCTATTAATGCTTTCTCGGATGGCGTTCGTCCTTCAGGCAATGGAATTCCTTTGTCTTGCAAATTCTTTAGTATTTTTTCTTTCTCCGACGGTGTTTTTCCTTCCAAGGGCTTCATTAATCCAGCATCTGCAGCTTTAGCGTACTTCTCTTTCATTGAAGTAGTTTTGGGTTCTGGAGGAAGGCCCAGGTCAGCGCGTACTTTATCTATGAGCTGTTTCTCTGATGCTGATTTCCCTTCCGGAAGAGGTAGTCCTTGCATTGCTAATCCTTTGATTATTTTTTCTTTTTGTGATGGGGATTTGCCTTCTAAAGGCGTAATTAGTCCTTCAGCTTTTGCTTTAGCTAGTTTTGCAGATGGCGTAACAGACGGTGCGCGTGTGCCTGCTTTTACTTTATCTATTAATGCTTTCTCGGATGGTGTTCGTCCTTCTGGCAAAGGAATTCCTTTGTCTTGCAAATTCTTCAGTATTTTTTCTTTCTCGGATGGTGTTTTTCCCTCCAAGGGCTTCATTAATCCAGCATCTGCAGCTTTTGCGTACTTCTCTTTCATTGAAGCCGTTTTAGGTTCTGGGGGAAGGCCTAGGTCAGCGCGTACTTTATCTATGAGCTGTTTCTCTGATGCTGATTTCCCTTCCGGAAGAGGTAGTCCTTGCATTGCTAATCCTTTGATTATTTTTTCTTTTTGTGATGGGGATTTGCCTTCTAAAGGCGTAATTAGTCCTTCAGCTTTTGCTTTAGCTAGTTTTGCAGATGGCGTAACAGACGGTGTGCGTGTGCCTGCTTTTACTTTATCTATTAATGCTTTCTCGGATGGTGTTCGTCCTTCTGGCAAAGGAATTCCTTTGTCTTGCAAATTCTTCAGTATTTTTTCTTTCTCGGATGGTGTTTTTCCCTCCAAGGGCTTCATTAATCCAGCATCTGCAGCTTTTGCGTACTTCTCTTTCATTGAAGCCGTTTTAGGTTCTGGGGGAAGGCCTAGGTCAGCGCGTACTTTATCTATGAGCTGTTTTTCTGAAGCTGATTTTCCTTCAGGAAGAGGTAGTCCTTGCATTGCTAATCCTTTGATTATTTTTTCTTTTTGTGATGGAGTTTTGCCTTCTAAAGGTGTAACTAGTCCTTCAGCTTTTGCTTTAGCTAGTTTTGCTGATGGCGTTACAGACGGTGCGCGTGTGCCTGCTTTTACTTTATCTATTAATGCTTTCTCGGATGGTGTTCGTCCTTCTGGCAATGGAATTCCTTTGTCTTGCAAATTCTTTAGTATTTTTTCTTTCTCCGACGGTGTTTTTCCTTCCAAGGGCTTCATTAATCCAGCATCTGCAGCTTTTGCGTACTTCTCTTTCATTGAAGCAGTTTTAGGTTCTGGAGGAAGGCCTAGGTCAGCGCGTACTTTATCTATGAGCTTTTTCTCTGAAGCAGTTTTCCCTTCTGGAAGAGGCAATCCTTGCATTGCTAATCCTTTGATTATTTTTTCTTTTTGTGATGGAGTTTTGCCTTCTAAAGGCGTAACTAGTCCTTCAGCTTTTGCTTTAGCTAGTTTTGCTGATGGCGTAACAGACGGTGCGCGTGTGCCTGCTTTTACTTTATCTATTAATGCTTTCTCGGATGGCGTTCGTCCTTCAGGCAATGGAATTCCTTTGTCTTGCAAATTCTTTAGTATTTTTTCTTTCTCCGACGGTGTTTTTCCTTCCAAGGGCTTCATTAATCCAGCATCTGCAGCTTTTGCGTACTTCTCTTTCATTGAAGTAGTTTTGGGTTCTGGAGGAAGGCCCAGGTCAGCGCGTACTTTATCTATGAGCTGTTTTTCTGAAGCTGATTTCCCTTCCGGAAGAGGTAGTCCTTGCATTGCTAATCCTTTGATTATTTTTTCTTTTTGTGATGGAGTTTTGCCTTCTAAAGGCGTAACTAGTCCTTCAGCTTTTGCTTTAGCTAGTTTTGCTGATGGTGTAACTGACGGTGCGCGTGTGCCTGCTTTTACTTTATCTATTAATGCTTTCTCGGATGGTGTTCGTCCTTCTGGCAATGGAATTCCTTTGTCTTGCAAATTCTTTAGTATTTTTTCTTTCTCTGATGGTGTTTTTCCTTCCAATGGCTTCATCAATCCAGCATCTGCAGCTTTTGCGTACTTCTCCTTCATTGAAGCAGTTTTAGGTTCTGGAGGAAGGCCAAGGTCAGCGCGTACTTTATCTATGATTTGTTTTTCTGAAGCTGATTTTCCTTCAGGAAGAGGTAGTCCTTGCATTGCTAATCCTTTGATTATTTGTTCTTTTTGTGATGGAGTTTTGCCTTCTAAAGGCGTAATTAGTCCTTCAGCTTTTGCTTTAGCTAGTTTTGCAGATGGCGTTACAGACGGTGCGCGTGTGCCTGCTTTTACTTTATCTATTAATGCTTTCTCGGATGGTGTTCGTCCTTCAGGCAATGGAATTCCTTTGTCTTGCAAATTCTTCAATATTTTTTCTTTTTGTGACGGAGTTTTACCTTCCAATGGCTGCAATAATCCATCAGTTGCAGCTTTTGCGTACTTTTCTTTCATGGATGGAGTTTTAGGTTCCGGAGGAAGGCCAACGTCAGCACGTACCTTGTCAATGAGCTTTTTCTCTGAAGCAGTTTTCCCTTCTGGAAGAGGCAATCCTTGCATTGCTAATCCTTTGATTATTTTTTCTTTTTGTGATGGAGTTTTGCCTTCTAAAGGCGTAATTAGTCCTTCAGCTTTTGCTTTAGCTAGTTTTGCTGATGGCGTAACAGACGGTGCGCGTGTGCCTGCTTTTACTTTATCTATTAATGCTTTTTCGGATGGTGTTCGTCCTTCTGGCAATGGAATTCCTTTGTCTTGCAAATTCTTTAGTATCTTTTCTTTCTCTGATGGTGTTTTTCCTTCCAAGGGCTTCATTAATCCAGCATCTGCAGCTTTCGCGTACTTCTCTTTCATTGAAGCAGTTTTAGGTTCTGGAGGAAGGCCCAGGTCAGCGCGTACTTTATCTATGATTTGTTTTTCTGAAGCTGATTTTCCTTCAGGAAGAGGTAGTCCTTGCATTGCTAATCCTTTGATTATTTTTTCTTTTTGTGATGGAGTTTTGCCTTCTAAAGGCGTAATTAGTCCTTCAGCTTTTGCTTTAGCTAGTTTTGCAGATGGCGTTACAGATGGTGCGCGTGTTCCTGCTTTTACTTTATCTATTAATGCTTTCTCGGATGGTGTTCGTCCTTCAGGCAATGGAATTCCTTTGCCTTGCAAATTCTTCAGTATTTTTTCTTTTTGTGACGGTGTTTTACCTTCTAATGGCTGCAATAATCCTTCAGTTGCTGCTTTTGCGTACTTTTCTTTCATGGATGGAGTTTTAGGTTCCGGAGGAAGGCCAACGTCAGCACGTACCTTGTCAATGAGCTTTTTCTCTGAAGCAGTTTTCCCTTCAGGAAGAGGCAATCCTTGCATTGCTAAACCTTTGATTATTTTTTCTTTTTGTGATGGAGTTTTTCCTTCTAAAGGCGTTATCAATCCAGCAGCTTTTGCTTTAGCTATTTTTGCAGATGGCGTGACAGACGGAGCACGGGTGCCTGCTTTTACTTTATCTATTAATGCTTTTTCGGATGGTGATCGTCCTTCAGGCAATGGAATTCCTTTGTCTTGCAAATTCTTCAGTATTTTTTCTTTTTGTGACGGTGTTTTACCTTCCAATGGCTGCAATAATCCGTCAGTTGCAGCTTTTGCGTACTTTTCTTTCATGGATGGAGTTTTAGGTTCCGGAGGAAGGCCAACGTCAGCACGTACCTTGTCAATGAGCTTTTTCTCTGAAGCAGTTTTCCCTTCAGGAAGAGGCAATCCTTGCATTGCTAATCCTTTGATTATTTTTTCTTTTTGTGATGGAGTTTTTCCTTCTAAAGGCGTTATCAATCCAGCAGCTTTTGCTTTAGCTATTTTTGCAGATGGCGTAACAGACGGTGCACGGGTGCCTGCTTTCACTTTGTCTATTAATGCTTTTTCGGATGGTGTTCGTCCTTCAGGCAATGGAATTCCTTTATCTTGCAAATTCTTCAGTATTTTTTCTTTTTGTGACGGTGTTTTACCTTCCAATGGCTGCAATAATCCATCAGTTGCAGCTTTTGCGTACTTCTCTTTCATTGACGGAGTTTTAGGTTCCGGAGGAAGGCCAACATCTGCACGCACCTTGTCAATGAGCTTTTTCTCGGAAGCAGTTTTCCCTTCTGGAAGAGGCAGTCCTTGCATTGCTAATCCTTTGATTATTTTTTCTTTTTGTGATGGAGTTTTTCCTTCTAAAGGCGTTATCAATCCAGCAGCTTTTGCTTTAGCTATTTTTGCAGATGGCGTAACAGACGGTGCACGGGTGCCTGCTTTCACTTTATCTATTATTGCTTTCTCTGATGCCGTTCTTCCTTCAGGCAATGGAATTCCTTTGTCTTGCAAATTCTTCAGTATTTTTTCTTTCTCCGACGGTGTTTTTCCTTCCAAGGGCTTCATTAATCCAGCATCTGCAGCTTTTGCGTACTTCTCTTTCATTGAAGTAGTTTTAGGTTCTGGAGGAAGGCCAAGGTCAGCGCGTACTTTATCTATGAGCTTTTTCTCTGAAGCTGATTTCCCTTCCGGAAGAGGTAGTCCTTGCATGGCTAATCCTTTGATGATTTTTTCTTTTTGTGATGGTGTTTTGCCTTCTAAAGGCGTAATTAGTCCTTCAGCTTTTGCTTTTGCTAGTTTTGCAGATGGCGTAACAGACGGTGCACGGGTGCCTGCTTTCACTTTGTCTATTAATGCTTTTTCGGATGGTGTTCGTCCTTCAGGCAATGGAATTCCTTTATCTTGCAAATTCTTCAGTATTTTTTCTTTTTGTGATGGTGTTTTACCTTCTAATGGCTGCAATAATCCTTCAGTTGCTGCTTTTGCGTACTTTTCTTTCATTGATGGAGTTTTAGGTTCTGGAGGAAGGCCAACATCAGCACGTACCTTATCAATGAGTTTTTTCTCGGAAGCCGTTTTTCCTTCAGGAAGAGGCAGTCCTTGCATTGCTAATCCTTTGATTATTTTTTCTTTTTGTGATGGTGTTTTGCCTTCTAAAGGCGTAATTAGTCCCTCAGCCTTAGCTTTAGCTAGTTTTGTAGATGGCGTAACAGACGGTGCACGGGTGCCTGCTTTCACTTTATCTATTATTGCTTTCTCTGATGCCGTTCGTCCCTCAGGCAATGGAATTCCTTTGTCTTGCAAATTCTTCAGTAGTTTTTCTTTCTCCGACAGTGTTTTTCCTTCTAAGGGTTGCAATAATCCAGCTTTTGCTGCTTTGGCGTACTTCTCTTTCATGGATGGAGTTTGAGGTTCTGGGGGTAAGCCAAGGTCATTTCGTACTTTGTCAATGAGTTTCTTTTCTGAAGCAGTTTTCCCTTCAGGAAGAAGCTGTCCTTTCATTGCTAAGTCTTTGAAAAACTTTTCTTTTTCTTCTGGAGTTTTCCCTATTAACGATTTTTCAGCTTTACTAAGCCTGGATTTCTTTTTTTTTGCAGCTGCAGATGCTAACGATTTCCGTTCTTCTCCGAGGCGTCTTTCTTCCTGAAATTTATGGCTGCATAGAATGCAATTGCAATTATCGCAATTCTTCATTTTGTAACAGTCGTAGAGACCTTTCATTACTTCAAACATTGCATCAGAGTTGCATGAACAGCAGCAGCTGTCCTGTGGTGCGCTTAATTGACATCGGTAAACTTTCCATTTCCTCTGCGTGGGAAAGTTAAACGAACTCAAGTAGTCGTTTAAATAGTAATCTGAGACTCGATTTACTATGAATTTAGAATTGAAGAAAGACTTTTTCTGTATGGCGTCGGTGCTTCTGGTACATTGCTTGGATAGTTTCTTCCGTTCTCTAATTTCAGTCATGCTGATGTGTTTTGTGGGTAGTTTTCGGGTTTTATTCCTACCGGAGTGTGATAACCGAAAAGTGATAGTTGGCCGTTGGGCATTTTTTATAAAATCGTTTTTTTTGCGGGTTTTCACCTTTTTCTTATGTACCCGTAAGCAGATATCATTTATATCATTACATCTATTGTTTTTCTGATCACACTGATGCGATTCAAATTGTAAACGTACGTCTATTTTTTCTTCGTGTTTCATTTTGTTTGAGGGGAAGGGCTCAAAACAGCTTCGAACTGTTCTGCAAATTTTACTTTTATTTTCTTTGCTCACCTCTTTTTATAAGCTTTTACTTTATGTGTATTTGTGGGTTCTCTGTTTTGATCGAGTTACTTTCTTAAATCTTTCGTGTTCATGCACTTTCTGGTTCTAATAAGATTCATTTGTATTTTATACATTTATTTAAAATTAGGTACATTTTTAGTTTAATTTTAGTTCATTCCTCTCTGCGTTTTAGGGATTCTTCAGTAAAATTGTTGCTGAAAAAATAATTTATTTTGAGTACTTATCCAATGTTTCACAAGGATCTTTAAGAATAAAGAATTTAACGCCGTATCTTGTTTTCTTTCAATACATTTTACAAATGTTTGGCGTTCTTACACTTTGAACTTTTCTCCATTAACCGTCAAAGTAATTTTTGATGTTAATACAATCGGTCAAAAGACTAATAAGTAAACTTCCGTGTAAAATTTTCGAGCAATGGAACTCGTATTTTGAGGCCAAGGAACGCCATACGTAGACGTCGCTCCATCCTAAGACTAAACTAAACTAAACCTCGTTCCAGCGCTGCTATATGTATATGTTGATGTAATAAAGTACAACTATTAGAACTACCTTGTTTGTCTAGTGCTAGCAAAGCGTAACTGCTGAGTAGCTGGGTTCAATTCCCAAGTCGGGCGAAGTCAGGAATTCCTCATCACCCATCAGGAATTTCTCAGTAGTAGTCACGGAGTCTAGAATTGGGCCCAGGTGATGGCAATAGGCTCAACCCCAACCTATTAGCAACCTATTAGGTAAATGGGACTTAAACGTATCTGGCTAAATTTTGATGTAGGTACTGTTATATTAACAAAACGTCTTTGACGAGAACGGAATCAAAACTGCAGTGAAAACAATTTCCCTAACCCCAAGTCCATTAAAAGGGCGTCTTCTTAAAGGCTATTCGATTCTTAAAAGTAAAAACTTATGACACCCCTCTGTTTTTTTGGGGTTTATTCAAGGTTTACAAATCTTGTTAAATATAGCGCTAATTTCCGAAACCACCCCACCGAAATCGACGAAATTTTGTGAAAGTGTATGGTTTGACTCAGCTTCATCATACGCGCGGATAAAGTCGCGGGCGAGTTGCTAGTTATATTTACAAGTTCAGCTTCGGAACTGGGTGACATCGGGTTGAGAAACATGAATAGGACCTTACTACCAAAACCTAGAAGAGCGGTTTTTATGACGCAGGAGAGAACCCTTATGTAGGGAAGAGAATGGAATACTTTTTATACTCATACTTTACCTCACATCCTGACATGTTATTTTATAATGACGACATAACTCCTGTTTTCGTGTTTGGGTGTGAACTGAAACTTTGGTTTCGTGTTTATCTCAGGGCTTCATGATCAGAGTATAACTTACATTGGTAAGACGTGTCTTTATGTAGTAAGAGGAAAACGTTACAAACGTCATGTGACAGATTGTCAGACATTAAGAACAGTTATGGCAAGGCTGATATTTTTTTTTTTCTAAGGGCTGATCTACTTAATGCTTAGTTTACACAAGCCATCATCAGCATCTGCGAAGCCTTTTCCCAATTATGATGGGGTCGGCTTCCAATCTAACCAGATGCAGTTACATGGAGCGACTGCCTATCTGACTTCCACAACCCAGTTAGTACTGGGTATGGGTAATATAATACCCTTTGGTTTAGTATACAAGCAAATATTTTTTAATTATAAGCTTATATGATTCTACTATTCTTCTTCTTCTTAGCGTGTCGATGGCAATCTAAATTGTGTCGGCCCAGAATAAGCCCTCATTCTGGGCTGACACAACTGAAGAGCTCAAAAACGATAGCCCTATCGTTTTTGAGCTCACCAGTTGGCGCCACTGACGAGTAAGGTCATGTCAATAAATCTATTTTGTACTTTAAAATACCAATAACTTTATAAAAAGTTTATTATATTACGTATAACAACATAGTGTAAACTTCAGATACATATTTACAATATTCTCCCTAAAATTAGCAACCATGAAACATTTAAAAATCATTTTAACTCCAAGTACTAACAAAATAAGGTCTTATTTGTTAGTACTTGGAGTTAAAATCTTCAAGTCATATAATCAGTAATGGCTCAATCTAGACCACAATCGTGATTAAAATCGTGTTCAAGTTTGCTACACCTTCTCGTGTAACAGTTATCACAAGTGTTGTGGTGTGTAGTGTGTACAGTCACGAGCACCAATATGTTTACACTTAACAACTTTTAAAAGCGTTTCTCTCCTAAACAGTCAGATTAAAATTTCAAGTTGTTACGAACATAGTATTTTGGAACTCATATTTTTTGAAAAAGATCACATTCTTAATTCTCGCGAAAATTGTTTTTTTTTTTAGGAAAGTGTTTGTATATTGGTGCTCGTGACTGTACACGCCTTTGGTTGCATTCGTCCTCCATGGTCGCGTTTATGGTTTCTTTCTCTTGCAATAAATGTCTTTCTTTCAAAAGTGGCGACGAGACAAAAAGTATTTAAAATAAAATATCGGTGGATCACTCATCTGAAGAGCCTCTTCTCATCCAGAGAATGCTGCACTGATCACCACGCCTGCTCGAGGTGCTGTGGCGGTGGAAGTTTACAAATAATGCCAATATGTTTTGTGAGAAAGAGAGTTCACTATCACAATGACAATTAATAATGTTAACTTTTTTTTTCTCTCTTTCCCCTCTCCCATCTGTGTTTCTATTTTATTGTTTTGCGAAAACAATGGTTCGTAAACTGTACATTTTTTAGAAATAGCGTGTTAGTAATTGTAAGTTTGGATTCGATGCTGTCACCTTTGTTGGCCGTGTTTTAGGTTGTTGTAGCTAACTGGCTTGCGTGCATGAGGACATGCACGACGTCAGGATGGTCGAGTGTTAGGTTATAAAATATAAATAAATCCTTGAATTATTTTGTCGTTTACTGGGACATTTTATTTCTTACACTGGCAGCACCAGTGTGAACGAATGACATTAAGATATGGCGTTTGAGGTTCGGGCGACGGACTCATGGCTCTGGCCATTATGTGGCTCGGGGACAGCATCGAATGCAGACGTGTTATCTGTGTACAAGGAGAAAATATAACTACCCTTCAAATAATTAATGTGAGATTTAGTATACTTCTATAAATAATGTGAGTGTTACTACTTACTATTACCTTTAAATGCAGGATTCCAAACAATGTCGATGTTGGTGATGTCTCAAGACAAACTTAGAAAGTACAAATGAATTTTAAAAGTCACCTTGGTACTTTGTATTTGTTGACGGATGCATGGAGCAGTGGCTGAGCGATTGGATGCAGTGCGCGTCGCGGGTTCGATCCCCGTAAGTAACAAATATTTGTATGACCTATTATAGATAGTTGTTCTGGGTCTGGCTGTTCGTGTATGTGAGTTTTAATTCTGTAAACGCACCCAAGAAACATTAAACAATTCTAGAGAGTTTTTTTTCCATTCAATAGCTATTTCATGAATAAGTCATTCAATGGGGTTAA